>OU426983.1:54528009-55753009 GCA_911387785.2 Aelia acuminata | reverse complement strand
GACAGTAAAAAATAAACCCAGAGATTGGCTGAAGTTATGCAATTTTAATATGGAGAAGAACCATATTACAACCGCATCAAAGAACCACTGAGCGAAATTTGAAGATTTAGGACAAACGGTATGAACTTCTATAAAGAACAAACAAACAAACGGACTTTAATCTTTATTTATACAGATTATTTTTTAAAAAAATATGTAGCAATTTTTGTATAAAGAAGACTTCATAAAAACTTAAAGATACTTGTTTCATTTCAATATTAAAGCACTACTCCTAGGCCAATGTTCCAAAACCGAAACATAAGAAATATCCCAAATTGTTTTGTTGTTCTTTTTTCAAAGTTAAAATGTTTTTTTTCTATAGTTAAAATCATTTGAATTTTTTAAATACTAACAAAAACTAAGAAGGGAAGAAATCATTTTTAAGCACTCGGGCAAAAATGGTTTAATGTTTGAATGAAATGTTTATAGTTGTTTAAATTAGATTTTTCTTTGCTTTTTCATTTTTCTAATTTTTCCTTAAGTTCCTTGTTTTTGTGAGAGTGAACAAAGAGATAGTATCTGCTAAGATTATCTTTCTATCTTTTAAAAAGTAACATCTCAACGATTTTATTTTTATTTTCAAATATTTTATTTTATTGCAACATTTTTATACGGCCTACTAATGAAACTTTTAATTAGAAGTTCTAGTAAGTTAGAACTTCTATTGATTTGAGTTGTAGAACAGAAGTGCTCTCCTTGCCTTAAAAGAATGCAAACGAAGTGTAATAATCATAGTTTCTATTTAACCCTAAATTTTGCCCTTCCCCCTAAAAAACTCATAAAATTAGTTGATTTGTGCCCCCCTCCCACCTCAAAAATATTCTTCTTCTTTTTATCCCACCCTAAAATATTACCCCTCCCACTAAAAAACTCATAAAATCAGTTTATCTGTGCCCACTCCCACCCCAAAAATATTCTCCTTCTTCTATCCCACACTAAAAATTTCTCCCTCCCCCCCTAAAAAAACTGATAAAATGAGTTCATTTGTGCCTCCTCCCACCTCAAAAAAATTCTGGGCACCATTTTCGAATAGCCAATCTCTAGCCCTATTTTTTTATTATGTGATTCATTTAAATTAATTTCAAAACTCATTCTTTTCATATATTTACTTATTTCTATTAATTTAAATTCTTATTCAAGTCACATGAATCAGGGGGCTAGAGATTGGCTATTCGAAAATGGTGCCCAGAAGAAGAATATTTTTGAGGTGGCAGGAGGCACAAATTAACTCATTTTATCGGTTTTTTTAGGGGGGGTGGGACAAATTTTTAGTGTGGGATAGAAGAAGGAGAATATTTTTGGGGTGGGAGGGGGCACAAATCAATTGACTTTATGAGTTTTTAAGTGGGAGGGGTAATATTTTAGGGTGTGATAAAAAGAAGAAGAATATTTTTGAGGTGGGAGGGGGGCACAAATCAACTAATTTTATGAGTTTTTTAGGGGGAATGGCAAAATTTAGGGTTGAATAGAAACTATGATTATTACACTTCGTTTGCATTCTTTTAAGGCAAGGAGAGCACTTAGAAAATAAAAATAAAATCGTTGAGATATTTGTTTTTAAAAGATAGAAAGATAATCTTAGCAGATACTATCTTTTTGTTCACTCTCACAAAAACAAGGAACTTAAGGAAAAATTAGGAAAATGAAAAATTAAAGAAAAATCCAATTTAAACAACTATAAACATTTCATTCAAACATTAAACCATTTTTGCCCGAGTGCTTAAAAATGATTTCTTCCCTTCTTAGTTTTTGTTAGTATTTAAAAAAAATCAAATGATTTTAACTATAGAAAAAAAACATTTTAACTTTGAAAAAAGAACAACAAAACAATTTGGGATATTTCTTATGTTTCGGTTTTGGAACATTGGCCTAGGAGGAGTGCTTTAATATTGAAATGAAACAAGTATCTTTAAGTTTTTATGAAATCTTCTTTGTACAAAAATTGCTACATATTTTTTTTAAAAATAATCTGTATAAATAAATCTGAAGATCCTCTAGTAGAGATTCCTCTAATAATTTACTCATCGACGGGTTAAGTTCCCATTTCTTGAAACAAGCAACCCCACGAAACAAGCATAGCATTCCCCGGACAGGGAATAGGCCACGAAACAAGCATAGCATACTACAGCTACGTGGCCAACGGATTAAGCAATTAGGCAGTTACAATGGAAGGAAGGACGCTGCGAGGTTTTCCTGTTTTCTCCGCTGGTCGTGACGCACCGTACCGTCCGATCTCCTGTACTCACTCTCTCGCTCTATTCTGGTACCGTCTCAAGGGCAAAAAACTTTTTTTTGTTTATTTTTTTTTATCTAGGATTCCGTAACTAGCTCTCAGTTGGTTTAATTTTTATTCTTTCCTCCTCAACTGATACTATAATTAGAAAAGACGCGGTAGAGATCTTAACAAGGCAGCACTACGGGTTCCTCCGTTAAGTGAGATTATCTTCTAACACTTGTATGAGTTCTTTCATTTTCATTGACAGCAAATTCTTCGAGAGCATTAGAAACAGGGTGAAGCCTCTTTGATCTACAATAGAATAGAGCCCACACATTTATCATTTATTTATTCCTGAAGTATTGTAGTCATATAATCTAACCGCCTTACTTTTATTGCATGAATGCATTTAGCGGTAAAGGGGACAATTTTTTATCTTGGATCACGTCTTACTTTTATATTATTTTAAAAGCTGCAATTGAACAAATATAAAATGGAAAAATCTCTCCTGATTGCACCATTATTCCTACACACTAAGATTTCTTTTTTAGGTTTTTTAAATTTTAATACTAAATTTATCCAAGATCCATAAGGTATTTAATTAATTCTTTTATTATATATATATATAATAATGAAACATAAATATATATAACTAAAACTTTATACTTATATTTATATAAGTAGGGGAAAGCGGGGTTGGTTGGAATAGGGGGTAGGTTGGCCATTGGCTTATAGTTTCCGTCACACCTGTTGTGAAGGCCCTACCATTGTACCATGTGACCCGCTCGACCTCGGGAGTTTTGTCCTGGGTTTTCAATCCGATGCTAACAGTGTAGATAAGAGTGTGCCTCAGTGATTGATTTTACAACATGTGAGTAAATTTTTATATTTTCAGTAAAGTTGGTTTAAAGGCATGGAAAAACATTTGACTCGATTCTGTTCACATAGCCCCAAACTCCTCTAAAAAACCTAACCTTTCGACTAACCAGTTTCTTGTTTGATTGTTCTCCCCTGTCCTGGCAGCCATCTTTCAGATGATCTCTCCTGTGATAGTTGGCTCTCTTCACTTTTTTTTTAGCGCAGTAGCAATTCACAAAAGCAAGGTAAACATAATCAAAGGTGAAACTACCAATTGTCTTTTGAGAAGATGAGAGCAATTTTTCTTATGCAAAAAGTGACGACAGTCTAAACTTCTTTCTTCTTCTATTGTCCTTAAAAGCTGTTAAAAACCGATTCAAAATTATTATACCATTATAGTGCAGTTTTTAATAACAATAATATGTGTCAGGCAGTACTTGAATGAGATGGCTAAACAACCCCAGTTTCTAGGCCAACCTGCCCCACATAGGGGGTTAATTGGCATACTCTGGATTGACGAAATCTTTAATTTTCTGTGATCTTAGTATTAAATATTATGAAAAAAATACTTGAAGTACTCTAATACTTGGAGTTTACAGTGGTATCAGCCCCATTGGGATTATATTAACAGGAACGACTCAACAATCAAAAAAGTGAAAACCGTTGCCAACCAACCCCGCTCTCCCCTACCTATATAAAAACTTATATAAATTACTATGTAAGTAATTATGTAAAAACAAAAATTATGTTTTCAGGTACATTCCTGTAAGAAATTATAGCTAAATAATTTTTAAATTATATCCGCGAGCCCACGGGTGTTTTTATTATTTTTTTTTTCCCCCTCAACCATTTCTTCTCGATATAAAATGTTACAGAAAATTTTCAATTTCACGTTTACATTAATCTTGAATGTTTTTCTCACAACTAATCTTTTTTTCAGATTTTTTATTTAATAATTTAGGTGCAAAACTGGGTGGAGAAATATTAATAGGCTAAAAGACCTTTGATTAATCCTATGGTTAACTATCCTTTTAATTTAATTAATCCATTCTTAAATTGTGGCTCACCACCAATTTTAAATTATTTTTAAATAATTTATTTTTTGAAGAGAAAAGATTTGGCTCCGCCGGGAGTCGAACCCGGGTCTCCTGCGTTACATGCGAGGATGCTAACCGCTACACCACAGAGCTCGGCTCAAGGCAGAGCAAATTGACTTATGTCAATAAATTATCATAAATTGGACAAAAATTGTTCACCTCCCGCTACTACTCACAAAACTTGTGAGATAGGGGGAGTAGGTATCAGTGAAGAGGAAGGATTTGCTCTGCCTTGAGCCGAGCTCTGTGGTGTAGCGGTTAGCATCCTCGCATGTATCCTTTTAATTGTTTATTTTCATTATTTATTATTATATGAATCCAAGGTAAGCTCCTTGTTCGTTTGTTTTAACGTCACTTTATGCCACTAAGGCTAATCGGACGATGCTCCGCTGGGAATCCTAAATTTTGCCTATCCAGGTATAATTAGGATAGGGATCTTTATTGAGTACCTGTCATCGTATAGGCTCGGGACCTCCATTTGACGTCCTATACGAAGGACGGCATAGACCAGGGTTTTTTACTCCTATTAAAAAATCCTAGAGCTAGCTTGGGACGCGAATCCGCGACCTTTAGTACTGTAGGTTTTTATTCTAACCATTACACCACAGGTGACCCATAGATCAGCTCCTTAATTTTATTTTTATATTAATAATGAAAAATATGATCATCTCTAAAGCCGCTTTGCTGCATATGGATACTTTGAGGTAAATCTGCTTTCCACAGCGATACATTACGATACATTACGATGAATTATCTTAGCACCTTATCAGATAACTCATCATGAAATCCAGTAAACAGTTTTAAAGTTCCCAACTCAGTGATATCATCCTATGTGAATGTTGGATAGTGGTGAACCAAGCTACACGACTTCATGTAGCAAGCAATAAACATCCTCCATAGATAACTTTCCAATTCCTGATTCGTTTGATGAGAACAGCCGATATGAAGTATACAGGAAAGGGAATCGTGTATCGTAAGGACTAATGCAGTTTTATTCCTAACGATTATATCTTTTCCGAGGCTGTAAAAATACATTTTCTAAAGAATAGGTAAAAGAGATCAAACCTTGAGTGTTCCCTGCTTATTTTTATGTGATTCTTGGATGCAGGGATAAAGGCCTCTTCCTGTGGCTCAGTGTCCGAACGGTCTATTGTTTGCTCATTTGGAATGTAAAATAATATGCATTTAGTTTACCAAGAAAACATCAGTCAACATAGAAGCCTACTCTGCATTTTTTGTGGTATAGAAAAGGATGAAAAAACGTTCACTGAAAAATGTTTGCAAATAAAAATAGTAACGCTCTTATATCAGAAAGCAACTTTTAATAAAAATTATATGTTAATCTATTAAGTACTTTAGTTTCAAAAAGGACAACAACAATGCCGCAACTCCCTTTTGTGTATTTTATAAAAAACATTTTTCATTATGAACCTTAACATAAAACATATATACAAACGCTCTTAAACTATTATGCAACATCGTGTAAATTTCAAGGGTCTTTGTAGTTATATATATTAAAGGGGAAAAAAAAACATTTTTTCGAAAATAAAAAGCGATGCAAGTCTGTTAGTTATTGTCTTGCATACGTGATCAATTTTTTTTATTTTGTAGTCAATGAAGACACAATCATATTGCATAGAAATAATAGATGAGATACAAAAAAACACATTTTTGTTATTTTACGTAACATTGTTTTCCCTTTTAAAGCAATTTTCTTTTAAAATGCAATGTTCTGTAAAAGTTTCAGATTTATTCATCATACTTTGCGAGTTTTGATGTGAAACATACCGTCTTTGCATTATCCTTTATAGTTGTCTATTTATGTTTCAAGGTACAATAATTGGAAATCAGTCAATATTCAAAGTTTTTTATCTGTTCCAAATGATGAATCTTAGAAATCGTTAAATGTTGTGTTAAAAATTTGAAAAATTGAACGTTTCGACTTTTAACCAAAACCGCTGCTAACGTCGGATATCATTGAACCATTGCTAGTAGGAAGCATCACAATATTTTTCACCTACAAGAACATTATTGACTACCGATACCCATCCCTCGAATCTTAAAGTAACATTTACTACGCTAATAGACCTGCAACGCTAACCGGTGGCGAAATAGAGCCTTATGTAAATTTAGACTTCTCGGGTTATATAAAAGTTTGGTGCCTGCAACGTTACTATAGTTTTTTAAAGCTTTAGTCTACGGATTTCGTCAGAATCTAAAGAATATTATTTAAATTATCCTTTACTTAAAATATCAATGAATATCGGTTTATATAAATCTGAAAGCCTAATTTTAATTGTATAGTGTTCGAAGATGCAGTTCAATAGCACTTTAACAAGTTGGCTTGTCGGTAGCGATTAAATTGCTCAATGAAGACAAATCCTATATATTTTTTCTTCTACCAATGAATAATAAAAGGTTTTAATCACAAAATAAACAACAACCGAAACGAAAAAAATAAAATATGTATATATCATTCTTCGCTTTCGAAGACACTTCTGTGTTTGCTAAATTAAACAGAAAACCAAAACAACCTTTTCTCTCTGATCCCTGATGATTATTGAGCGAAAAAGGTCGGTCCTTTCGGATTTTGACTTTCAAATGTGACCGCGTTGTTTGTATTTCGGCTATGACAGCAGAAATCGTCTGTATCCAGCGCCAATGACTATTCAGTCCAACCCAAACACGGTTTTTTGTGAGGTCTTTCAAGAGTGCTAACTATATACTATAAGTTTGAATATACGCTGTTTCACTAAAAATATTACTTTCTGAAAGATGGAATGAAAAAATATGTATTTTGTTATTTTGGAAAAGTAACCAACAAAAAATACACAATTCCCCTTTCTTTTTTATATATTTTACTAGGTTTGTATGCATTTTTTTTTTTTTGTTATAATCTAGTAAAAACTATCAAATTTTATTGTAATTATTTTTCAAATTGTTACCTATTTTATTTTAATTGTAAGTTTTTCATCTTTAAATTATTTAAAAAAATGTTGTATTTTTATTAGGTATTTTTGTTCCCTTTTTCAATCCACATTGGTCAATCGGCGGAAACTTTGTCCGATTGTTTTTTTTAAATTATATAAAATTTATAGAACAAAAATTTGAGTGCTGAATTGAACAAGACTCAAATTGATTACGTAACATTCCCTACATTATTTTCAATTACATGACATTATATATATATATATATATATATATATATATATATATATATATATATACATATTTTATCTATCAAACTGATGAGAATGCTGTATTCAATAGCAGCGTAATAATGTTGAACAGCCATGCTATTTCATTCAATTTTTTATTTTTTATTTTTAGGATATAACTCAACGTATTAATTGAACAGGAAATATAAAAACAAACCGTTAAACATCTTATCAGAAGTGATCATCAGTGAAAGCATTTAACAGTTGCAATAATTATTATTATGACTTATCTTAGAAAAAAAAATGAAATACAAATGAAGTATGCAGACTATTTATCTCCTATTGATTGCTATCTCAAACGAAATGGCAGTTGCTGATGACAAGGTGGGTTTTTACATTAACATTATAAGTAAGGACTAATAACTATTATTTCTTTCGTATACAATAGCATGCCCAGCCGTACTGACTGAATGTGTAGGCTTCTTAACGGTTCTCGATATCACTGCGTGTCAATCGGTTAATCTTTACAAAAGATCTTAGCCTCACAGGTGTTAATAATAAATAATAGTAATATTGAAGAAATTAAAGATTGTAAGATTCATAATATAGCGAATGATTTATTCTATACTATTTAGCTCGTTAGATCGTTATCTCAACATTGAGTAAGACCAATTATACCTACCACAATCGTATCTATTTGAGCTGGACAGGGAATCAAGTCTAATTGGCAATATGTTGCGTTCTAGGAACAAAGTTAACATTAGCCTCGGGAAAACCTGATTCCGCAGTTTTCAGACATTTTCCATCAAAACAGAAAGTGCCCTTCTAAAAGAAAAGAGAAAAAAAACACTTCAATGGTTGCAATCCTCATTATCCCTATAGGATGTTCCTTGTTCGTTTTTTCCTTTTAGTAAAAAAAAATAAATAAAAATTATAATCTAGTATGAAATGTCACTATAGTTAAATCCCAAGTAAATAATAGAGCTTACAAGTACAAAAAATAACTTCAAAATTTAAAAGTAGGAGATATTAAAAGCACTACATAAAGACATAAGCTACAAGATTATATTCGGATGCTATTTACAAAAATTCATAGTAAAAACTACCAGCACATACCAACAGGCTTATTTAAAAAACATACCACCACATACATACCAGAAAACACCCAAAAAACGATAAAGGAACCCCATGCCTGACATGCGCAATACTAATAAAGCCAAACATGAAGTTGGGAGTTAGTATGCTACGTACATTTTTCCCGACTGTATGATCTGTATTCAAACTATGTATGATTATTGTCGTCTAATAGAATATGTGAATATTTATCATAATTACACCACTCACGAACTCTACGACGATTATTAATCACATTGAGAAAGTCAGTTGTTATTCATCAGTATATATTTGCCTGGCCTTCGGGATGATTTTTAGGCAAGGCAAAAATTGATAAAAGTTCATTTTGGAGAGGAAATTTACATAAATTTTACCCCATTTTTTTGCGGATGTAGTGTTCTTCAGGTAACTTTTTATGTTACTCCACACATAATTTTATAATTTTTTAGGAATATTCATACAATGCTGTCGGAAAGATTTCTTTTTTTCTATGTAATATTCCATTCTTTATCATGTCGATATCTTTAATTTACGATGAAACGATCTCTGATTTTGAAATTTCAAGCTCTGAATGAAAAAAATGTTTTATTATGATACTTTTTTTTTTGTTCGGTACCACTACTGGTCATGTGTGGCATATGGTGGCGGGGGGTTACTCTACAGGTGTAATCAACCTTTCATAACCATGGTGGGTAGGTCGAGATTTATTTCATGCGGCCTTCACGAAATAAAAGTCAACCCTCCCGGGGCCGGGTTCGAGCCGCTAAAGTGTGTCGCGCTCCAACACTCTCGGTTATTCCGGCCTTTTTTTCATGATAAACCTCGTTAATAGAATCTTATTTATTTTTTAATAATAGATTTGTTTCAAAAATCTTTTTCAACTACCAGACTGTGCATGTTTTCCCCTAACTCCTTGATTGTAAATTTTATTGAATGGTTTTCCCATTCGATTCATTGAGCACTCGAATAGTATCGTATTATTCTAAAACCAATCAATCAAATTTCGAATTTAAAGAGAAGGTGGAATTACATGCACAATCTGCTAATTGTCAACCTGTTTCAAGCGCTTGTTAGAACATACCTCGAGGTACCGTTCTACGAAACACCTATTCTCTTTAATGGTGCTCAAGAATAGAAAAGAATTCAGGCAAATGCGTGAATCATAGCCAAACTAACTCTTCTATATACTTTCAGAATTTCCCAACCACATATTTTTTCCTTCCTTTGTTTACTTATTGGAATGTATTGAAAATAAAGAAAAACTACGGGCAAAAGGTTGGAGGGCGATTCCCACACCAATCAAACATTTTGATGTGTTAGCCGAAAGCTACTCAAGCGCTACCATCCTCTTACTAAACAATTTATATTCACCTCACGTAGCGACCTATAGCATCTTTAAAATGGTATCTGAAGTAAGGGTTTCTTAATATAATTTTATATGCAAATTAAAATCTTGCATTACAATAAAGAGAGTATTCTTTTTGTAAACACAATTTTAAAAATGCGTTTCACTCAAACAAAGGTCACGAAATTAATTTTATTTTTTGTTTTTTTCATCTTCTTCTTTAATTATTTAATTTAATCTCATAAATATCATTAAAAAGAAAGTCAATTAATTTTGTTTTATTCAAAGTTTTGTGATTCTTTATAGATCAAAAATATTGTGTTTCACTCAAAGTTTTTGATCTATTAAGAATCACAACACTTTTAACTGACTCCAATATTATGGATCTTCAAATTTTTCTCGTAATCAAGAATCAGGAAAGCAAACTTACTGGCAAATCTACGCTTGTTTTGTCAATTTTATTTTCAAGAGAATAGCATTGTTTTATACTGTAAATATATTTTTTGTTATTGTCCTAACAATTTTTATATCAAATATCGGAGGGGAGTCCACATGGACTTTCCTCTCGAAGGAGGTAAAATTTCCCCGTGCAAGCCGTCTTGAAATCGAGCGTCTTCCGCCAGATTTACTTTAAAAAAAAAAAAATATTAATCTAGATCGATTTTTAAGTTACAACCTAATTACCGATAAGTTATTATATTGATGATACGTCATTTTGTTTTGAATAATCGTCCCGACAAACAAGCAGTTTTTACGATACTGCCAGTGGGGCTCGAGAGAAATGCTATATTTTTTTAAAACAAAACAATGCTGTCCAAATACATTGGGTTCCTATAACACACAGCATACTTATCATAACAACTTTCATACATAAATTAAACCAAGATTACATTGTAATATGCATAAAATAATCCGCATTGAAAGTGTTAAGTTACTATATGTACCTATGTATTTACTTCAGTTTTAGCTTAGAAGCTTTGGAAAAAACGATAATTATAGATTCTTCTTTTTAAGAGTCCTATTTATCATTTTAATACCTAGCCCGATGTCATCACTTGGACAACGATAGTGATTGAATCGATATGAGGAAAAGTTACTCTTGGGTTCTTTCTTTTCCCACACTTTACATGTCATTCTTTCCACTATGACCATCTCGTTTGCTCATTCAATAATAACAATAAACAAAAATAATAATAATAAATAATAACATCTCTTCAGACCTGTTTACACGGTCAAGTTTTTTGAACGAGTCATGAAACAAAACATAGCTTCGCTTTTTGATCGATTAAAATGGAACAAATATAACTGTTTAAACAATTAAGTTTAAGGTCAATCTTAAGATGACCATTCTGTAGATCATTATTTACCGGTTGGTACAAAATCAATGAGATTCGGATCGAATGAGGGATCCGTTACGCAACAATATATTCCCTCTTAATATGCAAGATACAACGAAACCAAAAAGTAAATGGGTAGATAGAATTAACCAAGATGCTGCACAACTGCATGCAGTAAAAAGATAAGCAGTAGCCAGAGGTGAAGGTTGCACTAGGCGGCCAAATAATCTACAAGGTTTGTTAAGCCAAATGAAAAATATGATATATATCCCTTAACTACTCACGTCGGGTCATATTGACCCAAACCAAGTTTCATTTCATTCTATTTATACCTATTTGGCATTGAATGGTCACCAAACTTTGGCATATCCTTTATTTTTTGGATCCAGTTACTTCTTGCCATTGTTTGGAAAATTAGGAAGGTGATTATTTCATCTAAATCTATATTTTGACCCGAGGTGTGTAGTTGTGCAAGTCATTTGTTTTGTGTCCGATGCGGATATTAAATTTGTAAAAACCACTCATATCTTATTTGTTATAATTTTAAAGTTTAATTGAAAGAAATATTTTTGAATTTTAAATCAAAAGAAATTATGTTAATAATAGTAATGTTAAGGAGTTCCCTTGTTGTAGTACTTCATTTCAGACCTATAATTCAACATGTTATTCATATTTTGAAACTTTCATTTATTGAATAAATAAATAAATATATATTTTCAAGCCTTCTCCTGTTGATTTAAAACTAATATCTTACACCCTAAGGTTATTTAAATATTGTTTTTTGTTCTGGGTTATATTGACCCGAGGTGAGTAGATAAGTAACATTGATTCGGGGATATATATATATATATATATATATATATATATACGAGATGTCTATATGGATCTATATATATATATCTATGTCTATATATATATATATATATATATATATATATATATATATATATATATATATATATATAGAGTGAGAGAGAGAGAGAGAGATTTTAAAGGTGTATGCAATACAATAAATATTTATTGACTTTTCGTTTAAGTATACAAAAACCTCACAAAGTTTAATTTGAAAAGATCTTCCTATACTTTGCGTGTAGTTCTATCTTTTTTTAAAGGGGATCCTCCATTGAAATCATAATAAGGCTCTTCTCTCTTAAATGACTTGGCCACTTTAGACTTTTTTCTGAGAAAAGGAAACTTTGCAAATGCAAAGTAAGTTCAACCTGTCTGGTAACTAAGTAATATCAGGTAGGCTAACCTTAACGCCTCCCGAATGCAAATATCTCAAGTTTTTTTTTTCTTTTTCAAATACAAAATGTTATCTAATGAACTCATTTATTTTTTATTTTTTTTAAATTTCTAATTCTATGATAATTTGTTAAAGGATTTCAGAACGAGAACAGATCTCAGAAGAAAAGCATGTTTTTAGATTGCTGAATTCTTTATTTTCAACTTAATCCTTATCATGGAAATCGCTAACATTAGATTTTGATAGTGATTTAGCTGGCGTTGATCCGGTTTATGTTTATGTTTTCTCGACCGATAAGGAAAGGCTGATTGAAGTCATAATTACTATTACTAGTCACTAGAAAATTCCATATTGAGAAAATTATTTTTAATTTAAAATCAATTCTCTATTAAAGCTATCGAGGAGCATTTTATTTGCGTCATAAAAGATAATCTCCAAGATTAAACTTAAAAGTGTTGAACAATAGATGATTTTTATAGTTTTATCGAACCACAAGAAGGGGAATTTGTATTTTAAATCGTATAAAGTTTATAGCTTTAATACAATAATTATATTATTAATAAAATTAATTAAAAAATAATAATAATTTTAGTATATTCGTTAAAGCTATTAGTTGCTTATCTTATCAGGTTTGTCGATAGGAAGTCTCGGTTATCGTCCCTTCAGGTAAATATCTGAACTGAAATATAACCTAAGACACCTATATAGAGATTTCGCTATAACAAAGGAGGTCGCATCTTTTTTTTTTTTTCTTTTGGCTTTACAGACCCAAGAATATCATTAAACACTTGATCTGACCATCTCCAACTCTGCATATCTTGTGTTTCTTCTTTCCAGTAAAATAAATGTTCCTCTGCAGCATCTTTGTCAACCCATCTGCTGTTATAGATCAAAGTCCTAATTAATGGGGGAGAATGACCGATAAAGAACTGTTGACAAAACTTGTTAAACCATATCTCATGATATGATGGTAAGACGTTTAATATGAGCAGGAAATATTTCTTGAAATAATATATTAGGACCCCTCAAATTGACAAAGAATATTGAGGATAAAGCCTTGATAGTTGGAAAGAGACTTCGAGTAGAGGCAAAAAGCAAATGGGTTGATAGAATCAAAAAAGACGCCTAAAGAGCTCAATGTAAGCAGAGGTGAAGAAGGCGGCTAAAGATCTAACCGCTTGAAGGCTTGGATAGTACATTTAAGTATTAATGTCAATCCTCGTGCGATACTCATTTCAGATTCCTTAATTCTATTGACTACCTTTCAATACTATTTAATAAACCACAATTCTTTATCTATGACTGGAAAATAACGAAGCACGTCAACAGTAAAAATCAACAGTTTCTGTCCTTAAAAAGAAAAAAATGGTCCAGTAAAAGTTTTGGATGGGTCGATCACCTCCAGAACAATTTTGGGTCTGTTTTTTAACCCTGGTTATGACATTCTAAAAATCATAGGCAGTTAATAAATAGATTACATTCATTTTTTTTGTTTTTGACCGACTTTAAGACATATGTCCTTTATAAGTAAGATTCGTTGGCATCGTGGTCTCCTAGCATTTTCCTACGATGTTTTTGTCCGTTGTTTCCATAAAACTTTGATATTATAATGGCTAATCCTCTGGCGCTGAGTTAAAGCCTCCAATTTTCTCGTCCTCATTATCACAAGTTTATGCAAAATGCTATAATATTCTAGAAGCAGCGAATGGAAGCAGAGTTAGTCGTGCACATCACACTTCCCTCTCAAAGAACGATACGCTCAACCCACAACGGATGAACGAACACCGACTTTATTTTAATTTGAGTCAGGATTATATACAATGCAAGGACACAGCATCCGGGATCTTATTACAATCGATTCCTTGTTTGGAAGATGAGGTGAAAATGATATCTTGGAGTTCTTACTTCTGTCCCTCAAAAGGCGAACAATACCACTAATGATTTCCTCTGAGAAACTGTCATCTTGCATTTCGTCTTTTGTGCCACATTCTTTTGACCGTTCCTCCTTTAAATGATTTCCACATTGAATAAATATGAGCTGAAACATCTTCGGAATAATGAATTGAAGTAATGCATTATCAAGAGGTCCATCAGAAAAAGATTTGCCAACGGTATTCAAAGATTCGATCACTGATAACGAAGAGCCTTGAAATTTATGGTACAGGTTCCCTAATGCAACGTGTCCTTCATATAAGTAAATACAGAGGAAGCAATATCTGACACAACATTTTTCGGCTATTTGGAGGTCAAAGGTTACGCCAGGCTATTTTATTATTATTAGCACGTTTTATATATTACAGCATATTTAAACAATATATTAAAAACATTATTATTCAAGTTTGTTTTTTTAAGAAGAGGGTTTTCCCGTTTTGGGTTCTGAATTAAATTAAATGGGGGTTCCTAAATCGTCTCATAAATCCTCCAAATTATCTCATTTGCTACTTACATGCCCGATTCCCTTATTGCTGCTCACATGATTAAAATAATAACAATAATAAAATGGGCGTTAATGAGCAACCTGTGTTACGCCTTAAGCTCCATAAAACAAAAAAGTAAACAATGATCCCAATAAACTGAAAACCCGGTAAAAATTGAATAATCTAAACGATATCCCAATAAAATTTTTGTGTAATTAATCTCCTATTTGACACAACGAGTGCCTCAAATTTCACTGACATTAGATAAACCTAAATAAACTAAATACAAGTTATTAAATGCTCTCCAACCCACTACCTATCTATAACAATATTTATGTTGAATTTTACTTCTTATACCACTATACTACCCGAGAACGAGTGTTGTTTAAAATTTCCTAAAAATCGGATAAGTTAGTAAAAAGTTAATCACGCGGTCAACTTCAATGTAAAAAATGAAAGCTGAACAACAGCATGAAATTTTCAGCTAGAAAAGGCTTCAGAATTCATCAAGAAAAGGCATATAAAATTTCTGGACTCCTTGCCTGGCATATCAAACCCTCTATTCAATACATTGACTCCGCCACTGGCTCCAGTTCGCTGGCTAATTAGCTCTCTGTTTTACAACTTTATTACATAAGTTGGTAAGATATTTTTAGTCAATAAGATAATTAGAATAATCATTATTATAGGTACTCCCAACACAAAAAACGAGTGAGCCCCATCACTCCATGCCATGGTAATAACATTCAGAAACATGTAACAACGAAACATTATCACAACCACAAGATAGCCTTAAAATGTAACATTGTTACAGTAAAAAGCTCTAAACTACTTAAAACATTTAACATATTGTTATCATTACTGCACAGTAGATGTATTAAAGGGATTGTAAATGTATTAAAAAAAAAATTAATAATTCTTCTTCCCCTACAAACTATCCGGAATAATATTTATGTGGATAATTTTAATATTATTAACGTTGATGTTATCTCCTTATACTGATCTATGTGGCTTATAAACGACAAGTTTCAAACTCCGTTGTAATCGGATAAAACCGAAAAAAGTTAGTAAATCCCCTTTGTTACCTATCCGTAATAAATAGATTCTGGAGTCAGAAATTAACTTTTTATGCTACTAAGATGTATTAAAATAAAAATTATTAAATTTGGATAAACTCAGACGATTTGTGGTCAGTTAAAAATTAACCCCACCCCTACATAAACTAGCCACAATATGATTTGTGAGTAATTAACCTTAAGGCATTACATGACTGACACAAAAGTTATTCAAAACGCTTACTGCGCATGCGGAACAGTCGTGTAAATTGAACTGCTTGTTGGAACAATATTAAATTAAACCTAAGGTTACCGGGGTGGGGGGGGGGCTCTTGGAGCCCACTAATATTTGTCCGTCCATTGTTTTTCACCTAAATTGTTAAATCTAAAAAAATTAATAGTTGTCATAAAAACATTAGGGATTAATGTAATCGTGAATTGAAAATTATCTGTAGCATTCTTTATCCAGAAGAAATAGTAGTGAAAAAAAAAAAAAAGAAAAGTCACTTGTGGTCTCGCGTATATAATTTAAAGTTATTAAACTATAATTTTATGTAGCCATTGATAATAATTTCAAAAGATTGATGTTTTATTTTTCAATGTATATAATGTACCTGAAAACACAATGTTGGTATGTGTAAATTAGTTAAATGTCGTATATATCATGAATGATGATAGAACATAGAAATACATACATAGTTAGAGAATACATAGAAAACATGTAAATGAAATTTCTAATTACCTAGAAAAATGACTTTCATTTCCCTCTATATTTTTTTTTTTTTTTTTTTTTTACTTACACTGTTTTATAAATATGTAAATATTGTAATCTCGTAAAATAAATTTAAAAAAAATTATTTAGAGTTAATTAACAATTAAAGAAAGCTATGAGTTCTTTGAGCCCCCGTTGGCAAAACTAAAAAGTCAGATTCTTCCTTGGTAATCCTAGGACTAAAGAAAGTGGGGCGGCGAGCAATTATTCTCTAAGACGCGCTATAGATGTCTCACATAAAAAAAAGAGCACTAGGAACATACAGTGAACTCTAAACTATCTTCATCTCAAAGATTCAATAATCTAGTTTATTGAATATTGTCTCAAATGTTTGCACCTGTAAAAATGTTAACCTTCAATAAAACTAAAATATTCACTTACAACTACCAGAGGCTGTGTGGTAAAAATCCTCCAAAAAAAAGAAACAACAACTTGAACAAACTATACTTAAGTTTGATTGATTGAGCTCTAAGATTTATGTTCGATAGAATAATTGATTTTTCCGCTAAATGAGCTAATCTCTCTCGCTCACAGCAACTTCACGCGACGAGCGAATTTACTGGAACATCCACAATGAGTCATAAATCCATTTCACAATGTTAGCCTCGACTTTCAATTGATCCATCAATCATTTCGGCTCAAAAAGGAACCAGGAAAAATAAAAGAACAATAATCACGAATTCACTTTCCAAAAAGCACGTAATACCTATTTATTGAGGCCCTTTATAAGTATTAATGAAGTCGTTTGCATATTTATCCAACGGTATAAATACTTAAAAATGGTAGTATGATTAATTTAAAAAATAATTATTATTTTCCCTCTATCAGTTTTGAATCCTCCAAATTATGTTTGCAAATGGAAAATTAAAGCATAACATGGAGAATCGGAAGCTAGTTGAAACTAGTTGAAA
This sequence comes from Aelia acuminata, assembly GCA_911387785.2. Lineage (NCBI taxonomy): Eukaryota > Metazoa > Arthropoda > Insecta > Hemiptera > Pentatomidae > Aelia > Aelia acuminata. The sequence continues at coordinate 55,735,446 of OU426983.1, read as the reverse complement.
GAAAATAGGTACATATATAAGATGAGCTATAATTCGCTATATAAACTTTGTAGGGGTACGATTTTCAGAATGTCTGCCAATGATGATCACTACAATAGAAACAATGTTTAGATGAAGATCCTATCGCCTGCTACAATATATCCGATTGTTAAAATGTTTTACGAATCTATTATATACGGTTTATTAGAGGTCATGCACAAATAGAATAAAAATATTATTAAAAGGGCGATTAGACCAGTCTTGCATTGGACTAGTCTAATAAAATATTACTAAATTCATTTTAACACGCATAAGACGGTTTAAAATTATTAATATAAACTTAAAACTTAATCTCTCTATACATAAGAGGCTTTGTCCTGACTGACAGAATCAACGCAGAGCAAAAACTACTAATGATAGAAACTTTTTTATAGAAAAAAGTTTGGAATTTAGATTTTAAACGCGATGTAGGTAACCACTAAGAAAAGAATTTCAAAAGTGTAACTCCTAAGGGGCTTAAATGGCGAAATTGTCATTTAACTCTAACGGACACCTATTTTTGCACTTCGAGAAAAAATATCTAATTTGGACCCATTTTAAAGATCTTGATACGACGAGTTTAACTCGAAAGGGGCGTCGAAAACCATTTTTTAAAGCCGAAAAATGAAGCGTTCACGAGGAGTAAGCAATTTTTTTTCGGCGGTTTTAGTGAGCTCTCACCATTGCGCGTCTCCCTCTCTTCTACCGAGCCGGCAGCTTCCGGCACAGTTTATCCTGATATTTCTAAAATTAGAGAAAAACCTAAGGAGTGGTTTAGTGAGCTTGCGATTTTAAGTACAAAAAATGACAGAGCATCCCAGATTAATGATCAATTACTGGACTCATTTGAAGGAGATTTAGCAGAATATAAATAGGTTGATAAAGTAATAGAAGCAGATCAAGCCGTGAATTATCCAGCAGAATTTCTCAATTCCCTTAACCCACCTGGATTTCCGGCCCGTAAACTTCGTCTTAAACTAGGAACACCAGTGATGTTATTGAGAAATTTGAATCCTCCGAAACTGTGCAATGGAACTAGATTACAGGGAACAGCTTTAAAAAAAAAATGCTATAGAGGCTACAATATTCAGTGGATGTGCTCGAGGAGAATCAGTTTTTATACCAAGAATACCACTCATTCCTTCGGAATATCCACTTCAGTTTAAGGGACTGCAGTTTCCTCTTAAGGTATGTTTTGCTATGTCTATTAATAAGTCACAAGGGCAAACATTTTAATTTGCAGGAGTTGATTTAAGGGAGGACTGTTTTTCTCATGGTCAGTTTTACGTCAGCGCTTCTAGGGTAAGTTCTTTTAGCAGTTTAGTAATCTTAGCGCCTGAAGGAAAAACAAGAAATGTAGTTTACAAAGAAATTTTAAGTAAAGATTAACTTTTCGGTCAGTTGAAACAATGTATTTTTTAAATTGATTTTGTTAACATACTATATTAAATCAATACCAAGATAATGATCACAGAATTGATTTTAAAGGCTCGCGGACAAAGCCGCGACGGGGAATGCTAGTGTAATATATTTCAACAGTTTTTAAATTAAAATTTGGTCTAAACCTATTTTTTATTTACAGTTCTTACAATATTTAAAAATCTCGTATCAAGATGTATGTCTAGATAAAATCCGAAACTACTCAACCGTCCTTTCTTATCTGATCTGGCGTCAATAAACAACTCAAATCGGCTCATTGTTCCATACAGAACAACGAAAACATCCTCAATAATCTTCGGAACACTAATTTTTTTTTGTCATAGGATCTCTTTAAACCATATTTTCATATTCAGGTCTGCGACAAAAGCAAAGCAATACAAACTATCCCAACACATCAGGGCACCCACGTCATGAATCGCGAGTCGTTTGGAATGGACCGCGCCCAGCGAATACAACAAATTCTCCAGAATCAGATTTTGGCTAACCTGGCTTTCCTTAAAAGTTGAAAAACAAATACCTAAACCTGGGTTTAGGTTTAACAAATTAAAATTTTCGGTTTAATACATAGAGTACAGTGTCAGATACAATGAACTTTCGAAATGATCCATGAAAATTGAGGATCTGGCCACACGGAGAAACCTAAAAATCCTGACGAGCTACGCCATTTCTTATCATGCTAATTCATACCTAATCTGTCTTGAATAACCTACCATTTGTGTCGGTTGCTCCTCAAAGAAAGTCCATTGGTTTGGATCTACAAATGTCTAAAGGCATTCCAGTAGCTCAAATCAGAAATCATTAGTTATCGGGTTCTCATACCATATGATCAATCACTTCTAGTGAGTTTGGCCGGTCCCAAAAGGATCGCTGGAGCCTTATGTCACGACTATAATGGCGTAAAAGTCTTATAACTTTCCTCTCAAGATCTTTGAAAAACGCAGAAAAAAAATTACTCCACCTATACTGGGAGGCACTTCTATAATTTTCTGGGTTCAAGACTGTATATGCATCTCGCTTGCCGCCAATACGTGATACTACAGATACCAACCGCTGACAAGAATTTCGCACCAAGAAACGAAGATGACATCCTTCATGTCATTCTTCAATATGCGACTTTTCTTCAAGAGTTCGACATTATAGCTACTGAGCCACAGCAACGTGGGCTGGATCTGCTAATGTCTTAGATATTTGATTTTTAAACAAATTACAAAATGGAAAATATGTTAACTTTTATTTAAATAACTTTTTGTTGTTACTATTAGGTGTCTGATTTTTGTTTTTAACATAAGAGAAATCATGAGCAGGGTTTAGGTATGAAGGTGGCGTGTAGCTATAAATATTTGGGTGTCACCCTAAGCTCTCGAAATTTATTGATGTACCATTTAAAAGATTGCCTACCGTTTGCCATATGAGCCTTATATAGTATGAAGTGATCGAGTTCTAGTTTTCAAAATCTAATCCAAACCTCCACAAAAAAAGATACATATTTAATTAATGGTTTTAAGAGGTTATATATATTTGAGTGTTTTTATGTAAAAATTGTTTTCGTTATCACTTATTAACCCAACCTATATGGTTTATTTGAAAACTACCTTCAAATAGCAAATAGATATTTGCGACCGCGGCTGCACTTCAAATATTATCTTTGTGTTCTACACCTTGCCTGCCAACTCTCCAAATTCATCCCAAATGCCTTAAGTAGATTTGCAACTTCACAGAGAGGATCATTTAGGATCAAAATACAAACCTTCAAGTTCTAGGGACAGTTTTAAAACATGTTATTCATGAAAAAAAAAATTATCACAAATGGCAACACTATTCATAAAATAACGAATTAAAGAAGTTTGTTTGTTTATGATTGTTTATTTATTTAACGTCCATTTTTATGCTACTTAGGCTAATCGGACGATGCTACAGTGGGAGTCCTAAATTTTGCCTATCCAGGTATAATTAGGATAGGGATCTTTAACGAGTACCTGACATCGTACAGGCTCGGGACCTCCATTTTACGTCCTATCCGAGGGACGGCATAGCTAAGGATTTTTTACTCCCATTAAAAAATCCTAGGGCCACCGCTGGAATTGAACCCGCGATCTTTAGTATTGTAGGTTGCCATGCTAACCACAACACCACAGGTGACCCCGAATTAAAGAAGTATCCTCCATATTAAAATCAGTAACCAGTGTAAAGAAATTCTTTTTGCCCTATTAGAATGTTTGAATTTAAGGGGTAAAAACTGCTTAGTTGGACTGCTTAGTATTATCTAGTGGATAGAGGAGTTTGCGGTAAGAAATAAAATAAACAATGTAATACATAAACTAATTAAAATAATTCAAAATATAGGAAGACATTGTTCCAATATGATGAATGTTACACAGCCTATTATTTATTAGGCAATCGATAATAATATTACTTTTTTTTAAATCAACTCACTCCCAATCAGATTGTCAGTGTCAAATAATTGATCTTTAAAATTATTTCAGTACATTTTCTAAAGGAAAAGCAGGTCAACATTAATCAGTCATACAATATTTTTTTAAATTGAAATTCCAAAAGAACTATTATTAGCATCAATCGCTATCCGATACAGTCATTGAAAAAAGTATTCAGCCAAGTTGCAATTGGTTAAATTAGATTTTAACGTTACAGTATTAAGCGTGGATACCAACACAAATTATCACTTCCTAGCAGCTGGCGGTGGGGTCACCTGTGGTTTATCACAGCAGCCTAAAATACTAAGCAAACAATACTCGCGTTCGCGTCCAGGGCTGTGGCCTTTTTTTTAATGGGAGTAAAACATCCTCGGCTATGCCGTCCCTCAGATAGGACGTAAAATGGAGATCCTGACCCTGGACGATGTCAGTTACTCGTTAAAGATCCCTATCATAATTATACCTGGATAGGCAAGCACTCCCACTGTAGCATCGTCCAATCAACTATAGCGGCATAAAGTGACGTTAATTAAACAAACAATACAACTCGCGGTTGATCAGCTTTGTATCGTGCGTTTCAAATATTTTAATCGTGAATATTAAAATTTTCCGTTGGTTGGATGTTCTTTCTATAACAAGGAACTTCTATCCCGAGTGTTTCTAACACCTGTAACGAATAAATTGACTTTAATTTTTTTCAATACTTATGATAAAACCTTACGGTACCGAAACATCTCAATTCCACAAGAGATTTCGAAGACCGTTCACCTCGGAAGATCTATTCCTCCCGCGGCTCGGGTACCGAACGGAACTCCTGAGGAGGATAGTAGAGATGCGTAGACGACCTCCAGGGTGAGGTCAGCGATGACTGGGCCCCAGAAGCCGAAGAAATAAAAGAGTGGGACCAGGAGGGAGAGGTGAAGGTCTCGGAGGAACCGGGGAGATATAGCCCGCGCCCAGCACTCGCTGCTCAGTTCTTTACTCGTCGAGCCGAGCAACATGTGCGACTACTTCTTGCCCAAGGTTGTGGTACCCACCTACAAGTGATATCATAGTAATCAGGTATATCATTCGTTTCGCAGGCATAGAACTTTATATTGAGTGCAAAGTGTTTTCTGGATTGGACTTTTTCATGCAATTCCAAACAACTTTTTGAAAGTATTATAAAATAACGTATGGCCTGTATTGATAGTAGATGTATTCGATGATGAATATCAAAATTTATCATATCCTTATCACTCAAAGGGGATGGATGCTAAGCGCTTAAAGTCTTCTGTCCATTGAGTAGAACTATCACAGTGGAGTACTTTTGTAGACTTTGGCCTGGAATATAGATTATTGCAACAATTTTCATCAGTTATAGTTTGAATTCCTTCCATTCACTAAATGTGAGTGAACAAGAACATTTATAGATGCCATTAAGTACTCTTATGTGATAACTGGTCACTTTGATTTGTTTTTTTCAAATCTGGTTCACATATAGATATAAACTATTTCGGAGAAAAAAATTGTTGTTTAAAAAAAAAGATTTTGACAGCACTATTTTGCTGTAATATAAGCGAAATCCTATTGCGTCCTTTTCAGCTCAAAAAGGCCCTTGATTAGCTCTATTAGAACCCAGCTTTCGACACTCGCCCGCTAGGCTCGCTGTTCAGAGATAAATAAACCCACACACATTTTCACTTGAGATCGGGGCCACGCTGAGAAGCCCAGAAGTAGCATAGCAGTACCGTACCGAAAAAGTTCTGAATATGATTTTGAGTTATAGACATAAAATATATATATGTATGTATATATATTTCACTTTCAAAAATGCAAGATATATGCATAATTAAAAATCTTAGCGTATAAGGCGTTTTCAGGTCAGAGGAACCATGTAATCTACACTTAGATTTTTAAATTTATTTTTTCACTATTCATAAATTTAAGGCTTATAAGTTCCTTTAAGTGGCGATAGAAGAACATTACAAACCTACGTTATACAATTATAGAGCAACATAAACGTACCTTTCATTTTTCGTACGTTTGTTTGTTTGTTTTAACGTTACTTTATGCCAACAAGGCTAATCGGACGATGCTACAGTGGGAGTCATAAATTTTGCCTATCCTGGTATAATTAGGATAGGGATCTTTAACGAATACCTGATACCATACAGACTCAGGACCTCCATTTGACGTCCTATCCCAGTTTTCGTAAGTGTTCGTCATATTTCACACAGTTCACAGTCCTTGCACCAGACTTATTACCTGGCCACAGTTCGACAATGCCAAAAGGAGGCGATTAAAAAGATCTGCATGAAAGAACTGAGCATCTAACTCAATAACGAGAAGGTGATAATGCTTGGGCCCTTATTCTTCAAGCCTGTAATGTTAACAACTTTGCCCAATTTATATCTTGAGCGAATTAAAATGTAAAGGAAAAATAATTAATAATTAAAAAACGTTCTTTGATGACGAGTAAGATAGAATTTTGTTGAAGTACTGTCAAATAATTTTATTTTTCATAAAAGTAATGAATCTAAATACATATAAAATAATACAGTTCTATACTCTTTTTTTACTGGCAACTAGACAAGGAAAGCCTAAATAAAACATTTTAAAAAATAGCAGCGAAAGCTTTATTGTAAAATTAAGTTTTTTCTCTAGCAAAACTTTTCCTCCGCCATTGATGGGATTACGGGCGTTACGGTATAAAAGAATGAAGGATATAGCACTTCACATATGCCCGAATCTTGCTCATTCATGCCGAAGTCATCGAAAGAATGTTGGATCTTCCATTTCTGTCCATTCACCCGCAAATATTTTCAGTTGTTTACTATAGGTGAAAAAATGGAAGATTCTTTTTTACAGCAAACACGGATTTAGGAATGTCTGATAAGATTGTTAATTACGGTCTTCTCCGGTCTATGACAGCAGTACTTATATATCGTATACAACGGTTTTTTTAAGTATGTCACATTCTTTTTTATCGAAAGTGGGATAGCTTTCATGCGGGCGGAAGTTAAAAAAGAACAGGAAGAACCGAAAATGAAGAAAAAAATCAAGTTTAGGCCTAAGGATTGGGTCAAATATGTGACCACTGCCACGTAAGGATTTTTTATAATTCCGTATAAAATCACTGGTCCGGATGAAAACTAATCTGACAACAACTTTTTCTCACTAATGATCGTTATATTTCCTTTACTATCTCTATACAAAAGCTCTTGTTTTTGTTGTTGTTTCTCCTAAAATTTAAACCAGTGTTGTTCTGAAATAATGATGTGAATATGTTTTTTATTTATTTATTTTTTCCAAACGTATCGAAATAAGTAATTAAAACATTTTTATTTTATTTTATTTTTACCTTTTATATTCTATATTCGGATATTTTTTCCCTATAGACCTTAAGAATTAAAACATCGAGAAGGTTCCCATGTCCTGCTTAGCAGAAGTTTTTTCCTTTTGATTTGTAGTTTAATTAAACATGTATATTTAAAAAAATGAAAAATATTATTACTATACTTTAATTCCTATAAATCCCTTTAAAAAACACAGGTTTTAATTTAATGCCGATATTTGGTGCAAACTTTCTCATAATTTAAAGGTTAACTCACTCGGGAATTTTTTGTTTTGTCAAAAAGTTCACACAGATTAATTCAGCCTAAGCATCTTCTGTTGAATCAGAGGACGTTTATTATAACATCAAATAGAATTGTACAGCGCCTTATTATCGATGTCGAAAAGGATTTGAAAGAGAGACAAAACTTTCCGGTGGATTTGTAAAGGATATCGCTGGTTCTTCGACCCCTCCGCCCCTCCCGATACTCTACCTTTATTCTTACCAATAGCTTATTCGGTTATGTTACAAATCGCAGATTGAAAAATTAAAGTAAATAAATTTAAATGAAGTTTAGTTTGACCTATCTTTTAGCTCGTCTAAACAATATTAACAGATAATTCTCTCAGCTCTAATGATATCTGAAATATTCAAAGATAAAACCTTAAATTGTACCATTCGGAATTTTATCGTTTCACAACAGAACTTATCTAAAAGACCCATGTGGGTTGATTATTTTCAAACCTTGCGATGTTTTGAAGCCATGTACATCCATAATAAGGCCCTCTCTCTTTTAAGGGGGTCTCTTCTTTTTTTTTTTTTAACGACAGGAGAAGTTGACCTTGTCGGTAACAAAAAACCAAGAACAAGGAGCATCCTCAACATCAAAGATGTCCCACACAACTGCGGCACACAGGATTCGGCAATAGTATCCTTTATTGAAATTGGATAGCATTTGAATTCAAGGTTTTCCGAGCCACGTAAAACCAGCTTTAAGGATACGTGAATCATTTATTTTTCATTTTATTATCATTATTATTATTATTATTAACATAATAGTAGTTTTCATTTTTATTTTATTTACTGAAAATGATAATATTTATAGATGAATGACGTTGACTACCCATTGTTAGGACTCAAATTTTGCTTCTAATTTAGTAGATCCCGAGGCCATCTTCTTTTCGGACCCATAGAGGATTTTCTAGGATAGACGTAGTAACCAGGTTAGCAACAAGTGGATTAGGATATGTAGGATGTTTATGTATCTGCTGGGTATCTGGATCTGGCCAAATCGGTGACATAAGGAATAAAAAGTTGTATATTGACATTTTAAAATTTTTAAACATATTTTGTATGTATACATTTTAAATAAAAATAAATAACCAATGGGATATATAAAACTAAAACCAATTAATGTAATTAATTAAATTAAAGCAAATAATGTGTTTAAGGTAATGATCTAATAGGACCCTGAACAAAAAATTATTTAAATTAAGATTCACCTTTAAGGAATTTAATGAGTCACGCATTTGAATCATGTTCTGTGTAAAATGATTAGTAATAATAAACATGCTATGAAGATGTTTCGAACAGTTCATTAGTTGGAATAGATGAGAATCTACCCGCATTTCCTGTTAATGAATTATATCAGTGTTAGGACCTTCTCAATTATGGTCAGCTATTCAACTTTTGCAACAAAAAGTTCTGGTATATAGTTTCATATTTTTACATTCATATCAATGTACAAAGATTTTTTTTTCCTCATTTGCGTTCTTGAACTATCTGCGATCACGGACAACATTTAAGCTCCTTGCCCTATAAAAAAAGTAATTAAAAAAAAAACAGAGTAATGATTTGGTCTTTTATTGATAAAATATCACTATACAATATTTCATTATGGTTTCTTTGAAAACTTCAGGGCAACACTCTTAAATCTATTCATCGTCGGTTAAACTACGAAACCTCGTAACTAACAAATACCAAATTTGTTTCTTAGTTTATTCATTTAACGTCGGGTAATGTAATTATATGTAGTTGGATGAAAATAGATAATAAAGATAATTAATGTGGTCGTAATTTATGTGGTATTAAATAATTGTTGTGATAGTTGTTAGCATTGAGACGAAATATATTATTCAAATAAATATAAAATAAAAGTAGAACAGATAATTTGTTTTCCAATGAAACATGCATTGTTTATTACTAATATTGAATGTACCTATTTGCGTTTGACATAATAAAATACGGTGGGATATTATTTTTTTTTTTTTTGGCTTTAAGATTTTACCAAAAAACTATTTAGCCAGTATCTACTATACAGAAGATTGATGGTTCGTAGCTGGTAGCCATAGAATTTTTTAAAGGTAGGAAAAAATCCTTGGCTATATCGTCCTTCGAATAGGATCCCTACCTATGTAGCAGGTCCCGGGCCTGTGCGATGTAAATTACTCGTTAAAGATCAATAAGATTAAAGATATTTTTCTCTATACTAATTATATCTTGATAGGCAAACTTAAGGACTCCACCAATATCATAGTTTACCCATTAGACATAGCGCATACAGTGACATTAATCAGCAAGCCGAGCGGGTTTTAGCGCGACCTGCTTTAGCATGTTCGAATCGAACGTTGGCGGTTCGAATCCGCCTTGGGATGGTTGACTTATATTCCTTGGAGGCCCCATGGAATAAATCTCGACCTACCCACCATGGTTAGAATAGGTTGGTTACTCCTCTAAAGTAACCCATGCCACACATGGCCAGATAGGGGTAGGTACCGAACAAAAATATTTAATAATGTTCCCCTTTTATATGTTTAAAAAGAAATTTCTGCTTTTGTTGGGTCTAAATTATTCACAAATGGCCCTACTAAAAATAAAATAACTATTCAACGTCAGTTTATCTGTTATGGTAATTGTTGGACAAAAATAAAGTAAAACATTTTCTGCATTAATTGTAGTTTAACTAAAGTCGTAAACTTTTAAAAAACTTTTTAAGTTGTTTGGTAGTTTCAACGACGAAATGAATGTTTACAAGACTCATTTTATTTATTTAATAATTTGTTTCTTATTCTTTTAAAATCACATTTTTTTAAGATACCCAATGTGAACTATTCACATACTGATTCCTCTTGCTTGTTGTGGATTTTCTTATTTTAAAAAAAAAACACATCCAACAACGGTTTTTAAATTTACACTACACGGGTTTACATTACGGACTATTCGTGACTTTAGAAACCTTGAGTTTATAGTTAATATTTACTTGGTTTCATAATTTATTTTTATTATTTTATGACATTCTCAAGAATCTACGTAACGTCGATACACAATAGCAGGACGGATAGATTGATGTAACTGGACAAACCCACCGATCTTGTGCAATTTCATGAGCTTGCATTCAGTTTCCCCGCACTAGTAGCCATAAAAACTTTATAGTTTCTAAAGTTGTGTTTGCTTTACTTTGGAATTATTTCTTATTTTAGCTTGTAAAAGGGCTAAGGGACTATTCTAAGACTATTCAGGAAATGCATACTGAGACTACAAAATTAACATTAAATTTATAAAATAACTTAATGTGGAGGTTTACAATAAGCTTAGTTCAAATATGAAAGAGCCTTCCAGAGTAACAAATACTTAATCCAACGCAGGACAAGAATAATTTTAATATGTTTTATATCTGCATGATTACACACGGGTCTTTTTCTTTTTATAATTGCCTATTTGTATTACAAACCATTTTTATTATATTGAAAATTTTATTATTTTCTAATAACAATAGCATTTTTATTTCATCTTATTCACTAAGCATAACGATACATTAAGACATCTTTCAAATTCTTGTTAAATATTTTTATATAGATTTTCTCTTAAAACAATTTATCGTTCGTCAAAATAAATAAAATCCATGTGTCTTTCCTGTACTAATCATTAATGCAGAAATCAGACAATTTAAAAGCTGGCTTTTAATCTTATTATGAATAAGGAACATCAATATAATAAATATGTAAATTAATTTAAAAAAAAACAATTCGTGATTGGCTCTCCGTCTCGGTACTCTTCTGGGACAAAGCCAATCTTTATAAATATTTATTTCAGTTTAAAAACGTTGCGGTTTTGGATTATCTTGGTCAAATCAGCTCCTCACATATTGTTTCATACACGCAAGCTTTGTTTTGACTGTTAACTAGAATTTACGAAGCGAATATCCTTTGAAAATTCAAGAATCTACAAATGTTCGATATCATATAATATAGTATTTATTCATGGCTATCATGTATTTATTTTAAGATTTTCAAGCGATTTATATAATATTTTATTTAATCATAATTTGCTTTCAGGGAAACATCTTATGCAAATAGAGTCGTCTATCGACTATACAAACTTATAGATACATACATTATAAATACATTATTAACTGATTTATATAAAATCTATTAATGACATGAAAATTAATAAGTTTAAATGGTAATCGAAAAGAAGAAAATTCAATAAAATATTCAATTATATTTATTTCAAAATCAATATGTGATACGGGACTATATTGAAAACTTAACACTGTCCATTAGAGAAGGCATTCATTTTTAAGGTCAAATAAACTATACAATTCATAATTTTTTCGCCAAAAAAATCATAATTTTTTTTTTGCCTAGTAAACCTCCTGGTGGGTGAGTTTATTTTTACATATAAGTCATGCACGTTTCATCTTATGATGCTGCGAACAGAAAAAAAGTAATTTAAAATATTAATTATAATCGAATAATAATAAAACAAAAGAAAAAAACTAACTATTGATGAATAAACAAGAGAACAAATATAAAAGAGGGGAAAAGAAACAAACATAAATGTTCAATCATTGTACATCATAGCTTCCTTTAGATGTGGTGTCAACTTTCCTCTCTATTTCTCATAATTTAACTTCCATGCAAAGCTCTTGTAAATCTCGGCCAAAATAAAAAAGGAAATCTGCAAAAAAATGCAGCCATATGGTAAAATGCAGCCAATTGTCATGCTATTTTCCCTTAATAGCTGTTAAAAACCGATTCAAAATCATTATACCATTATAGTGCAGCTTTTAGTAACAATAATATGTGTCAGGAAGTACTTGAACGAGATGGCCAAACAACCTCACCTTCTAGGCCAACCTGCCTCACACAGGGGGTTAATTGGCATACTTGACGAATTCTTTAATTTTTTAAGATAATAGAGTTAAATATTATGAGTTGAAAAAATACTTAAAGTACTCTAATGCTTAAAGTTTACAGTGGTATAAACCCTATCGGGATTATATTAACAGGAATGACTCAACAATCAAAAAAGTGAAAACTGTTAGGGGAAAGAAATTAAAGAAGACAGAAACTAAACTCTAAACGTTGTCAGTGATTTATTAATAAATTTATAAATATTTCTATTATTATTTTGTTATATATATATATATATATATATATATATATATACATATATATATATATATATATATATATATATATATATATATTACTACTCTACTCTAGCTCTTTTTATTATTTTTCCAGAAATGTGTTGGAACTTGGAAGAGAAGGAAAGAAGTTCAATTTTGAGTCAAGTTCTAGCAGATTACGAGGGATAGCTCTCAGGAGTGTGGATCAACACAGTCAACTGATGAAGCTTCTTCAACTTTCATGAAATGATTGAAACGACTTTAATAAATAAGTGCCCGTCAAATAAAACATTTGATCAGAATGCATCAAGGTGCTATGTTATAGTAATTTTTAGTTTATTTTAACCAGATCCTACACCCCATACTTTTCACTATTAATATAGCATTATAAGTAGTTAGATAAAAATTATAAATATAACTTAAAAAAAAAAAAAAGATGAATCATATATACAGGAAATATTTGTGCTTTTTTTTATTGAGGCTTGAAGATGCAAAAGGGCTTAAACAAAAATTTGTCTAATTTAAGTGATTGCCTTTCAAGACAATAATTATTGGCTCAAAGAGTTTTAAACTAAATTAGCTAAATAAGTAGTTTAGATTTTCCAGATACCTAATTTTTAATAAATTTTATTAGTATCATTCAAATTTAAAAAAAAAAAAAAAAAAAAAAGTAGTTTCTAGGTTTTTATACTGGCTAATTCATTTCTTATTGAAGAAACTCTGGGAGGTGATTCAGGGCATAGTTTCCAGAACTGCTCAAGATAATTGAATGCTATACTTCATAGTAAATTAATTAATTAATAAATTAATTAATTTATAAATAAATAATAATAAATAAATAATAAATAAATTAATTAATTTATAAATAAATAATAATAAATAAATAATAAATTAATTAATTAAGAGAAAACAGTCATTTACTTTACTGAGGTCGTAGATAAATGGGAAGTTTTGGGGATCTAATATCCCAAAGTTATATTTCACTATAATTCGGATGTTTTTAGGGAATTATTTGCTCAGCCTCCTGCTGGAATACAGATTCACTACTTTCCATAAAACGTTTACACCTACTGAGCATTAAATCCGTGAAAATGGCGTTGAACTGTATTAAGAGACAAGCTTGATTTTGTCAAAAATGTTGAATGGAGTTTTTTAACAAGGAATTTTTATCACAAGAGCCTTTTTTTTTTTTTTTTGTTCCTCCGGAAGTTATTTGTAGGATTAAAAAAAATAATAACTTTTATCGATTTTTTAAAATTTTCACATTTTATGTTTTTTCAGTTTTTCATTCTCTTCCGATATGTAACCGCTCACAATTTTAAATAATCTTAGAACACGATATTTTTCCATTATACTACAAGAAAGGGTGTTAGATTTCCTTGTAGGGATCATTAAAGAATTTGGTGATATTATTAAAAAAATGTGAATTCTCTTTCGCCCGAAGAATTCTTTTTGAAGTTATTTTTTATTACTTTTGAACTGTTTAATCGATTCCTAGAGTTTTAATATTAAGAACTGAGTCTAGTATAGTAAAAATTTTCTAGTAACATAATACATACATAATTTGCACACTTTTTGGCAAATCAAAAATAATTCTCCCAATCACTCATTAAATTTTAACTTCATTTGCCAGAATTAAATTCATACCAAGTGCAGAAGTTGTTTGAATGTTGGGAAGCAAATTAAACTTTACCTCCTTTATGATGATGCACATGGAATTCAATTTATTTGAACGGTTTTGGAGCAATCATAATAAGCCCAAAAAAAAAAATATATACTTAAATAATTTTCCCTTAAGATTCGGAAAATCCATCAAAAGTACTTTTTTGTTAGAAATTCACTCTGTAAACTCCCCAAAGAGATAAACTATTACTAAATAAATTACCATGGGAAATTATTATTTATTAAATTATATCATTTCAATATTAAAACGATCTAATTTTATATGTAAATATGTTAAAAGACGTTTAGTCTCTTCCTAGTACAAGTTCACAAAAATAAGTGTTGGATTAGGAGGAGGATCAGTGAAGAATTGACTTGAATTCTTGAATTGGATATGGCCCGAATTCGAATCACGGGCAATGCCAATCTCTTTGTTCTCTTCAAAATAAAATTATAAAAAGTGGTCACCCAAAATAAAATGATTTCATATCTATTCTTTTTTCTTTCATATCTATTTCATATCTAAATTAATATTTTACAATGACCATTTTTCAATAGATCCTACTACTCGGACGAACAGTCCAATCACCGAATATATATATATATATATATACAAGTATGTGTGTGTGTGTGTTTTTTATTAGAATTTTAGTTAGGTCAAATTCTTACAAATCCAAAAATATACGGTAAACCTTCGTTTATATCTCTTCGCCCGGATCTGCAGAATCCGAACGAAGATTTGATAAAGGCAGGCTCGTTCATTTTATTATAATCACGAACGGAACTGACCCCAGCCAAGGATCGCAAGATAAACGGCCGTACCTAATTTATCTCCTTGTGCGTTATTTATTTTCTATTTAATTATACATTTGGCGGGTATTTGCATATAACGGAAGACAGATGGAGACCCCATCTTAGGAGATGTTTCGTGATGTTGTGTAACACTGATTTCAGATATCCGTTTTCCCAACAATGCCGCGACGGTGGCGAGAGGTGTGTAGTTCGCGGCCGGCGAGGATTTAGTCCTTCCCCCGTAATGGCTCCCTCCCGGGGCTGTTATTTCCTCGTCAAGATGTAAATCTTCTCCAACCCCATTAGCTCTGATGATCTCAATTAAGGAGATGGCATTGTTGCCAGGATACAGGAGGTAGTTTTCGTTGTTGAAAGTAAGAGAAAAATAGGTAATATTTAAAATTATCAGGTGACCACAATTATCAATCATCAGGCCATAATTAGGAGTGACGACGAATATTTCGATGTATTCGTTTTATTTTTATGTAGTTTAGAAGTATAATTCTGATGATTTATCTCAATATATACTCCTGTCGTGATGGCTGCCAGGCGACAGCAGATTTTAAAATTTTAAATGTACTAACGATCCTACTTTTAAAGGATAATAAACAGATTAATATGGCGCTTGTCGCCGAAAGCTCCATATTATAAAATAATAAATTAATTAATGAGATCGTCCTGGTGTATGTACTGTTATTAAATATATTAAACGATCTACCAACTACCAAGGAAAACATTTTTTTTAAACCTTCGGAACGAGTAACCGCTTATTAAAAAGTGAATTCATAACCTCATGTGAAGAGAATTTTACGAAATTGCGACAATTCATTCTCAAAGTTTCAAGAACCCAACGTATATGCATTTTAAAATATTAAATACGCCAACAAACGGTGCTAATGTGAGACTTTAATCAGTTTTCCTTTTTTAACCTCATTTTATATGCACAAATTGCCCTATCACGATCATAAACAACTATGAATCATCTCATTATCTTGATTTATTTTTACATCTTAACCAATAATATGATCGAAGCAATAACCATTTATTTAGATAACTGATATTGCAGTCTTTTTTTTATTTAATTTTTTGCAGAAATGAAGTTATTGGAATTTGAAAACACAGGAAAAGTGCATTTTTGTCTTTTTACTCCTCGTTATATTTATTCGTTTATTCGTTATATTTATTATTCACATTAATTGATTGCCAATCCGGGCTCTAAGCATAATAAAAATAATAGAAAATTATCACTGTGTGTGTAAATAAGAAATCGTCATTGCTTCCACACAAAATATTCAGCTGAGAAATTTAATTGAATTTCATCAACACATGCCCAAAAGTAGTTTTTTTTCTTTTTCAAAACACTACAGCTCTTTTTGCCAAAGTTAGAGAAAAGTTTTGTATTGATGAGAATATTGTTTATAAAGTTATAAATTTTACCAAAACCTCATTCCCGACTGAGAATGTTGATTTAGTTTGCCAAACGTTATTTTTCATGATACGCTTATTACAATAGTTTGATAGTTGGAGTATGAGGAGTAGCGTAAAAATTGTCGAATATAAATTGTATCGTCATGGTATAATATCAAAGTACTATGGTAGGTGACTAATCAAACTCTACATCCTACAAGTCCAGAGTCTGACACGCCCATAAATATGAGAAAAAATTAAAAAAGGCTTTTAATAAGTGATCTCAGAGTAACTGAAAGAAGCCATGGACGCTATACTGTTGGGCGCCATACTTCCTCATGTTTGACATTCCATTATATCGCACGTCGGTAAGAAGATGGTTACAACTCAAAATACATCAATTTCGAGTTATGTCTACCGTTGGAATCAGAATGACAAGAGCTACAATGCCATAATATAGTAACAATAGTATTAATAGTTCCGTTTCGCATAAGAGAGAATGGTCGTTTTAACGCAGGTAGTGGGCTGATTTTTGGTTACAGTTAGTAACAGTGGTACTAACTGCCCAGTGGTATACTATTTGTGATCAAAGACTATTGTTGCTACCTATTCCCTATTTATAGGTACGTAGTAAATTTGATAATGCAGTTGAAATGTCACATGTGTCCAATCCAATGTATCCAAAAAAAATCAACAGTTTTTGAGCTGTGACTATCTTCTTGCCGACATGCGATAGGATTAGTAAAAAGGAAAACACAGGAAACTACTACCGACATTCTGTTGGCAATGGTGGATTTATAATTCTAGTAGGAAAACATTGAAGATATTGACCCAATTAGGTAGTTTTTTGAAACTGTTCCTTATCTCCGTACCTACCCTACAACTGAGGATCTCCCATTCCAGAACCTCCTTCAGGCCTTGTTCTCCGCGAATCATGGTACGTTGCAATGACAGAGCATCAATGCAATGATGGTCCTTGGAGCGGTGTCCTCCATCGCGAAGATGACACGTCCGCTGCAGTGTCATCACCGCGGGGCCGCACGGGTCACGACCAGCAGCACCTCACCTTGGCGCCCAATATACTCCACTGCCTCCCCGTCTTATCTTTATTTGCGACCGGCTTACTCAGAGGCCCTCGGTAGATTTTAGAGTGATACTCACAGTTTGATCCCTCCGTCACGGCCAGTGTAGTATCAATATAGCAGGCTACTTCGGTGTTAAGAAACGCTCTAAATGAATATGTTAATCTTCTAAAGGATAGTATTACGTTAAAGTCAGATTAAAATGCCACACCTCCTTCTTTTCCTTCATAATTGAGAATGAAATAGCGATACCTGGGGTGTGACATTCGGTTGTGAAGCAACAGTGGTTTTTCAAAGTGCTAATTTGTGTTAATTTCGAAGTTGTAAAATCAGATTACAATGAAAATTCATTTCCATGCTAAGTATGTTTATATATTTTAATTATTCATAATTTAGTTGTAATTGTATTATGATACGTAAGAAACCACTTTTCGTTTTTCAATGTAAAAGAATCTATTTTGCGATCGTGGGTAAAAAGAATAGAAGAATGCTTATTTATATTATGAAACAATTTAATGGAATTGTTATGTTAAAAACAAACCTAAAAAAAATAGATATTGACAAATGGGTTTTTATACACAAATAATCATGTAAAATAAACGAACAAAGGTTTAAAGCCCAGGTGTACTGGTGAATATAATTCGTAGCATTTGTAAGGTAGGATTGTCCGTGAAATGTTTTTGTAAAGTACCTAAAAGAAAGTTAATTTTTTTTAAAAATAAAATGATTCGTTTTAGTGAAATTATCAATAAAACTTATTCGATTTCACGGATGAATCAATGAAATTCCAGGATTATATTCAGCGCCCGTACAAAAAACAAAATACAGTAGTCAATTCAAGTCACATCTCACCGCGCTGGATCCAAGAGCATACATATTAAAAAAAATTATTTTTTCATGTTATAATATATGTTTTCAATTGGGAAATGTAATTTTTTTTAATAGTTATGGACTTGTGGGAAGGGGGGGGGGTGAATACAGGCACGAAACTGGTAAGCCTTGTTCAGTAAATACGTTTATTTTGGAGTACACTGATCTCTTTTTATTATGTAGTCTCACATAATTACACATTTGTGATATCAAAATTGGTAGTAGTCAACCCCGTTTTATTGGGCCATAAAGGTAAAATTTGTTTTGTCCCAATTATGCGGAGGTATCCACGTGTAAATGCAAATTAGAGATGGCTACCGTACAAGTATGGTAATTGATATCATACATTAGACATATTTGGGGGGAAACAAAGTTAATAGGTGCATTTAGTTGTATCTATTCTCGTCTATTAATTTCATGATGGGGTCAAAATAATACGATTAATTTAACTCTTGAAATGTATTTTAATTAAATAGGTACAGTCCTCAGTCCTTTCGTAATAAAAAAGTCCAGAAATTCTACCTCTGATCATTCCGAGCTGCATTTAATTATGCTTGAGGAGGCAATAAGCAAACAAACCAAGCCAAAGTTCATAGATGGGCCAATTGCTAGGGATGCCTTTAGGGAATTTTTAGTCTTCGTTTTCGATTCCAGTTTCAATTAAAAATGATATTGATCAGATATTGAAGATATTGATCAGAGCGCGTAAAATATGGCAGACTGACAGATACGGCCCCTCAGACAGAAACATTCAACAGACTAAACAGTCAACTCAAAAGAGAAATACAAAAATTTAACAGAACAAACTATGACGCGTACATAACTGACCTCTCGACAGATGATGGAAGCTTGTGGAAGCATACCAAGAAGTTGCTAAAACATCGAGAGTTGTCAGCACCCCTTCGAAAAGAAGATGGTTCCTGGGCCGTGTCGGATGAGGAAAAATCTGAACTCTTCGCTAACCACCTTTCTTCCTTTTTCATCCCATTTACGGACTTAACCCTTAGCTTGGCAAGGTACCATATATGACCATGACTTTGTAAATTTTTTCCCCGCTCCAGGATGAATATTTTCGTTTCGTTTCTTTTTCACTGTGGGGAAAATTTATCTTAGAAGTGATTTGGTTATATTGATTGATAGTGGCAGCTAATTTAACCGAGCAAACAAGGAAAACCTACGTAGAGAAAACATAAGTTTTGTAATATTTTATCTTTTTTTTTTTTTTCTTTTGCTCCCTCTGTTGTGCCATTCAGCGTAGAGCGGATTGTAATATTTTATCTAATTGACATAAAAGTTACTTTTTCTATTTCTTTTTACTGTTTTTTGTGTATTATATCATTAATTTAATAATTATAATCCCCAAAACACAAAATTCCAATTATATGATGAAAAAATCGAGCAAGGTATCATATATTGATGGTACCATACCAATAAACTTTTATGTATCCACAAAAATTTTTTTTTCAGATTTTTGTTATTTTAGCCCCTAACTGACAGAAAAATATCAAACAATTAAAAAAATCACTGTGGATCTATTCTTGCCAAGCTAAGGGTTACCAAACACAGAACATGGGACCCTAGTACTCAACTCATTAGACATTCCACTTCAAATGACACTTCCACCACCTTCATTCACTCCTGCCCAGGTTGCACTACAAATCAAACATTTACCCAAAAGAAAAGCCCCTGGGTATAAATTAATAACTGCCTTAATGCTCCAAAATATGCCCAGAAAAGTTTTAACATTTCTGACAACAATTTACAACTGCATTCTAAGAACATCAAAATTCCCACTACAATGGGAATATTCCTTAATTCAAATGATACACAAACCAAATAAAGATATCTATAACCCTTCTTCGTACAGACCTATCAGCCTTCTTCCGATATGTTCAAAAATATTTGAAAAATTAATATACAAAAGAATAGTTGACATATTGACTGACAAACATATAATACCCGACCATCAATTTGGATTTCGCGTCACATTTAACGACCCACTACACAGAGTTACTGACTACATTGCTGGAGCATTAGAACAATATGCAACTGGTATATTTTTAGATGTTCCTCAGGCATTCGACAAAATTTGGCACCAGAGTCTTCCCTTTAAACTCAAGAACATACTACCGTACACCTACTATCATATTCTTCGATCCTTCCTTTACGACAGATTTTTCTCCGTTCGCTAGGGATCAGAAACTTCTTCTATTCGTCCAGTCTTAGAGGGGGTACCACAAGGTTCAATTCTGGCCCCCCTACTCTACATTGTATATACCCATGACATAGCAGAAAGTAATGAGACATTGACCGCTACTTACGCAGACGATACAGCAATACTAACAAAACATCAAGATCCGTCACATGCTTCACTAACCTAATAAAACCACTTACCTATATTAAATGACTAATGCAAATTGTGGAAAATTAGACTTAATCACGAGAAATCACAACATATAACTTTTACTCTCCGGAAAAATACTTGTCCTCCAATGTATATCGAAAATTCCCCAAACAGACCCAGTATAGTTCCTCGGACTAACCTTCGAAAGAAGGATGACATGGGGCCCGAACTTTAAAATGAAAGGGGAAACTCTTAACAAAAGACTAAAGCTACTTTACCCACTTTTTTTCTAAATCCTCAAAATTAAGACGGAGACAAAAACTAAACACGTACACATACTTACTTAAACCTATATGGATATACTGCACACTGATTTACAGCATTATCATTATAGTAGTACTGCGGCATTACTATGGCTTTAAAATACTTACTTAACTATGGCATTTTATGGTTAAGTACAAATATTGTTGCAAATATATGGAGAGGTGTTACTCACTTCAAAAAAATAAAATACAACAAAATGAAATCACCTATATAAATTTTCCATATACTCAGATATAATAAAAATATACACTTACAAAAACCTCAGACCTTTCAATCAAAATTATTACGCTTCATTTCAAAAGCACTTTGGTTCGTGACTAATCAAACCTTACATACTGACTTCCACATGCCAACAGTCGACCAACACATCAAGACTCTTAAAAAACGTTTTAAAACTAACCTACATGGACATATAAACCTACTAATAATAAGAGATATGGCCACAGATGAACTGCCCATAGATGTGAGGAAGAGATTAAAAAGGCGTTGGATGAGAGATCTCCTTCCATTGTTATGTTCTTCCAATTTAACAAAAAAGCGTGAGTAAAGCGTTCGTATGTGTTGTTGGATAGTCGGTTGTTGTAAGTCTGTATGAAACAAATTAAAATAACTATTTGTGTATATAAATTATAGTGATAAAGACAAAATTTCGAAAGAAGATATGAATTAGAACATGTTTTACATCAATTTTTTTAACAGATAAGAATCAACTGAGCATTGTCACACCTATTGTAAACTTACGACCAACATAATTAGCTCACTTTTTAGGACGCCTAAGGACTTTCCTCATTTTCTTTTTCTGAAAAACAGCTACTAATCTTTTTGATGCGGTTTCTTGCTTCTGTTTGAGAAAAAGGCGTGGTCTCAGATACTTAGGTTACTCGATTGACACCGGGTCTCATAGTTTTTTACATTAAGTTCCAGAAAGTTTTGGCCCGATTAGCCGATGTTTTGTCCTAATAAAGCGATGATATCTTACCTACATTTGATTCAGTTTTATTAAAAATAGCTCAATTAAGTGGTGGTCCCAATTATCCGATGACCCAATTAAACGGAGTCGACTGAAATAAGTGTTTCTTGTCTCACTAATTGCATCAAACACATGTATGGATGATTCTAATAATTACTGATTTTAGTTGTTTTTTTAATGACACCATTTTTTAACAGACTTCAAATATTCCTTGATATAACATCCATATATATAATAATGATATCCCCCTTCTACAAAAATGGTCCCGGAGGCGTTGTGACCGGGTGTGGGAGGAGAGGGGCTAGTCGCTAATGGACCAGAGGGATAAAGAACCCGATATCTGTAAGATATCCTTTCCAAGAACATTTTAGATGACATGGCTCATTGAATAAGGAATATAATATTTACTTTGGAAAATGGGAAAGGTGACACGTGCCCTATTGAGAGTGTAGGGCGGTCTTGATACTCTGCCAATTCATCACTTTCTCGAACCCTGCTTTTCCAAAGCCTTCTTTATGCATGTTCTTCTTTCAGTATGCTTTGTTTTCTACCTCATTTAATACCTCACTATTCACATTCCTATATTTTTGTATTATCCAATTCGTTTAATCGATTTTTTTATTTTTTTCCTTTTATTATTTATTCAAACCTGTCAGCAAACAACCTTGACAACATACAAAATTGGTGTAGAAAATGGAAAATTAAGATAAATCAAGACAAGTCACATCACGTTACATTCACTTTAAGACACGAAACATGCCCTCAAGTCTACATAGACAATCACCCAATACCACAAACAAATACAGTAACATACTTGGGACTTACTCTCGATCGAAGGATGACATGGGGCCCACACGTAAAGATGAAACGAAAAACGTTAAATTTCAGACTAAGACTATTATACTCCATCGTACATAGACGTTCAAAATTACCCCTCATACAAAAACTTAACCTATACAGCTATTTATTAAAACCTATATGGACCTATGCTAGCCAAATTTACGGACCCGCAAAAAAGACACATATTAACAAAATACAAACCTTTCAATCCCAATACTTAAGATTAATTACGAACTCACCACCCTATATTTCAAACGAGACCCTTCACAATGACTTAAGAGTTTCGACTGTGAAAAATCATATACGTATGAATTACAGACGGTTTTACGACAAACTACATGGACATACCAACAAATTTGTACAAGATATGGCAAGACGTGACATTCCTGACATACCTCGGCGAAGGCTGAAGAGGAGTTGGATGAGGGATCTCCTAGTCTGACAGAGTAAATCTTTTAAATGCCAGGAGGATGCACCACTGGGTGCTATCTCCCTCATGCCAACCAATGCCTTTTGTAATTATTTTAGCACATTTGCTTATTGTAATTGTACAGGTGCAAATAAATTGTTTAGTTAAAAAAAAAAAACCTGTCAGCAAGATGCTAAAAATTGCATATGAGATAGCCATAGAGGAAATGATGACACGTAAGGCATAGAAAAGGAAAACACCTAGCAGCAACCCGTTCCTGGGTTAATTCAATTACCAGTGTTGTTTAAGTGAGATCTCTCATCCAGCGTCTTTTCAATCTCCTCCTCGTATCCTTGCATGTGTAAGCCATATCTCTGTCCGTTCATTTTAATATTAAATATTTAGCTTGGAGTCGTCAAGTGATAGTCAACTGGATAAGTAGAGTTGTATGGGTCCCGTACAAGTTTGATTTTGTCCAGACGAAAAATGCCATAACAATGAATCGAGAGAATTAGGGACATATGGTTTTAAGTAAGTACTTAAAATCTTATAAGGAGAAGGTTGGATCTGATGGTTCTGTATTTTTTTTTTCATACACACAGTTCTTCAAACTCTCCTACCTACTTTCTTCTAAAATAGATTGAAAGAAATACAGACAATTGAATCAGTTTTTGTTGGAAAAGTTTCATTGTACAAATTCAAACTTTCGGAAAGCTGGGAAAAAACTTTCAGAATACACGAATTTTCAATGAAATGATATGTTTTTCTTTCTAAATTAACCTGAGGTAAAGGTAGCAGAGATATTCTTTCAAGACATATAAATCTTAAAAAATCTCTAAAATCCAAAATATTAGAAATCAAAAAATATGCTTTCATGCCCTTTCAACTAAAACCGAACCTATCATCCAAAATTGAAACCAAAAATCTTATTCATAGATAACAGTTGATTAATTATGATATTTGAATCTACATAAATTGCATGGCCATTACAGGGGACTGATTAACGACATGCTCGTTAGAAGGCGGTTAAAAAGAAGCTGGATGAAAGACCCCACTCTCCTGAGTTAATGGATTAGTTCAAGAAAGAGGTGCTGCTTTGAATTTTCTTCCTTGTGCCTAAAATGCGTATCAAATTAATTGTTTTTTCGTGATAAAAAAGTGAAGAATCAAGTTCACTTTTTCATAATATTGCGGAAGGTCAATTTTTTTCGTAGGCACCTTCAAGGAAGCTTCTTGACTAGAGGTCGATTTGGTGATTTGATTGTGATCACCATCATCCATCAGATTTTCCCTCTTGTTTTTCTAAAATGTTTTAAGGTGGTTTTAATTTTAAAATGTTTTAAAACATCACATTACGAGCTTAAGGGGTTTTAGTAAAATAATTACCTAGAGAATATAAAATTGAATAGAGGATTGAAAACCTTCAATATAGGAAAGAATATAACGAAAGAAGTATTTGTATTAACTTCTACAATTATCTGATTGCAAATAATTACCAAATACTAAAACTATCTAAGTACTTGAATACAGGAACTTGTATTAATTTTATACAAGCCTAATATTTATTTGTCATTATTATTAAGATCATTTTTAAAGGTCATTATTAGCAATATACATTAAAAAGCAATGTATTAACTGGTTGGGGCTTATGTCTTTGCAGAGAACAAAGATCATCCAGTATCCTATAATCCTTTTCTGTTAAGACCTGATGTTGTCTTTTTTAAGTAGTTTCGTTCATATAATTCCATGTTATTAAAAGCATTAATATTGCTACATCTAACATTTTGACTCACCTTGGGAAATGTAAATAGGATTCTGGAAAAACAATGTCTTACTCAACCGACGACTCGGTAATTGTATAACGGTGTCTTCTTCGATTACAGCGATTGGTAATTGAAACAATAATAAGTAGGTATTAAATTGTGTATTGCGTTTATACGATATTACGATCCATTAATTATAGAGAACTTAATAGCTGATGTTACTGATGCAAATTATCGTTGAAGATGGAAACAAATAAAATCGTAGATTAAATACTATAACTACATTACGTAGTTAATGTAGATAATGGGATACAAATGTCGTAGAAGAAATATTTAAAATAATTTATTCAACATTCTATGTTGAATACAATATAATACAATGGATACAATGGAAATACTCTCTTATTAGAATGATACACAAACCAGGTAAAGACATATACAACCCGTCATCTTACAGACCGATCAGCCTGCTCCCAATATACTCTAAATTATTCGAAAAATTAATATACAAGCGACTGGTTGACATTTTAACAGACCAAAAGGTAATACCTGATCACCAATTCGGCTTCCGCACTCACCATTCGACGACGCATCAATTACACAGAGTTATTGACAACATTGCAGGAGCTTTAGAACAAAAACTATATGCGACTGGAGTATTTTTGGACGTGGCTCAAGCGTTTGACAAAGAGTTTGACAAAGCGAGGCATTGACTGCAACACAAGCTTCATTAACTTCACAACATTACCAACACACATTGCATGACTGGTACAAAAAAAAGGAAAATTAGACTGAATCATGATAAATCAAAACACATCACATTTACCCTAAGAAAGAATTACCACCCCCCCCCCCCCCCCCGTTTATATTGACAACCTCATAACGCAGACAGACCAAGTACACTATCTGGGACTTAATTTCGACAGAAGGATGACATGGGGTCCTCATGTTAAAATGAAACATACGACGCTTAAAAAGAGACTGAAACTACTTTATCCACTCTTCTCAAAAACTTCAAAACCGAAACTAAAACAGAAATTAAAGACATATACATACTTATTAAACCAATATGGACATACTCATCACAGATATACGGAACAGCTAAAAAGACACACTTAAATAAAATTCAAAGATTTCAATCAAAACTTTTACGACTCATGACCAACGCACCCTGGTAGTGACCAAGCACACTCTACATACGGACCTCCACCAGCTAACAATTGACCAGTACACAGCAACACTCTACAAACGTTTTCACACTAACCTACATGGGCATAACAATTGCCTAATAATGGACATGGCAACAGCTGATATCCCAATAAGTACGAGGAGGAGATTAAAAAGGCGTTGGATGAGAGATCGTAAAAACATTCTATGTTTTTTTTACAGTCAGTTATGTATTAAAAAAAATAGGGATAATCAAAACTACTTCGATATATTTTTTTGTATCTATCTTCGTAGATTAATTCGTAACAGTCAGGAAATAACGACAATGATAGTAAGAAACAATTGATGTTACAGGCATTTTAGGCAGGAAGGAGAACTATATGATATACTCCTACCTGCAGCAGCTCATTCCGGCCGTCATTGTCTCTCTCGTCAGTCTTAACATCGACGTTCCTGTATATTCAACCTGCTGTTTCGTTCAACACAGTCATAAAAAACACGTTTCTAATACAAAATTTATATATTAGTTTTAGAGCATTGTTTTTAATCATCCATCTTGTTATCATGTTTAATCGTTTTTTCAACACTATCATTACAAGTATAGTTAGTAACTGAACAACATTTACTACCTAAATTATAAAATCTTTAACAGTGAATGAAATTTTTGAAGTTCAAAGAAGATACATGAACTAGACACATGTGAAATCAATCGTCAGTTAATAAAGACAGCTCCTAGTGGTGGAAGCTTAGAACAATGATTAAAATTAAATTTAATAGTTTGATTAAGATGAAGTATCGTTTCTTTAAATGTATGTGCTACTATACAATAAATCTTCCAAATCATTGGTTTATGTCAAACTCAAATTCTGAAAAAGGTAATCAACCTTAGAGGATAGAACCTAATAAGACGCTACTCGTAATTTTCATCTATATATGTCATTTCTCTAAAAAAAAAGAAGAAAAAAATACTACGATGAAGCCGCCTTATTGGTGAACCAGAATTAACTTATTAATAAATATAAGCCAAGATAAACAACGCCGTCATGAAGTGATGATACAATACCGCAAAGCAAAAATGTATTGCAAACTGGTATCCATTTTGTAAAGCAGGCTCTTGTATATAAATTCTTTTTCTCTGTCTAAGGTAAAAGTATTTTCTGTTCCCGCTAAAAGGTAACGACCTTCACAGTCATTGCATTGGTATATTTAAATATGCATTGGTATATTTACCCTAATTAAGTAACAACCTTTAGGCCGGGCGTAAGTTGGGGCGCCATCCTTAACGTGAGGTGAGGATCTGATGTGGATTTTTGTGTTCAGTAGAATAGAAAGGAGGAGCGAACGTTGAGCCGTGAGCAGTTTGTCCGGGCATGCGCCACGCAAGTGAAGTGAAAATGGAAGAAAAAT
Organism: Aelia acuminata; assembly: GCA_911387785.2. Classification (NCBI taxonomy): domain Eukaryota; kingdom Metazoa; phylum Arthropoda; class Insecta; order Hemiptera; family Pentatomidae; genus Aelia; species Aelia acuminata. Next base: position 55,707,790 of record OU426983.1, on the reverse strand, counting down.
TAATTAAGGCAGTTTGGGACCGAGAACTTTTATAAGATACATCACATCCTGAGTATTTAAAAGTCAAATACAAATAAAAATTAGAAAACTCGTCTTTGAGGACGAATTATCCCTGTAACTTACCTTTCTTTAAATAACAACTTTAAGGAAGTATTTCGGGCAATAATGTTATTGATCTTCGATCTAACAATATTATCGATATCAACATCTTCGAAATATGTAAGTATCGCAGTTTTCAATAGAATCACGTTCCAGCTTTCGCACCACCTGCGCGCTGTCGGCTTAATCCCTGCTTCCATGGGTCACCTCACCTCACGTCACGTCACGGCCCCAACTTACGCCCGGTCTTTCAGTCCTTGCTGTGGGATCCTAAATGTAAAGGTAATGACCTTTACAATCCTTGCTGCGGTATCCTCAATGAAAAGTTAACAACCTTTACATTCCTTTCCATGATGTCCTAAATGATCCATGATCGTTTTCATTCCTTGCTGTGGTATCCTAAATTTAAAGGTAACGACCTTTACAGTCCTGGCCATGGTATCCTAAATTTAAAGGTAACGACCTTTACAGTCCTTGCTGTGGTGTCCTTAATTTAAAGGTAAACGACAGGATTCCTTGCTGATGTGGTATCCTAAATGTAAAGGTAACGACCCTTACAGTCCTTGCTTTGGTATCCTTAATTTAAAGGTAAACGACAGGATTCCTTGCATCGGTATCCTAAATTTAAAAGTACCGTTACATCACTGCATTTAGTGATGATACAATACCGCAAAGCAAGAATGTATTGCAAACTCGTATCCATTTTTAAAGCAGGCTCTTGTATACCAATTATTTTTCTCTAAGTTAAAAATATTTTCTGTTCCCAATATAAGGTAACGACCTTTATATTCCTTGCTGTGGTATCCTAAATGAAAAGGTAACGACCTTTACAGTCCTTGCTGTGGTATCCTAAATATAAAGGTAATGAACGACCTTTACAGTACTTGCTGTGGTATCCGAAATGAAAAGGTAACGAACGACCTTTACATTCCTTGCTGTGGTATCCTAAATAAAAAGGTAACGACCATAACAATCCTTGCTGAGGTATCCTAAATGAAAAGGTAACGACCTTTACAGGTCTTGCCATGGAATCCTAAATTTAAAGGTAACAACCTTTACAGTCCTTAATTTAAAGGTAAATGACAGGATTCCTTGCTGCTGTGGTATCCTAAATTTAAAGGTAACGAACTTTACAGTCCTTACCATGGTGTCCTAAATTTAAAGGTACCGTTACACTACTGCATGGACTTCCAGATTATTAAATTGAAATTATTGGTTTCCGTGGCTATTTTTAAGAACTGTCTTAAAGCTTGATCAAAACATAAAGACCTTTTGATTTCCTTTTACAATGGAAAAAAAAAGTTAAGTATTTATCGAGAAGCCAAGAGGATTGGTCTGGGAGAAGGCAAAGCTGTAAAAAATGTTAATTAATCCAACAAAAAAGCATATAGCAATCGTAAACATTAATTAATAATATTTACTGTTATCAATTTTATTTTAGTTCACCTCTAAACAGTTAATTAATTTCTGAATAAACTTTTTTTCTAATCTGATACCTTTAACAATCCCATTCTGCTCTCCACTAATCAAGAGATAGAACATTTTTTTAATCCAAAACTACTATACACCAGAATTAATTAAATTCTTAAGTTCTTAAGTTATTTTTAATTATTTGAATGTTTTAAATTATTAGAAACATTTTATTTTAAACTATTAATTTTTATATGAGTGGTAAACCAATTAAATTCTGTCCATCTGAAATAATATTTTTTCCTATACAAATTAATTTACTTGATAAATTGTAATCAGATACAGAATGGTTGATTACATCCTGCTGTGATCATATATCACTAATGTGATCACATATCACTAATGCAGCTAGATATATTTTGGTAGGATAGTTCTGTTTCCTTTAATTAAAATGTACTTTCCACCAGTTGTAATGTACCAAGTACTAAATATGTAATATAATATATAATATGTAACAAACAATAAAATGAGCATTAGTTATAAGTTGGACCTAAGACATTAGACCTATAATATGTGTGTGTATATGTGTACATATATATATTTATTTATTCATAAGTAAAACCAATTTCTACTTTAGTTTTTTTTTTTTTAATTATTGAATAGAAATGTTTTCAATTATCAGTTAATTGGAACCTTTAGTTTTTGTTTTTTAGAGTTCAGTTACCAAAAAAAATGCTAAATTGTGAAAAAGACATTTATTAAATCAGCAAACATTATTACAATTATTAAAATATTGCTATTTGATATATGATTATTTACACATCATTTCAAAATCATTGTTATAATCTAAATATAAAAAGGGCATAGACTGGGCAGTTTCTCCATGACGACAACAGTTTACAAACAAACATGTTGACCTGTTTCAGCAGTTCGCCGTAATAATTTATTATTTTACTATCAAAAAGAGCTTTAAATTATTCAGTTTAAAAATGGATGTATTTTATGAAGCTCTTAGCCTTTATCGTCGAAGAAAATATGAAAAATCTGCATTACTATGTACAGAACTCTTGGATAAAAATCCATATGACCAGGTAGCAACCCTTTGTATCACTAAAAGAAATATTTGTTGAAATTCAAAGTAAAGAAACTGCTCCACATCTTTTCTTTTTTTTTTTGTAATTCATAATCTTTTAATCTTTTTTTGGCTTAAATAACTTCCATTAGTTTATGCAATCTATTATACATTTAATGCCTTATTCAGTTATTGAATTCTCATTGTTTAACTTTTGATAGGCTATATACAATAACCATTTTCAAAGTTGCATTATTCCATTGTTTTTACTCTTTTTTTTTTTTTAACCCTTTCAACACCCAATCAAATTTATGACTTTGATGATACTAAGAATTAGCAATAACTATCCATACTTATATACTTTCTTTTTAAAAAATTAGGCAGCTCGGACATTAAAAATGAAAGCTTTGACTGCTCAAGTTATGGTTGATGATATTGAAGCTGAGGAGGAAGGGATAGCTGATTCGCTACTGGATACAGAAACTATTGCACAAGCTGCAAGACCAGGGACATCTTTGCGTACAGCACCAGTTGCCACAGCTGCTGGATTAAGGTAAAAATAAATAATTAAAGAGTAAAATTTTTCAGTAATCTATTTATAATTTTAATTATTAGACCCCGAGGGAACACAGGAAGAGCTGTAAGTGGAATGGTCCGACCTGCTACACAGTCTGGTCTAGGAACTTCTTTAGAAAATGCATTAAAAACTCCACGCACCGCAAGATCAGCCAGACCAGTCACAACTCATGCAGCTAGAACACTCAGGCTGGGAACAGCATCAATGATGACTCAACCTGATGGTCCTTTCATACAAGTAGGTTTTAAAGCCATGGGTTCTATAATGGCCCTAGTAGTTCTTTTTTCCACATACCACTAATAAAATTTAATTTTTGAAAATGATAAGAAACTTATTTTCAGGTAAGCAGGTTGAACATGTCAAAGTATGCAAGCTTAGAGGGCATTGCGAAACCTTTGTTCATGTATATCTTCTATCATGAAAATGATGTAAGAAATGTAAGTAATGAACAGAATTATGTCTGTTTATAATTAAGTTATTAATGAATGGTTCCCAAAATAGTTGACTAACCAAAGTCTCACCAATTTAGGAATCTTCAATACCGATAACCCTAGAATCAAATTAAGGCAGATTATAAATAATATATCCTACTTTAATGTTGACTTACTTGACCAATATCTGTAAATATTGAGCTTTTTACCTGTGATTGTAATATTTCTATTTGTTAGTCAGCATTAAGATTTATAAAGGCTATCGCACAAACTAGACTGCATTAACATACTTTTAATACTTGTCAGTCCTAATGATACAAAATCATCAGTTAGCTCAACCCTTCCTATTTCCTTCCTAACTGTTCCTATCTAGCTTTAATATAAGTTATAATACATATTATAAATTATAATATAAATAAATTTTGATTCATTAAAAGTTTACCAGATCATAACTCCTATCAAAGAAGCTGGATACTGTTTACTTTTGAATTAGGACAATGAAGATTCAGTCTCATTATTTGTCTTAGCTTTTAGTAATAATTATAATTTTATTTGAGGCATTGGATTTAGCAGTAGAAGCCACAAAAGCTGCTCAATTTAAAGACTGGTGGTGGAAAGTAGCTCTAGGAAAGTGCTATGCTCTTTTGGGCTTAGTTCGTGATGCTGAACAACAGTTCAGGTCTGCTCTAAAACAAGTACCAACTGTTGATGCATTCCTCCGTTTGAGCTCTATTTACACAAAATTAGACCAACCATTAAATGTTTTAGAAGTTTGTACAGCAGCTTTGAAAATTTTCCCAAATGAAGTTACTCTTCAGACAGAGATTGCAAGGTGTGGAATGATTAAATATAAATAAAGTTGTGATTAATTGTATTTAATGGGTGATAAATTTTATTTCTAATATAAAACTCATTCCAGAATATTAGAAGCTCTTAATAATATACCAACTTCAGTCAAATATTATCGTGAGATATTGTCTGAAGAAGCAATGAATGTTGAAGCTATTGCATGCATTGCTGTCAACTATTTTTATAGTGACCAGCCAGAAGTTGCTTTGTGTTTCTACAGGTCTGTAAACTATAAGCTCAAACATACATAATCCACAACCAACTTCTATCCTACTTATCCTGTTAAATATTACTTCACTCTTTTTAGGAGGCTGCTTCAGATGGGCTTGTACAATGCTGAGCTTTTTAATAATATTGGTCTGTGTTGTTATTATGCACAGCACTATGACATGGTAGTAAATTGTTTTGAAAGAGCTCTCAGTTTAGCGATTGACGAGGCAGCTGCAGATGTCTGGTATAATATTGCCCATGTAGCAATTGTAGGTAATTCTTTTCTTAAACAGAAAAAACAACAAAACATAAAATACACACATAATATTCATTCCCGCTATACCCGTTTTAGATTTTCTGATTTATGTACTCCAGCCCACTGAACGACAGCTTTCAAAAGATCTATCATAATCCGATCCTCATCCCTGTGGAACCATATTACCTCTTTTATCCGTCACTCCAACGCTCTACCTGCCTTTAAGTATCGCCTGTTTAATCACCTCCTATCCATCCAATTCCTAAACAATTGCAGTCACTTCCAATTTTAATTTTAAAACGATAGAGACTTTTATTTGTTATTTGTAAGAAGTGTATATTATAAGCTGTTTATTTATTTAGTTATTTTCATTCATTGTTAATAGGAATGTCTGATTTATTTTAGTTTATTTTTTTTCTAACACTAAAAGTTTTCATATAATTTATCATTAACTTCTCAGCTGTATTTATTTTGATTTTTAATATCTCTCTAAGGCTCTAAAGCCCACTAACTATTTGTTCTAAGTTATTGTTTAAAATTGTTCTGTATAATAAAATTGTTTCCAAGGGAGTAGCCCCCGGAACAAATAAATGAAGATTTTATTTATTCATTTTAATGACCAGCCTTTATAAAAGGGCGTTGGAGACTTGATGGTAGCAATCCAGTGCTTGAGGCTTTGTATATCAATTGATTCAAACCATGCTGCAGCTTATAACAACTTGGGAGTTTTGTTGCATAAGAAAGGCCAAACACGTGATGCTTGTGGATATTTTACAGCATCACAAAATTTGGGATCATATTTATTTGAACCATTTTACAATCATTCATTGTTATCTAAAAATGTAAGTAATATATAATCAATTGTATACTTTTACTTATATTGTTCTGTTGTAATCTGGCTAAAAAAAAACTGTTATTTCAGGCTGGTGATCTACAAACAAGTTACAATACAGTTCAAAAGAGTCTAAAGATTTATGCAAATCACATGCCTTCAAAAGACATTCTTAATTCTCTTGAAAAATACTTCAAAAACATATAAATTCAAACAGATATAGTAAAGGGTATGTCCCTGTTTTGATATTAGGGAATCTGAATTTCGATTTTTGAAGAACTATTTTCACAAGTTATGTTGTTATTGAAATTATGTAAAAATTTCTTAAACAATGTAATATTACGACATAAATTCATTTAGCAATGTTTATACACCTAATAAATTTTTATTTTCCAAATATTCTAGTTGTAAAATAATTATCTTTAGTCCTCCATATCTTATAATAGAATTGGTTATATTACAAGGTCGAATTCTATAATATAGTAACACTTATGTGGGTTAACCATTTTTATTGAAAGAAAATTAACAATATTCGATGCCAAAAAAATTATAAATACACAAATTTTAGAACAGGTTACAAAAATGATCACTTTGTAACACACTATAAATAATCATATGGCTTTAGCTTCAGAACTAACACAAAGACTAAGACTAACTGTCCAGTCACCCGCTCCTTATATATAGTCTTAAGGAGAACATACCAGATCCTTCTAGGCCTGCGTCGTTCGAAGTCACAAACAATTGCTATGAAAGTTTGTTCCAACTACTAGTTTGTTCCAACAATAAGTATAAAACCATTCCAAACCATATGTTTTTTGACGATTTAACGTTACAATATAAATATGACAGAAAAGATTGGGAGTCTATGTAAAGTGATGCCTGTAAAGGAAGGCAATATGATTTTTTTTCTTTTAATAGTGGATTTTGAAGAATTTTAATCTTCATAAGAAGTCTTGGCTTTGGATAATATATAAGCATGATAGTTAAAAGAAATGTGAAAAAACATTTGATTAAGGCATGGGATTGTTTTCAAATGGCACCTAAAAGGTTTGTCTTGGACGATTATGATAAAAAGAGCTGATGAAGTGTTTGAAATTGATTTCATTTTACATACAAAACTTGAAATGGTTCAGGAAACAACAAGAAAACTCTGCTCAATTTTGCTATGAGAACATACTTAAATAAGTCTATATATCAGTTTCTTATTTTGGTTTGATTCTTATTACATCTTCAACTTTTTTACTTTCACTTACATATATATGAAATATACAGTAAGGAAAGCATTGCGATCGTGAAAAATTTCGACTTCCGGTTTTCAACGGAAATACACATTTTGGGGTCCCCTGAGTCCTAATAACCAAGTCCCGCGAAATGGTCTGTGTGTGTGAACAGACTAGCTCAAAAACTATAAACCGTGTGAACCTGAAATTGGGTATTTAGTGTATGTATAGCCCGCGATGTGACAGCAAAAATTTCATCAAAATTGGTCAAAGGGAGGAGGTACTTTATTTAATGACTTTTTACGTTTTCTTCGATTTACTCAAAAACGGTTATAACGATTTTGATCAAACTGGGTATTTGATGTATGTATATGCCCGAGATATGACTGTAAAAATTTCATCAAATTGATCAATTGGAAGGTGGACTTTACTTAATAAATTTTGTATAATTTTTTTTTTTTATTTACTCAAAAAAGGCTTCAACGATTTTGATCAAACAGGGTATTTGATGTATGTGTATGCCAAAGATATGATAGCCAAAATTTCATCAAAATAGGTCAAACGGAGGGGGCACTTTATTTCATAACTTTTTTTCCAATGTTTACCTTTTTTCGATTACCTCAAAAACAGCTTTAACGTTTGATTTTCATCAAGTTCATCAAAAATCGTCATGTTCAATGAAAATTAGGTGTTCTTATAAAATCAGGTAAGCTTTATCATTAAAATGTTCTGATGGGGCTTATATGGGGCCTTTTTTGTTTGTTTGTTTTTTTGTTTCCTATAAAGTACCTATGTTTTTGTTTATATGGAGAAATTAACTGTCTCTCGTTACGCCTAAAAATAAGAAATGGCTAAATATGAGATATGATAAAAATCAAGTAAACATATAGAGGAGAAAAAAAGAAAAATATTCAGTCAACTCATAAAACACGTTGAGCCCACACATGTGGAGTACGCCCTTAATGACAGGCCATTGTTTTAACAGAATTAAAGCCGTTCTGTTCATTTAATGGAAATTATTTGCTTCATGGTAACTAAATGAAGTTTTCAACAACTAAGTAGAGAATTATAAAATCAGACGACTTGGAGTATTATGCTTGCATTGCCGAATTATCGCAAGTAAAAACGTTTATTTAATAATAAAAAAAATTAGTGTAATTTAGAGAGCAAAATGTGTAACTTTGAGAAGTGGCAATTAACAAAACACATTAATTTCTAATCTAAGTAAGTTGGTAAGTGAAAGTTGTGTGTTGCGCGCACGCACCAGATTTTTATCTTTAAGCTCTGTCAAAAATTATGGGCAAATCAGCCCTAAAATAGAACTAATTGTTAATTTTTTTTTAAATAATATCTCATTTTCCTTTAGTCAGAGCTTCTCTTTTATGCATTTTCAAGAACCATACATTACATCTCTGCTCCCACTGAACTGTAACCATAAAATCATTCCTTTCCTCACTCCTTTATCATTAAGAATTTCAATTAATTCTCCTACCATATAAATTAAGGTTATTGAAATTAAATTTTTTTTTTCATTCATTGTAAATTATTACTAAAATTAATACGAAGCTTATGAATTGTAAAATTGTGATATTTAATATTTTTACAGGGACAAAAAAAAATCATGTTTACTTAAATACTTATTTACAAATAAACTTATACTTTTAACAAAAAAATTAAAGATTTAAAGATACATACAGATGGGTTATTACAAAAAGATATTTGTAGACCAAGCAAAAGGCATACCGTCTTAAACATTGCTTAAAACATTGTTCAGCGGTCTATATCCAGACTTTTTCTTATTTCATCTCCTATTAACAGTAATCTAATTGAAAGAAAACAATGTTTAATGCATAACCTTTAAATCCTGCATATTTATATTGCCCATACCCAAGTTTAATCCCTACCCCCTATGATATAATCACAATCTCTTTCCTATAAAATCTGTTCCAAAACCCCTTGTCTAATGAGAGTTTCACACTGTGATCTAGGCATATAATGTTGGCTATTTTTATTTAACATAATAACTTCTCCATTTTCTAGTTCAATTTTTCCATAGTTGGTAAGACATCTCACCTAAAAAAAAAATTAGATAAATGTATAAACCAAAATATTCAGTGATTGAGAATTTATATTATATCTAGTAATATAAACATTTACAGCTTAAAATGTTAATAGGTATCATTTGTTCGGAAGAAGAGAATCACATGATGAAAATTTTGTTTTGCTTGTACGGCTTCAAATCACATTATATTTAAAAAAAAAAAAATCCGGATTTTTAAATTCACTATTCAGTGTTGGAGAGCAGTAAAGGCTGTATTCCTTAGAGTTGAAAAACTACACTTATGATCACAACATATCTTTCTCCTTTAAAATTTCAGTTTTTTGGATTGGGCAATCTTCTTCCATACCAGCGATATGATAAAAGACAAATAAATTATTCTTGGATCACCTATTGGCCTACAATAACTTTAGAGTTTACTAAGAAAAAAAGTAATAACTCTGAAGTTATAATAAGTCCAAAAAAAAAAGTAATTACTTCGAAAAATTGCACTGTTGCTTCAATTTCAAAGTTCATAGCTTGTTGATAAGTTGATAATTTAGCTAATGATCTTTACACGAGGGATGTTTTGAAATTCAGGCTAAATCCTTCAGAAATCAAAGTTAGAAAATCTTAGTTAAAGATTTTAACCAAACTGGATCTTGCAATAAGTTCTTATTCCAGTTATTTCATAACATAGTTAAGAAATATAAATTGTAAAAAGGAATTGGGCAATAGGTCGACCAAATCATTACTAAACAACTATGACCAACAAAAAAAACAATTAAATTTTAAAATTTCATCATTATAATTTTTAAAAAAATAGTCCTGTGTTCAAAAATATAGAATTCTCCAAAAATTATTAATTAATATTTGTCTAATGTTTATATTTATATATTATTTCACTTTTTATCATCCCAAAACCAATAAATGGAGATTAAAATGTCTTTAAATATATTCAATTTTATTTTTACTTACTTACTTAATCTAGTCCTCTTTTACCGCGTAGCAGTGTGAGGCACCTTCTTATAGAGCCTGATCCATGTATCTCTATCCCGAGCCAGCTGCTTTCTTCTCCTCCAGTCCATTTCTCTCTTGCTAAAGGCTTCTTTAATCCCATCTTCCCAGGTCTTTCTTGGTCTTCCCTTTGGCCGCCTCCCATCCACTCTAACCTCATGGGTAACCTTGGCGATTCGATTCTCGGCCATTCCCAATATGTGCCCATACCACCTGAGTTGGTTCTCTTTGATTTTTTCTTCTGCAGGGCTCAGGTCCAGATTTGCTCGTAAGGTTGGGTTCCTTACGCGATCCCGTCTGGTTTTCCCCTCTATTTTTCTTAGGTAGCGTATTTCCATCTCTTGGATTTGGCTCTTATGCTTGGTCGTAAGGGTCCATGACTCACTTGCATAGGTCAAAATCGGTAAGAATGTGTTCTTGAAGACCACTTTCTTGGTTTCCTTGGTGACTTCCTTTTTATCTAGGAATCCTTTCTTTAGGGATTGGAAGCATCTTCCAGCCATCTTAATCCTCTCTTTGATGTCTCCGTCCACCAAGCCATACTGGTTTAAATGAGCCCCAAGGTACTTAGCATCTGATACTTGTTCTAAACGTGTTCCATTCATCCTGACGATTCTATCCCCACGTTCACTCCTTCTTCAAATCCTCATATAATTTGTGATGTTTATCTCCATATTTATGGTCTTTAACTCTTTTTGTAGGACCTTAAGGTTGAACTGTAGGTTACGACAGCAGCTTCCGAACACTACTATGTCGTCGGCGAATGCAAGTACCGTGTAATGTACGCTCCGGAGATTTCTATTTCCAAGATGGTATGGTCTCATTTCTTGTTTAGCTTGGGTAAGGGCGCAATCCAGCACCAGAATGAACAGGAGAGGACTGAGGCTACTTGGTTCGTTAGGAATTCCCTAGATCTGTAATTTTTCATTCTGACAATATTTCTCTATCTATTGTAGAGACCAAGGATGGCCTTTATTAGAACTTTATGAACTCCGTGTTTTTCAAGTGTCTTCTTTCTGCACCCTGTCAAATGCTATGTTTAGGTCTACAAAACAAGCGAAGATCTCCTTTTTCTTTGCAATGACCATCTCTGATATTTGTCTCATCGTGAATATCAGGCCTTGAGTGCCCCTGTTTGGACGGAAACCATACTGTTCGTCCCCCTGCTTATGTTCTATAAGGATCCTCAGCCGCTTTTCGAGCACCTTTGAATATAATTTATAAGGGACACTAAGCAGAGATACGCCTTGATGATTCTGACATTCATGATTGTCTCCTTTTTTAAAAATTGGAACTATGATCGAGACTTCGGGATCCCTTTCTTTTTCCATACAAGATTAAGGAGTTGTTGAAGCATTTCTAGTCCCTTAAGGCCAAAATATCTTAGCATTTCAGGCGTAATTCCATCAATGCCAGCTGCTTTCCCTAGCCTGAGTGAGCTTATGGCCTCAACAACTTCTTCTTCGCCGATGAAATCGTCTTCCTCCCAACTGTTTTCTATGCTCCTGGGATGTTGAACTCCTTCCGCTCCCTGCTCAATTTTTTTATTTTTAAGCTTCTATATTCTATTTTATTTTTATACTTTAGTAATTTAAAATAAATAATATATTTATTTTAAATTAATAATAATTTGAGTACCCCTCATATAAAGTCTCAAACAAATCTAAACCAATATACTTCAATTTGTGTAAACCATATTTAATGAAAAGGGAATAAATCCATTTCTGTCAATGAAATCTTAATTTTCAAATGAAACAAAAAGACATAATTTCAACTGGGTTTTTACAAAAAATCATACTTCAAAGTTATTTTTCTTTTTTCTTTCACAACCAACATAGAGCTGCAAATTGTGGAGTAACCTCAATCCATTTCTTGCATGCAAAGATGCCTATTGTCATTCTTCGGAATCGATCGATCATGCAACCGTGATCTCTTCCAAGCCCATTTATATGGTCATTATGGGTAAGTCTTAGCCTTCCAACTGGGCACTTTCCTCTTATCCTTGCTTCCATCAGCCAGCTCCCATCCAACAAACGTGTCTGAACCATTCCACCTGCAGCTCTTCAAGAATTTCAGTGACAGATCTCAATCTTAGAGTGAGTGGATATATTTCTCATGCAGTCTTGTCTGGTTATAATGGCCACTTATCTCAAAACTTTCATTTCTCGTGCTGTGACTAGGTTTGTATGATCCCTCTAACTCTCTGAGCCATGAAGTTCTAGCAGAAATGTGGTTTTAAATAGGCGTAGCTTTGTCTCTGCTTATTTCTTGTTTGCCTATCAGCATTGACAATATATGGAATAATGCCCTATTTGCCTTTTTTATTCTATTTAGTATATCTGGATCTATCCTTCCGTCTTTAATGTAATAGTTAGCTTATTTATTTTAAATATTACTTAACATAATAAGTTCAACTAATTTCAACTTGTGAATCACATAAATAAATATGTGAAAAAGGTTAAATCATTTAAATTTTTATATATCAATAATATAACATAATAAAAATACAATATAATACTTAAATACCTCAATAAATAGTTCTTTGGGTGGTTTGGAATCCTGAAGTAAATTTAGGCCATTTTTTCCACCAATAGACTTCATGTACGATGTCAAACACTTGTTATACTTGTTGAACCATGTGGCCTAAATAAATAAATATATACACAATGATAAATATGCAAGTAATTGAAAGTCACAAATTCTTCACAAGTCGGTTAAATCATAAAACATACAGAAGCATATAAATACACATACCTCTCCTTCACTAAGGTGGGTTTTCAAATCTGGAGGTAACACACTACCAAATTCCCATCTCATCTGTCTTAATTTTTGCAAACGATTCCATCTGAAATAATACTGATTAGAACAACCTAAAATATTGAGAAAATGCTGTGTTTAATTCATCAACTTACTGATAAGCTAAAAGACATCTTTTATTTCTCTCAAGAGCTGCCTGTCGGGCTCTTACTCCAGTTATGTAATTATTTCGAACTGGATCATAGGCAGAAGTCCTAAGACAGAATATTAAAAGTATAGAGAAAGTGGTCATAAATCAATACAAATTTGGTCTTTAACACATTTAATTTTATAATAAGATTTTACATTGCTGTTTCAATGAACTGGTTTAAAATCTTCATTTCTTCAATTATCAGTCTTACAGTATCATCCTATAACAAGAAACATTTAATATTATAAAATATATGCAATTATTGATATCACTTGCATAAAATTTGTTTTTCTTTAGAAAACTAACATCAAATGGTGGAATTGTGTCCTGGGATCGCTCTAATTCCTTTATTAGAGACAATGCCTTGTCTCCCCACATTTTAGTATAAAAGTCCTATGTACACAAGGTGTTGATTTCTACAAAGATAAATATGACTGCAAATATAAATATATGAAAATAGCAAGTGACAGAAATAACCTTCACGATTTCAAATGTTCCGAACGCGGGAAAATTGGAGAGCTAACTATCAGTTAGCTACTTAAGTTTATTAGTTAGTAGTAACTAGTAAACTCTATTTTTCTTTAACCCAATATAGTTAAGGATCATAAAAAATACGACTATCTGAAAATAATACGTAAATGAGGGGAAAATAGGTAGTTTTTTTTAGTTATACAGCGTATTTGATTATTCGTTTACTTTAATGTAAAGGTAAGTGTGCTTTACACTCTCATTGCGACACCCGCACCATGATTTTCGTACTTAATAAGACTTTTACCTCAATTCTTGGATTTCTATATGGAAAAATCCAAAGTTATCATCTTCTATTTCACTACTTACAATGTAGCATTTATGTCGTGTATTATAAACATTACAAACTATTAAGTTTTACAGCAAGAAGAATGGTGCGTTATTTGTTTGATTTAATATTACTAATCTTCTAGTCGGCATTATTTTAGCATTTAAGAATAAGTGCCGGAAGAGATTTTTCTTACTACTAACTAATAATACACCTATCAGGCTCAAATAACTAGTTTTGTTTTTCTTTCTTTTTTAATACAGAATTTATAACTACGTAATATTTAATTCTTCGGTAGTTTATTATTATTTGTATCTAAAATGCATAAACATTACCAGAAAAGTGACAACTCATATAAATTAAAAAAAAAAAATTGTTCGTTTTTCTAACGACCTTATACTTCTTTCAATGGCACTTTCTTCTCTTTGCCTCTTAAAAAATCTGGTGCGTGCGCGCAACACACAACTTTCACTTACCAACTTACTTAGATTAGAAATTGACGTGTTTTGCTAAATATCATTTCCCAAAGTCACACATTTTTCTATATTCATATCTTATTTTTGTTAATCGTTAAAGCCGTTTTTGAGTAAATAAAAAAACCCGTGAAAATGATACAAAATTTATTTAGTAAAGTCCCCCCTCCCGTAGATCAATTTTGATGAAATTTTTACAGTCGTATCTCGGGCATATAAATACATTAAATACCAAGTTTGATCAAAATCGTTAAAACCGTTTTTGAGTAAATAAAAAAAACACGTGAAAATGATACAAAATTTATTAAGTAAAGTCCCCCCTCCGGTTGATCAATTGTGATGAAATGTTGGTTATCACATCTTTGGCAAATAAATACATCAAATACCAAGTTTGATCAAAATCGTTAAAACCGTTTTTGAGTAAATAAAAAAAACATGTGAAAATGATACAAAATGTATAAAGTAAAGTCCCCCCTCCGGTTGATCAATTTTGATGAAATTTTTACAGTCATATTTCAGGCATATAAATAGATCAAATACTCAGTTTAATCAAAATCGTTAGAGCCGTTTTTGAGAAAATCGAAAAAAACTTAAAAAGTTATTAAATAAAGTACCCCCTCCCTTTGAGCAAATTTGATGAAATTTTTGCTGTCACATCGCGGGCTTATACATACTCTAAATACCCAATTTCAGGTTCGCACGGTTTATAGTTTTTGAGCTAGTCTGTTCACACACACACACACACACACACACACACACACACACAGACACACACACAGACACACACACACACACAGACCATTTCGCGGGACTTGGTTATTTTGACTCAGGGGACCCCAAAACGTGTATTTCCGTTGAAAACCGGAAGTCGAAAATTTTCACGATCGCAATACTTCCACTTACTATATATTTCATATATAGGTGGCGGTTCGAATCCGCCCTGGGATGGTTGACTTTTATTTCGTGGTGGCCCCACGGAATAAATCTCAACCTACCCACCATGGTTAGGATAGGTTGGTTACACCTGTAGAGTAACCCCCCGTATGCCACACATGGCCAGGTAGGGGTACCGACAAAAAAAAAAAAAAAATATAGGTAAGTGAAAGTAAAAATTCTCAGTCATTCTTCCCTGTTTAGAGCTTTTCCAACTGGCCTCGTGTCTTCCTCCAAGTCTTCTATCCTCTGTAATCTAGAACGTTTTCTCCTTCCTCCTACAACAAGATGACCCTTCATAAGGATCCTCAGCTTTTCCTTCCACTGTGCATGCCTCAGCCACCTGATTCTACTCTTCTTGATGCAGGTAAAATATTTGGGGCCTTCTGTAAATCACAGAGCTCCTGATTATTTCCCTGTTTCCTCAGATCTCCCCCATTCTATGGGCAAAAATACTTGCTCAAGACTTTTCGTTTCCTAACGACAATTTAACATAATACATGACATTTACACACTATCAGCATGGCATAGTGCAACTTGCTTTAACGTAACGCCAAAATATAAAAATATTCATTAAGCAGGGGAAATACAGTAACTACTGGAAACAGCTCGAATGATCGGGAACTGAAGAAATATTACTTGTATTTTGCTCAACGCAATTAGATTGCCACAGACTTATCATACTGAAGACCAGGGTATGTCTGTTGGGTTCTGGTACTGTTACTAAGACAAATGAATAACTTTATTGGCGATTTTAAACAATTTCGAATGATTTATTAACTAATTCGGTTAAGGGGCCTTATTTTTTCTTTTTATTTCGGGGGGTGGGGGCATCTCATTATAGACCCCATTGAAGTGAGTATAAATTTACTACAGAGTCGCCAACTGATGGGGCGAGATGTGTCCCTTTTATCTAAACACACAGATGCCCTCTCCTGCCTCTCTCCCTTGCGTACGTCCATATTTCGATCTTTAATCACAAAACTGCAGTTTGATGTCGATAAAATATCGCGGAAATTTGATGAAACATACATTTAAATGATAAGGTTATGTAAAACTTTTGATAAAAACATTAAGGAGAAAAACATTTAATGGCATGTACTAATGTATTTTTAAATAAATTCACTACTGAAGGTTTACAAATTTTTTTTTTGAGGACAATGATCATATCTTAATTGGTAAGGAAGATAACCATAACCATCCGCCCCTTTAGAGGAAAGGCCATTTCTTCTACCATCTCCTATTTACTTTCGCTTTCCTACGTTTGAAATGTATAGTAAGGGAAAGAACAGGTTTCGGTGTCCTCTGAGTCCAAAATACCAAGTCCTACGAAATTGTGTGTGGGTGTGTGCGTGTGAGGGTGCGTGCTTTCGTGCGTGCCTGCGTGCGTGCGTGTGGGTGTGCGTGCTTTCGTGCGTGCGTGCCTGCGTGTATGTGTGTGTTTGTGTGTGTGTGTGTGTGAACAGACTTGATCAAAATCTATAAATCGTACGAATCTGAAATTGGGTATCATGTATATATATGCGTACGATATGATAGCAAAACTTTTATCAAAATTTATCAATCTTATGAATCTTCAATTTATTATGAAAGGATATTTCATAAATTTTCTCATATTTGTTTTTTTTATTCTCTAAAAACGGCTCTAACGATTTAGATTAAACTCACCATGTTTAATGAAAATCGTGTATTCTTTAATAACAGGTAGGTTTTATCATCATTTAGGTTCTGAGGGGTCTTAAATGGCGAAGTAAAATATTCTCCATACAAAGTCAAAATTTGTTTCGAAATATCAACCGTCTCTCATTATGTCTAAAAATAAGAAATGGATAAATATGAAATATAAAAAAATCTAATAAACATATCCAGGAGAAAAAAAAAAAGAAAAATATTCGGAAAACTAATTAAACACATTGATCCCACTCTTGTGCAGTACGTCTTTAATGTCAGACCATTGTTTATAAGTAAAGGCCAGATATTTATAAGTTTGTTTCTTGCCAAAGAGTTGGCACAGGGGCGGATTTAGCACGAAATTTGAAAGCGTAGGTCTCGTAATCACATGGCTTACAGCACCATTTTTGTATAAGATTACCTTATATTAAGAAGGACTGCGATCTAAACAACCAAAAGTGTTATATATGTTTATCGAATAGTAACTAACTAATTGCATTGTTCGTTTAAAAATACAAAAAAATTGAAATAGCCAAAATATTTGAGGGGGTCGTGACCTCCCTCTACCCCCATGTATCCGCTTTTAAGTTTTATAATACTCTATAACTTATGGAGACAAACAAAAATAAGTAAATAAATGTGGCAAAATGTGTGAATTAGCTGAATGACGTTAAATTTTTATCAAACACGTCGATTTCTAATCTCAGAAGGTTGGTAAGTGAAAGTCGTGTGTTGCGCCCATCGCACCAGATTTTTAAAAAAATTGAGAACCCGTGTCTTATCTTAAAGGGTAAGGATAACTGAGTAACTGGGTAACTGGGTAAGGATAACCATAAAAATCGGCTCCGTTAGAGGAAAAGCCACCTCCTCTTTCCTTTTTTATTTTCGGGACTCATATGAAAAATAGTCAGATGAGATAAAACTAATACTTCTCAAGATACGCATTAACATAATGATTTACTCTTACATATTTGTACAATTCGTTATAAAAACTTGAATCACTTATTTCTGAATAAGATCAGACTTCTCGTTTATAGACTTATTTTTCTTGTTCTGTATGTTTTTTACTAATCCTCTGCCGGAAAGATTTATTTCATTGGTATTCTAAGTAATCTATTTAATTTGATTATACAATGCATATTGTGTCTATTTAGGGTTGATAGATCAAATTTGTAGTTAATTATTTATACCTCTTCTATCAGTACCAACCTGTTCGGAAGGTTATGGCGCTTCACAATTACTAATGTGTTTTTGGAAATTGATTATTACGGTTAATGCTAGTTATTTATATTGAAGATATTATATCAGTAATAATTATATCGGATTGTACTAAAAAAAAAAGTAAGGAATAATTTTCATGATGTCTTCCGAATTCGCGACTGTATTAATGGATATGGGGTTTTCAAAAGATCAAGTGTAAGTAAAATTTATTCAATTTTCTAGTTTTATTGAAATTTGATTTTTTTTTCTAGTAGTTATTAAATTTATAAAATATATAATATATTGTTATTGTGTGTATAGAGAAAGAGCACTTCAAGTGACTGGAAACCAAGGAGTTGAACCTGCAATGGAATGGTAATAAGTCTTCTTTTCTCTGAAATCTTCTATATGATTTCAGTAAAAATTCTATGATTTCTGGTTTTTCTTAACTAATTATGTAGTGCTTATTAACGAGCATTAAAATTTTTGCTGTAATTGTGTTCTTGTAACATCAATGGTGTGTTTGAAGAATGTAATTTTTTCCTAAGAACAAACTGAAGTACTTATTACTTCAATATTATTTGTATAATTCTCTCTACTGTGCATCAAGAGAGACATATTAAGGCTAGGTGCACATGAGCTGCAAAGGCCTCTTGGCGCTAAGAAGGTTTTCCAGGAAGGCTTAATCCTTCCTAGAAATTTTTCAGTGCACATGAGGAGATAGGAAGACGCGTCATTTCAAAATTACCTCTCTGTTGCCCAGAGTTTTGTTCTTGTTTTGATACCCTGATTTTTGTCTTAGGACCGTCAAGTGTAGTCTTTTTTCTTTTCCGAGATGGATTGAAAAAAAGTTCAAATTTATAAAAAAATTGTGTACAGTACATTGGTTACATTAATTACATGTGAATATAAAAGAAGGCATTGGGTTCACTTATTTAACAATGAGAGATACCTATAAGGTGCTTTTAACTCTTTGCTCATAAATTTGAGGGAAGATGAGATTAATTACCGTAAGTATCAATAAGAAGTACCAACATAATGGAAGCAAAATCCCATTGATGTTATGTTTACATGAATGTAATATGAAATCAAATAATTATATAGAAGATATTAAAAATATATATGAATACAAGCAGTCCCGGCCATGCGTTGATGTGCCTCAGTAGTTATTGTGTGTTAAATTAATTATATCCTACTGTTTTTAATACAGTCAAATCAAAATTATTGATAAAGATAAAAAAAAAAAAGTTTCAGCTAATCTAAAAACCAACGGGATTTAAAATAGAACTTTATGTCAAATTTAAAATTTTTTGGTAAAAAATTTAGAAGGGTTAAAGTTTTTATTTGACTAAGTAAGTAACAATGACCCATTCATTTAGCACTTAATGGATTATTTCTTATTTCTTACTTAATGGATTAAATATAAATAACATACATATAAAAGGAACTAATAAAGAATATAATTGGAATAGGGTTTAGTTCTATCACAATAGACACCAAAAATGTACCAAATTAATCTTTTGCCATAATACATATTAATTAAATTCAGAATATAAAACATGGTGATATGAGATATCGTATCAGTAGGTCCTACCTGAAACAGGTAATGAAGAGCGAGCATCCTCAAACCATGCTGCATGTTTTTACAGTGCTACTTATTAAAATATAAAAATTTAATTTTATGAATGAGATAGATAACGTTAACTTATAACTTTTTACAATAATAATTTACTTTTTTTATTATTATTAGAGTTCACAAATTGTAGTGCTAATTGGTGCATAATGATTTTGGTTAACCTGTCTTTTCTAAAATAAATAGATTCAATCGTTTCCCCACGGGTTAAAAGGCGACACATAATTGACCATGGGACAAACACTGATTTTCCTAGTCCAAGTCAGAAAAAATAAATTTGGCTGCTTACCCTCCTTAAATATCAAAAGAATAGAAAATGTATCGATGTATATATGGAGTCCATTGGCGCTAGAATACAGTTCTACAGTTCTAGGGGAAACAGTAGAACGGGAAGGTTATATGATATTTGTATGAAGTCATGAGGAGACAGAAAAGGAACCTGATTCTGTGATAAGGCGAGGAGTTTATAGGTGAATCAAGAACACAAACATCAAGCCAAGCGTTGGAATACTGGGTGTAATGGGTCAGGTCGTAACCGACTATAAATAAATTAAGGGAGAAGAGTTGGTTTTAAAGATAGGCTTGGTCAGGGGAAGGTATCCGTAAATTGCTGTTGAGCAAGTTTAGAATAGTAAGGAATCAGGTTGTAGTAAGGATGGCCTTGTATATTTCATCAAAGGGTGCTTTTGGAGGCTAGGTAGATATTTCAGCAAACAGCAAACACTACGCGGAGAAAGAAGGAGAATTTCTGACTTTAGGCTATCATAGACTAAAAAAACTATTCCAACACAAGCCCTATCCACTATACTGTGACGGAGCAGGGTGTAATTAGGGAGGCTATTGGAAGTTAGATAGTAGATCAGTAGATCCTGCAACTTTAAAAAACTCTTAATGCAAAAAGGGATCATTTCCTGATTAACAATTTAATATATACCTGAAAATGAAGCAACTTAATTCTTAATACTTTTATTTTCAGGCTCTTGGCTCATGGTGACGAATTGAACCAACCTTCGGGACCTGCAATCAACAGTACTCCTACTACTTCATCATCTGAAGATACTAGTAAATCTAATGAAACTGGCGACTCGCCCCCTTCTGATGTTGAAGCCAAATCGTTTAAATGTAATGAGTAAGTGAGTAAACCCATTATTTTGAGGGTGTTATTATGCTTTATTTTATATTGATGGGTATATTTAAAATGTATTGAGTTGTAAAGTATCTTTTCTGTTTAACCCTTATTAGGTATAAATTAGTGAATAGTGAACAAAAGCATTTATTTCGATATATAATCTTTTGGTGTTGTATTTATTGTTTTAGCATATTCATTATTTAAAAATTAAATAAACTAAAAGAAGCCAGTATCATCTGTCACAGCTTGCATACGGTGTAAATGAGTTCTTATGTCTTAATTTTTTTTTTTTATAGTTAATATGCGTTCTAATTTTTTTTAAATAATTTAACAATAACTAAAGTGTTTCTATAACTACATACTGAGAATTAGACATAATTAGCATAAACTTAATTTTCTTAATTATTTTTTTATATTAATGCCAGACTTAATTTATGAATTTTCCAGATAAAATTAGTAATTAAAATACTGGTTAAGAACTAAAAATTTAACCTCAGCTCTTTATTTCATTTGATATGATATATGTTTAAATTTTAGTTGCAACAAATTGTTTAAAAATCAAGGCGAAGTTGAATTCCACGCTGCAAAATCAGGTCATACAAATTTTTCTGAATCTACTGAAGAGAAAAAACCTCTGACTGAGGAAGAAAAACTTGCACAAAAGAAACTGCTTGAACAAAAACTTCTTGAAAAACGTAGAGAGAGAGAAAAGCGTGAAGAAAATGAGGCCTTAGAAAGAGAAAAAAATCGAATTCGAGCTGGAAAAGAAATGGTCGAAATAAAAAAGAAGTAAGAATATTTTTAATTTTAAAAATCTGTAGTCACTATATCCTACTTTTCTTTATTATTTTTTTTTTTTCTGTTCGGTACCCCTACCTGGCCATGTGTGGTATAAGGGGGGGGGGTTACTCAAGAGGTATTATTAGCAACCTATTCTAACCATGGTGGGTAGGTCGAGATTTATTCAGTGGGGCCTCCACGCAATAAAAGTCAACCATCCCAGGGCGGATTCGAAACGCCACCGTTTGGCTCAAGCATGCTAAAAAGGGCCGCGCTCAAACATGCTCGGCTATAAGTGCTTAATTTAATGCTTATAATTAAAGTGCTACTAATTGCTAAAAATTATAAAGTCATGTTATCTCAAATGTTTGTTTTATGTTGTGCATGCATTCAGAGAACTCCTATTACCTTTTTAAAAGCCCAATCTTTCATTTTAAACCTAAAAGAATTTCTATGAAAATATTTTATCTTACATTCCAACCCTAATTCTTTTTCCCTTCTCCAGTGATCCTAGTTATTGATTACATACAAAGATTGTTGTAAATTACAAAAATAGCATTAAACTGAAAACTACTTTATAATTGAAAAATGTAGTGGTCTCAATTATTCAATGTTATTTTTATTTTTTGCAGTTCAAACATAAATATTCCCTTAGGAATCCAAGGGAAGTCTTAAAAATCTGTAACAATTTTTACTATTTCATTTGTACGAACTGAAGTCCAGCATAATATTTAGTTTAAATTTGATTGTATCCTTTCAGTTCCTTAGACTTCTTCAAGTTTATTTTTCCACTGTCCCCATAAATATTAATTTTTATAATTTCAGGGGACATTTATTTATTCCAATAAGATACACATTGCCTCTGACAGCTAGAGCAGTAATCTGAAGATTATGATTTTGTGCTCTTGTGTTGCTTTATTTATTTTTTGAGGAGAGTTTACCTCTGAATTAATCCCTTGCTTGCAATGTAGGGAGAATAAAACAGAACAGAAAAATTACCTTACAAGGGGAGGATCAGGTGATGGGTATTGACCAAATTTTTTTCAGAATTTCTTCGTTGAAAATAATTGTATCCATGTCCGAGGCTTCCATTAATTGCACCCTAAGGGCCAAGAAAAAATATTTTATATCATTTTTTAAATTACTTTTTCTGTCTTTGGTTTGAATGGATGTCTGGGTTATTTTATATCAGTCGATTCATTTTATTTTTGTTTAAAAAAAAAATTATGCCGATGGTATTAAAATTATTCAGGTGTACAAGAAATCACAGAAACCAAAATATGCCTCTAATAAAGTTTATCAAATAATATAAATAATTTTATTTAAAAAGAAGCTACTCAGATTAGTTTTTAGGATCTCCTTAGAATAATGAATAACTTCCTTGAATAGAAAAATTCCAATTTTTGTAGTGGATTTCTGTGAAGGATGTTTTTCCCAGGCATTTATTACTCTGGAGTTTCTCCAAATTCAACGTTACCACATCCTTTTGACAGCTAATGTACTACTCTTCCTTCCTTAAGCATATCAATTACTTAAAGATTACAAGCCTGAGTGAAGAATAAGATGAAAAAAAAACTCTTCAAACATTTTATAATTTATCCCTTGTTCTAATTTATTTTCAGAGGTCAGATTTGTGTAGTTCACAAAGCCCTAAATTTAGATCGTTAGACCCGTCTTACAGTTAAATAGTTATGGTTTGAAAAAAAATAAAAGTCCCAGGAAGACAATTTTGGGTACCTGCATAGAGAATTTTTTTTTATTTGTACTATCAGTAAAATGTCAAAATGTTTAAATGTTTTTATTGGTTTAATTTCACGAATTAATAATTTTTATTGATCACTGGAGTGAAGTTGGTAAAAATATTTCTTAGAAAGCTGATATTCGTCACCCACTCCTCGTAAAACCGCCTAGTGCAAAGTTTCATAACAATAAAAATGTTATACTCATAATTTTCTTCATACTTCATTTTTTATTTGAAAACCATGATAATTGTAATAAGTCAAGATGAAATAGATTTTAGGCTTTGTGAATTTACACAAAATAGCATAAACCCGACCTCTGAAAATACATTAGAACTAATAAAAATATTTGAAGATTTTTTTCATTTTTATTCCTTATACAGGAATGTAATCTCAAAGTAAGTAATATGGTTTGGAAGAGTATTATATGATCTTTCAGGTGGATTTAGTTAGTAATGTTGAATTCGGAGAAAATCCAGAGGAATTATTAATGGCTGTGGAAAAATCCCCCAAAGAAATTCATTCCAAACATTTATATGTGTTGATCTCTATGAAAATCGGTTGTAAATTTTCAAAAGTGGTTAAGGTGAGTTTAGTTGTTTCACTACTCACTTGACTCAAAAGAGATTGAGGGTATTTTGTCCATTACTCATATTAATCGTTATGGAAATGGCTGGTGATTAGATGTGGTCAAAAAATAAATTATATCTTGAAATTATATATTTAATGCCGGTGTTTCGATCCGAAGTTCAGGTCTTCTGTACTTATTCAGAAGAGATCTTACCAAGATGTAGACACACATTCATATATGTAATTTCTACGTGAACTTTCTTCCATCAATATTAATTTTTGTATATTTTAAGGCTGCAAGATGAAGAGCTTAGGAAGGCCATTGAGCAAAGAA
Organism: Aelia acuminata; assembly: GCA_911387785.2. Classification (NCBI taxonomy): domain Eukaryota; kingdom Metazoa; phylum Arthropoda; class Insecta; order Hemiptera; family Pentatomidae; genus Aelia; species Aelia acuminata. The sequence continues at coordinate 55,683,574 of OU426983.1, read as the reverse complement.
AAAGGGAAAAAGAAGAGGACATGAAAGCACGACAAAGGATAAAGGATCAAATAGAAGCTGACAGGCAAGCGCGAAGAGAAAAAATGTTACAGCAGCAAGGTGTAGAGAAATCAGCTCCACCTCCCGTAGTGCCTGAGGCTGCTAAGCCAGCTGTTAAAAAAGACTACACTGAAACAAGGATACAGGTAACGTTTATCAGTCTTTTAATATTCGGTATTGTTATTAACTTTAACATTATTTTTAAAAACTGTCAATGTATGTTAACATACTTAAAATGGGAAGGCAGATGTTGAGGCATTGCCTCTTAAAACTAAATTGTGACCTGAAGTTCATGTCCCGGCATTGAGAGGCTTTTAACAACTCCGTATTAATCCCCAGCTCATCCCTAGCCTAAGAAAATCCCCTAAAGGCGAGAGGAAGAGCAACCATAAAATCATTTTTTGTTTTCACTAAACAGTGATAAATATTGTCTTCATTTAAATTTTAATGGTGTTTTTCTAGATAAGGCTTTTAAATGGAGAATCTCTCACGCAGACGTTTGGTATAAAAGAACAGCTCTCAGCAGTTCGGTTGTATATTGAATTAAATAGGACTGATGGGGATACTGGTCCTTTTTCATTAATGACTACTTTTCCCAGGAAAGTTTTTGTAGAAGATGATTATGATAAACCTTTGGATGTATTAGGTATGTCTATCGTTAATATATTAATTATTTGTCTAATAAATAGTGCAAAAACATACTTCTTAGGAGCATGTGAGAATGCCAGTATAAATAGTTTAATATAAAGTATCAAACTAAAAGTTTCATTTTAACATTTTGTTTATTATTTTTTAGGTTTGGTGCCTTCAGCTGTTATAATAGTGACCAAATCACCTACTTCATAAGTTCCTATTTTATATAAAATAATTTTGTATTTATTGATAAATTAGTTCTTCTTTTAATTCATTTTTATTTTAAGAAAAAACACAAAATAACAAGAAAGCTTTATATAACCTTTTTTCCCTCCTGGTATGAAAAACATGATACTTCTCAAGGTATTAAATTAATAAAAATTTAATTTTAATGTTTTGAGGTGTTATTATTGTTTTTTTCTTTTGAATATTGATTTATTTGTGTTCACTGTCGAAGGTGCCATGTACTTCTGCATGAAGGCCAAAGGCTCAATGGAATGATAATATAATATTTTTAATAATAAATTGAATATATGTAGATGCAAATTTGTATATTAGTTTAATAAAAATAAGATAAATCTCTTTTACTTTTAATAAACTTGATAATATTAAAACATGTTTATGTTTTGATTAATGGTACATGATTGTTTGTAACTTAGTCATCTGTTATTATTATTTTACATACCATGATGATTATTGTAGATATTAAAAATCATTGGTCACCTTCAATCTCTTTATTTGATTGTTATAAGATTCGATTTAATAACAATAGAATAGTAAAAATTGAATTTTCAGTAGTAATGAAATTTTGTAAGAACGTCATTGAAACCATAATATATTATTTAGATGTGAGAGATAGTCAACTGTAATTCTTTATGATAGGTTGATTGATTATCAGGATTATCAGTTAAAACTTTTTTATTTTGAAAACCCAACGTTTCAATCCCTTCGAACTTTTCGATAGAAATGTGGATCTTCATCAGGGCTTATGAGTCCAGAGTAGTCTTAGTATTATTCTGGATACAGAAGCCCTGATGAAGATCCACTTTGGGATCGGAACGTTGGCTTTTCAAAATAAAAAAGTTTTAACTGAATATCATGACAATCAATCAACCTATTATAATATATTATGACAGAAGAAATATGACTTATGTTGATATAGAATATGGTATGGTATATTCTATATCCAGATATATACTATACTTCTTAAAATATTTCTTTTTTTTACAATTTTAATAAAAAAAAATTAATAGTTGATTTTTTTTTTTTTTTTTTACAATAATCTGCTATCCCATTCACTTTTAGGTAGTGAAACCCTTTTTCATAAACCTTTATATAAAACAAATCAGAAATCATTATCGCCCTGTCAAAATAGCTTATCTAAATTAGTGTCCATCAGCAAATTAGGTTCTAATTAATATTTTAAGGTATATGACAGTTAATTTCTTATTTAATTGATTCTCTCATGTAAAATACTGTTCGTCATGCTTGTGTAGTTATTATTGTTCTGATAACTAAAAATTAGCTATATCCGCAGGTTTATCTATTTTCTATTAGGCATTAACATAATTATGGACACTAAAAAATATGTTTATATCAATAATGAAATATTCAGTTTATATAAAAAATCTGGTGCGATGTGCGCAATACACAACTTTCACTTACGAAATCGACATGTTTTGATAATATGTAAACGCCACACTTTTCCACATTTATATGCCTATATTTGTATATCTGCATAAGTTATCTGCATTTGTAATGCAAAACTTGAAAGTTCTCAGTACTTTTCGATTCATTAGTGCTTATTTATTTTTTTTTAAGGGACCTAATTTCATCAACAGTTGAGTTTTCTTACAGCTTGCTTGTTTTTTACAGCGATTTGCTTTTTGTAAATATATCGTGATGGTGAATCAATAGGAGGTGTATTTATGACATCTAGTAAAGTTTATCTCTTATGCCTTTCTGGAAATCGAGAACAATTACATTTCCTCTAAAATCACTTTATATTGCCTCTAGAAATTTATTACTGAATAATCTAAACTAAAATTTAATTATTAAATATTTTAATTTAATCGTTACACCCTTTTTGAGTAAATAAAAATTACACCTGAAAATGAGACATAATTTAATAAATAAAGTGCCCCCTCCGTTTGACCAATTTTGATGAAATTTCGGCTGTCGCATCACGGGCATATACATACATCAAATATCCAGTTTGATCAAAATCCTTAAAGCCATTTTTGAGTAAATAAAAAAAAACGTGAAAATGAGACAAAAGTTATCAAGTAAAGTGCCCCCTCCAATTGATCAATTTTGACTACCACATAATGGGCACATACATACATCAAATATCAAGTTTAATCAAAATTGTTAGAGCTGTTTTTGAGAAAATCTAAAAAAAAAAAAAAACGTAAAAAATTAGACCAAATTCATTAAATAAAGGACCCCCTCTGTTAGACCAATTTCAATGAAATTTATGTTGTCACATCGCAGGCATATTTGTACACCAAATATCCAATTTCAGGTTTGTACGGTTTATAGTTTTTGAGCTAGTCTGTTCACACACACCATTTCGCGGGACTTGGTTATTTGGACTCAGGGGACCCCAAAATGTATATTTCCACTGAAAACCGGAAGTCGAAATTTTTCACGATCGCAATACTTTCCCTTACTATATATTTTATATATAGGTAAGTGAAAGTAAAAATATGTACATATATAGTTCAGTCTTTTCTGGTAAAAAAAAAAACAAGTATAAGTTCTTTAACACTTTTGTTGCATGAATAATTTCATATATCTCCTTTCTTATGTCTGAATAAAAAAAGAGGAAAATTTGATCTTTCCTAATTTAATTAACTTGAATCAAGAAGTTATGCCTCATTCTTTGGCCCAACCTTTTTTAATGCTGTCATTTTATTTTTTTTAATAATTTAATGTTTAATCCTTAAGTTGGAATACCATTTTTAGAATAAAGGTGGATTTAACAAAAAGTTTTGGGTACATAATATTAAACTTTTCTTTAAGTTTAATACTATATTTTCATTTAGTGAAGTATTAGATCTGAAGGTAATTTGTTTCTTTAAAGATCAATGTTTGTTATTTCAAGATACGGTAACAGACTGCTGCTGGGTGAAGGATAAAGCATAATACCCAATAGACATTTTAATAAATCTAATTTCACCATACATTCTGTGATTTACAAGCATCCTAATGCCTCATCCATAATACAATCTTGAATATGATTTTGAATATTGATATATGAATCCATTATCATGATGCTACTGTTTTAGGAACATTTTTTGATCATGGTAAGAACTATATTTTCGTATAATAATAAGGCCTAGGACGTCTGAAGGATTTCTTGCTGAAGTACTTCTTAACTGAAGGGATTCAACACCCAAATCCAGAATATTAAGTATAATGCTCCAAATTGTGTCAAGTTTTTCCTGGACCAATGAAGCATCATATATCAGTATGATGGTTATCTTGATCAAATATTTATTACCAATATCATAATATGCAATTACTTCCTCGTTTACTGAGTTGAAAATCTTATTTTTATGAACTAATTGAAACTAACGTTTCGAGGATGATACAATTTTCACTATTTTACCAACAAACAAAATTAGAACAATATAAACCAAATCTTCCAGTAGCATATATTAAAAATTACGCAATTAAATATTTTAAGAATGAAAATATAGCAATGTTTAAAAAGTTATATAACATTAATTTAAACATTTCTAAAGTATTTTCTTTTTTTAGTAATTATTTAGTAAATAAGTATTCAGTGGCACACCTAGATCACTTGTGGCTCAGGACATTATTTTTGAGAGCCCTAATGAGAAATATGTATGTAAACAATAGGGTTTGTATTTCATTAACAAAATACTATGACAATAATTAAATCCCCAATAGATATATTTAAGTTGGGCTCAGGAAAAGCTGCTTGTGGCATCCTAGGTACACCGCTCCTTACAAGTTAAGGCTTTGTTTATAGGTGATGTTAAATATCACATTGCTGTTTACTTAAATTGAAAGGTCATTAATTGAAATGAATGGGCCAGTTAAACTTTTATTTCATATTTCACAATTCATTTTTCCTCCTCATATGATTAAAAGATTTGCCATTATTTTATGATGGGAACATTTTTACTGCAACAGGGCTGTTAAATAACTTTTATTAAAAAGGTTAAGTTAATAATGTAACATATACTCAGTATTCATACTATATTTCAGAAATATAGTTTCCTTTTTCTTTTTTACTTTCACTTACCTATATATGAAATATATAGTAAGTGGAAGTATTGCGATTGTGAAAAATTTCGACTTCCGGTTTTCAACGGAAATACACGTTTTGGGACCCCCTGAGTCGAAATAACCAAGTCCCGCGAAATGGTCTGTGTGTGTGTCTGTGTGTGTGTGTGTGTGTGTGTGTGTGTGTGTGTGTGTGTGTGTGTGTGTGTGTGTGTGTGTGTGTGTGTGAACAGACTAGCTCAAAAACTATAAACCGTGGGAACCTGAAATTGGGTATTTAATGTAGGTATATGCCCACGATGTGACAGCAAAAATTTCATCAAAATTGCTCAAAGGGAGGGGGTACTTTATTTAATAACTTTTTACGTTTTTTTCGATTTTCTCAAAAACGGCTCTAACGATTTTGATTAAACTGAGTATTTAATCTATTTATATGCCCGAGATATGACTGTAAAAATTTCATCAAAATTGATTAACCGGAGGGGGGACTTTACTTAATAAATTTTTTATCATTTTCACGTGTTTTTTTTATTTACTCAAAAACGGCTCTAACGATTTTGATTAAACTGAGTATTTGATCTATTCATATGCCCGAGATATGACTGTAAAAATTTCATCAAAATTAATAACCTGAGTTTTTTTCGATTATCTCAAAAACGGCTTTAACGATTTTTATCAAATTCGTCATGTTTAATGAAAATTAGATTTTCTTTAATATCAGGTAAGGTTTATCATTGTTAAAATGTCCAGAGGGGGCTTTTTTTTTGGGGGGGGGGCCTTTTTTGTTTGTTTGTTTCTTTCTTATAAAGTACCATTGTTTTTGTTAACATGGAGAAATTAACTGTCTCTCGTTACGCCTAAAAATAAGAAATGGCTAAACATGAGATATGATAAAAATAAAGAAAACATAAAGAGAAGAAAAAAAGAAAAATATTCAGTCAACTCATAAAACTCGTTGAGCCCACGCATGCGGAGTACGCCTTTAATGACAGACCATTGTTCATAATTAAAGCCGTTCTGTTCATTTGAGAAGTGGCAATTAACAAAACGCATTAATTTCTAATCTAAGTAAGTTGGTAAGTGAAAGTTGTGTGTTGCGAGCATGCACCAGATTTTTTTTTTTTACTTTTGATGCTGTTTTTTCCCCATCCACCATATATAATTACAAGAACCTCCTTATTGTGTGGGATCCCAAGTGAGCATACATTGAAGATGCTAAAAATAATTTTTAAAACATACTATTAAAAAGAAAACCGTCTGATCAAAAATTATGTTAAACACATTATTCTTTTGTGAAAATTTCTAAAAAAAATCTCTGATTTGGGGCCTAGATAGATTGCCCGAACATATGGTATGCTACTGAATGTATTGCTGATATGATGAGAAAAATTTTCCTTTGTGCAAGTTGAAGAAGGAGGAATCTACTCAACACAGAGACAGAAAAGATTGAGTCAGTTGATCAGACAGGAAAATATTTTTTAATTTATAACTTATTAAAATTTTATAATGCTGAAAATTGATTCACATTTCAGATAACCACCAAAGATCTATCTGAGGATCTCAGCTACTGCAACAACACGATCAGGTAAAGTATCCACTACATTCATAAAAGAATCTCCGGCTTCCCCGTTATTTTCTTCAGACTGCAGGAATGACCAGGTGTTGAAGTTGGACAAGCTAGTATCTGGAGGAGGTATCAAGTCATTGGTTTCACACACTTGACAGCTGTCTTGTCTCAGTTCAAGGCTGTCATAAAGCAGAAATCGTAATTAAAAGAGCAGAACCCAAAGCACAATTCTAGAAGTATATTTTGCTTTTAATAGAATTTTCAAATTAAAAAAAATTTGAATCAAAAAAATTTTTTGTTAAGGACTAGGCACTTATTGTTTATCCCTACTTTGTGTGTCAATTCTAATCTTTTGTCCAAGACAGAAAAAAAATACTATGCAAAGCCTTTTTAATTGTGTATTATAAAAGCTCATATTTCAGATATACTTTTTATGGATATACTGTTCACAATACTGAAACTGATTAACAGTCTATTTGATTCGCATTGGCCAGAAATAGGATAATAATATAGCAATGGAAGAAAATTAATTTAATTTATATTTCCAATAAATAAATGTAATGTAAAATTTTAGTATGATATGAAGATAATAATGTGAAAGTTGCAAAGAGGAACTTCATCACAAAATAAATTTTTATTATTTATGAGAAAAAATAAAATTTTTGAATCGAGAAAGACACGAAACTCAAGAAAAATTGGAATACAAAAAATGTAAGGAATGCACTAAAACTAGATTTTGGTAATTATATATAAAATTAAAATTAAATTAATTTTTAAAGATGGTCAAGAAAAAAAAAATTAATGCTATCTATAAAATTAATAATATAAATTGATATAAGAAAAACTACGAGATTCATTAAACAAAATTTTAATTTATTTTGACAGGCTTTAAAAATGAAATTTTGACATCCTTAAATATGTTTGGGAATATATTTGTCTCAATGAAAACTTACAAATTCACTATTGTGTGTAGTGTAGATTAATACATTAACATAAAAATTATATTTTATGAAAAGTATAGATGTTTTTTTGTCAATCAATAAACAAAATGAAAATAAACAACCAATACTTTTGAGATGCCTTGATATAAAGTATAGTAAATAAATTTCAAACAAAAGTATTTACTGTAATTTTGATTTCTCCTTAAGGATAATTTATGACCGTCGATAATTTGTTCCTCAATAATTCTTGTAAGTAGACAATTAATGAGATTTTACCATTACCAAAGAAAAATTTAGACTGGACGCACTCCATGAAATCTCCATTATTAAATGGGAAGTTATGTATTATCTAGAAGCCATATATATACAAATATCTATATACATTTGTGTGTAATATTCCCAATATTCACATAAAATTATTTTTATACACCAAGCCCAACATGCAGTCCTGCTTCAGTAGAACTTTTTCCCTCTAACCACAAATGGTTCGGAAGAATAATTAAAAAAAAAACAAGCCAACTGTTCAATGAATATTAAAAAGTTATTTCCAACGAATTATTTAATTTTTAAGAGTGTTGGTAATGTAAGCAAGTGCTTGATGGAATAATAAGCAAAAATAAAAAAGCTTTTTCACTTATCCATTCCAATAACTAGAAGAATATTATGAATAATAATATATTAATTTCATGAAAACCCATTGTTGGCCATAGATCGCGATTATTAAATTGTTTTTTATTCTTGAATTTTTTCTTGCTAATATATTATTTTGCTTTAAATTTTAACATGATATCAATTATAATTATAGCCTAATGGAGGTCCAGTAGACTGACATTAGTTTCTACACAAATATGAAGTTCCAGTTGCCTTTTGACATTAAAAACATAATTATTAAAAAATTGCAACTTTTTTTGGTAATAATATAAGACATGAATCTACTTAATTTTAGGCAACAATAGGAACTGTGGTGGGTATCTCCAATTAATTTTTCTGTAAAATATCAATGGGCAAAGTTTATACTACTTTAAATGAAAAAATAAAAATTATATATCACCAGTTTATTGCAATAAGACACTACGTAAAATTTTATAAAATTAAATCACTAAAAAAAAAATCACTAGGTATAATATATGATGAATTTCCTTTGTCGATTATTAGTAATATTATTCGAAATCCGAATAATATTTACTTTAAATAATTTATTCAATTTTAATATTTTTGAAGCACAGGTGTTCGTATTATTATTTTAATGCAATCAATAAATTTTGGTGAGGTGAAAACGTAAGCATAGTATGGGTTTCAGTACTAAGTAAGGAAGTAATCATTATTTAACCAGCAGTTATGCAAGGAGGTGATTTGACCGAGATTAAGCTGAACTGCTAGGTTTTCCCATTTGTTTAGTTATTCAAGAGCACCCACTTTATTGAGGCTGCCCACAGGAAGGTCCCCCAATCCTAGTTACAATCTGCAGCAGAGTATGCATCCAAAGCTGAGTGCTTTGGAAATGAGCTACCCCACTCTTTTTTTGCAACAGTTAATATGAATAAAACTGATAAATACTCATTCTAATGTTTAGCTCTACCATAAGTGTACATAGAGATTTTTTGAAATAAACTGATGTGTAGCTCTTTTTCAATGAACACATATTGACATTTTTTAAAAATAAATCAGCATTACTTAATAACTGCCCGTAAACCACTGGATTAGTTTCAAAAATTTATATGTTTCAACTAACTTATTTCCTTCAGTTTCATGTTTAAAAATATTTCCTACAGTATATACAGGGTATTGAACTAATTTGTTGATATCACAATTTGTCAAGTTATGATAACTTGGTTTGTGACCACCTACAACAGTTCCATCACAATCCATCAATTCCAATGTTTGGTTGAAACATATTCGCACTTCTAACAAAATGGAAGCATTTTTTTTCTGAAACATAGAAATAAATCAGTAATATTATCTTACTAATTATCAGTAAAAATGATAGCTCAACAAACTTACATCTTCGTAGCAGGCTACTTGAGGATTCTTCCCCAATACATTTTGTACTCCATCCCAAATTTTAGTTATGTTGTACTCATTGCCAGGTGTTACACCAGCTTTTTCCAATACAGAATACATATTGTATAACTTAATCCACTCCAATCCTTGATTAAAATACTGAAACTCGGTTGATAATTTTGGTACAACAGCTGCACATGTACCATGTTTTAACCATTCATGTGACCAAAGAGCTGTGATCTTTTTGTGTTTTTCTATAGGCGTCCAGAACTTCTCTAATTGGTCTTCAATGCCATATAAAGCTTCAGGGTTGAAAGGCCTCGTTTTATTACAAAAACCTGGCCCAATAGTACCATATTTTGTTGGCCTATAGTTTGTCAAGAATAGGAACATACTTATTAAAAAAAATTCTAGGATAACCCAAAACTTTGTCGTTTCTTGAATAGAATTGTTTGTTTATTTTTTTTTTAGAAGAATAGTTGACTGTTGGGTACTGATTTATGAATTTTCATTGAGTATCCTTTCTGTACTTTCAATGTTCAACTCAGATATATGGCCGAAATGAGGTTCATCTTCAAGGGTGGTGAACTACAGTTGAAATGCCAATCTTTTAATGCATAACACCCTCCTTCACTAATTCACATATTTCTTGAGTACCAGCCGCTCTCGTAAATGTTTATTTCCAATAGTGCCACAAAAGGACATAAATTTCTAGTTTAAATAGTTTGTGTTTAATTGATTTGAAAGAGATACGATAACTGAGTGAACAATTGTTGTTTGAAAGGTTCTCTTTCTGATAAACATGGCAAGTCAAGAATTAGAGACTGATCCATAACAGAACAGATAAACAAACAATTCAATTCAGGAACTGACAAAATTTTATTAGTGAAAAAAATAAAGTTAAGCATAAGAAATAAGCTGAATAATTTAGATAAATAAATAATGCAGAACCATGCACGCTTCTTAACAATTAAGTTAAGATTGAAAGACAGACTTTTTCGAAGATATATTGTGAATAGGAATTGATAGAAGGGATTTATAAAAATTTCCGATAAAAAATTCAACTTAATTTTTAATTTTTATTTAAAAATTAAGCAAGTATTTTTCAGAAAACAAAAGTGATATTGTATTTTACTGAGGTAGCAACATTGATATTTCTTTATTTAAGAAACAGGTTGTTTGCTTTGGTTTATTGTCGTAAAACTGCAAAAGTTATCAATGCCATTGTAGTTCCATTACCAATCAATCATTAATTTCCATTTATATGATGCAGTTTATTTTTTATATACTTTTATTTCTTACGCATTCATACCAGTTTTCTATTTTACAATTGATTTTATATTTCTGATATTAATTTATTAGATTTTAAAAATTTTAGGACCAATTTTACCGCGTTTGAGTCATTTTTTAGGATTTGAGTCTAATCAGATTGTAGTCCTAAATTATTGATTTGCGGCATGTAAAAGGGACATTCTTCGAAAATGTGACACACAGTTAGAATGTTATTACAATGTTGATATTACGGTGGTAATTCTTTAGTGATTAAGAATGTGGTGTCCTAATCTCTGTCTTGTCATCTTTTTAGGATTTGAGTCATATCGGATTTTAGTCCGAAATACTGATATGGGGCTTGTAAAAGGGATATTCTTGGAAAATCTGAAATACAGTTAGAATGTTATTACAATGTTGAAATTTCTGTGGTAGTTCTTTAGTGTTTAAGAACGAGGGTTGGTCTGGTGTGTCCTAATCTCAGTCTTGTCTATACGACCTCCTCTCTAAGACATTTTCGGCTGGAAGTACTTCAGGGCTTAACTTCTTTCTTTGGTACTACTTTCGCTATTACCCTTCTGGCTTTGACAGCTGATAAGCACACTGCTATCTGTTGGTCACCATGCGAACTACCATCCCCACCACCTATCTTCTTAGCCATTAAAGGCGGAATTTATGGCTAGGTTAGAATTATACTTTGCACCTTTTTTTAGTAGTATCAGACTGTGACTTCATCTCAACGGTTACGACCTTTACCTATTCTTGGCAAATAAACATCGATTAATCATACTTTCTGTACATATGATTAATTTTGAAAATCCCACGTCTCCCCACCCTTGCATCTACCAAACATTACTTTTCATCGAAATGTTATCATTTTTCGAATTATTAGTATTTTAGAGCCTGTAAAATATAAATATTGAACCTTACCAAATGCAAATAATTATGTAACTATTCGTTATGCTTATAAGTTCCTTACCCAACTTAAATATTTCATGATGGTTGATTCATTTCAAATACATTTCCTCGTTTTGTTTTCAAAATATACGTTTTTTAAGAATATTTTTTCATAAAATTTGTTTATTCGCTGCCTCATTATCCACTTCTTTGTTTTTCTGTAACCTATTATCTTTTCATTATGCCTATAGTTTTTTGAAGAAGTGACATTTACATTATCTACAAAAAGTTAAAGTTAAAAAAAAAAAATTAAGAGCTAGGATTTATTTAATTGAAGATGCTTATATAATTCTACTGTTATTTTTCACAATATGAAGCCACCTATTTTGTGGGAATATTTATATTTGAAAGAAGAAATAAAAATCATACATTGACATTCATGAAAGGATTTTTCCCATTTTTCATGTTCATGGAATGTCTAGGGTTTATTATTAAAAAAGTGATCAAAGTGGTTTTTAAAAATAAATTGTTAAATGGAAAAGGACATTATGGTATAGGTTTGAATTATTCAGCGACCCGAATACAGTTTGGAATATTGATTCTTCGAAATAGTCGGAGAAATGGTTAGAAAGTGACGTATGATGGAGCAAAGGGTGGTGAGACGCGGGTTTTTTAAAAGTTAGATAATTATATCGACTGACACAAAATCAATGTGTAAATTTCAGATGGGGTGAGATAGTGTGTGACGTAAAAATGACATAATGCAGAGGTAAGACTGTTATTTTTCAAACAGGAGGGGAAACAGGAGAAAGATGGCGGTCCTAGTAGTTTGCATGGTGACCAAAAGGCTTAAAAAGCTTGTCGAGTTTGATTTCATAGGTAGATGATGCTGTAACTTGTTATGATTTAGATCTGTCCGTGTAGATTATAAAGGCTTCTGATATATTTCGAAAAATATAAGAAAAATGGGATTTATATTCAGACAGTTCAGAAGTATTTGGTCGGATCTAAAATTAATGCATTGGTTGGTCCAGGGTGGGCTATTTTATTGGTTAAGTTTGATTGTAATAAGAAAATGTATAGCATACATATAGCATGACTTTCTTTCTTGACTTTCTTTATTTTCAATTTTAAAAAGAGATTAAAAAGATTGTAAGTAATTCTTCAAGTTTTGATCTAAGACAGCTGTAGTTAGTACCATGGAACCCAATAGTTAGCATTGAATAATCTGAAAGTCGAAATTATTATTTTTTTGCTATCTCTATATTTTGTATCAGGTACCTTCTACCACAGAATAAACTAAATATTATTCTTTCTCTAATTTATTTCAAACATCATATGATACATATATATAATTACTCTTGTCACCGGAAATTCAAATTTTCGTTTTGGGGATACATATTTTTTTCTCTATTATTTGATTATGAAATCCTTTCTTATTTTATATTCAGCCATTTTTTAATGCTAGGGATAGTAGGAGACTTTTATTTACTCTAAATAAATAAAATAAAAGGTACTTTAATGTACAAATTTATCCTAAGCCCTATAAAATCATTTCTAAGATGATAACCTTTGTCATATTAAAGAAGACTTCGATTTGATTACACATGACAACTTTAATCAAAATTTTTGGAGCCATTTTTGAGAAATCATCAAAAGGTAAAGTCATTTGTATAATGTACACTCTACATTCACTCCATTTTGATGTAACCTCTGCAGTCATATCACGGGCATATGACAGGGTTCAAATACCTAATTTCAATATCTTGCAATTTATCATTTTTGAGCTAGTCTACATATGCCATTTCTTGAGAAATGGTTATTTAGATTCAGGGGACCCCAAAACGTCTGTTTCCGTTGAAAATCAAAAGCCAAAATTTGTCATGATCACTATACTTTACCTTGCTGAATAATTCATATATATGTAAGTGAAAGTAATAAAAAAGAACAAGCATCTAAAGTTCATCAAATAATGAAAAAAATCTTTGTAGCATAGAATACTAAAACAATTGAATTATTTTAATAAATGAATAAAGATATAAATTTACTACTAATATAAGGTATAACTAAACATTAACATTAATATTAAAAAAGATATAACCTTAAAAGCTTACCAAATACCATGTATTGTCCATGTATTATTAGGAACTAATCGACATTGATGCCCCTTTTGAATCCATTGGTTACAAACAGACCTAGGCCAGTTTTGTGTAAAAATAAGTAAATCCCAAGATTCATCCTCACCAAAAGAAACAACTCTGAAACATTATAAAATTAATAAACCCATTATATTATAACAAAATTTAGCTTACTTGCTGATTGTAAAAGTTTACAGGTGCTAATATTTGTCATGTTGAAAAAATATATAGAAATCACTAGCTAAATTGTTTGGAAGGTAAAAAAAAAGGTGGCTTACTCCAAATAAATAAATTTTTTTAAGTTCAGAGAGAAAATTTAACGACACACTTTATGGTGTAAAAAGAGGCATCGGCCCTAGGCCCAACTTAAGATACGACGACATTAGTCCAGTTGAATAAGTTTATCAATTTTCTAATTTCAGAGGTGCATAATCAATTTTCATTTTCAAAAGGAGCAATGAAATTTAATAACAATATTCAATAAGTAAATGTTATTGAATGAGTACGGCCTATTGGAACAGTTGGAAGATATAATTGGGTTGAAATCATTGATAAATTTAGTATACAATTATATATTACCCTAAATCTCAGAACATTGTTATCTTCCATGAGATTGCAGCGAGTATTGTTCTTGTTTTGTTTTTTCAGAATTAATTCCTGGACAAGATTCAATGTTTATGGAAAAGAATACTTAACACGTTGAGCGCCAGGGAAAAGATGATGTACTTTGGCCTGGGGCCAAAGCAATTTTTCCTAATTTATAACTTTAATATGATTAGAATGATACAAAAATTGCAAGAGAAATAAATAAAAAGTTTAATTTTGGCAATTAAACAATAATTTTGTGAGCAGTACGTATGTACCGCCCGGCCCCAGGGTAAAGCCCGCTACCTATAGTAGTACGGGGGCTGCCCGGTTATGACCGCGACGTCAACCCTTGTCCCCTTAAAATATGTTATTTTAATAAATAAGATATTTTGTTTTGTAAAAAAATAAATAAAATTAATTTATTTTATTTATTTATTTATTTATACCCCCCAAATTAAAAAAAAAAAAAAAAAAAAAAAAAAAAAAAAAAAAAAAAAAAAAAAACATTTGGGCCAATTGCATTGGTGAATTGTTCGGGGCCGGAGCGGTCCAATATGCCTTGAAATCACGCTCGGCAGGCGGTCCCCTGGCCCAGAACAATCTTTTAGCTGGCGGGAGCGGGCGGTACCTGGGGACCGCCTCGGCCCCAGCCAATAGTCCAACAGCGGTACGATCGTACCGCTTGGCGCTCAATGTGTTAAAGCTCAACATACTTATAGTAAATAGAACTGATATCAACGAAAATTGTGTAAATGTAAATAAAAGTGTGCATATCAATGTTAACATATTTTAAAAATAAAATGAGAGTGTTAACTTATAAGAATATAATTACGGGACACTGATTTTTTTTTTTTAAGAAATAATTATACAAGTAACAAAAATATCATCATTCAAATTCAAATAATATTTGTAAGAGAGATATGTAATAAAGCCTCCAAATAGATAAAATAAAAAATTGTTTATTTTCTTTTAAATAATAGCACGCATTAATTAAATCCAGTCGTCCCTACTGATAAAAATAAGCTATTACTAAGCTTGCGATATTAAGCAGATCTGTTTAATAAATCTTATCTTAATAACGAAAAAT
This sequence comes from Aelia acuminata, assembly GCA_911387785.2. Classification (NCBI taxonomy): domain Eukaryota; kingdom Metazoa; phylum Arthropoda; class Insecta; order Hemiptera; family Pentatomidae; genus Aelia; species Aelia acuminata. The sequence goes on along the minus strand of OU426983.1, from coordinate 55,668,157 downwards.
CGGATAAAACAGTGCATATAAGATAAGCTTAAGCTTTATTCTGAGACATCTATTGAGGTACATCATAAATCCATTTTTAGTAATAATAGTTGAGAATATTATCTTAATTACAATTATGGAAAAATTCAATATCCAGTACAACTAAAAGCTTTTTTTAATTTTATTAAATGTTAGTAGTGATATAAGATGTTTGATAGTAGGAAAGAATGAAATGTTAATGGTTATTTAAAGAAAAACAAGAGTAATATATTATATAGATAACATTTGAAAACTATAAATATTTTTTAACACTTAAAAAAAATATTTTTTTTTAAATAATTAAAAGGCATTAATTGATTATTTAGTTTTACGAATGATGCGTTAAATTATTTAAAATGGGAAAAGCCCATCGGAAAGTGGTTTACAGTTTAAAATCACTAATAATAAACAAAAAAGAATGAAATACTTCCAACTTAATTTCCAATTCAATAGATCTATACTTTTGCATAAAAAGAATGGCTTACTGATGGGAAAAAAAAAAATTATAAGGATAGTTTGCTGATGTTTTTAATAATATTTACAATGGCAAAATAAATAATATTGCACTCAGAAATCATATCAAGGACACCAATAAATTAAAGTATTCTATTGAAAATCATTATCACTGGAAAAAAATAAATAAATAAAAATATATATATTTCTTAAGCATTACCTGTGGACTAATGAAAAGCTGCAAAATATAAATAATGTTGCAGCTATCAGCAAAGTAGTTGGACTTACATGACGATGCTTAGAGATCACCATTATGGAATAATAAGGAGTTCTGAAAAAAATAATTAAATAAATACTTTTTCTTCTAACAATTACAAATTAAAATAAATTACATTAATTACAATTACAAATTTAACAAAAATCTTTTATTGAATCATACGGTGGTGGTGAGATATGACACAAAAATGATATGTGGATAACTGGCAGTTAATATTAAGTATATAGGGATCATCTCAAGAACGAGGAATGGTATCAATGATTAAAATCTGCTTCTTAATCATGCTATTAAATAAAGCAAAATAAACAAGGGAGAGACTAATCTCATAAGTAACAGAAAAGACTTGCATAACTAACATGGAATACTTAGTACCTTAATAATTTGATCAGACTAAATAGAGAACAAGAGTTATATTAATTAAAAAATAATTAGCAATACAACCTGACCTATATCATTTCCTATAATTTTTAATTATTGGAAGAATTTAACAAATTTATGCATATTAATTTTGATACAATTAACTCCAACATGATTTTTTTTAAAGCTCATTCTTGTAAGATCTTTAAATAGAAATTATGAATAAAGAAGTAAATAATTTTACTATTTTTAATCAATTAATTTACAATACATATATAATTAACCAAAATAGATGTAATTATTACAAACAAAATTAAATATAAAAAAATCAAGCTTATTCTTTTCATTTCTTAAATACAAATTTGTTCTTAAGACATGAATAATAAATGACATTTTCAACTAACAATGCTTATCAGGTTTAAGGTCATATATTACTCTTAAACTTAGTAAGTCCTTAACTGAACCAGAAACGATTGAAAGAAATTTCTTTTGCAGAAAACAATATTTATAGACACAGAGAATCAAATTTCACCTCCAAAACTTAAATTACCGACGGACTATGGTCAACTTCTTAACAATTGAGAATAGTACAGCAAATGCAATTAACACGTTAGATGCGGTGGCCTATTTTAGGATACCCCTGTTCAGTTAAGGTATCGGACCCTGGGGACCGATGCCGCACCTAGCATGTTAAGCAAAGACAAATTTTAATGCACACAAAACTAATAAAATTAATAAAATATACACACAGTGGTTTAGAAATTAAATATACAAGTTTAGAGATGAGAAATAGTCTACTGTTATCCTTTATGATAGGTTGGTTCCATAATCAGAATTTTCAGTTAAAAATTAAACAAAGAGTCTTTGTATTACTCTGGACTCAGAAGCCCTGATGAAGATCCAAAAGAATAAAGATCGAAACGTTGGCTTTTCAAAATAAAAAATTTTGTTAACTGAAAATCCTGATTATGAATCAACCTATAATTAAATAAACATTTATAAGTTGTTGTTTGTTTAACATCCCTTTATGCTACTAAGGCTTATCTGCCAATGCTACAGTGGCAGTCCTAAATTTTGCCTATCCAGGTAATCATGGGCATCACCCCTAATATTTTGGAAGGAGACAACTTCTTACAGTCTAACTGTGACATAAATTGGCAACTCTTATAAATACGTTTAAAATACATCATTGGAGGCGGAATCAAATGTCCTAACAGTTGTTTTAGGTGTTCTAATTTCATGTTTTAACTTGTTGAATTTTTACCTATGTATGAGAATATTGAATCGTCCCCCCCCTAATAATATGGAGCTAGTGACGCCCATGCAGGTAATAATTAGGATAGTTATATTTTACGGAGAACCGTGATCCCCGAACATTCTTCGAAGCTGTGCACATAGGGAAACGACCAAGAAGGCAGTGGATTGACCACATTTGTAGAATTGGCCAAAAGCGAAACAAGCCACTAAATGCAATGAAGGCTATGGCATGAGATCGAGAGGCTTGGCATGCATGGACCGAGGCACCTCCACATTGAAAGGCACTACGGAGGAAGAAGAAGAAGAATATTTAACAAGTACTTGACATCTTGCAGGCGCCAGACCTCCATTTTATGTCCCTTCTGAGGGACAGCATAGAATCAGAGGGCCACCACAGGACACAAACCCAAGACCTTTAGTATTTTAGGTTGCCATGCTAACACCTACACAACAGATGACCCCACATTTATTAGTAATACAATGGAAATGTGTTACAACTAATTTATAAATGATACCTAGAACAAAGATGTTGAAATGGTCTATCATCAATTAACTGTTATTACCTTTTCTCCATGTCTATCTTCGAGTTTAGCATTGTTAGTTCCAGTATGTCAAACAAGTGTGTCTTTACACAAAGACTTTTGAATTCCCATCCCCCCAACCCACAAAAGTACTTTCAAAACAATAACATTTATTTTTTTGTAACAGTTGAAGGGTGGGGAGTGTAACAGCGACAGTAAGATATCTAACATTACAGGAAGTTAATCCAAAACTGCTGGATAAAATTCCGCTATATATTACTTCATTTAAAATGATCCTCAATTTAATTGTTCACAACATTACTCAACTACTCAATTATAATATTATTTTATTTATATTGAAATTCGTAAGAAATTTAATTTAAAAATTGACTTGTATTGTTACTGTTATAACAAGTTACTTGATAGTATGTTACTTCTCTATTTAGGAACATAAGTTTTTAACCTTCAGGTAACTGCGTGTCATAATTTTAAAATGGCTTCCGTCCACCTGTGCAGCTGATTTTGCTTATTGCAGCTATCTAGTCCTCAATACTAAAAAGGAAATTGATCATACAATGTCATTCATCGTATCCGAGACAATTAAATCCTATTCACTATCATGCCAATACTTTTTAATTGTACGTATTAATATATATTAATACAATATTTTGATGAATACTAATTTAAGACTATTTGTTTTTAAAAATAATTTATTCTTTTCCTGATTGATTAAAAATTCAAACACATATAAATTCAAAAGATACAAATCAATATAAAATATCCGAGTATCCCTTTTCCGTTATTTCAAGACTAAATTAATTAATGAATTAAACAGCCATAAAGGATATTTTTAAATAATCCAATCATCAAGGAAAAAGTAGAAATTATAACACAATTTATAATTCCTGAAGAAAGGGGATAAAAGGTTTGAGAAATAGCAGTAGCGGATCTAGAAATTTTATTAGGGGGCGCACTTTTCTATTTTTTAAATGATTGCGTCATAAAGGACCTAATTAAAAATAGTGCACATTTAAGTAGTAAATTTCTATTAAATGTTTAAATACAATTCATTTTTAATTTAAGGAGTTAAAAATAGCCCATTTTATACAGAAATAGTAATAAATGATGTATGTACCCGCCACTGAGAAATAGTATTTATTTAAATCAATGTAACTAGGCATGTGATAATTATCTACTAACTTTATTATAATCCAACAATGATTAATTGAATACAGTTATTTGATTAAATGTTTATATTTTAATGTTATACTGTCCTAACCTAATCATATTTTAAAGATATATATATATATATATATATATATATATATATATATATATATATATATATATATATATATATATATATATGTATATATACATATATATCAATAATTTTTCGATCAATACTTTTATATTGTTAGATTAATGAATTCATAGACAACAAATGTGAACATCTGCCTATATCGCCACTTTAGCGGAAAAACGAATTACGCTCATGTTCCAAATTACGCCAGCGATTTGAAGAGGGCTAATCCAAATAAAAAATGTTACATATAATAGTTGTACGATATAAACCTCTGTGTATAACAAGCTCCTTAATTTTAAAATGAACCTGTCATATAGGATTTACCATATCATGGAATTGTAAAAGTGACAAAATAAAGTTTAGTTTTGATCTGAGCGTGGTTAAAATATTAAATGTTTTTTTAAAATTTATATATTAAGTATAAAACATGGCGCAGTCGGTAGGACTTCGTTCAGTAAATTTAGACCTAACAACTGCATGGGCGGATCCAGCCGATCGTAGAGGGGGGCTGCAGTCATAAAGGGGGGGGGCTGCTGCCCCACAGCCCTTCATTTGGATCTGCTAATCAGCTTTTTTTGGTACCACTACTGAAGTGCGGCTGATGGGGCAACACTGTTTCGGGCCGTGGCTATCACTCCCTTTCGGAGGGGAAATTCTCGTCAGCTGATGCCCCCACCACCTTATCTCTATTTCCCCTCCTTTTTAAAAACAGCGCGTCTTGCTTGAGTGTTCACGTCATTTTTACGTCACGAGCCATCTTACCAATTCTCCAATTGACACATCGATTTTTCACTTGCTACTTTTAAGTCGATATACTTCTCCCACTTTTGAAGTAACGGCCTTTTAGGAGTCCATATTGTTCTCCGACTTTTGAAATCATTGCCCTCAGCTTTCATACCATTTTTTTAGAATTATCAGTAATTCCGAAATCGATAGAAAGTTTTTAATAAAATTAAGACTTATTTACTTCATATACTACGGGATTTTCTCTATTTCAAATTCAAAGAGTTACATTTCAACTTTCATAAATACAAGCTTCATTACATTATTGATGGAACACGCATTTAACAAATCAATGAATTCTTATTCAAAATAAAATATTAGCCTGTAATTTTATTCTTTCCAACTTTTATTATTATAAATTTAAACTATCATCATTTAATTATACTATACAGTAATAAAATAGATTATTAAGCTAAGTCCCCTTTTCTTCCCTATCTTCATCAGTGATTTGGAACACTTCTTGCATTGAATGGTATCACCAATATACCTACTTTATGTTATTGGCAAACATAAATATTTTTTGTTGCTCATGTCTGTGGATGACCTTGCAATTATAGTTCCTTCAATAACTGATGCACAACAAAATCAATACCCTTGCGCAATATTGCCAAAATAATAAACTGGTTATTAATACATAAAAGACTAAACCCATGAGAATTCTGAAAGGTAGGCCTACAATATGCAAGTTGCTTGTGTATGACAACCAGATAATAGAAACAGTTACAGAATATTTGTATCTTGGAGTCCCCTTTAGTAATGCTGGACTTTTTCCTCGTCCAGCTCAGACTTCATCATTTGAACAGTAATAGGTTGGTAATAAATATTTGCACAAGGTCTAAAATGCCATCTTTGGAGCCCTAAAGGAGATTAAATGAAGCAATAAAAATCAGAATCTTACTGCATAGGTGCTATATCTTTATGGGCATTAAGATATGTTGATCTCCTTGAAAATACCAACCAAAGTTTTTACAAAAGAATAATGCAATCTGCAATACCACTCCTAATGATAAGACCAGATTAGTAACTGAATCTCAAAGTATTCTTAATAGAAATCCCAAAATATTATTTTTAAAACTTTTAAAATTCATGCTGACAATCCAAATTTCACAAAGTATAACTGTTGACTCAGGTCGTATCATCACTCGATAGTATTGGTACATAAAATGATTTAATACTAGCTGACTCAATCTTCGTAAGGCAAAATTTCTCAACTATCATAGTCGATCACTCGTGAAAAGTAATGACATTTTTATTTCATTATCTGCCCCTCAGAGCTCGGTCCCGTCCTTAGTGTCAATTACCAAATTATATTCAAATAAATTCATCATTTCTAAACTTTCTATTTGACTTTCAGATATTTTAGAACACTCTTCATTAATGTTTTTTTTTTTTTTTTTTTTTTTTTTTTTTTTTTTTTTTTTTTTTATATAGTTTCAAATGTCAAATATGTGCAACTGATACTGCAATTTAACATCATTGTAAATGATGTTTTACATTGTAAACATTTTTTTTTATATAGTTTCAAATGTCAAATATGTGCAACTGATACTGCAATTTAACATCATTGAGGCTGGAATCTAAATCAGATTATGCAGTACATGGCACAGTACCTGTACCAAATTGTCATCTACATGATAAAATATCCTCTTTATTTCTATATGTGTGGATAATAAATGAAGACATGAGTAGATGATGATGTTATGTTTAAAAAGCCACCTGTTACAAACACAAAAATCAAATAAATGATATTATACCTCATCCTAGTGTCATATCATTATGTGACGGGTACATGGGAAGTATTAATTTTCATGATAATACAGTTTGTTACTTTTCTTATTCAGAAACAGAAGAGAAATTATAGTGGGATCTCTTAACAAGTAGTAACACACACACTTCACAATTAGGTTTTTGAAATCAAATCATACAGTGTCTGTACTGATATGTAAGTATATAATTAGATTATTCCAATTTAGTTTTAGGTAAATTTCAAATATAATATGTACTAATAAGGACTGCAAATGGACTTAGACCATTTAAAAAATAAAGGTTCCAAATATTCAATTACTGCTAACTGCTTGTTAAGAAATTCCACTATAATTTCTCTTCTGTTTCTGAATAAGAAAAGTAACAAATTGTATTATCGTGAAAATTAATACTTCCCATGTACCCGTCATGTAATGATATGACAAGGGGATGAGGTATAATATCATTTCTTTGATTTTTGTGTTTGTAACAGGTAGCTTTTTAAACATAACATCATTATCTACTCATGTCTTCATTTATTATCCACACATATAGAAATAAAGAGGATATTTTATCATGTAGATGACAATTTGGTACAGGTACTGTACCATGTACTGCATAATCTGATTTAGATTCCAGCCTCAATGATGTTAAATTGCAGTATCAGTTGCACATATTTGACATTTGAAACTATATAAAAAAAACAAAAAAAAAAAAACATTAATGAAGTGTTCTAAAATATCTGAGTCAAATAAAAAGTTTAGAAATGATGCATTTATTTCAATTTGAATATAATTTAGTAATTGACACTAAGGATGGGATCGAGCTCTGAGGGGCAGATAATGAAATAAAAAATGTGTGGCTTCTCACATCACTCAAAGTCCCATACCATTTTCAGAATAAAAAAATGAAATAATTTTTTCAGATCTTTTATTCCATCTTTTATTCCTAGGCAAAACTACCCAGAACTACATTATCCACATAGCAACAAGATCAATGCATGTAGGAGTATACATAATACAAAATACTCTAAACTGGCTAATAAAATTGCACAATATGGTTTATTCCCGGTTACCGAAAACTTAAAATTTTCTATTAACTAAACTTTATTCTGCAACAAAGTTAATTGAAACACGATTTCATTACATACATTAATAACAAACTCCTCAACTTTATTTACTTTTTAATTTGGCTGAAGTATTGTCATTGAGTTGTTCATTCAAGGCACTAAAAAAATACAGAACACTTTAGGTTCAATTTTTTTTTTTTTATTATTCAATTACAATAGTACTTTAAAAACACACAAAAAAAAATATAAATAACCTTAATATAATAATAACAATAAAAATTGTAAATAAAAAACATAAAACATCACTGTATAGTTTTTTCTTTTTAACAATATTTTCTTACTCCGGCAAATTTGTAATTTTGGAAGTAAATAGTGGATTTTTTCACATAAGTGAAGATGTTTTTAGATCTCAAAACATCCGTCAGGTCTCATGCTTTGAGTCACCTGTTTATTACAGGTATCTCTCTGCTGCATATATATATATAATAGAATTATTTCAGGTAGTGAATATTTATGGTAGAATTCAAAAGGGAAATGAAATAATGCAACAGACCCCTAAAAATGATAAAAGAAGTGACATTCTCAAGAGTTAGCTAGAATGGTAAGAGGTCAAAGTATTAAGCTTGACTAAGATCCTTGTCCTAGTGCACCCTACCGGGTTATAATTTGGCAGTTACTTGGTTTATGTTTGAGACAAATATTTTGTTTTCCTCAATTTTTTTTATCTGTTTAGAACTATTAACTATTTTAATAATAACAGATAACAAAACAAAGTGAGTATGTACATTTCATTTGACTGAACACAGTGACTGAAAATCAACAGGCTGCTCTGATGACACTTAAAAAAATTAAGTTGACAATTTTGGAAAGTTATTATCCATCTCTAGAACAGTGTATAGGCTTGTTCAGGCTGTGACATGTTCTATGGCTATTGAAGGGTGTTTTTATAGCTTTAAAGTATTAAAGTATAGGTAAAGGAATTGGCCAAATTAAAGTAAAACCCCCTGGAGGGTGCATTAGGAACTGAAGAGTTAAGAATGTATTTAAATTTCTGAGAGCCACGAAATGTGTACTGAGAAGTTTCTAAAAGTTATTTTAATGTTAGATAAGTTTATCTAAAATTATATATATGAGAATCAGACAACATAAGCAATCACATAAAAACATTTGCTGCAATAAAAAATAATGATAAAGTACACATAAATATATATATGTATGAATATATATTTTTTTGTAAACATACTAAAATTAAGATTATTAAAGTATAATTAAAAATTTTGCACCAACTATCATGGAACCTGAGGGGTTAATATAGTAAGTGTACAGAGTTAATGAATGAATGCAATATAATAAATGGTATAAATTAAGGAATTAATGCAATATAACTGGTATAATAACAACATAACTGGTGCAGAACGTTGTGTAGGAGGTTCATTACTTCGTTGCCCAATTTGCAAAGGCATGGGGTCTCAAAGCTGCAATAAAAAATAATGATAAAATAACACATAAATATATATGTATGAATTTGAAACATTTCAAAATTAAGATATAAAAATATAATTAAAAATTTTGCACCAACTATCAAGGAGGCTAAGGGGTTTATATAGTAAGTATACAGAGATGATGTAAATTCTTACCGAGTCATAACTGTGGCCAAATTTCCACCTTCGGGGCTCCACCTGAAGTCTGCTTCAACACTCCGAGGTAAGGAATAATAAAAATGACAACGCACCCTCCTACAACATTACAAATAATCTTTTAGAAATTATAAATCAGTGGAAATATATAAACAAATCGGGTTAAAACATGGTCAATGAAAGGGAAATTTTGAAATTCTTTACAAACAGTATGACACCGACAGACACAGTTTTTCACACAATTAAATTATGCAAACACATAAGATGAATATTACTAATGTATGTATAGATATATAAATAAAAAACACTCAAGTATAGTAAAAAAAAAAAAAAGGAAAAAGTAAAGTAGATATCATTGTTACCTCAGTTGGCGTCTGGAGGGATCTGCCTTGCAATCTCTAAAAGGAAGTTATGCATCCTATCCTTTATTCCATAACTCATTTTCCAGTAAAACTCTGCAAGGTACCCTGCATTGTCATTTTTATTTGTTCCGTACCTCGGAGTGTTGCCTCTAACATCCCTCCAAACCCTCTCGATGTTTTGGGTGTGAGCTCCGGAGGCAGGGTCTACGAAATTTATACTATGGTTAACTGTAAGGTGTTCATATTGAGGGAGGGCCCGGAGGTTCCTATATCCTCCCCATAGGTCGGACATGATAGTGGTACCTGAGGCGATTCGGCGCATAATAATACCCAAGAGGGTGCGTCCCGAACGATCTGGGACTATTTCAAAGAAACATTTTTTGGTCCCTCTTTCGAAGGCGCCAAAAACCCAGACTCCTTCGATCAGCCTCCCTCTGTGGTATTTTGATGAGCCGAATTTAGCCTCATCTACCTCTACCACCTTACCAGGCCCACCAAGAGTATTAACACCCGACAACTCAACCGACTGAATACAAAATTCCCTTAATATTTCGGACCACTCCACCACCACTGAACTTGACATTCCCAACGACTCCACAAGAAATTTGTGTCGGGGATGGGGAACTGTCAGCCAGGCAGCGATGAATTTGACCAACTTAAAAAAAGATAAATGTATTTCAGCCAGCAATGAGTCAGTCTTAATAGACTTCTTGAAATTACATATCACCCTGCCTCCCTCCAAGTGTCTGACTCTCTGACACCTACAACACCAATCAAGTAAATTAAAAATTTGTAAAAATTAAATGCACTCATATTAAATACGCTAAACAGCCGTTATTTCTTACCTAAAGAAAGGTGTATTGGGCTTTCTCCTGGCAATCCGTCCACACCTGGGACATATAATTTCAGTTTTGAGGACCCCATGCCTTTGGAAATACCGTATCGCATGTTCCTCTTGTACCCCAATCTGCTCCGCCACATTCAATGCGGTTACACAGCAATTAATGCAAGCAATATTTTGAATTTTGAAAGAGTACACAAGCGGCTGGCACAAGACTGAAACTGCAATTGTGGGCCTACAGAGGAAGTTGAATTAGGGAAGGTTCCTCATTTGGGCGGACTCTGCACAGCTCGAATCTTAATGTTAATACCAAGTTAAAACCGAAGTTTCAAGAAGGTGCTAATTTTGTTCTATATTTCCTTTATTTGATTTTTTTCTGTTATTAAAACTACCACATAATTGAACTAGCTAGAACTAAAATTTAGTTCGAGCTCCTGACTGTCAGGAAGCGTTAGGGTGTTTTCACTAGCTCGCTCCCGCTAATTAGGCTCCCCGGTCCTTTTCTCTTCAACTTTACACCATTTTTTATTTTTTTAGATAATATATAACAAATGTAAATATAAAACAAATAAGGGAAGTCGGCGACTTGATAATTATATTAATACTAGCCAGGGTTATTATCGCTCCGACAATTATGTGGTAGTTTTAATAACAGAACTAGTTCTATATTTCCTTTAATTTGAATTTTTTTTTCTGTTATTAAAACTACAACATAATTGAACTAGCTAGAACTAAAATTTAGTTCGAGCTCCTGACTGTCAGGAAGCGTTAGGGTGTTTTCACTCGCTCGCTCCCACTAATTAGGCTCCCCGGTCCTTTTCTCTTCAACTTTACACCATTTTTTATTTTTTTCCATAATATATAACAAATGTAAATATAAAACAAATAAGGGAAGTCGGCGACTTGATAATTATATTAATACTAGCCAGGGTTATTATCGCTCCGACAATTATGTGGTAGTTTTAATAACAGAAAACAAATTCAAATTAAAGGAAATATAGAACAAAATTAGCACCTTCTTGAAACTTCGGCATTAATTCCTTAATTTATACCATTCATTATATTGTATTCATTCATTAACTCTGTATACTTACTATATAAACCCCTCAGGTTCCATGATAGTTGGTGCAAAATTTTTAATTATACTTTAATATCTTAATTTTGGTATGTTTACAAAAATATATACATTCATACATATATGTATTTATGAGGGTTTTATCATTATTTTTTATTGCAGCTAATGTTTTTATGTGATTTCTTATGTTGTCTGATTCTCATATTGTTGATCAGTGATTGAATGATTTAACCTGATAAAACCTTATGTAATACCTAAAATACAATGTATATATGTAATCATAAGTTCATTGGTACATGTAAAATGTAAATAGAAATATGTAATTTGAAAAATAATAAAAAAAAAAATTAAGCATGAATTTCATTTCTAAAAAATTTAAAACCTGCTCCCATTCCAATAAACTCTTTGAAAAGTTTAAAGAAGCTTGTGCCCTAGGGGTATCCCTATAGTTCTTTGACTGAGTTAATACTTTCATTATTACTATTTTTCCTCATACCTCGCTTTTATTTGGGAAAAAGAGAAAAAGTTATTTTAATTTTAGATAAACTTATCTAAAATTAAAATAACTTTTAGAAACTTCTCAGTACACATTTCGTGGCTCTCAGAAATTTAAATACATTCTTAACTCTTCAGTTCCTAATGCACCCTCCAGGTGGTTTTACTTTAATTTGGCCGATTCCTTTACCTAATCTGTAATACTTTAAAGCTATAAAAACACCCTTCAATAGCCATAGAACATGTCACAGCCTGAACAAGCCTATACACTGTTCTAGAGATGGATAATAACTTTCCAAAATTGTCACCTTAATTTCTTCAAGTGTCAGCAGAGCAGCCTGTTGATTTTCAGTCACTGTGTTCAGTCAAATGAAATGTACATACTCACTTTGTTTTGTTATCTGTTATTATTAAAATAGTTAATAGTTCTAAACAGATAAAAAAAATTGAGGAAAACAAAATATTTGTCTCAAACATAAACCAAGTAACTGCCAAATTATAACCCGGTAGGGTGCACTAGGACAAGGATCTTAGTCAAGCTTAATACTTTGACCTCTTACCATTCTAGCTAACTCTTGAGAATGTCACTTCTTTTATCATTTTTAGGGGTCTGTTGCATTATTTCATTTCCCTTTTGAATTCTACCATAAATATTCACTACCTGAAATAATTCTATTATATATATATATGCAGCAGAGAGATACCTGTAATAAACAGGTGACTCAAAGCATGAGACCTGACGGATGTTTTGAGATCTAAAAACATCTTCACTTATGTGAAATAATCCACTATTTACTTCCAAAATTACAAATTTGCCGGAGTAAGAAAATATTGTTAAAAAGAAAAAAACTATACAGTGATGTTTTATGTTTTTTATTTACAATTTTTATTGTTATAATTATATTAAGGTTATTTATATTTTTTTTGTGTGTTTTTAAAGTACTATTGTAATTGAATAATAAAAAAAAAAAAAATTGAACCTAAAGTGTTCTTTATTTTTTTAGTGCCTTGAATGAACAACTCAATGACAATACTTCAGCCAAATTAAAAAGTAAATAAAGTTGAGGAGTTTGTTATTAATGTATGTAATGAAATCGTGTTTCAATTAACTTTGTTGCAAACAAAAAAATATTTTAAAATCTTCAATTTGAATATTTTCTATAAAAGGTTTTTATAAATTATAATCATTTAACTGTTACATATGCTTAAATAATTGGAATAAGATTTAATGAATACCGTGCGCAATACTTTTATTTGTCACAAAGTGTCATTATCTCATTAAAGCACAATCACCTAAACAAAGTTTGAAGTTATTCAATGACAATGTTTGTCAAACTATAATCAAAAGAGATGATAGTAGCAGAATATGAAGTGTGACTTTTGAAAAACTAAGATCATATATGTGGAAAAAGCGTGGTATTCCCTGAAATCATGAAAAACAAATTTGTAACACCACTTAAAATGTGTGATGTTGATTAATAGTAAGAATGTTAAAACAAAATAGGTATAAAAGTTTTTGTATCAGGCAGTAAAAGTAAAGTTACCGATAACAGTAAGTATTGAAATATTAAATAGAGAAATCGAATAAATAATTATAACTATGAGACAAATAATGAGATCTCAAGTACAGAAATAGAATAAATAATGATTATAACTATGAGACAAATAATGAGATATGAAGTAGTAAATAGAGAAATACAATAAATAGTAATTAAAAAGATGGAAAAAATAAAGAAGTATAGTGATAAACCATATAATAAAAAAAAGGAAAGTTAATTTGAGATGTTTTACTTATAATAAGAAATATAACTCTGTAAATGAGCTTAAGATCGGTAAAATGATATTATGATGCTTAATTCTCAGCAGGAAAGTTAAAAATATATAAATTATATAATAAATCGAAAGTATGTATAAAGATATTTAATTTCAAACTTAAGGTATTAGTATCGAAAATAGCACGGTCGATCTTTATTGTCGATAGAGGTGACGATTACATGACGTCACAGTCGACTACTGAAGGGAAATGGCGGGAAAAATAACTGGGACAGAACAGAGAGCTGGAGCCTTATCTGCGAAGGGGGGAAGGTGGTGGGGGCGGCAGTTCGGCAAGGCCCCGAGCGATCGCTGCGCCTTAGGCCACGCCCCGAAACAGTGTTGCCCCATCAGCCGCACTTCAGTAGTGGTACCCTTTTTTTACCTCTATGTTCCTTTCCCATACCTAAAATTCTACTTGTTCTGCACATTATTTATTCTTTAACTTGCTTCCTTACAGTAAGGAATTCTATTTTTAAATTCTATCTTTAAATGACGAAAATTTTTCCAAAGGGAGGGGCTGCAGCCCCCACAGCCCCCCCCCCTGGATCCGCCAATGTAAGCATATGATACAAAGACAGATGATGGACTAAAGGAAGACGTGTCAGTTGTTACGCATCTTGTATTGATGCAGTTAACTTCTCTACTTGCTGTTTACTTTGTTCACTTGCCCTACAATATTTTATGGCGCCAACTAAAGTTAACCCATCTTGCCTTAATAAAGCGTCTTGTAAACCTTTGTCTCGTACCCCATGTACAATCTTATCCCTAAGTAGTTGGTTTTCTAAGGAATCCTCTGTGATATCAGAAAAATTACATTATTTTGAAAGCCGACGACAATCTGTTAGAAAAATGGTCAAATGGTTCATTATCAGCTTGTAAGTGAGCATGAAATAAAAATCTGTCAAATACTACATTGGATCGCGGATTAGCATACTTATCGATCGCTTGAATGACTCTGCTATAAACTACGCTATCCTCTTCAGATAAAGGTAAAGTAGCGACAATGCGTGCCGCTTCTGTACCCATCATGTTACGTAAAAGTGATAATTTTACCTTATTCAGAGCCAGACATCCAGGTAGACCCAGTAGCATACTGTTACCCCTTATATTCATAAAATCTTCAAAGGCCTCTTTGTCTTTATTATGACACCTATGGCTAACCTTTCCAATGGGCATAGACACTGAGCCATCAAATTCCTCTAACTTAATCTCAGTAGATTTAGGTTCTATACCAGCCGATTTACTGATTTTATGACAAACTTTTAAGGGCATTACACTTACGTCAGCTCCAGTATCTAATTTGCATTTAACTACCATATCTTCAATTAATATATTTTCATACCATGAATGAGTTTTACTAAAAGTGTTTGCTGTAATTGTCCAGCAATTTAAACTACTATCATCTTCGGGATTATTCAATTGATCAGCGTCTTGATCGACAGATTTTACTTTTTTATAAGGACAAGATGAAGCAAAATGATGTTTCAGGCCGCAGCTTTTACACGTCTTCCCAAACGCTGGGCATTGGCGAGGCCCATGTGTGCGATTACATTTACGACAGTGAAACATCGGTTTTACTGTTATTTTATCAGCAGTTTATTTTATTTGGAGTTTTCCGATATATAGTTCTTCCTTTCGGGGTTTCCAACGCTCCCGAAGAATTTCAGGAGGCAGCAGAGAAATATTTTGGAGACATTGAAAATGTGATAATTTGGATAGACGACCTTTTGGTGGCTGGGGAGTCTAAGGAAGATCATTATAGTAAAGTTGAAAAAGTGTTGAAAAGAGCTCGGGAAGTTGGTGCTGTTTTTAACAAGGAGAAGCTGCAATATTGTCAAACCGAAGTGAGTTATGTTGGGCAATTATTCAATAAGGAGGGTATGAAAATCGATCCAAAACGTATTGAAGCCATTATGAAGTTAGAATCTTCAAAAAAATATAGAAGACTTACAAAAGGTCATTGGTTCTTTTAACTATGTCCGAAAGTATATTCCGAAGATGGCCGAATTGATTGCCCCTTTAACAAAATTACTATGCAAGAACACTCAGTGGCTTTGGACTCCAGCTCTTGAAAAAGCATTTATACGTTTAAAAGCATTTATTTGTGATGCACCAGCACTAGTTCCATTTGATCCTAAAAGGAAAACTATAATGAAATGTGATGCATGCAAAAATGGAATCGGAAGTTGTCTCTTTCAAGAAGATAATGGTCATCTGAAACTTGTGGCATGTGTTTCCAGGCAGATGAACTCTTCAGAACTGAATTATAGTCAGTCGGAAAAAGAAATGCTTTTTGATATATTTTGGGTGTTCCAAGTTTCATCGATATATTTATGGTATGCCTTCAATTATTGTTCATTCTGATCACAAGTCTCTGTCGACAATATTCCAGAAACATATTAGCAAAATTGGATCGACAAGACTGCAAAGATTTAGAATTAAACTACTTCGTTATAATCTAAATTTAAACTATATTCCTGGCAAACAACTTCATTTTCCGGACCTACTTTCAAGAAATTTTCTAAAAGAAACTGAAGAAGACGAAGAAATGTTTGAAATGATGCATAGTGTCAGTAAAAATCTGCCTTTAAGCAGTGACCAAAAGAAGAGACTGCGACTGGCCACCGCTTCTGATAGAATACTAGTTAAGGTTCTAGAATACTGCGGGGATGGTTGGCCTAAGGAAACTAAGCTAAAAATGGAACTTTTACCTTTTTCCAAGATACAAGAAGATCTGTTTTTTGAATATGGTATATTGTTTTATCAGGATAAAATAGTTGTACCTGAGGGTTTGAATGTGCCGATATTACATTCTTTACACAAAGGAAATCCTGGAATTACTAAAGGATTACAGAGAGCAAGACAACTGTATTTTTGGCCATCAATGAGCCGTGATGTCGAATCAATTGTTAGAATGTGCAGGACCTGCGAGAAGTATAGCAACTAAAATTTACCGGAACCCCTTATGCCCCATGAAATTCCTGAATTGAGGTTTGAAACAGTTGGATGTGATATTCTCGAGTTTGGGCAAAAAAGTTATCTTGTTGTGATCGACCACTTCTCCCATTGGATTGAGTTACGACCTCTCACAAACAAGTCTTCATCAAGTATAGTTGATCAATGGACAGAAGTCTTCACGCATTTTCGCTACCCTAAGACCATTATAGCAGAATAACCCGTTCTCATCATTCCAGTGCAAAACTTATTGTCAACAGAAAGGGATAACGCTAATCAAAAGTACCCCACATTATCCAAAAAGCAATGGTATGTCAGAAAGAGCAGTGGGTATTTCCAAGAAAATGTTGAAGAAAAGTTTTGAAGATGGAAGTGACTATAGAGAATATATCTTTGAATATAACAACTCTCCTATAACCGGTCTTAATTGTTCTCCATCCCAGAACCTTAACAGTCGTGTTCTCAGATCAGAATTGCCATGTACCAGAGAGATTCTTCAGCCTCATGTTCAAAACAATATTAGAGAACTCTTAAAGATCAAACAGAGCATAACCAAGGATATTCATGACCGACACCGACTTAAAAAGGAATTTTAACCAGATATTTGGTTATTTTAGATAAATAAATAACTATGTCACTCAATAAACCTATTTTTATTATACAGATTATGACTAACAAAATAAATACTTATACTTAAGACAATATCAGAAAATAAACATTAAAGACAGAACTTGTTATACAAAAATTAATAAAGGAAACAAAAATGAATAACCTAATTTCGTAACTAATAAATTAATAATTAATGAAAGGTCGGGACGAGATTATTTATTTGATAATAATGCACCGCTACAGAATCATCGTTTATAAGAGGAGATGATATCGTTTTCCGAACAAGGAATGACGAACGCTGGATAAAAGGGAAGGTGGAGAGAAAAAGAGAAGAGCCTAGATCCTACAGGATTTCAAGAGATGATGACAAGAGGCTCCTGAGGAGAAACACTTCTCAAATGAAAAGGTCTTTTACTAAAGCTAACCCTAGGGACAGAACGACATCAGCAGAAATGCTACTCTTTCCTGGAGCAGAGGAGAACACTGAACCTGAAAACTCAGAACATTCTTCGCCTCAAGATTCACAAGAATGTAGAAGACATAACTTTCAGGTAACCAGATACGGACGGATTATCAAGCAACCTAATCGGCTTGATCTTTAACAATCTTCGGAGGGAAGATGTCATATGGGATTTACCATATGATGGAATTGTAAAGGGGACAAAATAAAGTTTAGTTTTGATCTGAGCGTGGTTAAAATATTAAATGTTTTTTTAAATTTATATATTAAGTATAAAACAGAACCCATTCCTGTGAACACAAAATTATTAAAACCTAGACGTATTTAGAGCTTAGTGGTCTAAAATCAGTGAAATTTTTGGATTTATTTTTTCAGTTTCTCGCATATAAATCGAAAAATACAGATCACAAAGAATTGCCTTCTCTTTACTCTCTTAGTAACTTATTAGGTAATAGGTAAAATTAAGATTAGCCCCCTCTTAATAACTTTTAAACACTGATTATATAAACTTAAAGTTTAAAGTTGTTTTCTCTAATTTATTTAAAATATTGTTATAGTTTCAGGAACGTTTAATTTAATCTCATAGTTAGGGAAAATCACATTTTCTTATTGTATATTTATTTAAATAATTTTTAAAGGTTGGTAATAGCAATACTACTCGATATTTTCAGCCATCTTGGATTTCTATGAAAGCAGTGGTCGGATTGCTAGAGGTAAGTTGTTCTTAATGTTCTTATTTCTATGACCCCCAGATTTCTTATTTTTGCATATTTTTTTTATTATCTATGCACACAGTGTGACTAAGGATATGTCCTATTTGGCATATCTTGACGGAACAAAATTATTATGTTTTTTTGCTAGTTCGTGAACACGAGGTTAAGACGACTTACATTTTGTTTTCTGATTTTTTTTTTTATATTTAAGATAACTTAAAGTGATTATATTTAATACTTTAATTTTGGCTTGTCAGTAGTTTTAACCAAAATGTTACCTGATTTCTGTTATTTAGGTTTATGTTAATTCATGAGTAAGGTTTCTAGATCATGAAACAAATACTTTTATTCCCAGCTGTTAAATTATTGTTTATCATTTGTTAATAATAATGCTGTAATTAACACAGCATTTCTTGCTGGCATGGCTTCTAGTTCAGTTTGTATTACCGGGATCTAATAAAAGTATTTTTTTTTTTAAATATTCTAATGTACAATAGCGTATCTTGATATGGTATATTGTAGTAGTTTAATTATGTATTGTTTTGTTTCAGGATCATAAGAATGCAGATCTTCGTTAAGACCCTTACGGGTAAAACCATTACCCTAGAGGTTGAACCTTCAGATACTATTGAAAATGTGAAAGCTAAAATTCAAGACAAAGAAGGAATTCCACCAGATCAGCAGAGGCTTATTTTTGCTGGTAAACAGTTGGAAGATGGAAGAACTTTATCTGATTACAATATTCAAAAAGGTATATAGGTTTTCGTTAATATATATTTGTATTTTATTCATTATCATTTTTATTCAATATCATATTTAGTTGCATTAGTTTGATTTTAGCAGATTAATATTTCGTAGATCTTATCATTCTACGTGATTGGAAAAGATGGAATTCTCATGGTTTTAATTGAATCTGTAAAACAGTGATAAAATGTTTTGACCCAGGCCATCTTAGAAGCCAACTTATGTCTTTTGAGGCTGTTTAGTGAATATTGAATGTTATAAGCCACTATCTTAGCTAATGTTGTATTATAGGCTTTATCCCTATTTTGTTAAAGTAATAATGTAGTTTACGTGTTTTGAGAATGATTCGGTTTTTTTGGGTATTTCAAAAATTATGAGAAGTTATGAAGTTTATCATATGAGAATTTATAGTATTCTCTTTTATTTGGTCCTATAATGAAACTAATGAGATTCTTACCTTATAATTTAAAAATTATCTATTATGCAGTTAAAAACACGATAGGTACTGAACTCTGACCAAAATAAAAGTATAGTGGGGGATTAAAATTTTCTGTTGTATGTGTAAGCTCATATGTCATTCCACATTGTTCCTGCTGGTGCTTCAATCCAATTTCAATAATGCAAAATTAGTGATGATTAAAACCCAAAATCATCCAATTAATCTAAAAAAGTCGAAAATGTGCTATTTCTTAAAACATACTATTTTATAAACAAATATCAATCACTAGCTCCCATAAATGTGATAAATACCTGGATTAAAAGGAACTAAACTTAAGCTAAGCTAACAAAAAGTGCAATTACACAGAAATCCGGTTTCCAATTGTAGGTTAAGGACTCATTCACAAACAAATGTGAAGTACATGATATTAAAGAAAGGAATAGGTCCCATGGTTAGCTCCCTGGATAAGAGCACTGAAATTGTGATGTAGAGGGCCGGATTCAATTCTAGTTACATCTTCAGATAACAATTATTTACTAATTATTAAACTAAATACCATTTTATGTCCATTTATGATTGTTTGTGAAGTAGATCCTATGTTTTGGACATTTGTCTTATCCCTGTTTACATTGCTGCATTGTGGCCCCAGCTCAATGATTAGACATGTTGCAATAGTGAGGAAGAGTTTTCTATTTCTGGCTGTGACCAATCTTTTCTTTTCAGATAAAAATTAATTGAAGATTTTTATATACGGTTTTCGGTAAAAAATACTTTTTACAATGCCATTTTCAAAAATGTGCAGTTTTGTAAATGATTATAATTACTCTTGTTCATTTGAATGTTAATGGTGACATCAATTCATTTAAAAATTAATGGTGACATAAATACATTAAAAAATTAATGGTGACATACATCAAAGAGGACTCCATTATTCTAATAACCTTGCAACTTGTGATGATTAGATTTCTGATTACATGTGATGATTGATATTATTGCGATTGGTCTTTCTGAAGTTGCAACAAAAATAGTAAATGAATAAAAAATTGGCTTATATATGTCCGTTTAATTATGCTGTATGTGTAGCAATCCTATGCAGAACAGACACTGTAACTAATTTTGATCAAAGCATTTCTCTAACATATATTCTTTATTTTGTAAATGTGTATCATATGAAAAATTTAGTTTATGTTGAGTAACATAGGCTTTAAACCTAAATCATTTATCATATCAGATTCAAAAATTTGGAAGAGAAAAAACAAAATAACTCCCACTCAATACACATTTCACACTAGCTAGGTTTCTAACATCCGAACTGTTTATGTTACCGTAACTGAATGTATTTATTACTGACGAAATTACATGTCTCCAGGGTATCCCCCCTTACGGTAATAGCTGAGTAGAAATGAAATTCCTTGTACCATACATCTGATAAGGTTTATTTTAATTTTATTTTTTTACTTAATTTCACTTTGTGCTGTTATGGCTAATCGAACGAAGCTACAGCGTGAGTTCTAAATTTGGCCTATTCTGATATAATTAGAATAGGGACCTTTATATACTTGGTTGAAATATCTGTAAGGCTTAGGCCCTTCATTTTAGGCTGCTTCCGAAGGATGGCAGTGCCAAGGATTTTTTATTCCATTCTAAAAATCCTTCTAGGGCCTCCTGTCAGCTGTTTTGTAGTTTATCGTAGTTATTTAGTTGGCTATGCTAACCACCTCTCCACAGGTGACCCCGTTGTTCACAGTTTTTTCTCACTCCCTGTAAATTTTCTTAAATAAACTCCCCAAATCATGAAAAGGTATATTCCATCTTTTGAAACATTTGAGGAGGCAACATAGCTGCCAGACTTACCTGATTTGGTTCCCCTCACAAAACACATGCTCCTTGAAGATAATTATTTGTGGTAAAACTCCTCAGGGTGTTTTTAGACTTTCTCATTCTCTCTAAGATCTTTGTCAATCAAGGTAGTCCTTGATCCATTTATGTACCTCAATTAATTAGAACATGAAGGTGAAGATGAACAGAGTTACCTATTTTATTTGATCCCACGTTTTCCTATCACTAAATCAGTTGTTATCTCCAATGGAAAAATTGACTGTCATAAGGAGTACACAGCGTTCCTTCCTGTTCAGAATAGGATTGTAACTATCTTTATTTATATAAAGTTCAGTGAAAATTAATCACTGTTTGATATTTCACAGTAATTTAAGTAGGATATTATTTTTAATGATGTTTTGGGGTAAATTTTATCGGAATACCTTCATTTACTTTCCTTAACTTGATATTGGAGTAAGCCAAAGCAAAGCGTGGCCGGGATTTGCTTGTGTGATATAAGATCATAGATTTATCAAAATTATTTAATATTTTTGTAAAAATTGAAGTGAAAGTGAAAAATTAGTAGAAGAAAACTGCATATAACTTTTATATTTAATTTATATGCAGTTTTTTTCTACTAATTTTTTATTAAATCAGTAGATCTGTGGCAACTAATACTCTTTTTTTCCGGACCTAAAATCCAGATTTTTTTAAAGTGGGGGAAGCCTTATAGCCCACTGCCCCTTCCTATTTTTGTGGATGCTCAAAATATTAACAAATTGTCTTTCAAGTACATTTGATTTGTTTTTTAAATTCTTCTTTCTTTTAATTTTAACTATCAAAATAAAATCTTATGTTCCTTACCAGCTTATGATGAAAAGTCATCTGAAAAAATGTGATGATATATTATTACGATTGGTCTTTCTGAAGCTGCTTTAATTTATTTAAGTTTAATGATTTTATGACATTCTTTTCCAAAATGTTTTTATTTTTTCAAGCATCTAGTTTGAGGAGTTTGCTAATTCCATAAAGTTGATTTCCCCAATGTTCCTTCCTGTTCAGAATAAGAGTGTACTATCTTTATATATAAAAATTCAGTGATAATTTACAACCGTTTGATATTTCACAGCAATTTAGAGTATGCTATTATGATTAGGGTAAATTTTACCTTTATTAACATTAAAAATACCTTTATTTACTTCCCTTGAAATTTGAGTAAGCCAAAGCAAAGCGTGGCCGGGTTTTGCTTGTATGTTATAAGATCTCACATTTATTAATTATAAAAGTTATGTGCAGTTTGTTCCTACTTATTTTTAATTAAATCGAAACAGCAGGCAGTTCTGGAGAACTGTAAATACACTGAAGCCACCTAAAAAACTGTGCAACGAAATAACCCTTGAAGATTGGGCCAGATATTACCGGATCTTGTATGGTCAAAAAATTATCCAGGACATAACGTTTTATTCTGTATCCCATCCATTGCTTGACATGAATATCACACTGGAGGAATTGCAGTACAGTATTGGTACCAGCAAAAACAGAAAATCCCCAGGCCCCGATAATATTACTTATGAAGTTATAAAGCATCTCAACCCTTCTTGGGAGCATTACCTGCTAAATTTATTCAACGTAGTACTGAACTCTGAAGAAATTCCTCAATTGTGGGCTAAAGCTAACCTTCACCTCCTCTACAAAAAAGGCGATAAAAAGGATCCAAACAATTATAGAGGAATATCGTTACTCAATACGATTATGAAATTATTTACTAGCATTCTGAGGAACAGGATTATGAGTTGGGCAGAGGCAGAAAAGTTGATACCAGAGGAACAAGCAGGCTTCAGATCGGGCAGGGGATGTATAGACCATATATTCACTCTAAATTCAATTATCAGTATCAACCTAAGGACAAAAGGCAGCTATGTTTATGCGGTATTTGTGGACTTGAGGAAGGCTTTTGATTCTATAAACCACAGGCTGCTATGGGAAAAACTTTTTAACCTTGGAATGGGAGGAAAAATGGTAAGGTTATTAAAAAAACTATATGATCAATCTTCAATGAGAATTAGGTTAAAACAAGAGCTTTCAGAAGAAATCGACATAACCTTAGGCTTGCTCCAAGGAGAAAGTCTAAGTCCTACTCTCTTTATACTGTTTGCGTCGGACATAATCGAATTCTTTCGTACCCGAGGTGCTGTAGGTATTGGTATTGACCATGCTCACGAAGTAATTTTGCTTTTGTTAGCGGACGATATTGTCATGCTTAGCAATTCCTGGCATAGTGCACAAAGGAACCTCAATATACTTAGTGATTATTGCAGAGAGAATTCACTAACGTTAAACCCAGCCAAATCCAAAGTTTTGGTGTTCCACAAATCTCCAAAGATGAAGAAACTAAAACTTTTACACTGGCAGAAAACGCGCTTAGAATATACAAAGAGCTATACTTATCTAGGAGTGCCATTCACTTCATCGGGAAGGTTCGAGAAAGCTGCTGATTACTTCGTTCAAAGGTCTTCAATTGCAATGGCTAAAGTGTTGGAAATTTTAAGGAATGGCAGGAGTGACTCTTGGGAGACTAAAATCAGGCTCTTCGACTCGAGTGTGGCATCAACACTACTTTATGGCGCTGAAATCTGGGGTCTTCGTTATCTGGATGTAATCGAGAAAGGTCAAGTCAGATTTTTTAAGGCATTGCTTCAGTGGCCAAGATGTACGCCGAACCATATTACGCGCCTAGAATGCGGTAGGTATCCACTCAGCATTCAAGTTTTAAAAAAAGCAGTTAACTATTGGACAAAGTTGAGCTTAATGGAGGAAGAACGCTTACCTAGGCAATGCTTTAATAGACTCCTTACCCTATCTGAAGGAAAGTCTGATGGAATATACAATTGGGTGACCCAAGTAAAATCGATAGCGGCCGAATTGGGCTGTCAAAACTTGTTCTCAAAAGTACTCTCCCAAGGACTGGACAGGTTTAAAGATGACATCCGAGAGAAGATGAGGAACCATCAGCTTTCAGAGGATATACATAGGACCCTAAATTCTGCCAAAAATCCTAGGTACAGGGAAATATGCAACTTTAATATAGCAAGCCCGGAAGATTACATGCAGTTTCAGACGAACTTTAAGAAAATTAGAGTTGTGAGTCGTCTAAGAGTCTCAAGCGCGGATTTCCTAAAGGTGTTTATAAAGGACACAACACTAATTATAGAATCCGGTGAAGCCTGCATGGCCTGTGGTAGTCTGGTGTCGGATCCCTTGAGCCATTTTCTTACTCAATGTGTAAAATTTGAAAAGCAGAGAAACAAATTCTTAGGGACATATATTTCTGAATCAGTGAGTGTAGAGCAAATTTTAAATATAGATAGTATTCAGAAATTAAATAGACTATATTATTTTGTAATATGTTGTGCCATTGAATGAAAAACTAAAAGAGTTGCAGTTTTGGCTAGTTTATTATTATTGAGCTGCTAATTAATTTCCTTTTAATATGAATGTGTCAAATTTATCTCTATATTTATTTCTTATTTGTACATAATCCTAGCGCTGCTAGACAAAAAAAAAAGAAAATTATTCTATTTTGTATGTTATTTGTACAAGAAATACTTTTGCAAATAAATAATATATAATATTATTTTTAATTAAATCAATAGATCTATTTTTACCAAAGCTCTTTTTTCCCTGACGTGAAATTAAGATTTTTGCCAAGTGGGGAAGCCCAATAGTTAGTCCCTTCCTAGTTTAGTGGAATCAAAATGTTCAGGAATTGTCTTTCAAGTACATTTGATTTGATTTGGTTTTAAAATTTTCTTGCTTACAAGCTTAACTATCAAATTAACCTATGTTCTTTAGCAGCTTATGATGAAAACTCCTCTGAAAAAATGTGATGATATATTATTACGATTGGTCTTCCTGAAGCTGCTTTAATTTAAGTTCAATGGTTTTATGACATTCTTTTCCAAAATGTTTTTATTTTTTCAAGCGTCTGGTTTGAGGAGTTTGCTAATTCCATAAAGATCTACAGTATTCTTGGTGATAAATTAATTAAGATAATAAAGTAAAGGGAAAAGTAATTATTTTGTGTATGGATACATATTTTGAAAGGTAATTATGACTCCTCCCCTAAAAATCAACCACCAATTTTGTATTTAAAATTATTCTATTGTTAAAATCTCGTAACGGTGTCCATCAGTCTTGAAATCCTTGACACATAGGATTTTTGTTAAAAAGATTAATTTGAAAAAAAAAAAATTAGTTAAGCTTAAGGTAATAGGCTAAAGGTATAATATTGGAAAATTTTAGTCTTAAATTTTTTGAATTAGTACTCATCTATACAAGTTTGTAAAATTATTTATAAAGAAGAAATGTTATATGGTTATCTCTTTTACAAACAATAAACTGATAAAAATAAGCTTTTTTTAACAGTTGTTTGTATTATATATATATTTTTCCCCAGCTTATGATGAAAACTATTCTGATTAATATTGATGATTATTTAGATTGGTCTTTCTGAAGCACCATGTCTAATTAAACAATGCATTATTTTTATTATAATTGTTGACTGTAGAACTGATGTATAATCTTTTGTTTTCCCCCTACAGAATCTACTCTTCATTTGGTTCTTCGTTTGAGGGGTGGTGTCATTGAACCCACTCTTAAAATCCTTGCACAGAAATACAATTGTGATAAAATGATATGCCGCAAATGCTATGCCAGACTTCATCCAAGAGCAACTAATTGCCGCAAGAAGAAGTGTGGTCATACCAACAATATTCGCCCCAAGAAGAAGCTGAAGTAGATTATCTGCATATTTTCCTATCCTGGATCCAAAATTATTTCCTTACACTCTAAACCAAGTTTTAAATTGATTTGAAATAAAGAAAATATATGCTTATCCGTTTATCTTTTTTTTTACCCTTTTAATTTGCTTTTACTGGTCTTGTATTTTTTATGTTCCTACCTAGTGATTTAAATCTATAAAAAAAAAAAACATAAAAAAAGTATTTTTTAACTTGGCTGGATCAGGATTACAAATTTTCACCTTTCAGGTATCCATATAAGAGTCATGACCTCATATCTCATCTAAGAGTCATGACCCTTTCCTATTTCCAATCTATTCAACTACTATAATTTAAAAAAAAAATAAGGTAGCAGTTTAGAAAACTCTGATTGAAGCCATCTTAAGGGGTGATGAGTAATGGGTATGAACTAGAGATGGGCTTCCCGGTTTGAAAAAAACAGGTTGGGGAATACAGAAAACCTCCAGACTAATGTTTCTATCAGGTGTTTGTTTTGTGTTGTGTTTTATTGAAAACGTAATAATAGTATTAATTCAAAGTTAAAAAAAAAAAAATAATTTGAGAATAAAATCAGAAAATGTCATTAATTGTTGAAGCACCAAAATTAAAAAAAAAAAAAAAATCACAAACCTAAAATAATTTCGACAGGCTTTATCGAGAAAAATGTTAAAATATTATGAACTCTTGAAATATTATGAAAAATAAACTTCTTTAATATTTAGAAGTTTTTACTTTTTTTTTTTTTCATTGTAATGAACTATATATAACTTCCTGTATTGTAATACATATATTATTAACCATACACAGCAGTTTGGAGATATGTTTTAATTAGCACTTGAATGTCAGTTTACATTATAAAGTAAGTCTAAATATTAAGTATAAATGAAAGTAAAAGTGTCACTTTAAATTTTAAATGAAATAAATAGAAATTCGAAATTAGAATCCACAGAAAACCTAACGAAAAATCAAATAACGGAGCGCTAGTGGTGAAGAAAACAACCGTTTTCTTTTCAAACAACCGTCTTTTCAATTTCAGTCGTTCTGTAACGAGTTCCAAACGTTTGAGTAGTTATAAATGAGAACGGGAAGGGTAGGAAGTTCTAAATTCCAACTGTTTGGGCTGGTTCAGGAAAACAGTTTTTTCCGTTTTTTATAAAAAACAGTTTTTTCAAACAGTTTGGCGTTTTTCTTCCCATCACTAGTATGAACCCCCCATTTAGAGCAATGCAAGTGTCTGAGAGGACCCTGTTTAAAGGTGATCCAAACAATTTTGGTTGGGAGAAGTCATCCTATCTTTAATTCTGGTCATCAAAGCTGTCCAACAATTATTTATGGACAACTTTTTTACTACCACCTTTATCAGGAGCTTGGGAGGCGAAAAATAAGTACATTGTGGACTGAGAGACAGAACAGATATGGCGGCATTAAACAAGAAATGCCTGATTTAGTTAAAAAAAAAAAACTATGGAGGCCGCATCGAGCAATGCCAAAGCGAAGATAACGTATTTTTAAAATGGCTTGACAATAAAATAGTTTCGAATTCTGTAGGGAAAGGAAATCCTGAAACCATTGCGCGGTGGTGCCAGACCATATTTTTCATTTTATTGGACAAGCCTTCTATGAGTACCTACGTCCACAATTGTGAACATTTTTTTTTCTCATGAGCTACTCAAAGGAATGGGTTTTTTTTGTAAATGTTATTTAGACTAAAGCGGACTGCATTCCAGATTTTTAAATTTTTTGGACGACTTGAAGTAACTGCTGTACTGAAAGGGTTAACTAATTTAGAACACAAGTAGGAAATAACAATTAGACAACTCAAGTAGAAAAATAAGTAGGAAAGGAAAATAGGTGCATTTCATTATTACCTCTTTGGTTTTAATATCGATAGCTGAAGCGAAACAAGCGCTTTTTATCATACCGCCGTTTTCCCGAACTAGTCCTGTGATTCGGTAAGAGCTTGATAAGAATCTGGTTGGTTGTGAAGACAGGCACTAGATTGAGTAACTGTTAGAAAGTTGAGTTTAATGTTCTATTCCGGGATTCGTGTCAAATGTGTACAAAGTTCAATTGATAAGATTTTTGATATTGCATCGATTTCATTTTAAGTGTGATCAACCTAAGAGTTGGTTTGATTAAGAGATCTTCTTTTATATTTATGAATCTTGATACATTTCTGGCCCATTAAGATCAGGCTATGGAAAAGAATCTGATCGTCAATAACAACAAGTGAGTTTACTACAATTTATTTTTTATCTAAATACTGGTTTGTATTTTGTGTTAACGTATTCCATTCTATTATTTTTATGCTATTTTGAGTTCAATCTTCTTTTGAGTTATAACTTGTTTAAATTTTGAAATTCATGTCACTCTATTTCATGTTATTGTGGATTATTTATTTCTTTTTTTAAATCACAAGGGGCAAAGATATTTTAGCAAAAAACTGTTATTTGACATTTAACTGTTGTATTATCATTACTTAGTTTATAAGGAATTCCTCTTTCCCTTTATTGCTACATTCTGTCAAAAAAGTAGTGTTAAAAGAATATTAAGTATTATGCAGCTTAATATTGACATTAATATTTATCTTGTATTGACATTTATTATGTATGTTGTGCCTTTTTTTTTTCTTTTTTTAAGTAAGTCATTATGGAATATTTTAATACAATATTTTTAGCGTAGTATTTTCATGGTTAGAAAGTGTAGAAAGTACCTATTTGTGAATATGTAATTATCTAATTGAAGTCTTTTTTTTAAAAAACTATTTGTTGCTTTTATTCATTAAAATAAAAAAAACTGGAAGATGTTATTGTTCATAAATTAAGTAAACATTTAAATCGTTTTTCTTCGAGTGAGAGTATGTTAGTTTTAAACTCTTTTTATTCTTTTTAAATCATACATCTGTTTTACATGTCAAGAATTCTAGTGTTAAAAAATGTCATAATACTTCTTCGATCATCAATTTTTGAGTGCGTGTCCTTAATAATTAATGCTGAGTAAAAAAATATTTAATTCCCATCATGAAAATTGTGGGGGGAAAAAAACTTAAATTTGGGCCTTGAAAATTGTTTTTATTACTTTTGTGAATTTTAACAATATTAGTACTCCTTTCATCAGTACATAAAATTAGTTCTCCTTTGATCAGTACATAAAATTAGTTTTATGAATAGGGCCTACAATTGCTTGAGAATGATGGAAGAGGAATATCCTGGAGTGGGGGTATCACTATACTGGATGAAGTTTAGTGAGAGATTAGAAGCATGAAAGAAATATTGAACTAATTTTATTTTATATGAGTTTATACAATACTTAGTAGGTGTTTGATTTCATCTATGATAATAAGTACTTGAGATTAAAATTAGTATAATTCATTAACATGGCAAATTCATATTATTTTATTTAAGGAAGAAGAATTTCTGTTTTATTTATTGATATAATTTAGAAATACATATTTTGATAACAAAAATGGAGTAGGAAAGAAATTAAATGCTTAACTTCAAAATTATGACATTGAAAATCTAAAGACATTAATTTTTTAATAAAAATATCATAAAATACTTATGGAATTTTTTAATTACTTAGGTCCTTGCCATATTCATAAATCCTGGGGTGCCCTTCCTCCATAGGAGGATGGTATACCCCTCCATCCTAAGAAATTTTATTTCTCTCCTTTCTTAAAATCATGGTATTGAAAGAAGACTAAACAGAATTTTGTTTCACTCAAGAATTAGCTGCAGTACCAAGTTTTCCTTTGTTCCTTAATTTGAAAGTTACTCCAAAAACAAATGTATTAGCAAAAAAATATATACCTGCTCAAAAGTTCATAACCAGCTAAAATTAGTGCCCCCTTAAAGCTTTGATGCTCAAGCCTACAGGTCAACCTTTTATGAATCTATACATATGATTTAGGTTGTCACTTCCTTGTAATTTCTAAAAAAATGAAAGTCTAAAGGAGAGACATAACCCAGAGGTTCAAGCTAATTTAAAATCAAAAAGTGCAGAAATCAACACCAGATGGGTAAATGAACTTAATGGCTTTGTTACCCATCAACAAAATAAATTTTAATATGCCCATATCTACTTTATTAGGTATAATCTTAATTATTAATAAATAGGTATAATCTTTTTTATAAATTAATATTACAATAACCTTGTACCAAAGTATGGTTCTTTAAATCAGTGGCTTTCCGCATATGCCAAAAGTTAGGGGGGGGGGAGTGTTTGACCTATCATACTGACAACCCAGGGATGTTTGTGGGGGTCTGCTACTGCTAAAAAGACAACTGAATAACATTATGAGCTATTTCAAATGAGTTTGATTGGTTTATTAATTTTTTTATTTATATTCATAATTTCGGAGGGGGATGTATTTGACAGCACAAGGCTTTTCACAATGAAAATTATTTTATTAGAAAACTATATTTACATTTCCATAACCTGCTGACTCCTGACCCTCTCACATTTTACTCCTAAAAAGCAACGTATCTTTAATTGAAAATAAAAAAATTATCAAGCATAATTTTTTTATTTATTACATATTCTTTGAAGAAAGTTGTGACAAAAAGAAAACCGGATTTCTTGAGTTGAAACTTTCATATTGGATCTCAAGATGGCAGCACAATCCTTAACAGTTACGAGAGATTTAAATAGTTCGGCTTTTTTTTTTTCTTAATGTAATTATTTAGAATAAAATTTGGTTTGAATATTCCGTCCGAATATAAATTCGGATCAAAACATTTTGAATATTTGTTGTCAAAAGTTGGATATTCTGAAATTCAAATCGAACGTAACAGAACGTTTTTTATACCTTTCTCAGAAATGAAAAAAGCACTTGTTAAAATACCTTTTCACCAACCAATTTATTTTTAAACCCTAGCAATATCTATTTTCATATGTATCAGAATTTTTACTTCTTAAAGAATTATGCACTTTTCTTATTCCAGCCATAAATCAAAAGAAATTAGATATTCAGTGAAAAATAAATAAAAATTATGGAACTGATTTATTCCTTATAGCTCGATTTTTCTTCTACTTCTAATTCATGAGAAAATATCAGATTTTAATACTTTTTTTTTTTTTAATTTGCTTATTGAATTATTTTTGTTACCCATGGTCATCTAGTAAAGGAAAGATAAATCGCCAACGTGTCCTTACTGTGGATGTGAATTAACTGTACAGCACTCCCCCTAAAAATATGAGATACAAAAACTTAATAAAAAATTAAAAATTAAATAAATTCGTGTTCATTTATCATTTTATTTAGTATTCTATAAACAAATATTAAACTTTTCAAATATTAAAAGTTTTATTTAATTTTAATTAATTTTGTCACCCATGGTCATCTAGTGAAGAAAAATAAATCGCCAACGTGTCCTTACTGTGGATGTGAATTAACTGTATAGCACTCCGCCTAAAAATATGAGATATAAAACTTAATAAAAAATTAAAAATTAAATAAATTCGTGTTCATTTATCATTTTATTAAGTATTCTATAAACAAATATTAAACTTTTCAAATATTAAAAGTTTTATTTGAAAAAATTATTGAGCCTTACATACCTCGGCACCCCCCCCCCCCCCCCCTCTCCGGTCAAAAGAATTTTACCAGTGTGCATTCCCTAGACGAAATCCTGGTACAGCAAATTCTGACTTAACAGTTTTCGCAAGCTGTCTGTACTGCTCACAGATCTGTACAAAATATCAAGAAAATACAAAGAACATTCACAAAATATCAATTTTCTCAAAAACATAAATTTATATTAAAAAGAATAGAAGAAGTTTAATCTATAGTAGGTATGTAAGATGTAAATGACTATTGCTCGAAACTCTTAACAGTAGTAAATGAATTAATTTTCACTTCGCATTAAAATATTTATTTATTTTACATACATATAATTCTAACATTATATTAATGTCACTAGTATTTTATAGAAATAATATTACTTTTTTTTCTTTGTTTGGTTTGTGTAAAGCCGTGAATCCCACAAAATGGTTCCAATTCTTTTTCCCTATCTTTCTCTGTCCTGTAATACTTGCAGGGCGGGAAATTAATCTCTTCAAAAATAACTCTTCAGTTTTTCAGCTCGATTTCTTCCTAGTTTGCTTGATTTCCACCTTCTGCTGGTGTCTTGACTTCCCCTTTTGGCTACATTTTCTTCTATACCGTTCAGATTATTTTTTTGTTTTATATGTATATGCATTTATTATAAGTATATACACATATAATAAGTATTCGTATATATGATAAATATATTCAAACATAATATTAACATAACCTGTGAGACCAAATCTAAAATGTAGGTTATGCGATACATATACTAAAAGATTTCAATTAGGTTGGCAAGACCTATGGGATCGGTTAGTTATGGAATGAAAAATTTAGTTTCACGTTTGATTTTTGAAACACTTTTAAATTATTTTATTTCAAAATGATTGCGTCCATTCCCTATAAAGCCTAAAAGGTTTATTGTTAATTATTTGATTTATGAACGAAACTACTTCTTAAATTATTGATTTTTCACAGTTTTGTACAATTTAAGGGTGGCCAACATCAATTATATGTATACCACTTTGAAGTTCTTTATTGTATGTATGTGATGACATGTAATCGAACAGTGTTATCTATGTTAGTCACCCTCGAATCTTGGAATATCTATTGTACGAGGCTTCCCCCCAATCGGTCATACTGATTTGATATTTACCGTAACAGTAAATAATTTTATCGATTCGGAATTCAAGCGTTACCTCTATGGGAATATCCCGTTTAAATACTCGTGATTAGAATATCCATAACTAAATGAATTTGGGAATAATGTGACATTAATCATGTAATATTACTGCTTTATGTGAGATTTAGGAAAAGATTTTTTTCCCTATGCTGTTTTCAAATATAATTTCGGAAAGCGAAGTATATATTAGCTGAATTTTAAATTTAATTTACGCCTTGCTACTGACACCACCAGTAACCTGTTGCTTCCTCGAAGGCCGCTGGGTGGCAGCACCTGAAGGCGGATGGTAGGGGTACCATACCCCCCGCCCCGACCTCAGGTACGTCCAGTCAGTAGCCAGGATGAAGGTGGAAAAGACTGATGATGGTCTTCTGTCCAACAGGGGTTCCGTCAAGGTGACCATCACACCATGCCAGCCCAAGGTGCTCACCCACCTGCCCAAGAGGCCGCCGGTGGACATCGCCTTCTCCGACCTCACCTACTCAGTCAAGGAGGGATCCAAAAACAGTGAGTCTAATCATTTATCACTTATCTGTAGCTATGGTAGTGTGTAAGTGGTCAGAGTGTTGTTTTGATTGCTTATAGATAAAAGAGTTCCTGCGATGGTCCCGTGCCGATGGAAAAATATGACCCTGAAGTTTTAATGATCATTATAAGGATGAAATGTACTGTGGATCAAATTAACTAACTAGAAGTCCTTGAATATATTATTACAATGAAAAGTTCTTAAGAACATAAAGATTCTCTTTGTTTTTAGCAATTGGTCTAAAGCTGACTGTGGTCGTTAAGGACCTGTGTAACAAAAATCTTATCTTAAATAGTTTCGATAAAATAGACAAGGTTCAAAAACCATAAATGATATTCGTACTAAAATTAATATAACTAAAGTATTAAATAAATTTAAAGTACATCATATTACAATTTACATTATAAATGCTGTCATAATTTTAAACATACACTAATTTGATGTCTGAGTGACATGTCCCTAATTTTTAATATTTGTAAATTTACCCATACCATGAGTTACATTAAGGAAATTCCCCATAATTCATTAAAATAAAAAAGGAATATCCATCGTTGATTTAATATTAACAGTTAAATCAGTTCATGGAATATTTTAACTTAATTTATTAAATCATAATATTGATTTCAAAAATTTAGTCATCTACAATTGGGAATATCCACGGCTGCCTAAATACATACTTTTTATTGTGTCTTTGTTTTGTTATTATTTGATATTTTTATTTATTTCATTATGTATATGTAAGGTAGGAAGAGGAAATTTAATTTTATATAATTATTCTGAATATGCTTCTTTAGCAATTCAATCATGCAAATAATTTGTTACTTAGACAATTTTTTTACATTTTTAAAGTCAATTATGTGATGATACGGAAGTAAACTAAATCAAAAATTTATATTTATTCTGATTGATTTAAAAAATATGATGTCCTATTATTTTCATCAGTATTGAACTGCAAGAACAATTTTCTTTCTAAAATTTATATTTTCCTTTTTTAAATGTTTTGATGCTTAACATATTTCTAAATGGAAAAAATATGTGAAATTCGTTCATGATGTGTATTCGTATTATAGTTATGCGCGCTAGGAAGTTGAGCCAACATCCCGGTTATTGCACAGACGTGTAGAGCTGGTTCCTGAATTTTCACTTGACATCAATGAATAATTCTTTTTGAAACAGAATGATTTAGATTGAACTCTTGGCCTCCGTCGGGCATTCGCCTCGAGAATTACAGACTTTAATTGCTCTTACATTTTTTTTTATTTTTTATGTGTTTATAATTTTTTACGTAATTTAATCTTTTGTATAGTATTTAAATAATTTTCATTATTTTTTGTATGATATTTACATTTTGATTTGTAGATATGTTACAATGTGTTAATATGTTACTGTCCTTGAGTAAATTAGAATAATATTCTATCCATATTATAAAATAACAACCTTGTTATGCTAAGAGACTTTTTTGAGATTCCTCAATGTTAATTCTTCGATTTAATAATAATAAAAATTGATGGTAGCATGTGTATTTCGACAATTTCCATTTAAAAATGTGTTACCTACACGATTTTTTTTTTTACCGGCACCTCGGAAATTTTTAAATTTCATCAGAAACGTTTCAAAAGTGAGTGCTTAAAAGGCGTTTGTTTATTTGGAATAATAGCTGATTAAAGAAAGCCTTTAATGATCTCATTTTAAAACATGTAAATAAAAATGAAATTTATAATAACCAAGTATAATAATAATTTTTCGTATCGAAACGGATTGTCTTAAAACTAAATCAAAACTTTTAGAAATTTTTAATCATAAAAAGCTAGGACTCCCACTGTAGCATCGTCCGATTAGCCTTAGTGGCATAAAGTGACGTTAAACAAACAAACTATGAAAGAGAAGACGAGAGGTGCGTGCTGCTCAAGATGTTCACCGATCGGGAAAACATATGATAATCTGTAACTTTAAAAAGATCTCTGCCTCGGAGGTACAGGATTTTACATTTTTCTAATGAATGATAATTAACATTATGGTCTTAAATAATATGATAAATAATTCTAATTAATAATATACATCAATAGCAATTTTAAAAAACATTCATAAAGTTGTTAAGTAAAGAAGAAACAAATTTTATTACCTCTGAAAAATTGGATGTCCATCTCTATCGATTCTCATTTGCAATATATCGTCAAAAACCGGTCTTTAACTGGTGTGTTCTATAAAAAGAGTTAATTTTAAATCGTAAATGGTTTGTTTTAAAATCACTAAAACTAAAAGGATTATAGGTATGTAAAAATCCAAAAAAAATCCTAGCCATGGAGTCGCATAAATGACCGAAGCCTAGCTCTGTGTACACCACTTTATGGAGTACCTACTGAAGATAGAATACGTAAAACATCAATTGCTCTATTGAGGCCCATCA
This sequence comes from Aelia acuminata, assembly GCA_911387785.2. Classification (NCBI taxonomy): domain Eukaryota; kingdom Metazoa; phylum Arthropoda; class Insecta; order Hemiptera; family Pentatomidae; genus Aelia; species Aelia acuminata. Next base: position 55,631,950 of record OU426983.1, on the reverse strand, counting down.
GCCATTTTAATTACTTATAAAATTTTCATTGAACTATACAAAAGTAGAAAAATGTTTAAATTAGGTATATTAATCTTCATCCTATCGAAATTTTCCGGAATCGAAAAAGTATGGAAGGCATACATTTCACTTTATTTTAAGTTATTAAATTCAAGGAAACCCTCGTTGCTTATATATTATCGTATATTGTTCAAGTTTTATAACAAAAAACAGATTAAATAAATATAGGAAATATGTGCAAAATTATAGGTTGATTTCAACTTTAATTTTATGAAATATGTACTAGTCTAGTATAATACTTCTAGGTGCTTACACTCTTTTTTACCAATTTTTCAATAAATTTAATCAGTTATCCTTTTATTCATTGGTATATTATATAAAAATTATTCAAGAAAAAAATAGTCATCTGTGATTTTTATATTTTGTAGAATCTTTTAAATCACAGTTGAAATACTGTACTTAGGCACAATTAGTAAAAATTAAATTGATATATATTGAAGTGAAGTTACAAATTGTTTTATTTAAAAAAAATAAATCCATCAAAAAGGAGAGTGAGAAGCTCCAAAAATTACATTTACGACTGAAATATTAGTCAGAATCTTGTCAAACTAAGTATATATTGCATTTAAACTATTGTATATAAAACCAATGATGCCGAACTACTAAGCTTAGCTTCTATAGTGTTTTCTATCCATATTCTAACCGCAATCTTGTCTCTAGGTGGTTTTCCTCTCATTTTCAGGCTTTTATAAGCTAGATTTGATTTCATTACTTAATATTTTATTAATTTCATATATTTTTTTTAAATTTTAATAAATAAAGTATTTGCTAATTTTCTGAGTATGTTTTTATTACTTGAATAAATGGTTCGACTATTTCGAAGCTCGGGAGCTATCGCAAGATTCTTGGATAGAAAAACCGGTTTTGCTCTAGACTGGCTCAGATCTGCATTTTTTGCTTTAATTTTAGTTTTTAAACGATAGCAAGAAGGTGAATTTTCTTGATCTGGGTTCGTTTTCTTGATCTGGGTTCGTTTTCTTCATTTTTATTTATTTTTTAATTTTAGAAATGTTCTGACTTTCCTCTCTTACTTACTCTGAGACTAAATACATTATTTTTGGAACACCCACTTTTTAGGAAAGATTTTTTTTTAATTTTTTTTTATTGCTTATGTCAATAACTCGAAAATATTTTTCGAATTCGGAAATCTTTCGCATGTAAGAAACGCAATTCGCATAGGTCGGCCAAAACGATGTGAAATACATATTAGGCAATCGGAGCCTGTTTAATGTGATTTGAATTGTAATTTAAATGGCCTTCTTCTGTTCTAGTTTAAGGCCAAAATGGTATAAAGTAACCAAAATATAGGTTTTCAAAAATAAAAGTGAAATTATTTTTATCGAATCACATGCGCTGCATTTAAGATACTAACAAAATTTGAATTTGGAGTAGGGGAGAGAGGGGAACATATGGTAAATTACGTTCGGCGCTTACACCCTTCCTTCACACGTGCAATGAACTACTTACTAACCAAAAAAAAGGTACTTAAGTACATCCATTTCTGAAGAATGGATTTGGCACATTTAACAATTTTGAAAAAAAAAAAATTGTATTTATTTTTTTTTGCACTTACACCCTTTTGCATTTCCACGCTTCAATTTATTGCTTCTTCTAATTATTATCTGCCCTCAGAACTGAAAATTTGCTCTTCCAGTTGACAAGGATTAAATATGGGTCCCTATGTATGTCAAGTCAAAGTCATTCGAGTATTAAAAATACCACGTGGTTTTGATAAAACTTTCCTGTTGTTAGTCATGCCGTAATTTATTTTAAATAACGGTTAGTTGGAGCAAAGATGAGAAATAGTGAAAAACTGGCACGGTGTCAATTTTAATGATGGGTTACAACTAAGCAAAAGGATTTTGTTTGAAACGTCTAAATAAAAAATATACAAGTATGGACTATAAAAAATATATAAGTACATATGGATCGGCATATTGATTGGAAATAGTGTACACATGATTATGTAAAAGTAGTTGACCAAAACAATTTTAAAGCGTTCTTATTTTATTATATAGCCACATAACTTTTATTGGACCTAAACGGAATATTTTGTCGAAGTTTTTCCTTTTTTTTTATATGTTCGTACAAAAAAAAGGCTGACCTTCAAAATCATGTTTATTTTATCCTAGCTGACCCGGCGAACTTCGTAACGTCACTGAACCAATACATTTTGTGTTAACTTATATATACACCATTTACATGCTTATTACATACCTTATTAAATATTTCATACCCCCCCTTGACTACCATTGCCCCGACTCTGTCCCCGCGAGCTCTAGTTAGCTCTCGCACTCGTAAATTTTCAAACAATAAATACAAGTAGTTTAGTCGCTATTTTTCCAACAATGTAACTGTTTCCTCCTGAGCAGAAATTCCATCGTTTAACGGCCGTTTTCTGGAAACTAACGAAGCACTCAAATTCGAAAATGAAGTTCCGACATATTGTATGCAGTAAAATTCATTTATTAAGATTTCCCGAAAAACTCGTCGTATATGTAGATGTAGGGAACGTATTAAAAAAAAAACCAAAAAAAAAAAAACAATAAATTTTAAATGAATGGTTGTAGCTTAGTTAATAATAGTCCGATTATGATGATTCTTTTTTCTCTTCTTTGGGAAATGAACTTCATTTACAAAAAAATGATAGTTTTTGAGTTAGGCTCGGAAAACACTACTTTGATTATGCGAAGTATTCTGTCTGATGGAAATTTAAGCGCCTTCCAGGCAAGTTTTACAATGTTTCTTCCCGTTTGAAACTAACGTGGACTGTTACTTACAGTTTAAAAAAAATATATACTAATCGGTGTATTCGTCCGTACGTGATCCGATTGCCAACAAATTTTATTGTAAAAACTTTTCTGCCAAGTTTTTAGATGTTTAACTATTCTCCTATTTGCGAAAGAGACGAATCCAAAAATTCCAAGATTAAAAAAATAGGTCCATAACCATTTATATGACTTATAAATGGTTAAAGTAACACGACTTTGTTGTATATATCTAGATTATGCCCATTACTGATACCACCTCAAGCTGTTTAAATCTTTTCAATAACATGTTCAGCCTTGCTGCGACAAATGCAATAGATCAAGGCAATAGAGTTACGTTTTCATCTCACAAATGGACAACAGTTTGTCTATTGTTAGATAGTGAATATCTAAGATTGGAATAACTTTAATAAGAAATAAATTGATTGAAAACTGCATCTATTCAAAGTAATTTATTTACTTTTAGTTACATATATTGACGTATCTATATTCGTTCTCAATATTTTCATACTTGGCCTATAATTACGTTGTTTTTTCTTTTTGTAAAATTTAATGTTATAAAGTAAATCTTTTAAAAATATTTTATACGTAGAAGGACCATTAAAATATTTATATTAAAATTTAATAAATATTCATAAAATCTAATGCTATGCATCCTATAGCGGTGAAAATCGTATAAGATTCGTGATTCGGCTAAATGTATTCATTTAGCGTATTAGTGGATATTTTTTTTTTTCTTGTGATAGGAACGCTGTTTTAAAAGGAGCCTGTTAAAAAATAAATAAATAAATAAAAGTAAGGCTGTTGGAACACTGATATTGCAGTGCCTTCAGTATTCTTATTGGTTTATTCTGTGTCTTCATAGAGAGATAATATTTCCCCAGAGATACAGCTGGTAACAGGAAGTTAGACGTAGGTAAAGCGGTCAAAGGCCGCCTGATTCATAGTATTGTTCAGCTTCTTGTTTTTCTTTCTACCTTCACTCTTCAAAAGAAAGTGCACTTTATCAACCCCCCCCCCCCACATCTTTTTAATCTGATTAATCATTAATACATATTTTAATGTTAATTATGTAAAAAAAAAATTATATAAATTTTCTGTACAGTTTGATCCCCTTCACATATATTTTATTGTTTTGGGCGATGTTAATTTCAGATTCACTAAACTTTTCATGAGAGAAACTTTGATTCCGATACATTTTGTATTAATACAGTTACGTTACGACTTACATCACGTCCGAATTTCTAGTAATTTTTACATTAGTTGTTTTTTAAATGATAGTTTCCTGGGGGTAAAGCCAGCCTATATTTAATGGGTATTTTTCTTTTCTTTCTGTAGTTGTATAAAACCTGCGACTAAGAAGAGTTGTTGACATTACCTTTTTTTTTTTTTTTTTTTTTTTTTTTTTTTTTTTTTTTTTTTTTTTTTTTTTTTATAACCGTTGGTACTTCTTTCCAAATATATACTGAAATCAAAATCATGGGTGTATCGTTAAATAAAGGTTTATATATGTGTATATTTATATTTTTTTATGTTGTCTTGGAATTTCTTTACTTACATGAAGAGGAGATGATTGGAGCACTAATATGAAATTCTTCACTTATAATTCTTTAAAGCTATGATGATGATGATCGTGATAAATCAGATTATCTGTAAAAAAAAGTGCGGATATTATTCATTTCTGGTCCAATAAACTTTCCCTCCTTCGTTTCCTTCGAACTAAACAATTTTTTTATTTTACGTCCCTTAACAGTTGATTCTTTTCTGCTTTTCAATATTTTATTTTTACTAATTACTATTTAGACTAATAATTTTTTTTTTTTTTTTATTTAATATAGACTAATTCAGGTATTGTAGAGTTAGTAGATCCTTAGTGAAATTTCCTCTCCTCATTGCTGAATTTTCTAATGGAATATTTAATTTTTATCTTTCTTAAGATTCAATTGATTGTTTGTTTAAAAGAAAACACCCCTGTGAAAACAGAGCTTTTATTTCTTAGTATTAAATTTTCCAAATTTATTGAAAATTCCCAATTCAGGATTACATAGAAAATCCCGATTTTTATGTTGGTTTGTGGTCACTTCTTGTTGAGAAGCGAGAAAGACGGATGCAGACTTCGAGGTCGAATGACTCTTTTAATTCGACTAATTTGTGATTAATCTGCGTGTGTATAAATCAGTGAGGCGAAACTTTCCTGTGTAACTACACATCATATACTTGAATTTAGTCTTTTATATAAAAATAAAAAGCATTGAAACATTGAAGAGATCCTGTCTATAACCATACCGTGAAGTAAATAAAATCATCCGAAAAAGGGACTGTTAAGCTAGTTAGGGATAAAGAAATTGAAATAATGAAAATAAAGAATAACATAATATGAGAGTTTGGGCCAAGCCTTGGTTTTTCTCAAACTGGTTTGGGGGGGGGGGGACTTGGTGCTGCATTATTGCGTCGGTTTTTTCCTTATCTTATTTATTTTTTCCAGAGTCTGGATTTTCTTCCATTTCACATTTTTTTTTTTTTGTAAAACGAACTCTTTCTTGATCGCTAAGCAGCTCCTGGCGATATTATTAATCCTATAATATTTAGGTATTTCAAAAAAAAAAAAAAAAGTGTTCTGTTTGTATGACAGATTGGCTCAATATCTCATTTTTATTCCTTCAGTTTCTTGTCATCGATTTGTTTTTGGATCCATTATTTATTTTAAATTAGGTTTTCTATTTTTATTTTATTATATAAAAAAGGTTTTAATCACCGAGGAAAATAAACAATATGTACATATTTATTTATACCATTTCTGGAACCGAGTGCTGCGGCGAATCATAGCTTAATGAATAAATAAACAAACAATTTTGCTTTTATGCTTTACCGTGTGCCTTTTATAAACATTTACGAGCAACTAGTAAATATTATCGTTCGAAAAGAAAAATAATCTCATCTTAAAAACACAACAGTTTGTTACTTTTGGACAAGTCTCAATAATGATTTTCCCATTACATCAGCTTGGTCCGTATGATACTGCATTATTATTTTTTTTAATGTTTAAAATGGTCGTGCTACTTTTAGCTTTGCGATGTTACTAAGTAGCATTATTAAACATTAAACTAACGACTAATGTAAAACCGTGAAGGATTCTTTACTGCATCCAAAATCACCTTGAGTACTTATTAATATTTTTAATGATATGTATATCAACAGCCTAATAGGGGTACTAACCTCAATGGTGTGAGAATCGTAAGAAGGAAATAAGAACAAATATCATCAGGAAATAAGAACAAAAATCATCCTCTTTCATGTGATTGTAAATCTGTTGTTTCAATTCTTTCTAGGTACTTATGTATTATACCGGTCACCATGTCTGTTAACCAGTTACCTGAATAAAGCCTGTCACTAGTAACGCCCAGCTCATTTAACGTATTTTTTGGAAATTTATGCTACGATGTTTTTTAAATTTTATTTATTTTTTTAAATTTAATGCAATATCTGACATATCAGATACAAAAAATAAACCAATTTGTAAACAGTAGAATTGTGAACAAAATGTTATCCTTATTAATATCTTTTTTTTTTTATTTAAAAAAAATAACAGAATTTGTATGAATCGAAAAATACAGTAGTAATATAAAAATAATGGAGGCAATTTATATTACAGAAATACAGAACGAGCAGTTAAAACTTAAAAATAAGGTAAGTTAGTTTTGAAATGAAAACCTAACCAATGGAATATTATGCTGAATACAAAATTCAAAACAGGAAAAGGTTTTGAATATTTAAAATACCTGTATCTTTCTAATAGAAGGAAGCAGGAAAATTTTAATATACTTTTATAAGAGTTATGTAATATAATTTTCCATAAGATAAAACAAAATGATAAATTCAATGATTTTTATTTTTGAAAATGGTCGTGATTATGAAAGTAAAATCGAAAAATGTGATGATTTTATAATTTAAAAATTGTAATGACATATTATATGTGATGTTGATCCTGACGATGTGCCAGAACCCCGAAACGTAGGATGTTTTGAAGTAAATAATAAATTAGGAGACTTTTTTCTGTAGGAAAACTAGACTAATACTATTCGCCGAATAATCTTCTTACCAAAAGACAAATTTAAACTTTCATATATACTATAACATATCAAATATACTATAAATTAAACTATGCCACCGATGAAAATGAAAATGAACAAAATTTTTTAGAAGATAAAATATCCAATCCTCCCTCCACCACCACCCCAGAAAATTCTACGAATGGAGAACAGATTACTCTTAAAAGGTATTAGGCAAATTATATGTTCATTCATTGTAATTTTTACTGGCTGCTAAAGAAAGAAAAATTAAACAAAAAACGTGACACCAATATTAATGATTCCAGGCTTTATTGCAGGCTTATGGAATCATTCTGTCTAAATGTTCCGTGGATGCTGTAAATTAGTTGTGATTATGATATATGGAATGCTTATGAGATATTTAAATCGCTTGTTAAGTTAAGTTAAATAACTTCATTCAGTTTTGAGATACGTTTTAGTGTGAATATTATACTGCTTGAAGTTGGATCCGATAATTTTCGATTTACATTTTTTAAGATTGTAAAGATATTAAATCAGAACATGAGAATCTACTAGTATCAATAGTTTAAATTTATAATTAAAGTTGGGGATTTTACAAGGTATACCTAATTAGTCTTGTTGCGATTTCTATACATTTTTTAAAATTATGTGCTATTAATTTTCTTTTTTATCTTTTATTGGCCCTGATATGAAGCAGTTTACTTCTTTTAATATCTTAAATCCCGCCATTACTTCTATAAAAATAGCGTGTAGGGTTTTAATGACCGCCAAGGATTGCTGACGTTAAACCATTAGATTTTTTTATTTTACCAAGGCCACATCAGCAGAGGTACACCTTGACTGATCTCTCAAACCCTCTGTTAAGGGTTATGTATCATTCCTAATGATCCTGCTATGATTATAATAATAATACAAACAAAAAGTTTCATTTTACGAAATATGGACGACAACGGTGCATTATTTCCTGACAGCCGTTTTCAGATTGGCAATCATATTTAACATTAAAGTTCAGATTGTCTTTTAAGATATGATTCAAACGAGTTATAGGAGAGTTTTGGTTCCTGCTCATGTTTATAATAATTGTAATAATAAATGTTTCTTGAATAATATTTTTATGAATTTTCAACGTATTGATTCTACCATCATATCCTTTTTTGTGCTAAAAGTAGCCGATTTTCCTAAAGAAGTGAGACTGGTAGAGGTAACATAAAAGAACCTAAGTCGACGGATACGGTAGCACTGGTACTGGATATGATGGAGGTAGTTTTAGTAACTGGAGCCTTACTATTGAATAAAAGCCTGGAATCGTATATTTATAATTTATTTTTTCATGGCTGCCATTAAGGCTCTTCGGCCATAAGATTTTGTGCAGCCTAGAAAAGTTCGGGAGCTCCTTTTATACCGTTTCTTACAACTGTAAATACAATTTTACTCTTCTGTCTATCGAGGCAGATCAGGTTTGGAGGTGGTCCCCATGTGATATATGAGCCATGTTTTGTCTTTCTTGAGCCCTATTTTAATTTAGAAGACCCTGCAAGCAATCGTGCCTTGTCATAGCTCTAAAGCCCTTAGTCATATGAAGCTTTTTCTGTATGAAGGATTCAGACTCTTTTCCAGCGATTATTCTTTTTATTCGTTCTTGCGCCTTTCTTTTAAAAAAGTTTTTCATTTTACATGCAGTTGCTATGTATAATAATACTCGGTGTTTCATAAAATATAATTTATAGTGTCTATGACAGTAGAGAAATGAATTAATTATGTAATTCATCCATATTTTAATTAATAATTAACTGTTCAGAGAGCTACATAATTTTAGTTCATATAGCCTGTTTTTAATTACAAAGATATTCTTCCCAAGTCGTGTCCAACACTGACAGGCATTTAAATATTATGATAAGTGAAAAATATTCAAAATAATTCAATACATTTCAACCCTACATTTTTCCTAATCATTGTCTGAATTCTTCATATTGCTCTTTGTTTTGTTGAGACTTTAATTACCTTTCAAATTATCAATAACTTTCCCAATATATAATATGTACAGAGTTACTCAAAAGTTGATTTTTATTTTCTTTATAATGTATTTGATGTACGTGCTGATTGTTCGGTATTCTTAGGCAACTCAATAGTTGACATAATTTTCAAAATAGATTTCCTCGAGTTCTTGCTCTGGTTTGAAGGAGAGATAAAAAATCTATTGATCAGATAAAGACTTATACATTGACCATTTTTTAAATCGTATTGTAAAACTTTATTCTAAATGTATATATTTTTTTTATAACATATATACAAAGATGATGAAGTTACGATTATATATAAAAATGGTATAATTTCAAAGACAAGTGCAAAACGTAAATGTAATTTATACAGAAACGAGTAAATATAAATTTAAATCACCAAGTTACTATAGTCAAAATCAGCAATTTTGTAGTCAGTCAATGTGCGGTGACAGCATGCAGAGGTATATAAACAGGTGCGGTAACAATTGAGTCTCCGCTAAAATCGGACGGGTTGAAATTTTCAGTTCAACAACTAAATAAATCACGTTTATGCGGGCTCTAGTAAGATATATTGCGTTAAATTTTTGTGATTAAAAGTTGCTTGATTTGACCGAAAAGTTTAGCCAGTGTGGCATATTTTTTGTTTGTTCATTTGTTTGCTTAACGTCACTTTATGCCACTTAGGCTAATCGGACGATGCCACAGTGGGAGTCCTAAAGTTTGCCTATCCAGGTATAATTAGGATAGAGATCTTTAACGAGTACCTGACATCGTACAGGCTCGTGACCTCCATTTTGCTTCCTATCCGAGGGACGGCATAGACAAGGATTTTTTACTCCCATTAAAAAATCGTAGGGCCACCTCGGGACGCGAACCCGCGACCTTTAGTATTGTAAGTTTCTATGCTAACCACAATACCACAGGCGAACCCCTGCATATTTTTTATAATAAAATCTCAACTAAATATGAAGTTTCAACTATCCGACGGAAAAGGTCACTGATGCTAACAAGGAGTCTCGGAAAGCTAAAACGCAATAAAATTCCGTGCCGCCGAGAAACTCTTACTGTCTCTTTTGAAACTTTGTGGCGCAACTATGAAAGAGTACTAGGTTTCCTTTCTAAGGCACTAAGGATGGCAAAATATTTACTAACAGCTTTGAAGGAATGCATTCTTTTTTGATTTATTTTTGTGGTAAAAAAACAAAACAACATTCTGGGACTGAAGGGTTTTGGAATAATTTAAAATAATGAAATACATACAGAATAGAGTGTACAATAAATTTCACTGAAGAAACTACCCAATACGAATATTCGAGTTATGAATCAAGCAAAATTTTCCGACGATCAAACATTTTCTCTGAGAAATCTGAAATAATTTAAAATATTGATTGAATCGATGAGAATGACAACTGTACATATCCAAAATCCAGTTGTCAGGTACATGATCTCAGTTTTATTTATTCTTGGACTCGTACTGCAGTTGGCTCTTCTAAAAAATAGTTTTTGTTTTTTTTACTTGGACCAGTCTTGCATTGGACGAGCGATATGTTTAATTTCATTATTTTGTCATATTATATTGTCTTACACTTATTTTTTATCTTTTGACTAAAGGTATTATATTAAAAGGTACTAAATCTAACAGCTTTAGTCAAAAGGTATACATTTATGTATTAAAAGGTACTAAATCTATGTATTTCAGTTTAATTTTTTTTTTCTTTTCGTTTCAGGTAAGTCTTTTCTCTAGTTGTTGCTTTAAAGAAGTATTGGAAGTATGTACTTATATTATATTTCTAATTTTTAACAATTAACCTACTGATTTCAAAGATTCCCCCCTCCTTCTAGACTGAAACAAATTTTCCTTGTACGCTTTAATCCTTATGTTACTTAATTTGTTTTTATCTCTTTTCGGTACTTGGTAATGATAATTTTATCGTTTAGAATGTCATTAATAATTTTCCACATACTCAAGGATTACAGAGCTTGTTCCCTTGCCTATTTCTGGTTTTTTAATTATATATTTTTTATATATCATTGGAAAATAACTGCAATCCAAATCCAAACCCCAATAAACAAGTTGTGACGCCCCATTTCGAATATGAATTATTTTATTTATTTCTATTAAGGAGATCCTAGAAAAAAATAAAATAAAAACATTTCTTTATTTACAAAAAGGTTAAGAACTTTATTAAATTCTTGTACATAAATACTAAATATATTAAAACTAGAGCTATTAGTAAAATTAGATGCGCTACTTTATTCTAGTAATTTTTTTCTCGATATTTCGAAAATCATTGAAAATATAATCGGTAAAGTCTTGAGATACAATATAGTTACCTCATGTATTCCATAATACTTGTCACCAAATATTCATAGTAGGGGTAAGTTGGTATGACGTATGAGTAAATAGTATATAACTGAGGTGCGAAATTGATCCCTGCAATACTCCCACCCTTACCGATCGGTTTTTGACCCCAGGCGGACAGAGAAAAACCTGTTTGGGAGGAAGAGAATATAATAAATATGAACGAAACATTTATATAACTTTTCTTCTATTTTCATAAATGAGACAGGGAAAATATGACATCACTGACGGACTCTGTCTCCTTTTTTTTTTTTTAAATTATTATATTTTTATAAGTGTCTAAGTCGTAAAAACAATGTCAAATATAACTCACCAAAATCAAAAGCGTTGATTTCATTGAAATAAAACTTTCTTTTGTTTGTTCGTTTGTCATGTAAGAATTATCATTTGCTGTTACAAGGTTGTATTTGGGTAATGTTCTGATTAAGATTATATAAATATATTAGGAATGTTTCTGCTAAATAGTTTGTAAAGTAAAACGAATCTTAGAGGGAAAAATGAGATTTTCTGATCCGAAGGAAGACCTTTGAGCGTGTCCTCCAGTTGCGTAGCCTGTTATCAGTTCCGCGTTATGGTATACAGGACCCTCGCCTTCCCCCACCCCCTCTCCTAGTAAATGAGGCAACTTCAAAAATCATTTTATAAAAACTACGGAAATCCTCGCTTGGCAATGGATACGAACTAACCAGGAAACTAACTCATTAGCCAATCCAGAACGTCGACAGTTAATCCATCGTCCTTATTATAGTAGATAAACTTATTGTTGCCAAAATATTGATTTTTATTTTTGGAGAGCCGAACTAGTATGGTAGTTCACCATAAATAGATAAAACAACGCATTCATGACTTATGTTATAATAAAATAAAAATAATATGTGTGCCATATAGAGTCAAGTATAGCTTCTTGAGTATTCATTTTGAATAAACAAGAAAAAACAAATGTTTGTTTTTTAACTATTTTTTTCTCATTTTTACGAAAATTTCAGTTGTTTAAGGTAAACAAATCCGAGTTCAATTTTTATCTCTTATTCGTTTACATCTAATCATGGGCGTCACCAGCACCAAATTATTGGGGGGCTCAATACTTTCCTAGATAGGGTAGGTAGCAATTCAATGGGCCTAAAAACAAGTTTGGGACAATTAATTCATCCTCCAACGATATATTTTAAAGGTATTTATAGTCTTCTAAAACTTGTGAATTTATGCCTCAGTTATAAAATAGGGAGTTGTTAAGGCTTAATGTTATGGGCCAAAATTTCTTGATTTAATTTTATCTAAGTTTTTCTTCTGATCCTGATCCCACTAATTTCGTTGCTTTCCATCAACTTCTATAAGCTTCATCGAATTTATGAAAAGTAGGACCAAGCTGCTTGGTTTAGAAAAGAAATGGAGACAAATTCCGGGAGTACAACTTTGTTACAGTACTCATAAAACTAAACAGTTCAAGCTGAAATAAAAAATATATAATTCATCAAGTATAAAATGTGTGCTGTAATTAACTAATATTTCCTATTCATATTTTATTGGTAAACTCGAATAAATTCCGTGCTTCTAATAGCTAGTTACTGCTAAAATAAAATAAAACATGAATATGCGTGCAATCCTATGGTTCCTATATGAATAAGATCCTATGATAATAAAAAGCCTGGACCAATGTTATTTAAAAACTGTTGAATACCTATTCCGTTATAGAAAATCCAACAAGTCACGTTAGTTTGAACGGATTATGAATAACTGTACGAATACACACTTATTAATATTTGAGGACCATAAAATTAAGAAATATGATTGAAATAAAATGTATAGTTTTAATATAATGTCAACTATAATATTATCATTTTCGTTCGAACTTATAGGTCTATTTTATTTTAAAAATAAATGGATCAATTATTTTGTCATATTTATTACCAATTGAATTATGTCATAGAATGAAAGAAATTGTTACTTCTTTAAGAATAACGTAAGTCATGCCCCATTATTAGGGCAAAATCACAATGAATCTCGAAGGTATCCGATTTTGACTGAAAGTGTACGGAAGCGACTGATCTTATCTCCATTTCTTTAAAATAAATTATGTAAGATTTTCGATGACCTACTGAGAAAGATTAATATCTATTTGATACTCGTAAGGAGCGGACACAAATTGAAAAAAACCCGTTGTTTTTAGTTTACAAACTTTGTAGTGCGTCATAAGGTTGTCTAACATTAATAAAAAAAAATTTTTTTTACTACCATTCATGACTCAAATTGATCAATGTAATGCTATCCTAGTACCTTTTCCCATCAAAAAGTTCCATATTGACACTGCATTTTAACGAAATAGTAAGTTAAAAGTAACGTTGAAACCTTGAACTCGTTAGAAATCCTTCAATAGGCAGGAACTAAATTTTGTTCCTAGAAGAAATCTCTATTTCATTTTAGTATTTCCTTAACACAAGACCAGTGATATCTGCCCATTTTCCGTTAGGTTAATTGTATATTCATGTTATAGTCGTATTGCATTTTCTAGGATGATTGATAATTAGATAACAATTTTTCTTAATTTTTACAGCCTACTGTAAAAAAGATTAACACTTTTTACCCATGTTTTTTATAAACTGTCTTTCTTCCCTTTTATTTAGTTTGGTGATTTTAACAATAAAAATGAATAAATTAGGATATTTCATATGTTCCATTGTTTTAACAGACGGAAGGAGTGCATGAGCATTTTTAATATGTTGGTAGATTGCCATGTACGATTCGATCATGGCTGATTGCAATGTCGTCACTTACTTTGTTGTAATTAGAAGAAATAAATATGAACAGTTTCTTTTATTCAAAAAGTTCAGACACCCTTCAAGCCCAGGGTTCCAATGTTGGAACAATTAAGCTTATCAGTTTAGCTATGTAAATATAATTATATTTCAAAACTATTTTCAATATTTATAGATAAAAGAATCCAAAACAAAAATCAATAGGCTAAAAAACATTATATAAATATTATAAGGATATGTAATTAACTTTTCCACAAAAAGTTAGCTGTTCTAACACAATATGGGTATATGTTTGTCCTTCTCTATATTCATAAATATTTGTCAAACCACTTGTTTAGTTCATGTCGTTTTGGAAAATATTAATTAATTGAGTATTGTATGCTAAGAAAATTTCATGGTTTATGGCTCTTTTATTTTAAAAATATTTGTGTTCATTCAATGCTTCCTGAATATATTAATTATGGATTTATTATATTTAAGAGTTTACATATATATATATATATATATATATATATATATATATATATATATACATAAATGTTTCTGATTCTTTGAAAAGAATTATTGTCACAATAATGATCCTTTATCGTTGATAAAGGAAATAATAATTTTGCATGACTGGCTGTTTCTCGCCATTTTATCCCAGTATGTTAATTGCTCGTTGGTTGAAGGTCTAATGATTCAGTTTAAATTTTCGCTTAATAGGACTGTTATTTTTTTTATATTCGTAAAAATGGTTGGTTTGTCAAATGGATTCTATAGAATCGATGTATTCATCGATACTATACAGATATATCGTATATGGTATATGTAGTACTTTGTACAAAATTACTAATTTGTATCTTTTATAAGGTTTATGAATGTATCTTTCTTGCTCTATATTTTTATACGCAGTTCCCATGTTTGTAAAACGAAAAATAAACAACATATTTATATTAAATTACATTCGAAATGTGAGCGTAGAACTATGGTTTTTACGTAATAAAAATTTGTCGTAAGTACGCTGAGTATACTCTTAATTTCCTTCGAGTAACTGAGCGTTATCTTTATTTTTGGCTGTCAATATTTTCTTTCTTGGCGTTTTTTTGTAGTTTGGTTATTAATTGGTACCTTTTATATAAATTTAAGCTTTGTTCTTTTTTTTGTGACTTTAAATTTTTTTAATAATATGATTATTTCAAAATTTGTTTAAATTTGATAACTAATTAGAATTTTTGTACCTGCAAAAAGTGTAAATGGATATTTAGTTTGTGATGTGTTTTCTTAATTTAAAGGTATGCTATTTAATTTTAAAAAATACCTTTGCCGATGTGCTGCCTACAGGCAGTTGCTTCAAAAGTTTTTATCAAGTTGTTTTTTACTCATACCTGATTTACTTCTAATTAATGAATATAATTGAAAAATAATCCTGTATCTACATAAGATTTAAAAAGAGAAACAAACAATCGATTTAGAAATTATTCACTATCCATGTATATATGAATATATTTATTTATATATCTTTTATTTATTTCTTAAATTTGATATTAACTCACCGTATTTCAAGTTAATTTTTTTTCAAGGTCAGTTTAAGCTATAAATGACGATAAAAGCATTAATTTGAAATAAGTTAAGCTTAAGACATTTTCCCATAATTATCTGAAATTAATATCTATGGAAATTTTTGTAATACTTTGAATGAAATGAAAATATTATAATCGTTAAAAAAAAATAAAGTATATGGATTAATATGAACAACGTTTTTCATGATCGTTGTTTTTTTATAAAGTTTATCGTGTGAAATTCACGGGTTAAAAAAACTTATTATGAATGAACTTTGGAATTTATATGCACATTTTTGATAATTTTTTTTTTTTCAAATTCAAAATATTTTTGGTAAATTTCAAAATAATAAATGATGATGCTATAATGTCATTGAAGACTGCATTTGAATGCATAAACACAAAATTAGCCTTGGGATGAAAGATACCAGGCTACCCAACATCTCTCAATATCCTCGGGTCATAGAAGCCTATGTAAATCAGAGCTCAGGTTTCGTTTATAGTTTCGTCGTGTGGCGTTTAATTCAATGTCATCCCTGCAGTTACAAAATTGACGCAAAGGCAATATTTTTTTTTTTTTATGTCTCACACATATGTAATAAATTTCATTTTAGTTATGCATTGTAGTTAGACATGATTCGAATTATAATATTCAGCGGGGCGTAATCATTTTCAAAAACTGCTAAAAAGCCTTTTTTTTTTGTGGGATAAATTTCTTCTCAAAAGTAGGCTGGCTGCGCCCGATGTCTGACGAGAAAGCTGCAGTGAATGTGTCGACAGTTAGTATATATGTACACATAGGAGGAGTGTATTAAAATATTTATAAAAAGATAGAATTTTCATAGACCTTTTTATTTTATTTCAAATTTAATCATTCTTGATTATTTTTATTTTATTGATTAATATTTTAAGAAGGCTAACAAATCTTCTATTTATTTCTTAAAGTTTTTGATTGTCGGTACGCCATAACTTCTTTGATGTTTTATCATATTCCATGATTGAGGTATCATTGGTAAGATTTACTTCTCTTCCAGTCGAGCACAATAGTCAGATCCCTCAGAAAATCCAAGAAGGGCTGTGACCTTTTGTGTCCTGTTTAATTTACATTGGGGAAAAAAGTTTTACTTTATACTATGGTATTGTTTATATATATGGGGGCCGAGTGGACAAGGGCGCTTGCAATAGATAATCAAAGTTAAGCAACGTCCATCGTGGTCAGTACTTGGATGGGTGACCGCTCCATTCGGGTGACCGCCCACCAATAAAAGCCACGCAGTCCAAGTCTACCCCCACCTCCGGGTATGTGAGACCCGTCAGCCTACTGGAGGCGATTTACACCGACCGTGCGTAGGAGTGATGAACCTTCCCCGTGTATCTCATCGAGAATCGTGGTGTGGTTTTCCAGGATGTCAGTAACCGCCCGGAGGTCTGATTCAGGGACGGTATGCTTCAGGGAAAGAAATATAGGTCCTCGGGGCCTGCTGACTCTGAGCTACCATAATCCTTGGACCTAGACCAGTTTGTCACTGTCCTTGAACCCGAGAGAGCTGACGCCATCGGTGGGAAGGACACTGCCAAATTGGCCCCAATGAGATTGGTTATGGAGCTATGGGCAGTCTGCCGCTGTACCATGGTGACCATGGCTTGCAGCAACGTGAGGTTGGGCTACCCCCTCCAGGCTGTCTGTACTCCCGCAAGCAAAACAAATGTCTGTAAGAAGACCACACTGCGCGGTCAAAGGTCTCATTAGGCCTAATGCGCCAACCGAAAAAAAAAAAAAAAAAATGTTTATATATGTTATATGTTTAAATGTGTTATATGTTTATGGTTTTTAAAGTAATAAGGTCATTGATCAATATCTTATACGAATTATATGCACGGATCAACTAGTAAAATTTATAATAATGTTTAAGTGCCCACGTTACCCCATTTTAACCCCAAATAAGTTTGATATTTTTTTGTTTAAGTTGTCTCTGATATTAAGCAATTTTAATGCACTTAAAAAAAATATTGCCTTGAACCTTTTTTCGGGGAAATTATATTAAAGATGAATGGGGAAAAAGAAGAATTTAAAAAGCATATCTAACCGGATTAAATAGTGGTGATTGCATCGCGTTGATTGGAACGGAAGTATAAAGAAATCAGAATAGTGAATTAATAAAGTACTAGAAAGATAATCAGCACTAATCCTACGGGAAAGTTAAATAAAACATAGCGAGAAAATAATTCCTAACGTTTGAAGTGAAGATATTGATTTTTGGTGAGATCGAATCACTATTCTTCGAAAGGACTCTTTGAACTTTTAGTTGCGGACTTTCTTCTATTTTTTTTTCTGGTTTTATTGTCACTTTCTCCGATGCTATGTTAAAATCCTATTGATAAATTACCATGCCACAGATTTATGGAATGTATTTTGGACTTTAATAATCATTCATAATAATCATCAGACGATTAAAGGTACGAATATGGAGTGTTAGACCTCGGATTTTGCAAATCCGCGGAAATTTGCGGGAAGATGCAAAGAACCAGTCCGGAAAGGGAGGGATGCTCAGATGCAGGATGAATGACCTCGTACAGGACAAGGACACTTGGACCAAACTCTGCTACGGGTATCCACTGCACAGTGATTCAAGAAGATTGGAATATGATCATTAGAATAATAACAGAATTTCGGTGGGTTACGGTCTCCTGCAGTTTTTGACCAAACATTTTTTTGTCATAGTAATATTTCTATCTCTGCTTGAGAATTTTCTCTCCTTCTAGTCCGAACCGTTGGGCGTTCCCCAAATAGGTTCCTCTAGGTTTCCTTCCTGTTCTCTGTTGCTAGTAGGCCTTACTTCCAGATACTTTCTTAGTTATTCTTATCATCTCCCATTCTAAAAACCTCGCCAAGCTATCGAAGTCGTGAAAACATTTTTAATTTAATGCTCATAAGTTTTCTCAGTTTGTTTATTGCATTTTAAAAATCTTATTTGAACATGTATAATTTTTTGCAATACGCTCAGCAAAAAAATAATCTTCATTGGCCACGAGCGTGTTTACCTTATAATAGAAAGTTGAGGTATTTTGCCTATAATTATGTATAATTATTGCTGTTTTTCAGAACTTTGCTGACAAATTTGTGTCATTCCATATTCAACGATCGTGTTGAGCTTAATCAATTATATCTAAAATTATTGTGTTAGTGTATTATTTGTTGATTTCGGAAACGTGTGAGAATCCCTATCCTTTTTTTTTTTTTATGTTTTAAGAAGAATTTTCGTTTTTCTAGTCCTGTAAGAACACCAATCTTCTGATACACTGTGATATAAGCTAAAATTCGTTCCAGACACTTCCTTAGGGATTGAAGATTGCCTTGAACTCAATTCTTGGGAGTATGTTCCCTCTTTATCCTTGGATTGCTACTTTAATGATTTTTAAATACTTATTTTAAACTTACTTTAGTTTTTATTTTATACTCATCCTATCCAGACTAGTTAATTATTATAATGTTAATATAACAATCACATCCTAATAAGGATGCACATAGTTAAGTAAAACTTAATATTGCTGTGTTGGATCAGAAACTTTATTGCAATCATGGGATAAATAAAACAATTAGTAAATACATTACCTGACCGAAGTCTACAAATCATGGGTAAGATATTCCGAATGTCTTCTCATCTCTTTGATAAAGGACACTGAGTTCATGGTAAAATCTAACCCGTTTTGTATTAATGATTATTGGTTTGTTCTTTTGAGACATCAAGCCCATTTCCTATTTAGATCAACTGACAATTTTTTAACTTTAAAATGTTGGCGATGATAGACAAGAAAGTTGAAGTTCGTCTTTCTAAATTCGCCTAAGGAGCAGGAATGGTTAGAATTTGAAACATCGACATTTTGTTTTCCTTTCCCCTAACTGACGATCCTAATGCACAAACAACAAAAATCTTAATAAGTGATTAAATAATTTTGTTTAAACTATTGGCATTGTAGGTTTAAGACACAACGTATAATTAATTTAAGCTCGATTAATACATAATTATGGTTAATCAAACTCTTATTTTGTATTAATGTTTACGTGAATATACGCGTGAATAATAACTATTACTTACTATAAATAATAATAATAAATTTTTTTGTATGATATACATAAAATTCCTATAACTATCCTATACTAAAAAAAATCTGGTGCGTGCGCGCAACACACAACTTTCACTTACCAACTTACTTAGATAAGTTTTTTCAGACACATTTTTCTACATTCATATCTTATTTTTATTAATCGTTAAAGCCGTTTTTGAGTAAATAAAAAACCCAGTGAAAATGATATAAAATTTATTAAGTAAAGTCCCCCCTTCGGATGATCAATTTTGATGAAATGTTGGCTATCACATATTTGGCATATACATACATCAAATACCCAGTTTGGTCACAATCGAGAAAGTCGTTTTTGAGTAAATAAAAAAAGCACGTAAAAATGATACAAAATTTATTAAGTAAAGTGCCCCCTGCGGTTGATCAATTTTGATGAAATTTTTACAGACATATCTCGGGCATATAAATAGATCAAATACTAAGTTTAATCAAAATCGTTAGAGCCCTTTTTGAGAAAATCAAAAAAACACGTGAAAATGTTACAAAATTTATTAAGTAAAGTCCCCCCTCCGGTTAATCAATTTTGATGAAATTTTTACAGTCATATCTCGGGCATATTAGTACATCAAATACCCAGTTTGATCAAAATCGTTAAAGCCGATTTAGAGTAAATAAAAAAAACACGTGAAAATGTAACAAAATTTATTAAGTAAAGTCCCCCCTCCGGTTAATCAATTTTGATGAAATTTTTACAGTCATATCTCGGGCATATAAATAGATGAAATACTCAGTTTAATCAAAATCGTTAGAGCCGTTTTTGAGAAAATCGAAAAAAACCTAAAAAGTTATTAAGTAAAGTACCCCCTCCCTTTAAGTAATTTTGATGAAATTTATGCTGTCACATCGCGGGCATATACCTACACTAAATACCCAATTTCAGGATCGCACGGCTTATAGTTTTTGAGCTAGTCTGTTCACACACACACACACACACACAGACACACACACACACAGACCATTTCGCGGGACTTGGTCATTTCGACTCAGGGGACCCCAAAACGTGTATTTCCGTTGAAAACCGGAAGTCGAATTTTTTCACGATCGCAATACTTCCACTTACTATATATTTCATATATAGGTAAGTGAAAGTAAAAATATGTTGCATTAATAAATAACACAGCTCTACAGAAAATAATTACTTTCACTTACCTATATATGAAATATATAGTAAGTGGAAGTATTGCGATCGTGAAAAATTTCGACTTCCGGTTTTCAACGGAAATACACGTTTTGGGACTCCCTGAGTCGAAATAACCAAGTCCCGCGAAATGGTCTGTGTGTGTGTCTGTGTGTGTGTGTGTGTGTGTGTGTGTGTGTGTGTGTGTGTGTATGTGAACAGACTAGCTCAAAAACTATAAACCGTGGAAACCTGAAATTGGGTATTTAGTGTAGGTATATGCCCGCGATGTGACAACAAAAATTTCATCAAAATTGCTCAAAGGGAGGGGGTACTTTATTTAATAACTTTTTACGTTTTTTTCGATTTTCTCAAAAACGGCTCTAACGATTTTGATTAAACTGAGTATTTCATCTATTTATATGCCCGTGATATGACTGTAAAAATTTCATCAAAATTGATTAACCGGAGGGGGGACTTTACTTAATAAATTTTGTATCATTTTCACGTGTTTTTTTTATTTACTCAAAAACGGCCTTAACGATTTTGATCAAACTGGGTATATGATGTATGTATATGCCCGAGATGCGACTGTAAAAATTTCATCAAAATTGATCAACCGGAGGGGGGACTTTACTTTATTAATTTTGTACCAATTTCACGTTTACATATTTTATATTTACTCAAAAACGGCTTTAACGATTTTGATCAAACTGGGTATTTGATGTATGTATATGCCAAAGATGTGATAGCCAACATTTCATCAAAATTGGTCAAACGGAGCGGGCACTTTATTTCATAATTTTTTTTCCAATTTTTACCTTTTTTTCGATGATCTCAAAAACGGCTTTAACGATTTTTATCAAATTCGTCTTGTTTAATGAAAATTAGGAGTCCTTTAATATAAGGCAAGTTTTATCATTATTAAAATGTTCTGAGGGGGCTTAAATGGGGAAGGGGCCTTTTTTGTTTTCCTATAAAGTACCTTTGTTTTTGTTTATATGGAGAAATTAACTATCTCTCGTTCCGCCTAAAAATAAGAAATGGCTAAATATGAGATATGATAAAAATAAAGAAAACATATAGAGGAGAAAAAAAGAAAAATATTCAGTCAACTTATAAAACTCGTTGAGCCCACTCATGCGGAGGACGCCTTTAATGACAGACCATTGTTCATAATTTAAGCCGTTCTGTTCAATTCAGAAGTGGCAGTTAACAAAACGCATTAATTTCTAATCTAAGTAAGTTGGTAAGTGAAAGTTGTGTGTTGCGAGCACGCACCAGATTTTTTTTTTTTGGTTCCTAGAATCTCATAGCTGATTTTAACTATGTTTGGGGCGCTGATTCCAATACTGCAATCAGATTTTTACTTTCACTTACCTATATATATAATATATAGTAAGTGGAAGTATTGCGATCGTGAAAAATTTCGACTTCCGGTTTTCAACGGAAATACACGTTTTGGGGTCCCCTGAGTCCAATTAACCAAGTCCCGCGAAATGGTCTGTGTGTGTGTGTGTGTCTGTGTGTGTCTGTGTGTGTGTGTGTCTGTGTGTGTGTGTGTGTGTGTATGTGTGTGTGTGTGAACAGACTAGCTCAAAAACTATAAACCGTGCGGACCTGAAACTGGGTATTTAGTGTATGTATATGCCCGCGATGTGACAGCAAATATTTCATCAAAATTGCTCAAATGGAGGGGGTACTTTATTTAATAACTTTTGAAGTATTTTTCGATTTTCTTAAAAACGGCTCTAACGATTTTGATTAAACTGAGTATTTGATCTATTTATATGCCCGAGATACGACTGTAAAAATTTAATCAAAATTGATCAACCGGAGGGGGTACTTTACTTAATAAATTGTGTCCCACTCTTATGTGTTTTTTTCATTTACTCAAAAACGGCTTTAACGATTTTGATCAAACTGGGTATTTAGTATATGTATGTGCCCGCGATGTGACAGTAAAAATTTCATCAAAATTGATCAATTGGAGGGGGCACTTTACTGAATAAATGTTGTCTCATTTTCACGTGTTTTTTTTATTTACTCAAAAACGGTTTTCACGATTTTGATAAAACTGAGTATTTAATGTATTAATATGCCCTAGATATGACTGTAAAAATTTCATCAATATTGATCAAATGGAGGGGGTACTTTACTTAATAAATTTTGTATCATTTTCGCGCGTGTTTTAAATTACTCATAAAAGGAAAAAATAAGAAATGAATGTGGAAAGATTTGTGACTTTGTGAAGTGGCAATCAACAAAACACGTCAATTTCTAATCTAAATAAGTTGGTAAGTGAAAGTTGTGTGTTGCGCGCACGCACCAGATTTTTTTTTTATCAGTTCTACTTTTTTAGCTTCAGCATACCTTAACAGTAGTTTTATTTAAATTTCAATACCTATGATATAGATAACACAATCCGAAATAGATGTGTAAATGAACTATTTTAGCACGCTGTTCTCCTTATTTTAGAATACATATTAAAGTATTAGCTAGCTGTATATAATTGTTTGTAAGAATTAAAAATTAATAACATCTAGTAATAACTTGTAACAACGCGTTTTATGATTTAACCCATCATCCGAATAATGTTGATTACTTTTTGTTATTGTATACTTTTGAAATGCTCAACGGGAACATGGGATACCCACTTGATGGCAGATTACTGCTGGAACCTAAAACGAGACTGTTTGAAGAAACATTCAAGAGTCACTCAAAAAGAAGCTTCCGAAGTGTCAAATAGAGTCTCTTTGAAATGTAATTGGTTTATTTACAAATTGATTATGTAAATAATGTGTGTGTTTATATGGTTTTTATTTATTTAAAATGTTTTATGTAAAGAATTTTAATATCTTTGTTTTTTCCACGTGCCTATGTATTCGAGTTATTATGTTTTAAGAGGCATGTCACGCCATTTACATATCTCAACAACTAGAGCTGATAAAAGAAAGCTAATGGCAAATTTGGATTCAGCGCACAAATTATACTCAGAATCAGCTATAAAACTCTAGGCACCAATACCACTGTAGACCTGTGTAATTGATGTTTATGATTTCCTTTTGACGTAGTACTTAATTAAAATGTTCAAGTCAAGGTTTCGTCGACATCTTGTTAATGGCAACCGTTGTGACCTTGAAGTCGAATTTCTTCTTCTGGTATTTTGATTGATATATTTACTTGTTCCGAACTTCATCTTCAATTAGTTTTGATATGCCATGTCTAACGTTAGGAACCGTAGTTGATGCTTGATTAGATTATATGGATAATAGATCCAGACAGATCACTTTGAATAAATCGAGTCTTCCGAATACAGTGGTCCTCTACAGTACCCATGATTGTATACGATTAAATTTTCAACGGTAATAATAAAATTTGTATATTATTGCTGTAATTGCGAATAATAACAGGAGAAATTATGGCTTATCATTAGTTCTCATCAATTATAATACCCACTTCTAAGTAACCTTGCACCGTCATTTGCTTACACCTAAATAATGCCACCGTGAATTGCAAAGAATGGCGGATTGTTTCGATGAAACTGTGTCTTTTAATTTTGCTGCCATTTATTTTATTTAAAAAAATAAAAATTCTCATTTTTGATCGAGGGAATCTTAATTATAATTATTAAAATGTTGTTTTTAATTTCATCAACATTGTTAATGTTAAATATTGTTATTTGAATTTTCAAACATTAGCTTAATGTTATATATTTATATATATATATATATATATATATATATAACGAAAGATCGTTTTTGAAAAAAATAAAAAATAGATGAATCTACAGATCTTTTCAAGATATTATATCCCGGCTAGAAAATATTCTAATTTGTATAAACACACAAATGAAGATATAAAAATAAGACATAAGATATAAAAATTCCGTACCCAAACAGGTAATAGTATTTAAATAAATAAATGCTGAAACTAGTGGTATTAGAAAACAAGTTACATTTTTTGTAGTCTTAGTTGATCTCAAAAATAAAAATAAATAAATAAGAGTAACTGTAAATATAATTAAGTTATACAAATTTGTGTTATAAATTATAAATAGAAATTGTGAATAGTAATCGAAAATGTGGCAGAAATTTCAAATATTGATGATTGGTTTAAGATTTTGTTGTTTCTCATGCAATAAAGGTTTTTTTTCACCTGTGGACTTTTTGAATTTTCATGATGTTTTCTATATTTATATAAAAAAATCGCAAACTATACTTATTTTATTATTCAAGTAAGTTAAAAATTCTTTAAAGATGTATGAATTTTACTGTTGCGCATATAAGTTTAAAGAAAATAAGTTGAATGAAATCAATTATTCCATAGGCATTTCGCATCTAGGAAATGCTCTGGTATCTATTCTTATCGCATAATTTGTATTCCATGTTGATACAATTCTTACATCAGTGGGCCATGAATACTCAGACTTCTTGTAGGTAGTTCTGAGCCGCTTCCTAGAAGTTCATATCTTGTTAAAAGACAATTTTAGAAGTTTGGCCAACTTATTTTTTTTTTAATTATTATTCGATTGTCATTAATTGTATAGATATTTTTATATGAATAATAACACTCACCGATTAAGTTAAACTAGCTTGCATGACTATTTTCATCGTAACTTAGAGACTATTAGCAGTGATATCGACATTAAAGTCTTTTGCATATTTCGACCTTCCTTGTACGTTAATAGACTCCTAAAAAACTCCATGCCCCGCCGAAGAAAATTATCTAGTAATTGCATAATTAACTGTTTGTATTTTTTTTTCCTTTTCCCTTTCCCAAGGATACTACTTATTTCCTCTCAGTAATTAACTTAATCAGAGTTCTAGAAACGCTGTTGAAAAACGTTGCTCTAAAATAAACTTAAATGAAAAAAAAGTTAGCCATCACGGAACGCTCGGCTTATGTGAAACATTAATGTTGGTCATATTACAATTCATCTATTTTTCTTTTTATTCTTATAATAATAATTATCTATGAAAGGAAAGTGTTTAACACTCCTGGCCCTTAATTATAATTACCTACCCTTAATATCATTTGTATGAAATTATCCTTTTTCTTGTATTATACCTATAGACAAACAGTGATTCAAATTTAATCGATAACTGGTAACAATGGTAATAATTACCTTTTCCCCCACATATAAATTCTAAAAAAATATGTGTAATTAATACTTAATTTATAATTTTTTTTCCTATGACCGACAAGTGTTTTTGTAACCTGTAAAAAGTTAATAATTAATCATTCATAAGAACATTTATGAAAAATTAATCTTATACTCCTTTATTACTGGAAGACGAAATTTTTTAAAATTTTTATTGAAATCTGAATCAGTAAAAAGTTAATGTCGTCTCCCGAATTACCTAACCGTAATAATATGAACGAGGAACTACTCTGTTTATACTCAATTTGACCTATGAACGAACTAATTTCGTTGAAATTTGATAAACTTGTAATAAAACATAAGCCCGACAAATAGAGAGGATAATGTAGATATCACTATAGGCGGGCGCAATCGACTATAGGGTGCGCTAGTAGTTTTGCAAAATGTCGTAAAGAACGGGGATAGACATAGTTGATGTGATACGAGATAATTGGTAATTTTAAAAGACCATTAATTGAAGGGCAGGCTATCCTTGATGCAAACCACATAATTACATGTGGAATAATATCTAAAAGTAAAAAAACAGTTATTTTACAAGCCTTGTGCCTTCAAACTAGCAATCTTAATGGACTGCTTCCACTCAAATAAAAGTGGAAATCAAATTTATTAATAACAATAAGCAATTTTCTTGTCATTGTACGTGTAAAGCTGGTAGTTCTGGTAAATGCAAACACATCATTGTAACTTTACTCTACGTTTTTCGGTTTGTAATAACATTAATTACCTATTCATACAATCGTTGTTATGACAGCTTAGATTCTTTGTCATATTATTTATTTATTTGTCAAAACTTTCAGGCTTCGCATTGAAAACTTGGAACAATTAAGCACAACGGATGTAAGACAAAAATGGGGAAAATTAAAAAAGAAAAACAAATATGACACTTTGGTCCCAATGTTATTTGTATAAAACTAACATTTTGGAATATTAAAATATCAAATACTAATATTTACCTGAATAAATATAGTCACTGTCTTTAAAATGAAGACGACATATCGTCATATGTTAAGAAACAGGCTTATCTATTCTTAATTTTACAATTCACTCTTTAAGAAACTTTTTATTTTTTTGTAAATAAATGGAATGACACGTCTTTTGATTTTCTAATTGAACACTGAGGGACCGAGCAATACCTATTAGACATTTTTTAAATAATTTTTTGCTCAATCGGGTTTTAATTATGGAAAAATAAATTAAAAACGCCAAAGAACCCTATGAATCCCAGGTAATGGCCCGGCTTCTATCCCCGTTTCTCTAGTTCCTTAAAGAAGCAGCACCGTCGCTTGCGTCCGCCTATACGCATTACTAACCTCAAATGAACAGCACAGGTTATGAAATGAAAAAATTGAATTGCGCATGCGTCTGATAGTTTGTTGAACGCAATAAATCGTGTTAGAACAGCCCTGAGAAAAGCAGTGACGCACAAATAGAAGAAGCGGAGATGTAATGAAATTTTCTCCCGAGGCACGCCAATAGATGTGCCTCATAAAAATAAACTAAATTTCCCTTCGGGTTTCAAGTCTATTAAGCCAGTAAATCGGCATGATTTAAACATATTTAAAAAAAAAATAAGAAAATGTTATATCTGTCGTAAAATATTCTTTACGATAAATTGCTTCAGTTAAAAAGAAACATTAAATTAAATATTTAAGAGTCGTTAAAATTAATTTTAATAGTGATAAAATGAAAAAAAGGTACAAAAACTCAAACAAGATGTAGATATTATTTTTTAATATATTTTCTTAATTAAGCTTTCTGACAGTTCGGGCTGTTCATTTCATTCCTCTTGGCATTAAAAAAAAAAAAAATATTTACTCATCTAGGTATATTATTTAATGTGTTTTTACCAATTAAAATAGCATTAATTTATAGATTAAATAATATAATCAATGCCTTTTATTGTACTATAATTATGTAGTATATTATTATGTATAAAAAATGACTTGTTATTAAATTATAATTTTGAGATTTGTAGTACATAATACCATTTATTTCTATCACGTTTGTGTAATGCCAACCTCACTATCATATGAAACATGACTCAGCGTTTGTAAGCTACGGACTGTAATCACCTCACCTTAGCACCGAAGTCAAATTTCGAACATGTTTTAACCTTATATTATAAATTACATAAAATCTTTAATTTGTAAAATAAACTATAAGGAGAATGTAATACTACCATAAACTCAATTGTCAATTGATAGAAACAGAGAAACTAGAAATACTTACTGGTAATTAATATTTTATTGTGGTGAAAAAATAAAACATGGTAGACAGAATAAAAAAAAAAAAAAAGAATGCTCAAAAACTATCTTACTCCTTATCCTCTATTTTATCAAGCGCTGTTGCTTTGAATATTGAATTTTATACCATAGCTTTGTGGAATAGAATTATATGACACAATAACATGACACACCATCGTATCATATGACACTAGTAATTGTGTCTTTGTGTTAATGGTTACGTGATTTCAGTAGCTTTGACATAAGCATAAAATATGTATTCTCTGTTTAAAACAAACTCTAAAAGAAAATATGCAACTATTAATCGTTTTCTTCTATCTTTTTAGATTGTTCAGCAAAAACTAAATCCCAATAGATTTATATTAGCTTAATATTTTGAAGTCAGGAAAAAATTCGTTACCAGATATTCATTCGTGTTGCTTGTTATTACATGATCTATTTTTCATATTTCCTTAAAATAAATTAACTTTTGATAATGATTCAATAATAAATGAATGTTTGACGAATTAATGTATAATATTAATATGTATAATATTACTGGGTGAAATAGAAAATCATTTCTATTGTAATTCTAATTATCAATCGAAGCGTGGAAATGCATTTGGTTAAACTTCCTTTAGGAAATTTTTACAGAAATGAAGTGACTTAAACCCTCTAGGGTGAACTACGTTCGGTGCTTACTTATACCCATGCCATCTTTCATAAGTTCAATGAACTCTTTTCTGACTACAAAACATTACTTATACCCATTTCTGAAGAATGGCTTTGGCACATATAACAATTTGGCAAAAAAAACTTTGTTTTATTTTTTTGGCACTTAGACTTATATGCATTTCGCGCTGCAATCTTTAGACGAACGATAGAAATTATAAATTTGAAGTTAGTAGTTCTTTTGGAGTCACAAATAAATGGAAGCATAATATTTCTTTCAATTTACCGAAAGAATTTAATATTGAGTTAAAATGTTCCTTTTTAATTTCTTTAATATTGATTAATTTAATATTTTTTGTAACAATGTTAGTATTCACTGAAATTATAACTTCAATTTTTATCTGTAGTATTGCAAAATATTGATGCTTTCTTAAAAATTGAAAGTTAGAAAATATTAATTTGAATAACTCTTGTTCACTATACCTTGTAGGCCCTAATCACATATAAATTTAACGGATAACTTATTTCGGTGCTTTCAAATCATAAGTTCGCAGTTTTAAACGTACGCTATCTTTTTTTCACTTATCTCTTGTAAAAGCATTGGCTCAATTGGTTTATTTTGAGATTTTTTTATTTTTAACAGTTTTATTTTGTTTTTTAAAATTATTTCTGAACAAATTATTATTACCATAAATAAGAAGAAGAAGCTGGAACGGTAACAGTTTATGGCGACCGTCTAATACTTATGTTCCCTGATTTCAATCAGTTTCAGTTCCAGCATCTGCTTATTAGTTGCTTAACATGCGTTTCGCATAGCATCCTAGACTTTTTTTCATGCTTTCAGGCCTGTCGTTAAACGCAAATTTCCCACAGTATACAACAAAAATCGAACGCCAATACCGTAATCTGTCCGAAATAATTGGGTCAAAGACTGTGTTCATAACGACTGACGATAATTGTTCAAAACAAGGATGAGGTTCAAGGGCCAACATAAATGGCATTTAACCCTGGCATCATTTCACTTATTATTTTTCCTTTTGTAGGATATATTTGCTAAATATTGTATTTTTGGAATATGTTTTGTATGATTAGAATTTGGAAAAAATCGAAAAGTTAATGATAATCGAACCTGTTGTGTATTTATTTTTACGGTTTTCCTTATATCTTTTGATCGTATCTTGTTATTCTGAAAAGTTAATATACAAAAGTTTGCCTTTTGAAACCAGATCTGGGAAAAAACATATTAATTTAATTTACAAAAAAAAAATACCTAAATTATTTGAAAAAAAAAAACTTGAGGTTTTTCGTTTTTTAACAAATAAAATGTATCTTAACCTAAAATCATTTAAAATACTTTCCGATCAAAGAATTTAATTACAAAATAAAAATAAAAAAGTATTTTATATTTTAATTAAACAAAAGTAAATGATAATAAAAATATTTCTGACCTAGGTAGTGCGTCATTGCAATTCAGTAAGAAATCGATATTTTTCGATCGGTGTGTTAAGTAACTCTCAGATTATCGTCGCATTTGGTTTGTTGCACTTATTAAATGAAAAAATAAAATTATTTATTGCTTAAGCCTACGATAGCAATGCGATCAGTTTTTAGATAAAATTTGTCTTTTGACCGGTTAATTCCAGGTAAACTAATAATTCTAAATTACATTTAAAGCACTTATCTATGCACATTTTGTTTTTCTTATTTCAGCATTTCCTCCATGAAATGTTGAGTGTTGCTATTTCAAGCGCATCGGTGTTTCGATAAGGCATGTCTTTGAATAAGGCGACTTTGAATTATATTAACTTTTTGTATTCTTTCTTGTTTAAACAAGTCTAGTATTTGGCATAATAAAGTTCTTAATATTTATTTGTTTTAATTAAATTATTCCTTTTTTTACTAAAGTAAACTTTTGAATCTTGAATTTGTTATCTATCTGGCAATTTAAATGTAATAAATTAATATAAAAAGCAAATACTGATAGAATAATGTATCTTCAACCGATCGTAAGAAATGTACACTTGTAAGTTGTAAAATAAAAATGTGGCCACGTTTATTTCAATTTTAAATGTCGGTAACGAATCTACTTTACGAAGGAATCTAATTTTATAAGGTAGACTCCATGAATAGTTTCATAAATTTTACTGAAACAAAATATTAGGCTCTAAGAATTTTGATTAAACTTGTCATGTTTAATGAGAATCAAGTATTTAGGTTTTGTCATAATAGAATTGTTCTTAGAGGGCTTAAATGGCGAAGGAAAAATTATTGTTTTCTTGGAAATTATTTTATTCATGGTAACTAAATAAAGTTGTCAATAACTAATGGAGGATTTTAAAATTAGACGCTTAGTAGCTTAGGAATATTATGCTTGTATTCCCTTATTATCAAGGTTTAAACATTTATTTAACAATAAAAAAATTTAGTGTAATTTAGAGAGTAAACACGTGATGCTTAAAGTATTTAAAGCGTTTATGGAGTGAAAACAATGTGGTACAAGATAATCTTCTTAAATAGTTATATTTTAGTTTGCAAACTTTAGTTCCATAATAGATTTTTTAATACAATGTAAAGTGGATTTAGAGGAACAGTAATCGTTCTCTGTTTTCCGAAAGGCATAAGAGCATTTTAAAATTAAGTTTTAATTTAATTTAATGTGTGGAAAAATGTGTGAAGTTGAGGAATGGCGTTGACATATTATCAAAACCCCTCGATTTCTAATCTAAGTACGTTCGTAAGTGAAAGTAGTGTGTTGCGCTCATCGCGCCAAATTTTTTATTTTTCTATTAAAATCTATATGTGAAAGAAGATAATTATTAATTATTCTCGGAATATTTACAAATAACGGAACCGCGGTGAATAATTTTGTTAATCTATTGTTTGTTGTTAAAGGAAATTTTATCTGTTATACACCGCACAATTTGGTGCTCAGATGACAAAATGGCATATGCAACTTTTATTAAAATTGCGAGTTTCTCCACATTCTAGAGTCTCATTCGTTATTTGTAATTGTTTAGAAGGTGGCAAAGAGTCATAAGTCTTTTGATATATTTGTTTTTTGAGAAAACAACGATAGAAAATATGTACTAATTAGTAAAAAACAACCTTTGCAAGCTATGCAAAATACTGTTTTATAAAATTAAGAAAAGGGACATTTGACACTTAGCTATCTGAATATAGAATACCTATAGCATTGCATGTGTACTTATAACAATAATTATTAAATGAACATTGTATAAATATATTTGGATATTTTGTACAATCAAACGTTGGCATGACAGCTCCAACTGAAACCTAAGGATGACCGTATGACCTGCCAATTACAGATTCGTTATAAACCTTAATTGATAGTCCTCGAGAGAAGTAGGTCGGTTTGAAATTTTAAACATTTTATTTATTTGATTTTAAAGATCAAATTTTGACATAGATTCGTAAAATAATCAGTTAACAATAAGGAGGAATTCTCCCCAATAATTATGAGGAAATATCAGAAAAAAAAAAAATAATTTTAAATCTAAATGATACTCCGGCTTTCATCCAGTTATTCTAAAAAATATTAAACCATTTTTGCTGCAATATCAGTTTTGGCAAAATTAAAGTCGATTCTTGACGTAAAATGTTGAAATTGGTCTCATTTAAAGCATACCTACTTTAATGTACTACAATTTTTAAAGATTATTTGGTCAATTCAATGCTCTAAGGAAAGTTTGAAGAAAATCTTATAGCTATGAAAATTTGATACTTTTTCTTCCGTTTTCTTTATATGCGGATTAAAGAAGCATCGGGTTAAAAGTTCAATGGAGTAAAATATTCCTGTAGGGAGATTTATTATATGAATACTTTATAAAAATAAACCATTCATATGTAAATTCAAATGTTCGGTGCGCTAGAGAAAAATTAGATTAGTTTGCGAAGACAGTGATATAAGAAAACTACAGATCCTCCTAAATGATGGTGTTCATCCGAGATTCACCAATAAAATCAAAATTCATTTGTTGATTACTCTTTATTGTAGAGATTGGAATCTACACAGGCTAGTCCAAGATGGGACACGACTTCATGGCAATTCTCTAACTATGAAAAAATTTCAATGGCTAAATAGGACAGCAAACAAACAAACAAAAAATTAAAAACTCGCAGTGCTTTGTAGGATATAGAGCGTTACGAAAATGCCATCACTAAATTTATAATTATTAGCTTCAAAAACAGAAAATTTTTATTAATGGCTCAAAAATGATTAAACATTTATGACATTTTTTGGCATGGTGATTAGATATTACTCTTTTAACTCAAATATCATGACTACTACGAATCATAATGGAATTCTAATTAGATGGTTCAAAATAGTTGATCAAACTGAATTAAAAATTACAAAAAAATAAATAAATAAACGATAAGAAATGGTGAAAAATAGTCAAGTTGAAATTATACATTTTTTAATAACTATAGATTATAAATAAAAACGTACATATTTGATCTCTATACAATATTATCTCTAACAACATCTATATTTAACAAAAGCAAATCTTTTATTACTGATCATTTTTTTAGCTTTGACAAACCAACGTTGCTTCGTCTCAATGGATTCAGAGGTAAAGGAACAATCAAAAACTTTGTATCACTCGACCTACTTACAGCAAATTAATGTGCAGACTTTTTTGTTTATAAACCCCCCCCCCCCCTCCCACAATAAGAGCAGTTGCCACTTCAAATTTTGACAGAATCTGCAGATCTAGGATTGTAAAACTTACATGAAGTTAGAACCAAAGTTCAGTGAAGGTGCGAATTTCGTTTTAAACATGATCAATTTTGGTCTCTTTCATCTGTATATTATATTGTGCTGAGTAAATAGCATATAGTAAATATAGTTGGGCAGTATCACTGTTGAATATAGTGTTTTTCTCCCACAGTAAATCATCTATATGTTTTATTCTGTCATCCGCTGTAAGAGAAACTCTTCGAAATGCTTCTAGAAAATGAGTTGTGAAAGTGAAAGGGGCACCTTGGATGATAAGAGTTGGTATTTTCCAACCTGCGTCTCTTCTTTATTTATTATTAAAATAAAATAAAAGGTTTTTATTCATGCCTCATTTTAATAACCAAAAATACCAGATTAATAGGACTGTTAAATGATAATAAAATTGTATCTTGTATAGAAAGTATTAAAATGAAGTGCTTTGTTTTTGTATGTGTACTTATGCTTCATTAGGAAGGTAAATAATCTACTTGATTATTATTACATATTTCTTTTTAACAAAAAAAAAAAAAAAAAAAAAAAATGAGTAAAACAGTAGAATATCCTAAAAATCATGACATTAATTAGAATTGTGTAAATTGTAGAATTCTATAGAATTCTAGAAGTGCAATATATTTACATGTATTAAGTCCGGAGCCTTTTTGGTTTCTCATTAACGCTTGAGATGACCGTGAACGATACCTGTTGCTTTTTCACGTAAGGCCATCCAGTCCAATCAAGTCCAAAATGTTTTTTTAACTTTCTTGAAATGCTAAAACGTTGATTTCATGGTGTATTTTATAAATTGAGAATATTTATATATCGCATATATCATTAGGCCAGATAGAGTAGAGTTTATTTTACCCAAGTCTAACAAATAATTAAAGCTTTGTTCCAACAAGCTTATGAACACTGTGTGAACTAACAGACCATCATTCTTTTGATTCTAAATTTGTTTGGACGGTTTTAGAAAGGATGCTGGATGAATCGAGTGGGAAAACCAATTGCTTGTTAGTTGACAACTATTTTGCTTGTTGTAACAATGCTTATATTAACAATATTATTAAACATTGTAACTTGAAACAAAACACAAAACATATTATTTAAAATAGTTCTAGATTATTGTTGGAACAACAATGTTCTAGTACATGTTGATGACTGTTCGGGAATAATCTACGCTTGCCTAGAACCTGCCTGTTCTGTTTCACACTAAATATAAGGAGCGATGGACTGGGGAGTTAGTCTTGCTCTGAAGGTTGATCATATGGTTTGTGTTGAAGTGTCGTTACAAGTTGATACTTTTTGTAACCTTTTTAATTATTTGAGTTCAAATTGTGAATAGTTATTTTCGTTCAATAAAAATTATTTTAACCCACATAAGAGTTACAATATATTAATATTTTTACAATAAATATTTTTATTTTATTTTTTACAGTATTTTTTCATTGATTTAATGATGGGAGTGGAAGTAAGGTTAGCGAAAATGTGCAAAATTGAATTTACATTAGTAAGGTATAAATAGCAAAATTAAAACCGTTGTAGAAACAGGATTGATATTTCCACAGCAACTGTTTCTCAATATCAGCAATTATCGTGGTGAAATAATTATTTGAATATATATACTTACATAAATTTTATTAATTTATACTTCATGTAAAATTCATTTACATATTTAAAATTAAGACGAAAGTATTAGCTTCCACATTTAAATAAAGCATTCATTATAAATATTGCACAATTGAATTAATAAATCTCAACAAATAATTCTTTTTGTTAATAATTTGGCCCTATCCCCATTTGTTTACATCCCTTTAATATCTAAATTGTACGGTTCCTATATCATGTGGAGGTTTGATACTTTGATTAAAAAAAAAAAAAAATATGTTTTTCCCCAACGTGGATAACCCAATCACCTTTTATTGTATTAATATTTTTAAAAGTGGTTTAGAACGTATTTATAAATTTGTTTGTTAATGCATTGAGTTGAATTTATTTATTTTATAATTTAATTTAAATAGTGTTTATGAAATATAAATATAAATTAGCAACAACAATAGATAATATAATATACGTGATTCCTTTTTTTTTTTATTTTTTTTTTTTTTTTTTATTTAGTTCTTTAAAGGAAATATTCTTTGTTTTGCTATTATTCTATCCTTGTATTCATGTCGGGATACTGACCACACGCCGTGCATACTTATGCACTTATGGTACACACCTGGTCAGTAATTCGGTTTTTCTGATTAAAGAGCTTGCACTTTATATTACAGCCAAAGGCATTGTTTTTGGTTCTATACTACATATTGA
The DNA here is from genome assembly GCA_911387785.2 of Aelia acuminata. Taxonomy (NCBI): domain Eukaryota; kingdom Metazoa; phylum Arthropoda; class Insecta; order Hemiptera; family Pentatomidae; genus Aelia; species Aelia acuminata. Next base: position 55,596,039 of record OU426983.1, on the reverse strand, counting down.
ACTTATAAAACAAGATGACAATAACTAAAGCAATAGTATTTTAAGTTATTGTACTTGAATATTTAGTAGACTTAACTACTTAAATAGTAGGATTATTCATAGGTGTCAAATGGTCCCTAAAGCGTTGAAAATAAAATACGATCAAAGGCTATTGTCCTAATTATTAAATTATATCTGAGGCATAGTTGTGTACAAAAATAATAAAATGAGTTATATATTTTTTAATGATTATTATTTTAACGTCTGTCTTGAATTGATAGTTAATTAGGAAATTTCGAGATAATTTGTGGTATGGTCGAAGGACGTCTAGAAATATATCGATTTGAGATAAAAATTTAATCTTGGACAGGTTACTCTGGACCTTAACCCAGTTTACCCCTCTAATTGGGTTGATGGGTTGTTAACAAGACATGCAAGCAACTAAATCAGCTGCAACTTGATTAACATCAGGGTAAAAATAATAAGTCACAATTTATTTAATTATTTAGTCTGGAATTGATCGAGCGTCCAAAATCCTAAATAATGTATCACTTATGGGGGTTGACAATTTTTACTAAAAAAAAAATAACAATTTCCAATGTCACACGAATTATAACAACACAAATATTTGAACAGGTTACAAAAATTATCACTTTGTAACACACAGGTAACCATTTGACTTGAGCTTCTCTTTAACAAAGGCTAAGACTAAGACTAACTCTTCAGTCCCATCGCTCTTTATATGTAGTCGTAAAGAGAAGAGTCTAGAACCTCGTGGAATTGCGTAGATAGTACTCGAACATCGTAGCCACAAATACGTGCTATGAAAGTTTGCTCCAACTGCTATTTCGTTACAATAATAAGTATAAGACCATTCAAAAGCATATGTTTTTGTTTAACGTTACAATAATTTAAGAAGTGAATATGTAAAATGCTATTGGTTAGTGACAGATTATTTACTATGTACGAGCACTAGGTATAAAGCATTTTTTTTCATTATTTTTAAAATTGACTTTTCTCAAGTGTTCTCTTCCATTATAAAAAAATAAATAACTGAAGGTTGTAGAATTAATTTTTAAATATCTTTTTTTTCCAAGAATTATTTTTAAGTATAAAAGTTATGGTAACATATAATGATACTTTAATGCTTAAAGTAATAATAATACTTCATTTGAGGATACCCGATAAGACTGTTGAATGATATGGTTTCACTATGCTTAATTCTTTTCTTTATTGTTTCTTAAAATTTAATATAAAGGCAAAAACTGGTTCTAGAACGATATTAATGTGCATTCAAATTAGTAAGTAATTAAAAAAAAAATCATCTTTTTTCTCTTTCGATTAACATTTTAAATAAGTATCTTTGAATTTCATGGATACCTGAGGTTTAAGTGAATTTTTAACGAAGGGGTGTTAAAGCTTAAGACTGTACGAAGGCCGGTTTCAACACTTCAACACTATAAGAGACAGTAATTTATTCAAGCTAAGAGGTTGAGAATGTCTGAAACCCTTTTGGGACAAGATAACTTTACCATATAAATGGCGCATTTGTTGTATGCTTCACTTCTGTCTCCCTTTTCCGACGTTTATGTACCCTATTTCTCAACTTCATTTAAAAAAATGCAGGAGTAAGAAAAAGGCTAAAAAGAAAAAGGTGTTATTATATACCTCCAATGGTTTGATAAAAAAAAAAGAAAAAAAAAACCTTGCTCTTCTTTAAGTTTACCAGACAAACGCCTGGTTCAAAGGTTTATGAAGAAACTCCACTCCTTAATAAATACATATAGACATCTTTATGTTATACAAATTTAAAAAAAAAAAAATTCTTACAACTGTTATAGTTAATAGTATATTTTCAATTATTAATTTGTTTTGTTTTCTCGGATTGGTATCAGGGAAGTAAATCGTTTGAATTCGATATAGAGAAAGTGGGTGCTATAATGAAGGAGCAATTGATATTGGAATCTTAACCTGTTTCATTAAATCATGCTACATCCTGTTTGTTTTGTCTTCCCTTTCCTCGCCTGTTGGGCTATACGGGATTTTCGCGGGCCAGAGGAAATAATAGGGGAATTCATCCCATAAAAGTTTCCAGATGAAAAGAAAGATATTTTTGGTCCGTGAAATAGGTTAGGTTATTATATGGTAGTATAAAATCTAAAAAAAAAATAAATAAATATATATATATATATATATATATATATATATATTAGGGATAAATACATCAGGCGGATACGAATTCCTATTCATTGGAACAGTGGGTTTTGGAAATATAAGATAGATACACATATAATAAATTTTCTGATATAGCTTGATCCCATTTAACTTATTTTATTCAAACCATATGATTTGCGGGTTTTAGAACATTTAAGCAGATTCCTAAGGTTACTCATACATTTTAGTCAGAGACAGAAGACGTCCTAGCAAGTCACGTTCGTCAATTACCAAAGACATATGTCAAGCAATCATCATGATTGTCAGCTTTCTGCGTTTTCCTGCTCCCTAGATGATTACCATGGAGCCCAGGGACGGACGCCATTACTGACGAGGAGGAGGGTGACTTATTCCGCAACTCTTCGGAAAATCCGAAAAAAAACAACTTTTAAATCATTTAAGACAGACTGTACTTTGAAAATCGACATCGGCAAGGTTCAATAAGTAAAACCATTAATTTTTTTCAAGATAAATTGTCATTTTTGAATAAAACTTATACTCCTGTCAAGCGTTAACTTTTGAAAAATTAAGCAAAAAGTGCAAAATAGTTTTTAGGGGAAATTGCAATATTTCTCTAATAAATAGCTACAATTTTATTACCAAGAAATGATGACGCGTGGAATAACGTTTGAAAATCATTTGGGAACATTTCCCAACTATACTAACTTTGATATATCGTGATGAGTTATCATAATTATTAAAATTTCTCTGATTTTGATTTTTTCCCACTCACTACTCTATCACGAAATGATGACGTCCTCGAGTTCACCTCGCGTCCCCCGATTAGTGATTCGGGTTGTGTGTTGTTGTGTTATCTTTAAATGAACTATTTAAATATTTACTTCACTTATCGGATTTTAAAAAAAATATTTACTGTTTTTCTAGTTTCTGTCGATATTTTGGACAATATGATATCTCGACATCTGAACAAATGCAGTGGTATTTTAAATCTGCTCATGTTAGTTAATGTTTTTTTATATATTTTATATTTGAAGAGAAAAGATTGGGCTCCGCCGGGAGTCGAACCCGGGTCTCCCGCGTGACATGCGCGGTATGTTAACCACTACACCACAGAGCTCGCTTCCAAGCAGAACCAATCCTTCCTCTTCACTGATACCCCTCCCCCGATCTCGCAATTTTTTGCAAGTAGTAATGGGAGCTGGACAATTTTTGGTATCTCTTGACATATGTCAATTTCAATACCGCGCATGTCACGCGGTAGACCCGGGTTCGACTCCCGGCGGAGCCCAATCTTTTCTCTTCAAAAATAAAATATTTAAAATTAATTTATAAAAAAAAGGTGGTTCCCCACAATAAAGATTGAATTAATATAAAATGTTTTTTTTTATCTGTCCTCAATTAAGAGATTTAAGTTGTTTTGCTACTGTGAGCTATTTTTATTTAATCTAATTAAAGTACTCGATTGCCTATACCATTGAAGTATTCAAGGATTCAGCGGATCGAAGAAAAATAAAAAAGCCTACAGCAATGTTGGGAATAGCTATGTAAGGCTGACCTTGTTACCGTCAATTAACCACTTTAGCCTTGCCTATACAAGCAGTGCTAAAGCCAATGATTTAATTATATCGTAAAAGCATTTATAAAAAGTAAACCATTTTTTCTTTTCTGAAAAGTAAACCAAAATTAGATTTTGATATGATGTACCATAAGATAGCCTCATCAAATCAGAAGACATCAGCCATTGGCATTGAAGTGGGGTAGTAATCATTATTTTTTAAGGACTGACATTCCGGTAGCTCGTAGAAGGACTTACTCCATGTAGCATTGATGACTCCATATACAGACAGTGTTGGTTAAACTGTAATGTTCCAATTTCCTTACAGTGATTAATTTATTAAAAATATTTCATGACAAAAAAAAAAGAAAAAGAAAAAAAAAAGCTTAAGAAAATTAAGAAAACTAAAAACCGTTTTATATTGAAGCTTCAACCTTGAATACTAAATATCATTAGTATTTGAAATAATATTATATCAATAATTTTGAAAAATTGAAAATTAAAACTAAGAATATCATAAAAACTATCTTGAAACTACACGTGAGGAAAAACTGACCTCTTATTTTTATTTTAAAGGCCAATTATTTTGCTTTTTTCATCATAAAATACTCTACATTGTAAATCATACTACGGAGTAAAGAAAAAAAATCGGTGTCAGTTTTTTTCGTTTTGCCGAGTCTATATTTAAGATAGTTTTCTTACTTGTTTTTTTAGATATTCATAGTTTTAATTTTCAATTTTTTAAAAATTATTATATAATATTATTAAATAAAAGCACTAATGTTATTTATTATTCAAGTTTGATGTTATTTATTATTCAAATATAAAACGGTTCTTGGTTTATTAATTTTCTGAGATCCAGTTCTAGAACCAGTTCTAAGGGGATTCCCTGTCTAGTAGAATGTGATGCCTATGTGAAAAATACTTAGCTATAAAATATGGCGACTTTAAGGAATCTTGTGATTTTATACTTACTATTTATAGGTGTAGATAAACTCTTTAATGCTTTGTATGGAAATCACAAATAAATATTTCTTTGTTTGTTGAATAATTAAGTATTCATTTCTCATATGAATAAAATAATTATTTAATATGTTTAACTAAAATTTAGATTTGATATATAAATGTCTGGGATAATTTTTTATATTGATTTATTCTTTGTTTCAGGTAAGTTTGCTTCTTTCAACTTCGTTTTAGTGACTAATTTTCAGTAAGTATTAATGCAATCAGGTTTAGAATTAAATATAGATATTAGGGGGAAATAAAATAAGCTATTTAGTACTTTCAATTATATTATTATAAGATTTTTTATAAATTAATCTTTATCAATTATTAATACTAGAGTAAAAGCTAAGTAAAAAAAAAAAAAATTACTACTATTTCTTGCTCTTTTTAGTGTGATGTATGTTTCTAAATTCAAAATATTTGTAGTTATACGTCCACCCTTCCACACCGTATGCTAAGCCAATGCATAACAGTGTTGTCAGTTGTGGACAATAAGAAATGTCTGTATTGCTGTTATTTTGGATGTTTATACATTAACATCCTTAGCATAGGCAATACTAGATACAGTATTTTTTTTATCAAAATAATTGTAGTTGATAGAATTAATTCTAAACTCAATTTCAAATGGACATTTACAATTTATATATGTATAAAAAGGATCCTTGAAATTATAACGATTATTTCAGGGATCCTTGAAAGTTTTTTGTTTGGAAACGCTATTCTAGAATATTATGTATATTTATTCCTATCTTAAATTAAAATAATCATATATATTATTTCTCAAAGCCTTTTTTTTTTGTCGGTACGTCATAACTTCCTTCATACCTCATCAAATTTCACGAATGAGGCATAAAGCTTTCCTTAACCGCTACACCGGAAAAATATATAAATCACTCATTTCGCCTTCGATAGCGAGTTATTAACGCAAAGCTGCTGTTTTTGAAAGGGAAATGGTCCTAGAAGTTTTTAAATGTTATCAATCTTTTGAGGTTTTCATGGAAAACATTTTCGGTCATATACATTTTTTCGATTGATCACTTCGTTCGCGAGTTGTAAGCAAAAAACTGCAATTCATAGCGAAATTGGCCGCAGGGCTTTTTCGAAGGTGTAATTTTTTCAGTTTGTCGAGACGAACATTTTTGGTTGTATACACTTTTCCAATTGTCGCCGTCTTTCGCAAGTTACAAGCAAAAATGTGCGATTTCAGACAATAGAATCAGCGCGGTCGCTTTCCGCGAAACCGATGTGTGTACATCAGTATTCCGTCTTCTAACCTGATAACAAAGGAAAGGAATTTTAGAGTTTAAAAAAAATAAAAATAAATAATCTACAATTTAAACACATCTTAACTTTACTTCAATCCTCAGCTATGCCCACGACGCACTAAGTACGCACTATACGATACTAAATATAAAGCGTGTACTTCAATTAAATGGGATTTAAGAAGGTTAAAGGACGAATGCTTCGCACGGGTCAGCTAGTTAGGTAATAATTATGATAATGAATGAATAAAAATAGAATATAGAAGAAAATAGAATGATAAAAAGGTCAATAAAGTGTGAATAAATAAAAAATCTTGCTTAAACATTTCATTAAGATCGATAAGTCTTTTGTTTATGTAAAATCGACGATTGCTTTGTTATCCACTAAAAATATCTTCAAATAAATTTGTATTGTAAAATCTGGTGCGGTGCGCTCAACACAACTTTCACTTACCAACCAACTTAGAGTAGAAATCAACGTGTTTTGATAAATGTGTAAATCCCATTTAGCAACTTCACAGAAAATAGATTTTTTCACATCTGTTTGTTATTCTCCATGAGTTGTAGGGTATTATAATTATTGAAAAACTTGAAAGTCATCAATACTTGTTATTACGATTTATTATTCGGTATATTTTTTATTTTAATTGTAATTAATTTTGTGTTGTTTAAGCAGTTTTGATTTTGATGTGACTCTGATAAGACCTCTATTGTGGAAGAATCTTATTTAATGCAAAATTATATTATATATCATTGATGTTTGGACAAAAGGGGTTAAGTCATCGAATGTGCAGTTTAAACAGATTTGCCAAGCTATTGAAAATCATTATAAATTCTTGCTGATTGTATTTCTTTATTACAGAATTAATAATTGAAACTATATTCTATCTACAGAGGCTGTAATCAATTATAAATAATGACTAAATTATAGTACATTATTAATTTTAAAAAGACGATACGATTTTTGAATAAAGTATTTCTCTATATTATATTGTTTGTTCTACTTAGTTTCTATCTATTGATTATTTATCTGTATTAAATTTTTTGCTTTGGAGGCCCAATAAACCGCCCCTCCACCCACAAAGCTCGCAAAGTATTCAAAGTTGTTAATCAATTTAAAAGGAATAAAAAGTTTTTAAAAACGTCTGAGAACTATTGAGTTAATTAATCAATTAATCCCAATTAATTAATTTTTGACCTAATGAATTTTGAAGAGAGGATTTAGGTCGCTTTGTCTCTCATAAATATCAGATCGGCTGAATACTCCACGCTGGCATAGAAATTGCTTCCAATCATTGATAAGACTGTCCTTGCCGTTTGAGGTCTAAAAGTCAAAGATAATGGCCCTACAGCTTGTGTTATACAGCGCTAATCATCTTAACTGCAATATAATTAGGGCACTTATGTCTGGGATTATCCTTCGAGATCCTTCAGCCGTGTCGTATTTCATTTTATTTAATGCACTTTAATTCAGGAAAAAATAAAGATATATGTAGAAATCTTTGGTAGCAGAGCACGTATATTCATGACTCTTTTAAAATTTTTAATTGTAATATTTTCTTCATTCTTACACTGCGAGCCCCATCCTCCACTATTTAAATTTTGTTTCACAAGAGCAAAAAAAATTATTGTTTCTTTTGTTAAATAATAATTAAAATAAACACAAACACTGTACATTACATAAATTGTATATAAAAATTAATTTTTTCTGTGATTGCCTGAAGGTGCCAAAGTGTTCTCCACATATCCTATAAAATTTGAAAATGTTCGAATCGAACAATTTTTTTTTCATTAAAAACTAATTAAAAATTAGTTGAATAATACATTTCTTACTTTTTTTTTTAGCTTGTAGTTTAATAAAAATATGTATCTATATATGAGGCAAGTAATAATTAAAATTTAATTTAAGTTACCCGACTTACCTGGCCTTTCTGGCCATAGTATATTTATTTAACATTAAAATGAGTACCCGAACTGTTATATGCAGGAAGATTTTTAACAGAACCAATCCTCAAACCGTTCCTTAATTTACTACAGATGATCCTGAATGGGATTGCAGATTTCTTGATTTTCAGAGGTATCTGAACTTTTTTTTTTTTTTTAATAACATGCAAATAGAACACAACGTTTCTATAAAATCAATCGATATACTACTAATATTCGGTTGCCTATAAAGGAAGGAATAAAACAAAAATGGAGGTATACTTAATTAAAAAGCTCTCAGATTTTACAAGATTTAATCAGGGTATAAGCCAATTCAAAAGATTAAGGGTCGTCTTTTTTTTAATTCAAGAAATATTTTTGGGCTTAGAGAAAATTATTTCAAATTCTCGATATTGATTTTTGCCCATGATTCTACTAATTTTTGTAACCAAGTTTTTTTTTTTTTATTGATAATTTATATTTTATTTTATACCTAGCTGTTTATTTATTTTTTTTTTATATTGATTACTGAACAAAAGAACAAAACTGAGAAACTTTCACAACACAATTTGCTTTCGTCACATGCGCCTTTGGTTCTACGATAAATTTTATCAGCTATTGGAATGTAGAGTTGTTGTGATAACAAATTTGTTTGATAAATTTATCGTTGACGGTTTTCTGAAAAATATATTAAAATAGGGTCACTAGAGAAATTATTTTTTTTTTTTTTATTATTTTAAAAGTCCATTTTTGCTAAAATTTATTTCGATCGCCATTGTGATCTATCCGGGAATATTGTAACAGTTTATTTAGGGGCCATAAGCTTAGAGTAGCCGATAAACTATAAAGCATACCCCCATATTTATTTGATTCATGAATACTTCTTATAAAATACTAGGGATTTAGAAAACGGTAATGTAAAATTCAAATTGTAAAACATATTTGTAACTGATTAAAAAGCTGTAAAATTTTATAAATTACTCTTATATTTTTTATAAATTATAGATTTAATTTACTTAAATGATATTTTCAGTACATATTACGCTTACTACCGAATTGCTATTACGCATCAGTACTGCACAAAATAATTGTTTTTCAAGTGAAATAAACAGGTATGTTTTAGTGTTCATATTTTCATTAAGCCTTAATTTAAATAGTGAATAGTAACCATGTTTGGTAAATAATTGCGTAATATCGCGTTTGTCTTGTCATCCATTGCTTTTTCTTGTTGATTCTTTTTGTATTATTTAAGGAATAATACAAAAATATGTTTATTTCAATTTGATTGTAGTTTTTTTTTTAACTCATTTATGCAAATAGCGCATAAGTGGCTGATAATTGCTGTTTTTGGTATTGTGAAATAGGGTATAATTACCCACGTCATCATATTAACGGTCCTACTTTTACGAGTTTTGAGCCTTGGACCAATCTTGAATACCAAACACGTAATCGAATAGCGTAGAATACGAATAAGGTTTACGGATAAAGTTGTTCATCCCTGGAATCGAAACCAATGTTACAAAAATTAAGGATTAATGCATCATTGCAAAAAAAAAAAAAAAATTAAATACAAAATTAAGAGAGCAAAATCAACACGATTTTTGAGGCCAATTTCATTTTCTTGGTCAAAGGAAAGACCTTAATGATACTTTTCTGTCTGAATTTTTAGACAAATATTTTTCCCGTTTTTTCCATGATGTTTATAAAACATCATTTCGAAAATTGTTAAAATCTTTATCTGGTTCGTTTTTATCATTTTTTTTGGGGGGTTTGAGCTTTTTTTTCGTATAATTGAAATGTATAATTGACGGTCTTCCGGTTTTATTTATGTCCAGAAACTTGGGCAGTGCAACAAAATATATTAATAATTGTATTTTACCATCATTTGGTATAGTATGGTATGGTACATGGTATAAGATTTACCTTCATAGAAAGTTTAGTGGTTTGATGGTATTTATCAGTGGATGTTTCATAAAGTAGTACTTTTGGCATGGATATTGATACTTACGGTTTCAACTGCTTTCTATATCGTATTTGTTGAAACATTCATCAAGAATCCAAGTACCACACAGCAAACCAGGCGTCTTTGATGAAAGTTTTAATGATTGATCAAGGATAGCTGGTTCGACTATCAGAAGAAATAGTATTAATAAGGTCGATAGCGAATGGCTATTTTTCGAAAACACAATTTTATACAAGTTTATGATAAACGTGAAGTAAGAGTTTGAAGACACTATTATTAAAAAGGGATTATTTTTAAGAAGTCCATAAAAAGCGATGAGTTAAAGAGGTCACTTTGTATGGAGACGTCGCGGCCAAACAAATCCTTTGTTCGCTGTTGAGGTATGAAGACAACAGGCCTCAGTTCGCAAGGACGGTAATACAATGCCGTCATTGGGCTGATGTCGAAAGTGTCGAAAAGTAATTATTAACAGTAAGCGGTTCTGATTACATCTATAATGCCTCATTGAAAATAGATTGCCACTGTGTACGTCCTTCTGCTTGCATATTGCAATATAAGCGAATAGTCTGCCAGAAATACCTTTCTACAATTCACCATCCTAATAAATCACGCAACCTGTTACTATTTACTGAAACTAGTAGAATTACCGAAATGAAATTTGTAGCTATTATTTAATGATATATAATTTGTTTGGTTGCCCTCAATCCTGCTTAAGGAAAGTACTCTAGATCCCCCTAAAAATAAGGTACCCAGTGCATGTAGAAGGCCTCAGAGTGTACAAGCCGTGGTCCACTTTTTAGACCTTGATCTATATTTAAAATTATTATTCTTAATTAATTGAATAAATTGCTTGCATTTCTTGTCTACATTTTCCCAGTGATATGAAGTCTACTATTGGTTGTTTTTGGCCTCTCGATGAAAGATGTTGGTATCTTGTTCTTCATTTATGTTGGTTTTTCATCTGATTGGCGAGGCGTTTGCTGGTTAGTTAAATAATCGTATTTGAGAGACCTTAAGCTAGGAACTTTCCAATTATATCTTTTATCATTATTATAACATTTTTTCCCGGGGTCACCTGTGGTGTAGTGGTTAGCATAGAAACCTTCAACCCTAAAGGTCGCGAGTTCGCGTCCCTAGGAGGCGTTAGGATTTTTAATGTAAGTAAAAACTCTTTATCTATGCCGTCCCTCGGATAGGACGTAAAATGGAGGTCCCGAGCCTGTACGATGTTAGGTACTCGTTAAAGATCCCTATCCTAATTATACCTGGTTAGGCAAATTTTTGGACTCCCACCGTAGCATCGTCCGATTAGCCTTAGAGGCATAAAGTGACGTTAAAACAAACAAACAAACATTTTTTCGAGTTTCGGGAGATAGGAACCACAAAGGAACTTGTGTCCAAATATGATATCTGGATGTCAGGCTCAACCGCCAGGTATATCATTCAATTAAGGCATAACTATTATAAAAACGAATCTCTCACATGAGGGTGTTCCCATCCTTAATAAAAGAAGTAAATCTAAATGCTTAAATTAAATTTAACACATTATTTTCTTTTGCTTGTAAGTAATACAGTACATTCATAGTAACTTTATTAATAATGCGTAGCATAAATTACCCTGTTCGTAATTAGTCAATATTCAGATTTCTTAATAATTTTTTAAAGACTCATGTTATTCAATCGAATTCTTCAATGTTGTCCGCGTACTCAAATATGATAATGCGTATACAACTTGCTTATATATATTGATCTGATATGATATAATACTTATATCTTTCTAGTTTTTAGTTTTATCTTTTGATGATCCTAAACTAAAGATGGAGAAGATTGGCGATTCAGTAGGAGGCAGGTTGCAAGCCACTTTCACTCACACCAATTCTCTACTTTCGCAACATGTCCTGCAGGCTCCTCCGGACCGCGACCTCTTCCTGTTTCCTTGCACTGTTGCCGTTCTGTGAGTCTTCAGAACACCTGGGTTCGTCCGAGTCGGTTGAGTTCGAAAACTATCGGATGGAAATGAGCGAATGGGTGCTTGCATTCTCCTACCATCCTTACATATAGTTGGTTTCTCCTGTTCAAATAAAACTTTCCCTTGAACGTCATACCTGAAGATCTCTGCATTCATCACAACCAAATTGTATTATTATTTTGTATTGCCAACTATATATTTTCATATTATTATTATTAATCTTTCTATAATTTAATTCGAAATAGCATCATATCCGTGCTGTTGATTTGAAGGACATTACATGACACATTGAAAATATATTGTAATATGAAAACAAGTAAGGGCAATATTATTATTCAATATTTTTAGGCCAAGAAACACTTTTTTTATTTCAATGCTTAACTGACCCTTTGGACTTCGTACCGCCTTACCTAATTGTAAAAACAAAAAAAAAAAAGAATAAATAAATTTAAATATGGGTAGTTTAAATAACATTGTAAGGCTAAAAAAAGGCTGTAATTTGGTTTATAATGGTACGATTCCTATTATTCCTCTCTTCAAAAAGGATCAAAAGATCTGACTATTTCTACGGACGAAAGGGTAAGGAAATTTTCATAATGATACTTCTATCATAAAAGCTATGGCGTACCGACAAAAAAAACAACTTTTAGTAGTACATATATAAGATTACATTGGCTCATTATTTTATTTAAAAAATCATTTGAATTTAATTTTGCTTATACGATCCGGGGACAATTTTTTTTTCTTTTCGTTTGTTGGAAATTGTTTTTAAAGCTATCATGTCACATCTACCATAAATTGAATATAATGATATACACTGATGAAATACGTATAAAAATACAATTTTATATATATATATATATATATATATATATATATATATATATATATATATATATATATTGATAGCAAATTTAATATTTAATAACAAATCGATTACTTTTTTTTATACTGCTAAAAAAAAATTAAATCACTTGTTATTAAGTATCCTGGTACAGCGAAAGGCACTCATATCTAAAAAATTCGTGACAAAAATAATCCTGTTCTGTGTTTATATTTTCGGAAGCGCAACAGTTATTATATCTACCGCTTGAAATCACTCTTGCGACATTGGAAGAGTCTATGCACCCATGAAGTTGAAAAACAGAGCATAAGAATAATCTGATAAAATACACATATTTTTTTTACTGTAAACAGCTACAAAAAGAGAATGACTTAGACTTAATATAGACTTATAGTAATGTGTATGGTACCTTTGTTCTTATATAAAAATGATTAAAAAGAAAAATTTTCACCATATTACTCCCATATTTTTCCACATTTAAAATAACTGATCACAAAAAAAAAATTGTATTACTATTTTTTATGATTGTTTGATACTTGCATTTAATATTTTTATCTTACAAAACAGTTATAGGTGTTTATTTTAAACGTGTTAAAAAAAAATAAAACGATAGATTCCTTTTTTTTCATATTCATGTTAAGTCCTGCTGATAAGGGTCTGGCCACACATGTCCGCACCGGATCCGCACCGTAGCAATAATACAGGTTATGTTCAGAATATTTTTAATTTAACTTACATATTACCTTTAGTTATGCCTAAAGTTCAAGCCACACATGTCAGACACAGGCCACTTTAGGCATAACTAAAGGTAATATGTAAGTTAAATTAAAAATATTCTGAACATAACCTGTATTATTGCTACGGTGCGGACAAGTGTGGCCAGACCTTAATACAGGATGGTTACATTTTCGATTTTTGTTTTTTCTGCATTGTTTTTTTTTTGTTTTAGTAACTTTATTTTCTTAATCATTAAAAAATATCACAGGAATAATTTATAAATATTCGGGACTTATATGTTTCAGCTTTACATCAATATTATTAAGATTCCATTAGTACAGGACGATTCGACGCAGATCCATTTTCTTAATGAGCTGACTATCTCTTTTATTGCTGTTTTTGCAAGGCTCTATTGTCGAAGGAATCTTTAGTCGACCATAAAAACACTGTCGATTCGAAACATTCACGAATTTTTTTCGTGCTTATGAATATCTATTCATATTTTATATTTTTAATGTCAGTTTGTGGATTTAGTTAACATTATTTTATATTTTTTAAGGAATGAGTGACAAATAATGAATGATAAATAATTTTTTTAAAAGCAAAATAGTTACCAATATAAATATACTTATAAAATTCTGTTGAAGGGATGTTATGGTAGTATAAAAAAAATAATAATAATAATAACGGTCATCGAATAAATAATTAAATGTTTATTGATATAAATATTTTGATCAGTTTATTTATTTTTTTAAAGCGAGCCTTCCTTAGAGTAAATAGATGTATTTTACATTATGATTTGAAATGTAGATTACATTTTTATTTTACGTAAACATTTTCGTCGAATGGACTAATGACTTAAGGAACAAGAAGGAATGGCGTCTTGATGCAACTGGGAGTTAGTTCGGTAAGGTTCGAAACGGAAAGATTTTCTGATGGTTGGAAACGAATTTTTTAGGATGTTGTCCACCAACTTGTTAAGTTCTCCTTCTCTGGGGAATCACTTTAAATTTTAAAAATGAATAATCACAGAATTATGTTATAGGTTTATGTAGTTATATTTTTTTTTTTTTTTCTTTTCCCATTCTCGCCTTTTCGACTATACGGGAATCTTCCCTAGGCATCTATGCCAAGTTGTTAAAAGACTCCTAGGAGCTGGGATTATGATATAAATATTTTGAGGTTTGTGGTGAAATTTCCAAGATCGAGTGAGATCTCCCCATTTACGTCAGGAGAGACCTTGGGGAGGAAATATGTGGTACCCCAACCACCTGTAGACAAGTTCGAATTAATGTTAGGTTAATTTATTCAATTAATTTTAGTGAGTATTATTTATGATTATTTCCCAATAATTTTTATTATTCATAATAGTAATAATTTGAGATGGTATACAAGTATTACTATCAATAGGCGTTCAGAAGCAGTCGGTCGAACAATAGATAGAATAAAATTATGACCCATAGTTATTTATGTTTCTGTTGACCTTACCCTGCGCCCATGCATATGTACATTCGTTTCGTAATTTAGTGTAAATAGAATTTATCTTGGAGCTCCAGATATTTTACAAGAGTCGGTGTTCCCCAGTTTTAAATTTCAAGTTTTGTCTACTGCTTGAAAGTTTTGCTTCCATATTGCGCAATAGGTATATAGATGCGTAACATCTTTACCTACAACTTAATTTGAAATATTATATAGGTGTCCATATAATGATTTTGATTTTAAACATGCGCAAACGTAGCAAGTTTGACCCGATTCTAATGATTTCCTTATATTACGAAATCCAGACACTACTGATCATATTCGTTTGTTTTTTTGTTGCTAATGATCCTCCCGGGCACCTGAAAAGAATATGGCCTCGGGACATTCTAATTCAGTATTAACAATGAGTAATCCCAAAAGTCTGTTCATCTCATTATGTTTGTCAATTGCTTTCACTTTGTGTAATTATATTTAATTACATATATACTGTTGTAAATTTCAATTGATGTAAAACAAATCATATATAAATAAAAAGGAATAAGTATACATGTACTCAAGTATTAATTAGTACGCTGTGTAAGGTAGCAACCCAATGTATTTGGGCAGCATGGCTTATTATTCAAATAAAGCATTTCTCTCTCTGTTTAATTCTTGTCCTATCCTAATGTATCTTATGTCATTCCTCCTTATGAAATTTTATTTTATAATTTTCATATCTTGTTTTCATTGCTATGAATATGGCCTGCAACATATTCATAGCAATGAAAACAGGATCAAGCGATTGGGGTTCGAAACTCGTATTTTCCAGTTATCGCCTCAAAGATTTTAATATATTGATCATTGTGTCCTTGGTGACCACAGCTTTGTTTCTATTGAACTTTTTCCCTCGTTTGATAAAACTATCTATGGTTGTGAAGTAATCATTTTCCTCAAATGATTAACCTCCCGTGTCATGAATGTGTAATGATGCCGAATGAATTATGAATCCCAGAGGCATTAGTCCACTGTCGCCTTGCTGACGTATACGCTAACGTAGTCATGAATCTGAGAGCTAGAAAAAAAAAAAAAAAAAAGAAGAAAAACGGTCGTTATTATTTTTCTACAATCGACATTATAACGAAGCTTTAATAATGTCTCTTATCATAAATTAAATCTTTCATATTCACCGACATTAAATATGCAGGGTAAATCGATATATCGAATGGTCGCCCCTCACGATGAGGCATCCATCGAATCGATAATGTCGGTTTATTTGAATACTCCTTGACAGATTGTCAGCAATTAAGGATTATGATTGGCTTTTAATGTTTCAAAAATGCAAATACAAAAGTGATGATAGATAATGTTTTTTTAAATGAACTTTTGAATTCGCATATGTGAATGACCCATGAGATGGGGTTAATGTACTTTTGTGTACAAATTTCATTTATAATTATGAAATTATTTTATAGTGTTCTTTGGGCCTGGTTAAAATGTTGAAAAAGTTGAAATTTTTTTGCACTTAGACACTTGTTTTGTAGTCATTTTGATTTTAATAAACTAATAAATATAGTATCTTAACTTTCATAAATGTTTTGAAAATTTCTGGGCTTTGTTATTATGATTATTATATTAAATACCTCTAATTAGTCATTATTGGTGGCAATGCGAACCTGTTGCCCTGATAAAGGCCTAGGTAGTTACTATGTATGCCTCAACTTTATACCCATCAAAAATAAGTGTTATACCAGTATTGTCTATTTATTTGTTTACTTCTTCACTCTTGGGTGGATTTAGCACCAGGTTTGGGGGGAGGGGATCACTAACAGGGGCTGGTGGGCACTCTAGCATTATCGGATTTATTGATGACATGATTTCCTTTCCTCAGGAAGGACTATCATCCAAACAACCGAAAGTTATGTTACATTTTGTTAATGGTTCCTATGCAATTGCTCTTTTTTAATTCCTTCTTTTAAAATACAAAGCAATAAAAATAGCTAAAATATTGATGGGGAAGGGCCATCACCCCGTGATGAAGAAGTTTATTATTATTTCATTCCCAAAAGGCCATTTTCGTGGGAAAAGGCAGAAATATTTTTTTAGTAAATCTATTTTACATGTTATTCTTATTCTAATATGTGGCAAAAAATATGTATTTATCCATTTTACCTCATTTTAATAATGGGTGAAATGAATTGCAACTGGCCAAAATAATTTGCGTTTGTGTTTTGTAAGTGAATCCCGATTTTAAGACCATGTATTTCATTTCATATGAATTCTCACAATCTCAGTTCTGTTTCTTTATCCTACCTTATCTAATGAAATTTCTCAAGCCCTCCTCCAGAAAAAAACCTGGAAGGTTTCATGAATCCTGCAGATTAGCAACCATTTAAATAGGACTTAAAATAATTCAACTTTATTATCCACAGTTCCAAAGTAGTTAATTTTAAACAAAATAATGTCTCAGTGAGTATCATAATGATCAATGAAAATAATTCATATATTTAAGTGCTCAATACTGTCGCGCAGTGTGATAAGCAATCAATATCTTCAGTTGGTCATACAATATCAATTTTTTTAGGGTGCCCTTGAGAAACATACTGTTGCAAATTCTCCCTTTTATCTAAATATGTGAATTGTTTGAATTTTAATAGTGATAATAAAGTTCAGTAATTAGCAATCTTATCAACCAATGCTTCTCATTGATTTACTATTTTATAGTGTTGACTAAATATCTCTGTATGATCCTCTCCTCAACATCAGATGATTAGATATATGCATAAATATATGCATTCAATATAAAGATTATTGCATATCAATTTAATGGATTATTAACGTAATTATTAATGTTATAATTTATATCTGACATAGGGTTATTTTCTTGATTTATATAAGAGGTTAAATGAATGGCATTAAAAAGTTTAGTATTAAATATTTCAAAAGAGATTGGTCCATTAAGTGACCAATAATGATTTAAATTGTTTTTTTTTTTGTACCGTGGTGTAAAACTTGTTTTCCTTGTTAGGCTGTGTTGTTATCTATAATAATTATGGTCAGGATTTTCCATTGCTGACAAATACTTCATGAAGTTCCATACTCTCTACTGTTTCTTAAGAAACTTCAGTTTTTTTTATCAAGTTCCATTTTTACAAAAATTAAGTTTATTGTAGTTGCGATTACAAATAGATTTTTAATGATTTCTTTTCTTTTTGGATAAAATTAACTTAACTATATTATATCACTGGTGTTTGTGCAAAAGGGATTAAGTCATCGAATGTGGAGCTTTAACGATTTACCAAGCTATTGAAAATCATTATAAATTCTTTTTGATTGAATTTTTTTATTCTAGAATAATAAATAAAACTATATTCTTTCAACAGAGACTGTAATGAATTATGAATAATGCATAAATCATAGTAAATTATGAATTTTAATAAGACGATACAATTTTTTTATTTTATTTTTTATGACTTAACCCCTTTTGCTGCCCAAACATGAAAGATATATTATAACTTATATTATTCTAATAAAATCCAACATATATCGTATATTTAATTTTAACTTATTACCAAGTATTTCAAATTAATTATTAAATTCATAAATTTATTTAGTTTTAAATTTTTAAATGTAGAATTATTTTCTAAAAGCTTTTACCTTATAAATTTCATCCAATTTGAGTAGATAAAGAATTATTTTAAATATTTATTAAAATTTAATAATAAATTCTTACTTAAAATTAAAAATCTTACTTGATATTAATAGTTTAAATAATTAAGCACACTGAAAAGAAGAGAACTTAATATTGTTGCAATGCAATGTATAATATTAAGCCTATTCATGGATGTTTGTTTATTCTATTATGGATGTATATGAATTTAGAACACTACAAACCATTGTTCTTTTATTCAATCTGAAGCATAATTTAATTTTTTACATTATAATTTAGTTTTAATTATTTATTGAATTAGATCTTCATCTCGTTTCAGATGATTAGATTTTGATGTTATTAAGTGATGTAGAAAATGGGGATTTTATTTAAAGAATGTGAATCTTTAAATTTAAATATAACTTATTACCTTTTATTCCAGCTCAGTATTTTCTGTTACAATTCTTATTATATTGTGCTATGACTCTCATCAATTCTCTATTCAACTAATAAATTTATGGATGTCTAAAGTCTGAAAATTAAATAAAATTAATTAATATTTTAAATAACTCTTTCTATCCTTTTTGATATTATATTTAGTCAACAAATATTGATGAAAAAATTAATTTCATGTGTTCAAAAGTATTGTGTTGATTATTTTTTTGATATTTTCAGATGTGAAGACCATTTTGAAGGGTGTGAACGGAAGATTGAAGTCCGGGGAACTGACGGCTATAATGGGGCCGTCAGGTGCCGGCAAATCTACCCTCCTTAACATCCTTACTGGATACAAGTGAGTCTACTCATTTTTTTTTTTATATTAAAATTGATGAATGGTTCTTTGACTGTTTAATATTTAAGATATAGATCAGCAGTGTGATAAACAAAAAATTATAAATACTTATATTTTGTTTATCCTAACAGAAAACATTTCCATAAACAGTATTTATTTGAGATCATAGTATTATTATATTTACTGTATTAATAATCAAATAAATGTGTTCAACGTGGTATGACCATTGGCATATTAATTATAATATAATTTAAAGTAATCATGCTTTATGTTAAAAAAGATAAATAACAAATGTTATGTTTTTGATTATACACCACTTTAACTTCTTCAACACTTTATATCTATGTCCTTTTTTCTTTAAGGAGGTTTAATTTTTTATTTAAGGACATCTGGAATGGAGGGATCCATCACAATAAATGGCCATGAGAGAGACCTATCTCAGTTCGCTAAGCTGTCAGCGTACATTATGCAAGACAACCAGCTCCATGGCAACTTATCCGTGGAGGAAGCTATGAATGTTGCGACAGCTTTGAAGTTGGGTACACAGATTAGCAAACAAGAAAAGCAGAAAGTTGTAAGTATCAGTTTTCATTTTCCATATTCCTGTAATTTAAACAAATAAATAATCAATTTAAAAAATAACCACATAAAATATTAATCATTTTATTCAATATTATCTACAGTCTTCATGTTTTATTTTCTAATGAGTTCTCATTTTACTATTTTATTTCTTTTTGAACAGTTTTCCAACATATTTTCTTTATTTGAATCTAACAAAATACAAACTCAAAAAATATTTTTAACAATCTGTTTATTCAAAATCATATATATCTTTCTTAAGCATTCAATTGAATTCATAAAGAAAATTGATGTCACCATATAAAAAATGTTACTATTTCCTATCCTCAAAATATATTTACTCTTTGCATCATAAAATAAATTTTAACCTGCCAAGGCCTAAATTTTTCTCTTTACATAAGACCTATTTTACTATTTAATGGCCAGTTATTTCTGCTTGCAAGTCTATACATTAGATGGTTTTAATTTAATTATAATTTAATATGAAGTAAAATGTCTAGTAAATGATATATAATATTACTTTTTTTTTTGAATAAGGAGTTTTACAATTTATTAAATATGAAAGAAAAAATAGATTATACACTGATTTTTATTTGTAGTTGAATGTATACTTCTGAACACTGGATTTTTTTTTTTTTTTTTTAAGATATAGAACTTGAAATTATTATAAAGATTTTATTTATTTTTTTAGATTCAAGAAATCCTTGAAACCT
This sequence comes from Aelia acuminata, assembly GCA_911387785.2. Taxonomy (NCBI): domain Eukaryota; kingdom Metazoa; phylum Arthropoda; class Insecta; order Hemiptera; family Pentatomidae; genus Aelia; species Aelia acuminata. The sequence continues at coordinate 55,575,458 of OU426983.1, read as the reverse complement.
TAGGTTTACAAGAGCATGTTAAGACAATGACCTCAAATCTGTCTGGAGGACAAAAAAAGCGCCTCTCTATTGCTCTGGAATTGGTTAACAACCCACCCATCATGTTTTTTGATGAGCCTACCAGGTAAATGTATGAGCCCGTGTGAGGTTATGTATTCACTTGAGCTAATCTGTGCCTATCATAATCTTACATTAACGAGTTTATAGGATTAGGGTAAAGAGTTGTTTGGAAATATTGCTTGAGTTAATATTGAAGACAAAAGCTCATAATTGATAACTTCACAAAGGCTATGTGATAAGAGATCACTTGTCATTTGAACTGTGGGCAAACCAAATGCCAATGATTTGATATTATCTATAAGAATGTTTGCACAAGGATCGTTGAGCAAGTGATGGGCAAATAGACTGATAATATTCTTTACTGGGGCAAAAAGAACTGATTATTGTGCAACTCAGATTTAAATATGCTGTGAAATGAGAATTACATATGTGCAACAAAAAATATATTATAACTTACATATTATCTAATATATATATATTTATTTGGTATTCTATGAAAACTAATAACTCAAAAACTATTCGAGTTAAGTATACTAATGAAATGGATATTCTATATTACAATTATTTAATCTTTCTAAGATTCTTTTTTTTTTTTTTTTATATATGGCATTCACCACGAGGGTCATTATAAGATTCTTTAGATTGGGATTATTGGAAGCTCACTAGATATTTCTATTAAGAATAATTTATACTGCATTTTGTAATCAACTCATTAATATTTCATCATGTTTGAAGCTAGTGTGGACAATCATGACTATTCTAAAGCTATCATTACTTTGGTGCTGATCTCATCACCTAATTTGTCAGGTCAATCGCAGTTGAATCATAAAAATTGTTAGGCCTGACAAATTTGGTGGTCAGGTCAGGAAAACCATCTCACTGTACAACAAGTCAGGTTGGAGTGTGTGTAATGTTGGCAGGCTGATTTCCTGTCTTGACTTCCCAACTAACCCGCAGTGGTAAAAAATTGTGATTCAATGGCTAAAATTCTATAACTGTATATATAATTGCGATAAACAAATAATTCTTTTTTCATTTATGAGCGTGGGGTCCCTTTTATTAGTCCCTTCTGAATCCTTTGTTCACTTTATTTTAAATAAAATACTCTACTTGATTATTTTACACTGTAATGAGGAAGATTGTTTATTTTTAGGATTTCTTTAATGAAGGAGTTGTTGGCAATTGAACAAATATAATGTAAACTTATAGAGAAGATGACCCCAGAGAATGGGCCAACAGCCCGAAACGGGATAATTAAATGTAATATAAAAAATGGAAGAGACTCCTTCATTAAAGAAATCCTATAAATAAAATACTTGACTAGGTACAAGGTCATTCTAAGGGAACAAAGGAAAACAATAAATTTGATCGGGTATGACGACAGTCAGATCAGGACATGTGTAGGAAAGTATGTTTTCCGTAACATTCTACTGGATTAAGTACGTACAGTTTAATGTAATATCTACTAGGGGGTACCTGATTCCTTAACATTTTTGTAAAAATAACCACCCTAAAGCTTCTTTTTTGCCTTAATGATCCCATATTGAGGTCAACGCTAATCCACTTCCCACTTAATTGTAGCCTATCCTGGCATTTGCATTACTGTCTCCAGTTCGGTTTGTGATAGAGAATGTGGTTCATTATTTTCAGCCCTGATTCTCTCACAATATGAAAAAAAGTAAATAGTGAGAATTTAAAATTTATTTTCATTGTCCTGCACGTCATAGTTTGGTCTAGTTTTTATTACTTCATTACCAACACCTGGCTTCAGTTGTCCGATCATAGTGTGGAACCACATTTTCATTCTTTTGAAATATTATGTGAGCATGAGGTATTGAAGGAGGGAATTATGATGATGATATTCCTGTTTGCTTTTCAATTATTATTGATGTCTATACCTGACTTGAGGTTAATAAAGGGTGCTAATATTTTCATCAGATTCTCATTAGCAATATGTAAGGATAATAATATGCATTCCTGCGTTAAATTATATCTGCAGTTGGTTTTTTAATGCAATTGAAATATTTTATTTCATCTCCATTGTTCCTCAATCATTTTTGGTGAGGATACTAGGAGACTAAGGATTTCTATGGTTGCAAATTTTGGTTAAAGTACAGCGACCATGCATTAAAATGAAATTTAAAAAAAAAAATAATAATTTTATTTTAATTTTCATGGAAAATATCCCTTAGATTTGATCATTTTTGGAGAATAAACCAAATACACTTGCCGATATGCTATGCAAATGCAAGTCAAGTTTTAAAGTATATATAAAAGATATTATTAATTTTTTTTTGTTCGGTACCCCTACCTGGCCATGTGTGGCATACGGGGGGTTACTCTACAGGTGTAACCAACCTATCCTAACCATGGTGGGTAAGTCGAGATTTATTAATATATTTATTTATTAGTTATTATTATTTATATAATATATATAATATAATATAATATATAATATAATATATAAATATAATTATATATATTATTTATTATTAATTGTACATTAATAATTTATTTATTAATTATTGTAATTATTTTCTTTACAGTGGCTTGGACAGCTCTTCCTGTTTCCAGTGTATTTCCCTCCTGAAATGCCTCGCTCGCGGAGGTAGAACCATTATCTGTACCATTCATCAGCCGTCTGCCAGGCTGTTTGAGATGTTCGACCATCTCTACACCCTGGCCGATGGACAGTGCATCTACCAGGGGTCAACTCAGCAGCTGGTGCCTTTTATGGCCACCCTTGGGCTTGTCTGTCCGTCCTACCACAACCCCGCCTCGTTTAGTGAGTATTATACAATTTTCTCAGTGACTATACTTGTATGTATTCGGTAACATTGTACAGAATTAAGTACATACAGTTTAACGTAATATCTACTAGGGGGGAGTACTTGATTCCCCCACACTTTTTTTAAAAGTAACTCTATCCCAAAGCCTCTCTTTTGCCTCAATGATTTCATGTTTAGGTTAATACTTATCCAGTTCCAACTTGATTGTAGTCTATCCTTGCATTTGCATTACTTCCTATACTAAAATAGTTATTTTTAATTGTAGGAGAATTAATTTAAATTCCTTTACATGACTGATTATTAGCTCTATTTCTAAGAATGATATAAATACTAATAATATTAGAATGGTCTTGGACTAAGCCATAGCTATCTTTTCCTCGAGACTTATAAGCTGTAGTTGGTCAATATTGAAAGTATAGCAAAACTTGAAATAATAATTCTAATAGTATAGCTAATAATAAATAACTTGGCACAAAAAAAGAAACGGTATATTGTTTATTTTCAAACTCATTGCACATTTACATGTTATGGTGTTTATTTGTAAAGAATTAGCCAGTTATAATTTGCAGGAACAAATATTTATATTATAAAAACAAATTTTATAGGAAACATATGTTTTTTGTTATTAAGATTTTTATGAAAAAATTGGTTCTAAACATTTGTTTGTTTGTTTGTTTCTTATAATGTCACTTTATGCCTCTAAGGCTAATCGGAGGATGCTACAGTGGGAGTCCTAAATTTTGCCTATCCAGTTATAATTAGGATAGGGATCTTTAACCAGTACCTGATATTGTACAGGCTCGGGACCTCCATTTTACGTCCTATCCTTGGGACGGCATAGACAAGGTTTTTATACTCCCATTAAAAAATCCTAGGGCCACCTCATTACGCGAACTCGTGACCTTTAGTATTGTAGGTTTCTATGCTAACCACTACACCAAAGGTGACCCTGGTTCTAAACATTTAATTTTTGTACAATTTGATCATAAAATCCAAATTTATTATAAAATATAATATATAAATTCTAGTTAGTTTGAAATTAATAATTATTATTGATCATATTTTTTATTGTTTATATATTATTTTAAAGTTAATGTATATGTTTTTAATGTATTTGAAAGTTAAAGTATATGTTATTTTTAAAGTTAAAGTTAAAAAAAAAAAAGTAGTTTTTAAATATATTTATTTTAACTTAAGATTTTGAATGTATTATTATTTTTTATTATTTGTTTGTTTACTCATAATAAATTCGTAGAATGGTAATAAGTTCATTTATTCTACTTTAGAATCGTTATTTTTATAATTTGTTGTTACTCATTTTATGCATTAAGAAAATATTAAAATCATTATGTGTTTCATTAAAATCATATATACATTTAATCAGTAGCATTAAGATAAGCCTTGTTGTGCCAGATGAGGTTAAGCACTTCATAATATGTGATAATTGTTTTGTTGAATTAAAAGTGATTCTAATGAATCTTTTTATTTTTGTCTAGTCATTGAAGTGTCATGTGGTGAATATGGGGACTATGTTCGAAAACTTGTCGCAGCTATTCAGAACGGAAAGTGTGATATTCAAGCTGGTAAGCCATTCCCTCAGACAGAGCAACTGAACAATGCCGATTTCGATAAGAAAATAAACAACACTCAGTCACTACCTGGAGATCCTAATCATGGCAACAATTTATTATCTTATACACAAAATGATATTTCAAAAGAAACACCTGCACCAGGTAAATATTGATCGTAACTATTTATATATATTTTTATTTTTGAAATAATTTGTTGTAATACCTTAGTGACATGTTCGATTGTGCATAAGCAATGAGCAAAAAAAGTTTGAAAAATAATTTTATACAACTAATAATAATCAATTAACATTACAAATTATTTTTGATAAACAACAATATTATTTTAAAAACCTTGTGGACTATAAATTTTATCTGATTAAAAATAATGTTATTATTTAGCTGGAGATGGCGTTGTTATCCCTATCGAAATGACAACCTGTGAAGCCGATAAACCTGGAGTGACATCTACACTTCTTGAAGATTCCCTCCCTACAAGTCAAAAGAGATACGGTACATCTGAGTTAAATCAATTTTGGATAGTTCTCAAGAGGACATTACTATTTTCACGGAGGGATTGGGTAATTTATATTTTATTGTAATATGACAGTTACCTTTTATGCAATTTATTCTAAAAATTCACCATTTTACCTGAATGTTTAATTTTATCACTAAATCTGGATTTCATGATTCATTAGTGGCATTAGCAAATATGAAATTTGAGTCAGTAATATTTTGTATATATTGTGAAGTAATATTTTGTAAATATTGTAATATATTGTGAAGGAATGTAGTAATTGCAGATAAATGCTTGTAAGCTTAAATGTCAATAGTATAATAATATCTAAATGCATTCTAAAATGGTTAATTTTAAGTATTTTAGAGTTGTAATTTTTGAATAGCTTTTCTTCATAACTATTCCTACAATTTCAATTGGAATTGAAAAATCTTTGATTAGTTGTTTAAGAGTGAATACACTGATCAATTTTAAATAATATGATAAATGTTGTTTTATTGCATTTGAAACAGGTTTGTTTGTTTATTTAACTGCTTACAAACGATGCTATAGTGGGAATCTTAAAGTTTACCCACCTGAGTATAATTAGGATGGGTGTCTTTAACAAATACCTGACTTCTCACATGTTCAGGACCTCCTAAAAAATACAAAAATTTACATCCCATCTAAAGGACGTCATAACCAAGGATTTTCTACTTCCTTTAAAAAGTCCTAGAGCCACCTTCTATTCGTCGAGGCTAAAAAACCTCGACCTTCTGTGCATTAGTTGGTGGTTCATGCTTATCAATACACCAGGAACACTATTTAATATTATTATTTATATATATTTGAATTGAAAACATAGTTGATGGGCCATGGTTCTCCTTAATTTATTTACTAATACAATTAATTTTGATGAAATTCAGAATTTTATCTTTGTAAAATCATGAAAATAATGTCTTAATGTAGTAATGATGTATTTGGTGGTATTGACTTCCCATAAATATCCCATTAGTTAAACATGTCTGATTAGATAATTTGGTCATTATTTAAAAAACTAAGAGATGAGAGATGGTCAACTGTTCTTCAATTACGATAGGTTAAATGATGGTCAGGATTTTCAGTTTACAATGATTTTATTATGGTAAGCCAACGTTTCGATCCAACTTGTGGATCTTCATCAGGGCTAAAAGAAAACAAATATATGAGTATCTATGTAAAAGAGTATAAAGTAAAAAAACGTATTTATCAACATAAATACAGTATTTCCATGCGTAATTCGTCTACATCTAAATTAGCAGAACATGCCATTGCCCACAACCATTCCTTCGACTTTGAGAACCCCTCCATATTAGCTACTGTATCTAACCACGATAAACGTCTCCTCTCAGAATCCATTTTCATCCATCTAGAAACAAATAACCCGGTAAATCACAAAACAGATAAAGAGATAATTTCATCCACTTATTCTAACATCTTCCGCATCCTCAAATCCTAGTTTTGATTTCATAGGTACCTGCAATTATCTCTGTACCTCTTGTACTATTATTGTTTTTTGTATTGTATGCTTCTTTCTGTATATTTTCCAATTTTTTATGCATTGTTACATTATATATTATCTCATTTTTATGTTATTATTGAGTCCAGACACAAATAGTTGTATACAATACCATCTACTTTGTTAGTTTTTAAATATTTTTCTTCACTCAGTTGTCATGTGCCTTCACTTCAAAAGCGTTTGATTTCCCCGTCATAAACCTTTGAAGTCGGCAAACTAACCCTCTACCACTACCTCTCACCTTATTTTTACCTTTAGTCTTAGTATCCACCTGGACTCATTAGGTAAATATCAGATTCTATTTTATCTTGTTAACCAGCCTCTTATTTTAATATTCATGTATACACCAACTTTTATATTATTATCAGTTTTGTAATGTATCCATTTATTGTCACCCTCTAGCATAGATACTCATATATTTGTTTTCTTTTAGCCCTGATGAAGATCCACAAGTTGGATCGAAACGTTGGCTTACCCTAATAAAATCATTGTAAACTGAAAATCCTGACCATCATTTAACCTTAAAAACTAAGACTTAATGCATGCTCTCTTTTATTGAGATGTCTAGTGGTTTTGTGTTTGTGGTGTCTTCAAAATTAAACAGTAATAATAAGTAAATTGAATTACCAAAACAAGTGACCTGATTACATTCCTTTTTAAGAATGTATCATTCATTTCCTATGATAAAATTTTGTTATATGTAGCAAATGTCTATTTAAAAAAAAAAAGGAATCGAGATGAGAGACCTCTCCTTAATGAAGGAAAAAAGTTTCTTTCCTTGAACCTAAAATGTCATCTTGTCACATTATCACAACCTGGTTGTCTAATTTGCTGAAAGATGCGAATTAAAATATGAAAAAAAAAAATTACAAAATGATTTTCCGTTATAAATTCATTATAATAAAATTATTAATCATGTATTGATTATTTGTCTATTCATGAATTATAGTTTATTTAACAAAGCTTTGTTGTTGTTTTTTTCAGACACTTATGTACTTACGATTGTTTGCTCATATTCTGGTTGGTTTTCTAATTGGAGCTCTCTACTACGATATCGGAAATGATGGTGCCAAAGTTTTGAGCAATTTGGGTTTCCTCTTCTTCAACATGCTCTTCCTTATGTATACATCTATGACTATCACAATTTTATCATGTGAGAATTCTTTTTTAAATTATGCCGATGATGAATTAGTTATTCCTTATGGATGTTATATCTTGTCACAGATGATTGATTTTATTCCCAAATATTTATAAATACAAAACATATTTTTGTATTTTGCAGTTCCACTTGAAATGCCTGTGCTAATTAAAGAGAACTTCAATCGATGGTATTCGCTGAGATCATACTACATGGCTATCACAGTGTCAGATATTCCATTTCAGGTACAACATATTCATATTTATGTGCATATGTATTCCTAATTTTTGGAGATTAAATATTTATAAAAAGTATTAATGTTGGCCAGGTTTTTCATCTGGGTTCTTGCTTTAGCCTTTTTATAGATAAACATGTGCCTTCCTTTTCCTGTACTTAGTATTAGTTATAGTTAGTTCTTCTGCTTAATATTTTCATTATTTAAAAATGATGTGAAAATGATATTTCTGTTGATTACATATGGGACGTTCTTTTACAAACCGAACACCTTTCTGACCGACACATTTTAGATTTAACTGAAACTTTTTTTACGGGTTCTATATCGAAAAAAAAGAGATACGTGTAAGAGGATTTTTTTTTATTTTCGATATTTTGAAAAATAAACAAGATCGAAAATTCGTGAATTTGATGATTTATCGGTAATAGCCTATTTTTCAAAAATTCTTAACTCCGGTTCTGTTTAAGCTAAAAAATCTAATTTTTTTTTATTTTGAAGGTAAAAAGACAAGCTTTAAGAAAAAAATACTTTCAAAAGAGATTGTCGAAAAATTCAAATTGTTATTAACAATTTCAATGTTTAAATCGGTTTTTAACAGTGGCCCCACCCATGAATCAACTTTTTACTATTTTTATCGTATTCTGCGTCAAATTATCTGTCGAAAACGCTTTTAAAAACGATGGAGAAGTTATTTTTACTGTAAGAAAAAAATTAATTAATTTAGCGCGGTACGTCACATCGACAAGTGGGTCACATTTTACGGCTCATATTCTTGTTTTACACCGTTTATCTCTTAAATACACATAATTGTTTCATTTAAAAAACATATTTTAGTAGCCAAGAAGATGGGAAAAAATAGAAAAAATACATAAATAAAAATAAATAAAAAACATTGTTGAAAATGAAATTTTTTATTAAGATTTCGATAATGCATTAGTTAATAAGAACAATATTTGGAATATAAAAATAAATACAATATTTAAAAATAAGACAATGTTTACATTTTCTGTTTAAAATTTTTTACAATATCCTTTTTTTCGCAAGATGAAAACCGTTTTGCTTCCAATTGCTGTAAAGAAATCGGATTAATACAATGATATTTTAAAGTTTCTTTTATTGTTAAAGCTTTTTGGAAACGTTCGGACGATTTGATGATTTATCGGTAATAGCCTATTTTTCAAAAATTCATAACTCCGGTAAAAAATTAATTGATTTAGCATAAGAATACAAATGAGAAAAAAAACAATTGTCCGAACGTTTCCAAAAAGCTTTAACAATAAAAGAAACTTTAAAATATCATTGTATTAATCCGATTTCTTTACAGCTATTGGAAGCAAAACGGTTTTCATCTTGCGAAAAAAAGGATATTGTAAAAAATTTTAAACAGAAAATGTAAACATTGTCTTATTTTTAAATATTGTATTTATTTTTATATTCCAAATATTGTTCTTATTAACTAATGCATTATCGAAATCTTAATAAAAAAATTTCATTTTCAACAATGTTTTTTATTTATTTTTATTTATGTATTTTTTCTATTTTTTCCCATCTTCTTGGCTACTAAAATATGTTTTTTAATTAAAACAATGAAACAATTATTTGTATTTAAGAGATAAACGGTGTAAAACAAGAATATGAGCCGTAAAATGTGACCCACTTGTCGATGTGACGTACCGCGCTAAATTAATTAATTTTTTTCTTACAGTAAAAATAACTTCTCCATCGTTTTTAAAAGCGTTTTCGACAGATAATTTGACGCAGAATACGATAAAAATAGTAAAAAGTTGATTCATGGGTGGGGCCACTGTTAAAAACCGATTTAAACATTGAAATTGTTAATAACAATTTGAATTTTTCGACAATCTCTTTTGAAAGTATTTTTTTCTTAAAGCTTGTCTTTTTACCTTCAAAATAAAAAAAAATTAGATTTTTTAGCTTAAACAGAACCGGAGTTAAGAATTTTTGAAAAATAGGCTATTACCGATAAATCATCAAATTCACGAATTTTCGATCTTGTTTATTTTTCAAAATATCGAAAATAAAAAAAAATCCTCTTACACGTATCTCTTTTTTTTCGATATAGAACCCGTAAAAAAAGTTTCAGTTAAATCTAAAATGTGTCGGTCAATTTTTGTCCAAATCTGTTCGGTTTGTAAAATAATGTCCCATATAGGTTTATTTTTAACTTATCATTTTTTTTTTTTTTTTCAGGCGGTATTTTGTGTCATTTACGTTTCAATAGTATACTACCTGACTTCACAGCCTCCTGAATTGTCAAGATTCGCCATGTTCTTATCAGCCTGTCTTCTGATTTCATTCGTCGCACAATCCGTGGGGCTTGTTGTAGGTGCTGCCATGAATGTTCAGAATGGTGTCTTCCTTGCACCTGTTATGTCTGTGCCTTTCCTCCTCTTTTCTGGATTTTTCGTCAGCTTTGACGCTATTCCAATTTATCTCAGATGGATCACTTATCTTTCTTACATAAGATATGGTTTTGAAGGAACTACTTTGGCTACATATGCATTTGGCCGAGAAAAACTGAAATGTTATCAGGTAAGAAATCCTTTTTTAAAATTTATTTATCGTGTCATAATATTTAACTTAGAGAAATATTCTGTTCATATTACGTCTGTAATTTTTATCTCTGAGAAAAATAGTTTTTCGGAGATTAACACTACAAGCCAGTGTTAACTATTTGTTTAGTTGAATAACAATATAAATTAAAAACTAAGCGTTGTTAGTTTCCAAACCAATAAATATTCTTCTGGGTTAGTCGTTAGTTAACCCCAATTATTTTTCTCAACAAAAAAAAGTTGAAGTTGAAAGAAACAACTCATTTCCTTGAGATCGCAGCAACTTTCTCGAGAAGAATTTCATAGGAGCGATGTTGCCCATGGTTTTCACAAGAAATACTCGTTGATGACTGATGATTCCTTTCAGCCTTATCTGGAATAACTCTCAAATATAATGAGTCGTTAATGACTCTTGAGACGATCACTTGAGCAAAACAGGACATATGAGATAAAAAGAAATAGTGATCAGGTTAATTCTTTGAATGTTTATTGCTCAATAATAGTTGTGAGAGTCTCTTTGAAGATATAAGGAGCGATAAACATTCTTTGAATATTTCAACTTCAAAGGCTGAGAATTTCTTCAGCCTATATTTCCACAATATTTCTTTTATTGTGAATTTTTGCAAATACAGTAGGTAGTGTTTTGATTTATTAACATGGCGTCATATGTCGATTTCATAACATTTTTGTTGTTTGTCAGGGGTAAAATCAGAAACCACTCAACCGATTTTTATAAAATTTTGCTCATTGTGCGTAGTTTTGACCAACTTAAAATAGGGGGTAGTTATTTATCTCGATTATTGGCTTCAATATTTCTTTTATTGCAAATTAAATGCTTATTAAACTTCGATTGAGTGTGATTATTTGTAAGCTCTATAAATTTCAGATGGCGGTGTAAGTTAATTTATTGACATAACACATTAATTTTTTTTTTCGATATTTAGGATGGGAAGCATCCAGTTGCTAAACCTATTTTTTCCAGCCTGGACTTGGAAAATCCATGTTTTTCACATGAGCAATTATGTTTCGCCTTTTCATGTGTGGGGAAAACATCGAATCTATTTGTTTTAGCAAAATACAGGTTAACCAAAATCATGCACCTATTAGCACTCCAATAAATAAAAATTGTGAATTCTAATAATGAAGAAAAAAGTAAATTATAAATAAATGTAAATAAAAATATGTAAGTAAATGTAAATAAAAGTTATAAATTATCTCATACTCAGTTATAAAAATTTTATCGCATTAAATTTTTTGTTTTGATAAGTGGTACTGTAAGAACATATGATTTTTTCACATGGTTTGAGAAATTTTGATAACCTGTTTAAGGTAGAACCATGTGTTATATTCTTCTAGATTAATTCGGTACATTTTTGCTGTCTTTAGTGATTGTATTAAGCCTTATTCCAATTATATTCTTATTAGATCCTTTTCCATCTTACAATAAAATAAATTATTTATCAAACAATTTCAAATTTGGCCTCAAGTACTATTTTAAAAACCGTTGGTTTTTAGATTTGCTGAAACGTTTTTATTTTTATCAGTGAATTTTGATCTGATTGGATTAAAAAGAATAGGATATAATTAATTCAACGCATTATAGCTACTCAGGCCCAGCAATGCGTGGTTTGGTCTGCTCCTCTTTCATATATATTTAGTGATGAATATGATAGGTAAATTTCAAGACAATTCAACTTCATTTTTGAATTATACTTTTTTCTATTATACTTTTTTCATTAAAAAAGGTTTTGACACTGGATATAATAGAAGAAAAAAGAATTTTTATTAAACAATATTATTTAAAAATTTAAATAACATGGTTAAATTTAGATAAGTAAAATTTTAATCAGGTAAAAGCTATTGTTGCTATCTAATTCCTAAAAAATTAATTAAAAGAAATATTACAAAATTTTAAAATGAAGTTGAAGCTATGTTATTAGCTATGTAGTTGAAATGTTATTAATTCATTAATTTTTTTTTCAACAGGTTTACTGCCATTTCAAGTCACCTTCTACTACTTTAGAAGAACTTGATATGTTAAATGCTGACTTTAATTTAGATATCATAGCATTAATTGTTATTTTTATCGTATTGAGGATAGCTGCATTCCTCTTCCTCCGTTGGAAATTAATGTCTCAACGTTAAAAAAAAAAAAAGTGAAGACAATGCGGTTTTACATATATATATAAATGTATACATTTACTTTATGATAGTCTAATGATATTGTTTGTATATAGAATATAACATAGGGTCTCTTTTATCTGAACCTCAAGAATAGAATCATTTTGATTCAGTGAATATTCAGTAGCTTCTTCAATAATCTGATTATTTTGTTTGCTTTGTACTCATTTATCAATGTCAAAATTGATATTCTCTACTAGTTCAGATAATGGAGCTTCTGTTGTTTGTAAATCTATTTTTATATAAACCTAATAAAGTGTCTTCAGTATTACGACACTCGTAAAACTCTAAATATGCTTCTGAATATTTTGTTTTATGAAGTAATTGATTGTGAATGATCAATTGCAATTTAGAAAAATTATTCGATAAATCAAATATGATAAAACTAAATGTGCCTATTGGAATATTTTTGATAATTAATAAGCTGGTTATTAATCAGCTGTTATTTTACAAGTTTTCCTTTTGAAGGAAAGATTTTGATAATCAAAACACAATAAGGAGTTTTCTTGTCATTGTCAATTATATGATTTTAAATTAAATTTAATGTTCAAGTTTTTCTATTTTTCGATGAAAATGGATTCATTACTATAAATTTTATATTTTAAAAGTTGTGTATTCATTTTTTGAATTCTATTGTCACTAGTTTTTTTGTTTTTTTTATTTATGTAAACAAAAAGAAGCCTTGTGTAGTTATAAATGAATCATTCCTTGGTTGTGTATATCCTGATATTCTGTGATAGTTTTTTTTTTTCTGATGTTGCATGCTTTGAACACTTTGTAATAACAAAGCAAAAAATAATTGGCATAAAAAGTATGCTCACGAATGTAGATAGCTATTGTCTCTTTTTTTTTCTACATATTTTTTAAAGAATATTTTTGTAGTTAGATTTAGTTGTTGCTCTGAATATGTGGAACCTATTATATATAAGGATAATAAATGATTCAGTATGTGATGCCCGTTATTTTCAAAATTACTTGTATATTTATCCACTTTGATTATTCTTATCTATTTTACAATACTGTATTTTTTCTTCTTTCTGTTCTGTTACATCCATGACATTGAATTTTATTTTATTTTGGTAATTAAAAGAAATAAAATGACCCACATATTCTTCCTTTTTTATTAATCACTAGTGTTAAATGGTTTATGATAAGATTTATGCAAGAATTTTTGATTTTTGATGGAAAAATAAAATAATATTAAAAGTTAAATTAAGATCCTATATTTTTATTACATGGTGATACCAATAGAGATAAACTTGTGACTTATTGAGTATAAACAAATATTTTAAATAAAGTTATTTTTAAATTTTCTAATTTTTTTATTGTTTTAATTTTTTATCACCTTTATATTCGGAAGGCAGAGAAGGATTTAGACTTACACCTTGTATGTAAAAAATAAAATAAAAATTATGCTCCAACTTATACCTATTAAAAAAAAATCTGGCACAGTGGCACATTGCTTAATTTTCAATAAAAATCACTTAAAAAACTCATGGTGGGACATGAAAACAGAAAATACATCTTTATAAAAGTTAAATACAGCTTTTCAACATTTATAAGCGATATATTAGAGCATTTAAGGATAAAACCACACAACTTTCACTTACCACTGTACTTTGAATAGAAATAGACATATAAGTCTATTTCTAGTGACCTATTGCAAATGAATAGTGAACACATTACACCCTTCTTTTAGTTTTTAAAATACGTCATCACTTTCATATAGGAGTGGTCTTCATTTAATTATGGGACTCCATATCTGGGGATTAGTGTTTTTTTTTAGAAGGGTCCTAAATAAATCCTGCCTGGATCCAAATAATTTAGGAAGTGACTGATCACTTGAGTTTTTTGACCATATATCACAAATGGAAAACGATTGAGTTGATTTTATGTTCCATAAATTGGAACTTAATATTTGAAATGGGAGTGCTTATAAGTTTAAAAAATCATTTGAAAGAAATAGGAAGAAGCAATTCTGAAAACCAAATTGATTTTAAAGTATGTAGAATCTTAAATAAACATGTATTTGGGATTATGATATTTGAATACATTCAATGCTAAAATATAATAATGATTCAAACTTACTTTTAAACCAGAAAAATGGCAATACTCGTATTTCACCGTCATCATCATCACATGCACTACAACTTGCTACTGGTTTTCGCTGCGTCAAGACGTCGCCTGCATTCTTTTCTGTCGCGCCAGGATCTGCCAAGTTTGTGTAATGAGGAGCTTTTGTTGGTTTTGACCTCATCTGCCCATCTAAGTCTTGGCTGTCCTCTATTTCTTCTGGCATCCACCTACCAAAAAAGCAATCTCTTGATATGAGAGTCACTGTCCATTCTTGCTACATACCCAGCCCATTGTAGTCTTGAAAGCCTTATAAATAGCACCACATCCAGCCCCAGTAAATTTAGTATAGCTCTGTGTTGTGCCTCATCCTGTATTGATTACCATCTTTTATAGGGCCCAAGACTTCTCACGGTTTTTCTCGTTACTCGTATTTAAAAAACGATAAGTACATTGGAAATTGATTTAAAAAAAGAGAATCGATCAATACATGTTCTAAATTAAAATTAAATTTGTGTTTGTCAATTTAAAACTGATCAAGCTTAAGCTGCCAAACTGAGTTTATCAATATTTTTCATACAAATTTACAGTTTTCATCTTCAATGAATTCAGTTTAATTTATGGTTCAATATTGGGGATGAATCAGCAAGGTAGTGAATCTAATTTTTTGTTTGGAAGATACTAGTAGCAGTTTTGGAAATCAACAGTTTTTGATGTCACATAAGAAAGTAAAATAATTGAATAAGGATGTGTCAATACTTAAGCGACAGATTATGATAAAAAAATGATCTTTGATCAAAGAACTAAAATTGTGAAAAATCTATAATTTTGAGCAATTTAAATATTAATACATGTATCATATTTAAATTTGAATATCAATATTATGGACTGGGATAGCCGAGCCTGTTTGCTCCGGCATGCAAGCATGCTCGAGCCGAACGGTGGCAGTTCTAATCCGCCCTGGGATGGTTGACTTTTATTTCGTGGGGGCCCCACGGACATTATAAATTTCAATATTATAAATTTAAATCTTTTGAAGGGATAAAATAGATAGTTTTAAATGTTTTTGTGAAATTTTTCTCTCTTCAGGTTTTACCCACAACTCAGTTTTTCAAGCCAAATTATATGATTTCCTGTTATAGTATAATATCATAGTAGATAGTACTAGGCATTACCTATGCCTCCAAAATCTTCACTTCCTTTTTTTTTTTTTTTCAACGCCCTAGGGGGTTACTCTATAAGTGTAACCAACCTTGTCTAACCATGTTGGTAACCATCGACGGTCGACATTTATTCCGTGGGGCCTCCACGAAATTAAATTCAACCCTCCCAGGGTGGATTTGAACTGCTGCTGTTCGGCCTAAGCGTGCTAAAGCGAGTCTCGCTCCCACACGCTTGGTTATCCCGGCCCTCCAAAATCTTCACTTATCAAAATTTAGTTCTTTACCAATTACTAGTGAGAAACATTAATATACTTATCTAAGCATGAGTCCTCTAGTTATAACTTGATTCCCTCATTCCTAATATTCAGTACTTACTTCAAATAATCTTCGAATTTCTCACCACACTTTACAGGATGATCCCTCCTAAAACATACAAAGTTGGACATTACAAAAAAAAGGTTCTTGCACATACCATAAAAATTTCTATCTGCACCATTGATAAATAGAAGCTTTATTACTGATTTTACTCCCTTACATCAGCTTTAAAGTTATTATTAAAAAAGTCTTATAAACTCAAAAGATATCTCAACAGGATAAATAAATCCTCTTTTCCATGGAATTTTATTTATTTCTATAGTACACTTAATATTCTGCAGTAGTGTAATTGATTATTAATTCAACAAAAAAAAATTTAGAAAAACAAAATTAAGGCGAAAACACAGTTATGAAAATTTAATTAAATTAAAAATTGTGTCTTTTCTGTTTGGAGTACCACAGTTACTAACTGGATATTTCTGTTATAACGTAATAGATGTGTTGTACAGAATAGTTATCTCAACCTTCCATCCATGGTATAACAGGTTGGTTGCACCTTTAGAGTAACCCCCAGTTACAGGTATTAATGTTTCTTAACATAACATCTAAAACATATTGATAACGATTCATCAATTAACTGCTCACCTTCTTCCCCCAGTTGTTTATTCTAAATTTAATTGGTTGATTTTAGAAACAATACTCAATGCTTGATGAATCGAATAAGAAAACCAACTAATCAAAGTTAGAATCAAAACAGTGAGGAAGGACATGCACAGTCTGAACTGGTTATCAATGCTTGCTGGCGCATACCTGGGCTGGAATAGCCTTGTGCATTAGAGTGTGACTTGCTTTAGCGTTTTAGAACCAAACGGTGGCGGTTCTTACCTGCCCTTGGCGGGTGGACTTTTATTTCATGGCGGACCCACATAATGAATCTCAGCTTTCCTACTATGGTTATAAGAGATTGGTTACACCTAAAGATTACCCGCCCCCTCCCCTTATATCACACAAGGCCAGGAAAGGGCACCAAAAAAAAAAGTTTATATCTTGTACTATTTTGCATGATTAATTTAGAAAATCTGTTCTCATTACTAACCTATTTTGTTTACCCACCAACGTTCTAAATTTGGTTATGATGGATTTCTCTATGCTATGAGTCATTTTAAAATTGAAGATTTGGATTTGTAAAGATTTTATATTGCATATTTTATTATTATTTTGTTTCAGCAATGTAAAATTTTTATTTTGTTGGTATTATTTTAGATTAATAACCTGAACTATAGCATCATGTTCTACTTGTGATCTCAGAAATTACCAGTTATTATAGTATCTGCGATCTGAAATGGAAAAGACCCCAAACCTTTATTTTTTATATGGAAGAAAACTATTCCCACGGTTATTCTCCAAGATTATTCCCTTTCCACTTACCCTCTTCCTTTCTCTAGACTCCATTCCCATCAGGAAATATTTTTATACTCCTCTCGGTTCTTCCTTCATCTATTCATAGTAAGTGAAACAGCCACTTCTATCTCTGTAGCCTTGCATGATAGGAAATATTCATGTCCCCATAGAGTTTATTTAAATTTTTCCTTCTTTGCAAAACACCTGGATGGGTCATGTTATGCATCTGATGGTACCGTTTCAAATCTGTCCACCAACTGTCTTTCATATATATCATAAACAGAGTAAACGCTATAAAGACCTACTACCAATTCTCCATATCATCATTCTTAATTTGTCTTTATTCATTTTTAATCCTTACCTGCAGATAGGCCTTGTCTCTGAAACTGGGTAAGCATGACAGCAGGTTAAGTACGACCTTCTGATTATAGCATTGTCTGTACACTCAACTAAATAGAGTAAGATAAAAAAAAATAAACAAGTACACAATCAACTGATCCACTCTCCAAATAATCCTGCTCTTCCCAGAACTAACTTATAGAAGAGCTTTATTAAATAGTAGATATGGAAGAGGATATAATTATATGGTTATAACTAGTACAACTTATTTATCAATACTCTCTCTACAACTTATTTAACAATATGTGTCTTTCTTTGTGCATGCTGCGGGGCATTAGGTATTAGTCTCACAGGAATCTTCATTACCTACATGATACAACTTCAATGATACTCTTGAATTCTATTCAAGTAATATAATAAATAACTATAACATAATAACTATAATAACTAAACAAGTAATATAATAATAACTATAATAAATAAATATTTGAGAATATAAAGTTGAGTATTATGAACAATATTCAATGTAATATTAATGCAATATATGAGCAACAATAATATGATGAAAATACTTGGAAAGTGTAAGGATTCCAGAAATTTAGTGGTAACAAGTTGCAAATGAAGTACCTAGGTTAAGTTAAGAGATGACAGTTGAAAAATCTGGTGCGTGCGCGCAACACACAACTTTCACTTACCAACTTACTTAGATTAGAAATTGACGTGTTTTGCTAAATATCATTTCCCAAATTCACAAATTTTTCTACATTCATATCTTATTTTTGTTAATCGTTAAAGCCTCCGGTTAATCAATTTTGATGAAATTTTAACAATCATATCTCGGGCATATAAATACATCAAATACCCAGTTTGATCAAAATCTTTAAAGCCGTTTTTGAGTAAATAAAAAAAAACACGTGGAAATGATACAAAATTTATTAAGTAAAGTCCCCCCTCTGGTTAATCAATTTTGATGAAATTTTAACAGTCATATCTCGGGCATATACATACATCAAATACCCAGTTTGATCAAAATCTTTAAAGCCGTTTTTGAGTAAATAAAAAAAACACGTGAAAATGATACAAAATTTATTAAGTAAAATCCCCCCTCCGGTTAATCAATTTTGATGAAATTTTAACAGTCATATCTCGGGCATGTACATACATCAAATACCCAGTTTGATCAAAATCGTTAAAGCCGATTAAGAGCAAATAAAAAAAAACACGTGAAAATGTTACAAAATTTATTAAGTAAAGTCCCCCCTCCGGTTGATCAATTTTGATGAAATTTTTACAGTCATATCTCGGGCATATAAATAGATCAAATACTCAGTTTAATCAAAATCGTTAGAGCCGTTTTTGAGAAAATCGAAAAAAACCTAAAAAGTTATTAAGTAAAGTACCCCCTCCCTTTAAGTAATTTTGATGAAATTTATGCTGTCACATCGCTGGCATATACCTACACTAAATACCCAATTTCATGATCGCACGGTTTATAGTTTTTGAGCTAGTCTGTTCACACACACACACACACACACACACACACAGACACACACACACACACACAGACCATTTCGCGGGACTTGGTCATTTCGACTCAGGGGACCCCAAAACGTGTATTTCCGTTGAAAACCGGAAGTCGAAATTTTTCACGATCGCAATACTTCCACCTACTATATATTTCATATATAGGTAAGTGAAAGTAATATTAATTCAAACATTTTTAAATCTTGTATAATTTATCCTCATCTTAAATTCTGTACACTGAAACTTGAAATATATATTTGAAAATATATATTTAATCATATCATAATTTGGATTACTTTTTATTTATTATTATTTATATTTGTGTTGCAGTTTTAAATAATGTTTGTGAAAATTCAGCAAATTAAATATTTTTACTTTCACTTACCTATATATGAAATATATAGTAAGTGGAAGTATTGCGATCGTGAAAAATTTCGACTTCCGGTTTTCAACGGAAATACACGTTTTGGGACCCCCTGAGTCGAAATAACCAAGTCCTGCGAAATGGTCTGTGTGTGTGTGTGTGTGTCTGTGTGTGTGTGTGTGTGTGTGTGTGTGAACAGACTAGCTCAAAAACTATAAACCGTGCGAACCTGAAACTGGGTATTTAGTGTAGGTATATGCCCGCGATGTGACAGCAAAAATTTCATCGAAATTGCTCAAAGGGAGGGGGTACTTTATTTAATAACTTTTTACGTTTTTTTCGATTTTCTCAAAAACGGCTCTAACGATTTTGATTAAACTGAGTATTTGATCTATTTATATGCCCGAGATATGACTGTAAAAATTTCATCAAAATTGATTAACCAGAGGGGGGACTTTACTTAATAAATTTTTGTATCATTTTCACGTGTTATTTTTTTTTTTACTCAAAAACGGTTTTAACGATTTTGATCAAACTTGGTATTTGATGTATTTATATGCCCGAGATATGACTGTAAAAATTTCATCAAAATTGATCTACGGGAGGGGGGACTTTACTTAATAAATTTTGTATCATTTTCACGGGTTTTTTATTTACTCAAAAACGGCTTTAACGATTAACAAAAATAAGATATGAATGTAGAAAAATGTGTGACTTTGGGAAATGATAATTAGCAAAACACGTCAATTTCTAATCTAAGTAAGTTGGTAAGTGAAAGTTGTGTGTTGCGCGCACGCACCAGATTTTTTTACTTTCACTTACCTATATATGAAATATATAGTAAGTGGAAGTATTGCGATCGTGAAAAATTTCGACTTCCGGTTTTCAACGGAAATACACGTTTTGGGGTCCCCTGAGTCGAAATGACCAAGTCCCGCGAAATGGTCTGTGTGTGTGTGTCTGTGTGTCTGTGTATGTGTGTGTGTGAACAGACTAGCTCAAAAACTATAAACCGTGCGATCCTGAAATTGGGTATTTAGTGTAAGTATATGCCCGCGATGTGACAGCATAAATTTCATCAAAATTACTTAAAGGGAGGGGGTAATTTACTTAATAACTTTTTAGGTTTTTTTCGATTTTCTCAAAAACGGCTCTAACGATTTTGATTAAACTGAGTATTTGATCTATATATATGCCCGAGATATGACTGTAAAAATTTCATCAAAATTGATTAACCGGAGTGGGGACTTTACTTAATAAATTTTGTAACATTTTCACGTGTTTTTTTTATTTACTCAAAAACGGCTTTAAAGATTTTGATCAAACTGGGTATATGATGTATGTATATGCCAAAGATGTGATAGCCAACATTTCATCAAAATTGATTTACCGGAGGGGGGACTTTACTTAATAAATTTTGTAACATTTTCAAGTGTTTTTTTTATTTACTCAAAGAAGGCTTTCACGATTTTGATCAAACTGGGTATTTGATGTATGCATAAGCCAAAGATGTGATAGCCAACATTTCACCAAAATTGACCAACCGGAGGGGGACTTTACTTAATAAATTTTGTATCATTTTCACGTGTTTTTTTTTTTTTATTCAAAAACGGCTTTCAAAAACTATTTTGATCAAACTGGGTATTTGATGTATTTATATGCCAAAGATGTGATAGCTAACATTTCATCAAAATTGGTCTAACGAAGGGGACCACAACAACGCATTAATTTCTAATCTAAGTAAGTTGGTAAGTGAAAGTTGTGTGTTGCGCGCACGCACCAGATTTTTCAATTCACCTTCATACCTTTTTCATTGCTTCTGAAATTCCTGTTTATTTTCCAAGATTTAGTTTTAGAAATTGATGTTAAATTATAGGATAACTGTTTGTAGCAACAATTGTTAAATTTGAACTAGAAAAGCTTTCCTTTTTACTTTCACTTACCTATATATGAAATATATAGTAAGTGGAAGTATTGCGATCGTGAAAAATTTCGACTTTCGGTTTTCAACGGAAATACACGTTTTGGGGTCCCCTGAGTCCAATTAACCAAGTCCCGCGAAATGGTCTGTGTGTGTGTGTGTGTCTGTGTGTGTGTGTGTGTGTGTGTGTGTGTGTGAACAGACTAGCTCAAAAACTATAAACCGTGCGAACCTGAGATTGGGTATTTAGTGTATGTATATGCCCGCGATGTGACAGCAAAAATTTCATCAAAATTGCTCAAAGGGAGGGGGTACTTTGTTTAATAACTTTTTAAGTTTTTTTCGATTTTCTCAAAAACGGCTCTAACGATTTTGATCAAACTGAGTATTTGATCTATTTATACGCCCGAGATATGACTGTAAAAATTTCATCAAAATTGATCAACCGGAGGGGGGACTTTACTTAATAAATTTTGTATCATTTTCAAGTGTTTTTTTTTATTTACTCAAAAACGGCTTTCACGATTTTGATCAAACTGGGTATTTGATGTATGTATATGCCAAAGATGTGATAGCCAACATTTCATCAAAATTGATCAACCGGAGGGGGGACTTTACTTAATAAATTTTGTATCATTTTCAAGTGTTTTTTTTTATTTACTCAAAAACGGCTTTCACGATTTTGATCAAACTGGGTATTTGATGTATGTATATGCCAAAGATGTGATAGCCAACATTTCATCAAAATTGATCAACCGAAGGGGGGACTTTACTTAATAAATTTTGTATCATTTTCAAGTGTTTTTTTTTTATTTACTCAAAAACGGCTTTCACGATTTTGATCAAACTGGGTATTTGATGTATGTATATGCCAAAGATTTGATAGCCAACATTTCATCAAAATTGATCAACCGGAGGGGGGACTTTACTTAATAAATTTTGAATCATTTTCAAGTGTTTTTTTTTTATTTACTCAAAAACGGCTTTCACGATTTTGATCAAATTGGATATTTGATGTATGTATATGCCAAAGATGTGATAGCCAACATTTCATCAAAATTGATCAACCGGAGGGGGGACTTTACTTAATAAATTTTGTATCATTTTCACGTGTCTTTTTTATTTACTCAAAAACGGTTTTCACGATTCTGATCAAACTGGGTATTTGATGTATGTATATGCCAAAGATGTGATAGCCAACATTTCATCAAGATTGATCAACCGAAGGGGACACTTTATTTAATAACTTTTTTTCTAATTTTTAGATTATCTCAAAAACGGTTTTAACGATTTTCTTCATATTCGTCATGTTTAATGAAAATTGAGTGTTATTTAATATCAGGTAAGCGTTATCATTATTAAAATGTTCTGAGGGGTTTATAGAGCAAATGAAAACAAAAATAAGAAATGAATGTGGAAAATGTGTAACTTTGAGAAGTGGCATTAACGAAACGCAATAATTTCTTATCTAAGTAAGTTGGTAAGTGAAAGTTGTGTGTTGCGCGCACGCACCAGATTTTTTTTTTTACTGTTGTATTTAACTTTTTACTTACACTTACCTACATATGAAATATATAGTAAGGGAAAGTATTTCGATCGTAAAACATTTCGACTTCCGGTTTTCAACGGAAATACAAGTTTTGGGGTCCCCTGAGTCCAAATAACCACGTCCCGCGAAATGGTCTGTGTGTGTGGTGGGGGGTTGCGTGCGTGCGTATGTGTGTGTGAACAGACTAGCTCAAAAACTATAAACCGTACGATCCTGAAACTGGGTATTCGGTATAGGGAAAATGCACCAATTACTGACACTTTAAGGAAAATTTCATGATTTTTCATCAATTTCTCCCTTATTCGTTGTCCGGTCCTTAAAATTCAAAGTTCTTCTGTTAGGCCAATATCTCTTGTTTTCATTTCGGTCATAAAATAATTAATAATGATGAATTAATCTATTCTTTTACTTAAAATTCGGATGGATGTTTTTTCTCCTATTACTGACATGCATGCACCAATTACTGACAGTTTAATGAACCAATTACTGACACCCTGATCAAACATTGATTAATTTTATTTCCAACTTTAAAATTAGTATCTAAGTATATTTTAATATAATTTACTTAACTTAATCTACCCTTTATCGTATAGCAGTATTGAGGCACCTGCAAACAGAGCCTGGCCCAAGTTTCTCTGTCCTCAACCAGCTGCCTTCTCCTCCTCGAATCCATTCCACTCTTGTTAAAGGCTTTTTTAATTCCTTCTTCCCAGTTCTTTCTTGGTCTTGTCCGTGGCCGCCTCCTATTCACTCTCACCTAGTGTGTAGCCTCTGCGATTCGGTCTTCCGCCATTCGTTAGTTCTCTTCAATTTTTTCCTCTGCAGATCTCAGTTACAACTTTGCTCTTATGGTTGAATTTCTTACACGACCCCGTCTGGTTTTCCTCTCCATTTTTCTTAGATTTGGCTCTTGTGCTTGGATATGAGGGTTCAAGACTCCCTTGTATAGTTAAGAATCGGGAGGAATGTTTTCTTTGAGACAGTTGGGGACACATCAATATCATCTGCTTCATTATCACTACCCATTGCAGTGAATGTTTTACAAAGTCATTAATCTTTAATGGGTAAATAAATTAATTTTAAATGCTTGAGCATTACTTTTATTTCAAAAACTAAAAGGAAAATCATCATTAACTTAATGTCACAATCACAACTCATAGAAGCTCAGATTAACCTTTTCGTAATCAGAAATCGAAAATTGTATTTGTGCAAGAACCGGTGGTTTTAGTAACTGTAATTATATAACAATATTTTTAATGCAAGTACAGTCTGTCATACATTTAAATTCCCTATTTTCATATGCAATCCTCGATACACCGCACTCGCGGATCTTCTTTTTCGCGGACATAAATGAGGTGATGTATTCTTACTGTAGGGTTTTCAACGAGGTCCATGTCTTTCATGATTTGTTCTTCATCTATTCTTGTTCTGGGAAGAAGAACAAGACGACAGTTTGCATTACCTCACCGTTGAGAGATTTCACGGTCTTTGGAAAAGGCTTTGGCAAACTGAGAATACGACTGAGTTGTTTTGGTGCTGATAAATTATCAGGTTTTATAGGCTAAGAGGCTGAATGTGAACAGCAGCTTCTACAATGCCCTTGAAAGGGCTTAGTTTTTAGGTGATTTTGCAGGATTTTTGGTGTTATTATGATCAATTTATTGGTGGTGATTAGTGTCCGGAAGTAACTTTGTTCTTCAGGAGATTCAGTTGAGTCCAATGTAATTTTTCACCTACAAATGGATGTTGCTTGGAGTGTTATATTGGCAGAAGATAGAACTCCATCTCTTAGTTCAGTGTCAATGAACTCGCCTCGCGATTCATTCAAAATCTCTTTTCTGGCAGGCTCCATGAAGCAACTTCCTTTCTTTTTTGTACCTCGATTAATCAGTGAGAATGATTATAGAACTGCGTGCGCCCTTGGAAGGTGGCATGATCCGGTAGAGTTCGAGGGAACACCGCCGTGGTTCT
This sequence comes from Aelia acuminata, assembly GCA_911387785.2. Classification (NCBI taxonomy): domain Eukaryota; kingdom Metazoa; phylum Arthropoda; class Insecta; order Hemiptera; family Pentatomidae; genus Aelia; species Aelia acuminata. The sequence continues at coordinate 55,550,240 of OU426983.1, read as the reverse complement.
CATGTTCCATCATACAAGTTCGCATTTTCTGAAGACATGCGTAACTATTGCTGGACAGATTCCTCTTATGAACTAATCCAATAAGAGGAATCCTTCAAGTCCTTTTTCAGCATCACATTTGGTAGGTTTAGGGGTTGCAACTTCGTCTTCCAGTGGTCTTTTCCTTGTGCACCAACTTCTCTGTTTATTTCCGGGACCGAAAGAGACGTACAGTGGTAGTATAGAGTGGGTACTATTTAGGAGCAATGCTTAGATGTCTTTGAGGTGCGCTTATCTGATAAGGAAATCCGCAAATTCAAGATCGCTTCTTATAAAGAGAGCGCTAAAATACATTGAAGGGGGTGTCAGCAACTGGGTATGTCATTATCTGGTGCGAGCATTGCCAAATACTGACACCCTCAAAACCAGTTACTAACACCCCCTGTTAGGAATTGGATCCCTTCCTTTTTTTAAAAAACGGAAAGCACCATTGTTTTCAACGTTGAAAACCTACCTAATTAGGCAGAGTAACTAAATTTCTTCATAATACCCAAAAGGCTGGATATGGGTAAAGGCACGTTTTTGGATACCCATATCCTGACATCCCCAAAATATGTATTGTTAGTGGAAATTCCCATTAAAAAAAATCTGGTGCGATGCGTGCAACACAACTTTCACTTACAAACCTACTTGGATTAGAAATCGACGTGTTTCGATAATATGTAAACGCCACTCCTCAACTTCACACATTTTCCCACATTTAAGTATATACTTATATTTGTTGATCTCCATAAGTTATCGAGTATCTGTATAGCAAAATTTGGTAATTCTCAGCACTTTTCGATTCATTATTGCTAATTTATATATGAAGGGACTAATTTCATCAACAGTCAAGTTTTTTTACTGCTTGCTTGTTTTTTACTACGAGTTGCTTTTTGCAAATATATCGTGAAGGTGAATCGATAGGTATATTTCCTACGTCTCTATGCCTTTCTGGAAATCAAGAACGATTACTGTTCCTCTAAAATCGCTTTATATTGTTTTCAAATATTTATTATGGAACAAAAGTTTCTAGACTAAAATATGCCTATATTAATTATAGACTATTATCTTATACCATATTTTTTTCCCCTTTACATGTTTATTCGATTTTTTACACACCTGCGATGCTTCAAAAATTTGAGCATCACGAATTTACTCTCTAAAGTAACATTAATCTTTTTATTAATAAATAAAAGTTTTTATTTTCATAATACGGTTTAAAAAAAATTGGCTGTCATATATACATACATCAAGTACCAAGTTTAATCAAAATCGTTAATGCCGTTTTTAAGTAAAAAAAAAATATGGTAAAGAAAACACGTGAAAATGGGACAAAATTTATAAAGTAAAGTACCCCCCTCCGTTTGACCAATTTTGATGAACTTTGGGCTGTCGCATCGCGGGCATATTCATACATCTAATACCCATTTTGATCAAAATCGTGAAAGCCGTTTTTGAGTAAATAAAAAAAAAATACGTGAAAATGATACAACAGTTATTAAGTAAAGTGCCCCCTCCGTTTAACCAATTTTGATGGAATTTCGGCATTTGCATCACGGTCATATACGTACATCAAATACTAAGTTTGATTAAAATCGTTAAATCCGTTTTTGAGTAAATAAAAAAAAACACGTGAAAATGGGACAACATTTATTAAGTAAAGTGCCCCCTACAATTAATCAATTTTGATGAAATTTTTACTGTCGCATCGCGGGCATATAGATACACCAAATACCGAGTTTAATCAAAATCGTTAGAGCCGTTTTTGAGAAAATCGAATAAAACCTAAAAATTAGACAAAATAAAGTACTAAATAAAGTACCCCCTCCGTTTGACCAATTTTGATGAAATTTTTGCTGTCACCTCGCGGCCATATACATACACTAAATACCCAATTTCAGGTCTGTGCGGTTTATACTTTTTGAGCTAGTCTGTTCAAATACACACACACACACACATACACACACACACGCAGACCATTTCGCGGGACTTGGTTAATTGGACTCAGGGGCCCCCAAAACGTGTATTTTCGTTGAAGACCGGAAGTCGAAATTTTTCACGATCGCAATACTTTCCTTACTATATATTTCATATATAGGTAAGTGAAAGTAAAAAAGTATTTTTATTATCTAAGTTTAGAGTGCTACAAACAAAATTCAAGAAGAAAAACGAAGAAGAAATGGTTATAGCAGCCAATGTAGCTACTCACCTCCTTAGCAAAAGCGATCTGGCAGGTGAAGGTATAGTGAGCATAAAGCTTCATTCTCGCACCCTTTATTAGTCAATTCTGACTTGATTTTGGTGCAAATCTTTGGCAGATTAATATATCTTTGATTGACCAAAATTTCAATTTGCTAGGTGGCCTTAAATGCTTGTTTTTCAAGGAAGAAGGAGCAAGTGTCAGTTACTGGGGCAGTGTCAGCAATTGGTGCCTTTACCCTATGTATATGTCCGTGATGTGACAGCAAAAATTTCATCAAAATTGGTCAAACGGAGGGGGTAGGTACTTTAATTAATAACTGTTTACGTTTTTTTTCGATTTTTTCAAAAACGGCTCTAACGATTTTGATAAAACTGGGTATTTGATGTATGTGTATGCCCGAGATATGACTGCAAAAATTTCATCAAAATTGATCAACCGGAGGGAGGACTTTATTTCATAAATTCTTTTTCCCATTTTTACGTTTTTTTCAGTTTTCTCAAAAATAGCTTTAACTATTTTGATTAAACTCGTCATGTTTAATGAGAATCAAGGCTTCTTTAATGCTTTATAATAAGCTTTATTATAGTAAGCTTTATCATTATTAAAATGTTCTGAGGGCCATAAATGGGGAAGGAGCCTTTTTTGTTTTGCTATAAAATACCTTTGTTTTTGTTTTTATGGAGAAATTATCTGTCTCTCGTTTCGCCAAAAATAAGAAATGGCTAAATATGAAATATGAAAAAATCAAGTAAACATATACAGGAGAAAAAAAGAAATATAATCCGTCAATTCATAAAACACGTTGAGCTCACACATGCGCAATACGCCTTTAATGGCAGACCAATGCTTAATAATTAAACATGTTCTGTTCATGTAATGGATATTATTCGTTTCATGGGAACTATATGAAGTTTTCAAAAACAACATAGAGAATAATAAAATCAGACGACTAGGAGTATTATGCTTGCATTGCCGAATTATCACAAGTAAAAACTTATATTTAATAATATAAAAAAATAGTGTACCATAAAGAGCTAATACAAACAAAAATAAGTAAATGAGTGTGGAAAATTGTGTGACTTTGAGAAATGGCATTTAACAAAACACGCCAACTTCTAATCTAAGTATGTTGGTAAGTGAAAATTGTGTGTTGTGCCCATCGCACCAGATTTTTAAATTAGCAATTACAACTGATTAGATAATGAATACACTTTTTCCATAATTTTAAATCAAAGAAGTAGACAATGTCAAACATGCAACAGATATTAAAACCCAAATAATTTATATTTATGTCATTTAATTTTGTTCTTTACATCACTAACTTCGAGGCGGGGAACAGGCTCCCTACCCCTCCCTCCATATTATCCCTCCTTATTCTCATAAATATTATTAATTTTTGTTTATAAGCAGTGTTAATATCAATTAAAAATTATTTAACGTTAAAGTGGGGTCGTTGATTTGAAATATCTCAATCATCATCAACGATTAACCTCAAGTCAGCACAGCTATCTGCTCCCTAATTGATGGAGACCCGTTGTTAATGCTAAGATGGCGGAAGTTATGCTGATGTACTTTTTTTGCAACATTGATCGCAGATAATTGAAGAGGTAAATTACCATTTATTACCCCTCGGCTATAATGCCTACGCCAATTATTTATCATTCGAAACGTTTTGGCCTCACTCATCATTAAGTGTTTATTTTTTTACTTTTTTTATGACGTCCGTCGTCAGACCTCAAGGTTGATAGTTATGACCTGTGATACAACTGTTAAATTTTTTTTCACTTACACTAGGTGATGTAAAAACATTTTGATACTCTGAATGATTATCAGACTACGATTGCTCTGTCTGAATATGTTTAGTTTCTCAATTAGCAATTTATAATAGGATCCTGATGTGTTTTTGCTTTTATTTATTATTTCCTTACATATTTATAGTTATAGAAGAGCCATATTCATTTATATAATAATCAAGATTATCTTGATTGAATCAAGATTAAATATTCATTAATATAATATTCATTTTTCATAGGTTTATAAACTGTAGTAATGTTGAATGTTTTTTCGGTGTGTGGCGATGACCGCGTTAAGTGCGACTTACACTCAACGCTAGACGTTACTACTATGGTATTAAAAAGGCAATTTTATAACGTTATTAGCTATTTTACCATTTATTTTTGCTTTTGCATGATTAATTTAAATTATTTATATTGCCGCAGTTTTTTTCCCTATACTACTAACTGAGATTACCTCCCCCTTATATACGCCTCTGAAACTATTTAGTATATCTAAAGTATTTAGTATAACTAAATCTGAAACAGATTTAGTACCTCCTTTAAAGCTATTTGTTGAATCTTAGTACCTAAGCTATGTCACTTCTAGGCGTTGCCTACTTGGAGCCGTTTAGTAAAGCCCTGATCTCAACTAAAAGGGACGAGTTGGGTGTTCATCTTTTTTGAGGGAGCGGAGGTCGAAAGCTGCCATCTATTAAAGCTTATCATGGCCCTTTTTAACAGAAAAGGAAGCGATGGGTGTTTGCTAATATCACGGTAAGAATAGGCCAGACCCATGTTTTTGTTGTTGTTTTTTTCAGTTTTTTTCACCTGTGTTATTTTTATGAAAATGACAATAAAATCTATGGAACTGGGGGAAGGCGTGGGGGTGGCGCCATCGTGCTTGGGTAGGATTTCCATCCCTGATTCGCACTCGCAATCGACTATAGGGTACGCTAGTAGTTTTGCAAAATGTCGGAAGGAACGTGGATAGACATAGTTGATGTGATAGACATAATTGGTGATTTCAAAAAACCATTAATTGAAGGGCAAGCTACCCTTGATGCAAATCACATAATTACATGTGGAATAGTATCTAGAAGTGAAAAAGTAGTTATTTTACAAGCCTTGTGCCTTCAAACAAGCGATCTTAAAGGACTGCCTCATCAAATAAAAGTGAAAATTAAATTTATTAATAACAATAAGCAGTTTTCTTGTAATTGTACGTATAAAACTGGTAGTTCTAGTAACTGCAAACACATCATTGCAACTTTAGTAACATTTAGTAATAACATTTATTACCTATTCATACAATCATTGTTATTACATCTGTCATTTTCATGACAGCTTAGTTTCTTTGTTATATTACTTATTTATTTGCTAATACTTTCAGTCATCGCATTGAAAACATGGAACAATTAAGCACAACGGATGTAATACAAAAGTGGGAAAAATTTTTATTAATGTTATTTGCATAAAACTAGCATTCTGGAACAATAAAATGTCAAATACTAATAATTACATGGATAAATATAGTCACTTTCTTAAAAATGAAGACTACGTATCGTCATATGTTTCGAAACAGGCTAATCTATTCTTACGATCCACCCTCTAAGTAGCTTTTTATTTTTTGGAAGCAAATAGAATGACACAGCTTATGATTTTCACGAAGAACACTGAGGGACGAGCATTACCTATGAAGGCATTTTTCAAATCTTTTGTTCTATCGGGCTTTAATTATAGACAAATATATTAAAAACTCACAAAAAAACTATGAATCCTAGGTACTGGCCCGGCTTCCATCCCCGTTCCTCTAGTCCCAGTTAAGAAGCAGTACCGTCGCTTGCGACCGCGAATAGGGATAAAAAAAGAAGAAGAAATATTTACAGTTGCAGGATAAATTTTCCGGTCAGGTAAATTATAAAGTTTACTAATATAATTTGGATTGTTTTTAGAGGTCACAATTACTTTTTTTAGCTTGGCTTGTTACTATAAAACCATGACCTACTCCCAGTTAGATCAATCGGACTTATAACTGGTACCAATTCAGACGTTATTTTAATAACTGGTTCGGAACAGGCCTTGGGTATCAGCTACAGCCTCAAAATCACTTGTTCTAGTCTACTTAAGTCCGGATATTAGTGACTTCCTTTCCTAGATATCTTTATACTATGTTTACGTTCTTCTGCTTGACTTTTATATTGTTATTTTTATGTATGCGCACTTACAGATAAATGATGCAAAATTCGTGAGAGAATTCACTCGTTACTTTGACGTCATATTTATTTCTGTCCAATACAACTGTAATTATTTTTTTAATAATTAGGTTATCAATATAGAGAGTTTGTAGATAATTACGGACTAACTAATTTGTTTTGCAGGATAACTGGAGTGGTTTTAAATTAAATGTGTAACTGCTGCAATAGATTTAGCTGGCTGCTGCCGAGAAGAAAAATGGGAATCTGCAGGGTATTTATTGAAATTGATTATATTTGACTAATATTATTAGTCTGTGTCGAGAACCAATTATTGTACCTACTAAACATATATCATCAAAAATTAGTTTTCCTTATGCGAGAAACCTGGTCTTTGGATTTATAGAAAGGATTTCACCTTTATTTTAGTAGGAATTTCTTGGTCTATTGAAAGCTGTTCGTATAAATATATACAGTACGACCCCCATTATCCGGGCCTCTATTAACCGGGGTTCCGAGGAGCCAATTTTTTTAATAATCTGTTTTTAATTTTTATGGCATTTATTTTGTGTGTATAATATTTATTTAAATAAAATGAATACGTAAATGTTTTAACGATTAAACAATGGTTAATTATCTATTGTTCTTAGAAATTATGAAATAAAATAATAAATGGAAAAACACTGCAAGCTGTTATCGTATGATGAGATGTTTCCGGTAACTATTATGTTTGATTAATATTTTTTTCTAAGACTTTAAGTCAATAAAATGTTGTAATTCGATTATCCGGGGTTTTCGATTATCCGTGGACCCCCCCCCCCTCTACCCATCATTACCCCGTATTAAGAGGTTCTACTGTATATCCTTTTTAGGTTTTTAGAACTAATATATCTTTCTGGATCACCAAGAGATAGAGTATAATCAAATCCTACAAGTTCTTAAAATTTATTTATTTATTTATTGATAGCATAGTTTTGTCTACACCCCATTGAGAGTTTACGAGAGATTTTAGGAGACCAAGGCGTTTTGTACACTCATCTTTTATATTTTTAACGACCAACATAGGCGCTTGTCCAATATTAGGCCTAGATATCTTGAGGTCTCGACGAAGTATATGGGTGTTCTGTCCAAGAATAATTCCGGGTTTTCGGAGCATCTTCGTCTTCGACAAATGTGCATGCATTCTGTTTTCGTAGTGGATACTTTAAATCCGCTATTTTTTGTCAAGTATTTATATTGTCTAAGGTAATCTGCATTCTCTGTTTAATGATGCTAACAGACTTATTGCGGGAAATGATGACGATATCATCAGCAAACAATAATCCTTTTACTGGTTCCTGAAAGTGATGTTCGATATCATTGATGGCTATCAGGAACAAGGTGACACTAAGGGGTGATCCTTGGGGAGTCCCCGTTATTGATTCGCGCACCGAGGATATGGAAGATCAGTATGGAAGCAGAATTTTCGACAGTTTAAGAACTTTTTTATGTAGTTCCACATTTTTCCAACAATACCCCATGAGTTCAAAATGTCTAAAACGCGTTTTCTATTAATTTTATCGTAAACTTTCTCCAAGTCTAGGAATGCTGCCACTAAATGTTCCTTTCTTGAAAATCCTTCTTGGGCCTCGCAGGATAATAATAGGAGAGGATCCATTGTAGACCTTTCTTTCCTGAAGCCATACTGATGAATGGATAGCTTACGCATTCTTTCTAGGGTATCCATTAGTCTCCGATTCACCATCTTTTCCTGCAGTTTTGAGACCCATGATAACAGAGATATTGGTCGGTAGTCTTGGGGGTATGCGCTCCTCCGCTTTTTTGGAATAGGTATTATCAAAGTCTTCCTCCAATCATCAGGAAAACTGCCAGTATTCCAAATCTCGTTGCAAAGATTTATGATATAAGCCATTGCTTCTTCAGGTAGGTTTTTAATCATTTCATATATTATCCCAACTGCCATTTGCCAGATGTTCTGCTATTTCTGAAGGCCGAGTTACCACTTCATTTTGGGTTTTTAAACCTGCGATTTTCTGGCTTTTATAAATACCTCTTCCATTCCAGATTTTGCATATGGGGGTATTAACGTTAATAGTTGAAACAAAATTTCTCCACGAAACTTTTTTGCTGTATTTTACAGTCCTGTTTGCAATGGCCCTCAATCTTTTAAATTCAATTCAACTGCGCCGAAATTTGTCAAGAGCACGTTTTTTTGCTCTTATGGCATCGTGACAATCTTTATTCCACCATGGGACTTTTGTGTGTGAATCATTTTTATTTACAACGGGAATATTCTTCATAGCTGCATCTAACATTACTTTCCCCAGAACTAGAAAATATCGAAGTTTCTGTATTATAGATTTTTTTTTACATAAGTAATGAAAAAATTAGCTAAGTAGTATTTCACTGTTTTAGTTTTGTTATTAAAAAAAAATAACCATTTTATAACCTACAGCGGATTTGTTTTTTATGAAAGGCTGAGATAATTCGTTTCTCTCAATAAATTACATGTAATTGTTTATTACGTAAAACTAAGTTGCGATGTTATTCTTAATTGCGTTTGTTCTATAAAGTTATGTTTTATTCATGAATAGATTAAAAATTTACGAATTCGTTACATTACTTAAAAATTTACAAATAATTTTGAATACTTGCGAAATATTACGCTTGTCTGTTTATAATGAATAAAATAAATTATATCCAATGACTATGAATGAGAAAAACTCCATAAAAAATTCTGAGGAAAAGAATATGCTCTCAGATTCGATGGAATGCGGTTTTTACAACGCTAATTTACATTTGCATTGAAAAAAATACAGAAGGGATACATAAAGTGAGGTTTTTTATCGTCAGCTCCATCGATTTTAATGTTTATTAATTTTTAAAGTTTATTGATTTGATTCTTACCTCAAAATTGTTTTACACCAAAAGGGCATGACAGTTATTTTTTTGTCTCTAGTAACTAGTACTTCTTTCGTAATCAGGTTCTTTCAAAATTATTGAATGCAGAAAGAAAACCAACCTATCGCTGTCAATTAATTTCTTAGTACTTACAATTAGTAGTTTATATTTGATTGAGATGGGAGGGGGTGCAGCTATCCTATTATGTACTCTATTCCTATGGTTAAGGTTCAACGTTCTTAGTCTTTATTTATATCTTGTTTATTTTTAATCATATTAAAATTCATGTAAATGGCTAGTATGTTTGTGTGAATCAGAAATTTTTAAATAAAGATGTATTGTATGGTTTCCGCATGATCTCGTGTAGGGGGTTAGGCAAGTAAAATGTTCTTCTAGGGGTTTGGGGCATGCTGATGAAATTCTTATGCCTGGGGGATGGGGCATAAGGTATTCTGACCTATTAAAGCTCAATTAATTTTTTAAATAAAACTTATTGATTTTAAAAGTATTTAAAAGTTAAAATACTTGCTTATATACTGCTTAGTAAATATACTTACAGCACGTAGAGGACTTGGGTTTGATTCCCAGCCGTGGTTCAATCTTTTCTCCTCCATTAAAATTACTTAATAGAAATAATAAATTAATAAGAATATATTTAATTATGGTCTCTTCAAGGGGGGCATTTCCCTCCCCTGACCCTCCCAGGGGAGGCCCATGACGGGGGGTTGAAGACAAGTCAAGGAGGGGGCGCGACCGGTTGAAAAAAAAATAAAATGTAGAATATACAATAAATTAGGCTGTGCCGGGATAGCGGAACGTGTCTGAGCGCGACCTGCTTAAGCACGCTCGAGCCGAACGGTGACGGTTCGAATCCGTCCTAGGAGGTTTGATTTTTATTTCGTGGAGGCACCAGGGAATAAATCTCGATCTACCCATCATGGTTAGAATAGTTTGGTTATACATATAGCGTAAACCCCAGTATACCACACATGGCCAGGTAAGGGTAAAAAAAAGTACAATAAACTGTGAAGGGAGGGAGAGGGGTGGCGTATGAAGCTTTCATTATTATTAGGGAGGCGTGGTACAGAAAAGTTTGGGAACTCCTTGGATATAATTTATGGAATTATTTAGCATTTAGTTGGTTAACATGCCTCAATAGTAGCTTTATTTAATAAGTTTAAAAGAAATTAGCTGCACCATGTTCAGTTTTAATGACTTGAAAAAAAAAAATCTATATTAATGAACCCTGCGCTTCTTTATTTTTCGCTGAAAAAAAAAAAAAAACATGTGTAAATAAGATAAAGTAATTGCTATCAGTTGAATACCTGATAACACGAAAAAGAAAGTGAACAGGACGATTATGATGGATTCGCTCTACTACTCTCTTAGATTAGATCAGAAGGAAACGGTTACCGCAGGGTATTGTTCTTCTACATGCATTGTGTGCATTTTTATGATTGTTTTTTTAAATGATTTATTTTTATTCTAATTGGCTATTGCGTGTGCCAGACATTCTTCTCATTGTAAGTAGTTTTCTGACAGTTGAGAATGAATAAAATCATGAATTTCCCTTTAGGCAATTGATATTATATCGACCCCAGACCCTTTACAAGCTTCACTTTGAATACGGCCAGAAGTAGCTTATAGAAACTTGTATGGTTTATACCTTCAACTTAATGGTAAGGAACAAACCAACTTTTGTGAATTAAGTGGACTGTATTTGAAGGTTAGAGATGTTAAAAAAAATGAAATGGAATTAACAGATTACATATTTATTGAGAAAAAAAAAGAACAAAAAAGACCCTACAAAATATTGTTGGTTAGTGGGTTTTTTAATGTATTTAAATGAGATGGCCATGCGGACTCACTAATTACTTTTTCATTATGCTCTATCTTCTCCATATTGTCCATGTAGTTCTTCAAGATCTCTCTCTTCTCTTCATCGCCTCCAGCCGGGGAACCGGCTCCTCTTCTTACTCACTCATGTCTTGAGTAATTTTAATGGAAGAGAAAAAAAGGAATAGATGGGCCAGGCCTGGTCTCTATCAGGAATCTAACTCACCAAGTTGCTTCTCAGCCTCTGCCCCCAGCAGAGTTCGCCGGTGGGGCATTCAAATCTTGGCGGTCCCGCCATTCGATTTGCCCACCCCTGCTTCTGCAATTTGTAGTACCTTTCGGGAAGCCGAAACATACCGCCCACCTAAATCAGCTGCGGATGATTTAATCTTCAAGAATGTGAAGCTGGAATTGTTCAGGATTTGGATGTATTGCGAGAGCATATTGAACGAAGATAGGGGTGTTAGTAAAGTACAATATAAAACAAAACAAAGAAAATACATACATCTATGAACTCTATTCACAGAGTGTTTGAAAAAAAAGAAAGAAGAAAACACATACACCTATGAACTCTATTCACAGACTGATGGAAAAAAAAAAAAGAAAATAGATATATCTATGAACTCTATTCACAGACTGATCGAAAAAAAACAAAACGAAAATACACTTTGTTAAAAAAAGATAAACTTCAGTCACACAGTCACATGTGGTAGACAAGGTGTATTGAGAATGTGAACCTGTGATAAGAAATAACCAAAAAAGAATGTTAAGTAAATTCAATTTCAACCTCCATAATGTTGAGAAGTAGAAATGAAGAGAAAGAAGATTGAAATGCTCCAAATGGAGTAAATAACATGGAAACCAATTACAAAAAAATAAAAAAAATAAAACAGGGATCACTATTCTTCTGCGTCCCCAGAAAGTAAAACAAAAGAAGTAACCTACCATTTGAACAAGTTGCTTGAGATAGTACGCGTAAGGTTAAGCGATAATTGTGATGTCGCCGAAACAAGTAATGGGATGCTTCATATCACAAGGCAGGAAAGATTCTTCCCAACGTCCGCCCACCGTGAAAATACCCAGCAAGTCGGGAAAAGGAGATAGCTACCATCTTAACTTGTTCACCGAAGTTTTTCAACACCTTTGAAATGTTCGATGCCCCCTGCTTAACATAACTCCTTCTTGCAGCTTAGAACCGGTATGAAGTACGTCTTTATGGGTCGAACGACGTGTTGGGTCAAATACTCGCGCTATCCCGTGAAGAGGGATCAGATCTGATGGCTTTGATGGGGAACTGGACACAGGTGCCAGTTCGCTATGGTTCGGCATGAAGGGCTTACACTTTTCCGAAAGTCCCTGATCCGTTCGGAAATTTGATTTGAAAAAACGATATCGTCGAAGCGCTGCTGACCGCTTGCAATCCGCATCTTGATGCTGAGACTTAAAAGGCAACCTCACTACGAATTTTCCCTTTTCGGTGCGACCGTGAGTGTTAACGGAGAGCTGTTCGCACTGAATGATGTCAGGTTGTAATCTGCCCAAGGCTACGGGTTCTTCAAGTTCCCAAGATGCTTTTGACCGGGATTCTATATTGTTCTTGGACACCGCCAGAAAAGAACACGAATTACTTGGGGTCTTGTCATGAAGGACTCCGGACACTACCAACCCAAATGCCGTCGGAGTAAAGTACAAACCTTGTACTCCGGTGGAATAAGGGACTCCGGTGAGGACCCGAGGGAAAATATCTCCCCCGATCAGCAGGTCGATGGATGTCGACTCTCCGAATTGCTGATCAGCTAATGAATGATGCATTAACTCGTTTATGATTGAAGCAGGAAGATCGCGTGTAGGTAGCGAAGAGGTAATGCGGTCAACGACGACAGGTGAAATAGGGTACTCTTGATCATCAGCACACGGACGTAAGGTGCAGGAAGTGGAACCCTGAAGATGCGACCTTGGAACGGCCGTCTCGCCGAGACCTGTGATGCTTCCGCTGAATGGGGTGATTCTAGCACCAATCTTGCGGGCTAGAGAGCTCGTGATGAAAGTGTGCTGGCTCCCTGAATCTAATAACGCACGAACAGAATGGTATGCTCCCCCTGTAGACCTTATAAGTGCACGTACAGTACCCAACAGTACCGTAGTACTCTCCGAAGAAGAAGAAGAGGATTGCGGCGTTGCTCCAAAGCCGATAAATGTGTCCGTAGTTGCTGCTGGTGTTGACTCAAGGGTCGTAGTCTCCTTGGTTTCCCTAAGGGTATGCACGAGGGTATGGTGTCTCCGATTGCAAGTGCGACAGCAAAATCTTGAGATGCAGGTGGAAACCTTATGTCCTTTTCGAAGACAATTCCGACAGAGTTGGAGTTTGCGGACTTGTTCTAACCTCTTTTCAGGGGTTAAGGATCGGAAGCTCTCACAGTTTGCAACGAAGTGATCCCCTTTGCAAATGTAACATTTTACTATGGAATTGCGGTTACCGCTTCTCTGCTGCTTGTTATTGACTCTCCTACCTTTACTACTGCCGTGCATGCATTTGCCGGAAGAGGAACTCGAGTCACCAGTGGCATGTAAGGAAACAGAGTTGTGCTTCATATTATTCCGAGTGGGGCGAGCAGGTGCTTTTCTAGTCGAATTGTCAACATACTGAGACATCCTGATGGCAGTCTTTCGCTGGCGGACAAAATCGAGAACATGGTCTACCGTCGGAAATTCCTTATTAGATTTCAGAGATAGCTCAAACTGTCTCCTCGTTTCCGGGTCCAATGCCTTGAGCGCAAGAGTGCTTAATAAGAAGTCCGCGGGGTCTTCAAGCTTCAGCGCACGGAAGGCATCGATACTATCAGCTACACCCGTCAGGAAACACTCGTACCTTTGGAGCTCGCCTTTTAACTGCTTGAAGTCAAAGTCAATAATTTGATGCACCAGAATATTGGCTAGGACTCTCGGGTTCTGGTACGTCTCGACGACTCTTTTCCATGCGAGCTGGTATGATTGTTCATCAACGGGAAATCTGGAAATTACGGCAGCGGCTTCACCCTTCAAGGCCCTTATGAGATAGTGGAACTTCTCCACTTGGGATAATGCTGTTTCATTATGAATTAATGATTCGAATGTATCTCTGAAGTGCGACCATTTACGCATATCGCCATAAAACGTGGGAATGTCGATTTTCGGAAGGTGCGTTTTTAGGGAGTAACTTCCACTGTTATTGATGGAGGAGCAAGCAGGGAGTGTAGTGTTGTCATGCATCCTGGATTTTGCTTTGCGCTCTTTTATAAGAAGGAGATTTCCATTGGCTTTCACTATTTCCTCCTTTATTGCATCATAAACCTGGTACCATGCGTCATTAGGAAATGCATCACTCGCTCCTACTTGAACTGCGATCTCTTCTCGCTCGTTCCAGGAGTCGCGGAATTCCTTCCACTCAACCTCAGCTTTGGCTACCCTTGCTTCGAAGATTGCCGCATCAGTGTCGCTGAGTGCATCTAGATCAATAGAAGAAAGGCCACTAAAGTCCCGTTTAGTTCCTCGCATACGCCGCTCCAACATTGCGGCACGTGAAGATAATTCCGCGGTTGTCATAATTTTCTGACGATCAGTCATTAATGATAGTTTTTCAAAAATGAGGAAGTCCCCCCGAACATGGAGAGCGAGAGAGAGAGAGAGAGATAGAGAGAGAGAGAAAGAGAGAGAGATATTAAAGGCCAAAAGAATAAAATAAAATAAAACAAGAAACATGACCAGAACAAAATATTGAACATCGAAATGAACAAAATATTTAAACTAAGATGATTTTCATCAGTAGAGATAAGTACCATGGGTAATTAATAAGGCGTTAAATGAGCTAGAAGAACACTTAATACAAGAATGTGAACAAATAAGAAGTCAAATATGAACGAGAAAAGAAACCATGACTAGAACTGAACAATAGAAAAAAAAATAAATAGCAAGTAGGAATTACATGCAGCTTATAGAATCGTAGATCACATAAATTAAAATTGCAGCAATATTTAAATGAGTGAAATACGCCGAAGCGTCAACAAAAGAAAAGTATAGTGACGTCACCATGAGAAATTAAAGTTAAAGTTGAAACCAGCGCGCCAACGTATCTAGGCCGACCTCCTTGGAATGTGATAACAGAACAAGCGACCTGGTAAGGTTTTCTGTAAAGGAAGGCTTCCTAGCTAAGATTTGAAAGGGATGGATTTTCCCTTCAATATTCTTGAAATTTGGGCTGGTGGAAACGAATAATATTGTCTAATTATCTATCTATTACTCAATAGTGCTGCAATTAATGAATATATTAAATACTGATGTATATATGTGTGAATTTTAATAGTGCATGCCTTATGGTGTGATGTTACTTGCTATTGTTAATTAGAATACTGTAATTTTATCAATAGTTTATGAATAAATGATTAAAGTATATTCTAGTAAATGAGTAAACTATGATTAAAAACAGTTATAACTAAAGTAAGTATTGTGTTCAGTTCAGGCATTTGAAATAGGTTAAGTTAAGTTTATGATATATGCTGCCTTTTATTAACCATAATTAAGGTCTGTTGAAGCTGAATTTAATAAATTTACTTGGATGCAGTCTCTGTGAATAAAGCACTCTACATAATTGAGAATTACATTTCTATTTATTGAAAACATTATCAATGCTTTAACTGTTCATCTGCGCTCAATTGAAATAATTAAGATTTAAACTATTAAATCTTAGGGAACTCCTAGATTTTTACTTTACATTAGAATAACATTAATTAATTAATAAATTAATTTACACTAATGATAAAGGAATGGCAGATTTTTTCGAGCAAGCTGCTTATGCATTGATATATGACTAGCATTTACAGGTTTCATCTTTTACAACAATTAACAGAAAACAAAATGAAAATTTAACACTATTATTATTTTATTTTTAACATCTCTAATTAATAATGAATCATTACACCGTGCTGAACCAATTTTATAGTTTAATATCAAGCAAGTGGGATCAGATTTTATGGTTCATATCCAGGCACGGTAGGACCAAAAACTTGTATGGTTTATACCTTCAACTTAATGGTAAGGCACAAACCAACTTTTGTGAATTAAGTGGACTGTATTTGAAGGTTAGAGATGTTAAAAAAAATGAAATGGAATTAACAGATTACATATTTATTGAGAAAAAAAAAGAACAAAAAAGACCCTACAAAATATTGTTGGTTAGTGGGTTTTTTAATGTATTTAAATGAGATGGCCATGCGGACTCACTAATTACTTTTTCATTATGCTCTATCTTCTCCATATTGTCCATGTAGTTCTTCAAGATCTCTCTCTTCTCTTCATCGCCTCCAGCCGGGGAACCGGCTCCTCTTCTTACTCACTCATGTCTTGAGTAATTTTAATGGAAGAGAAAAAAAGGAATAGATGGGCCAGGCCTGGTCTCTATCAGGAATCTAACTCACCAAGTTGCTTCTCAGCCTCTGCCCCCAGCAGAGTTCGCCGGTGGGGCATTCAAATCTTGGCGGTCCCGCCATTCGATTTGCCCACCCCTGCTTCTGCAATTTGTAGTACCTTTCGGGAAGCCGAAACAGAAACTAGTGTTGAAAACGCATAAAAATCTATTGAACTATTTTAAAATTAAAAAAAACCTACTTATAAATATTACTCTTTCTTTGATAACTGTCGCTAACTTTTTGTTTTTATGGTTTTACTTCTTTGTGGTTCTGTTGTTCCGCAAAATTTTAAAGATTTTGGTTTATTAATTTCATGTTTCTATCCTATGTCTACCTAGACCACGGGCCCTAGAGGGTGTATTATTTGAGGAACCCAACAATGCTTCGCCGGCCCCAATTACGATAATGATAATCGTGAGGGGAGGGGGGGGGGGGAGGTACATTTTAAACCACATACCGCGACCCTCCTCTGTCTACTCCTAAGGACGATACTTTCAACCTTGTTTTAAAAAAAAAAACTGCTCAATATATTTTTAAAATGAATATAATAAATTTTCTTCAATCACTTATTTAATCTGGATTTTTTTTTACAGTTCTACTGCCTTCACTGAGATTATTAGTAGGTAAAGTAGGTTTAGATTTATGTTAACAATATGTTTAAAACAATCGGTATCCCTAAATTCGAAAATGATATAACCGACAGCTTAAAATGCTCTAACAAGATCGTCTGTCACAGGACTTTCTTTTGGAATACCCAGCCAAAATGTATAAGAATAGCCTTGGTGTTAAAACTGTAAAGGGGATTCTGCAGTTGCGTGTTGTACGTCATAGATTACAAAAGGGTTTTCCTACTAAAATATTCAATGACCCCTGAAACATTTGCTATAATTTCAAGGACCCCTGTATATATTATTAAACAAGTGTTAATCGCCGTTAAAATGCATTTAAATTTTTAATCATTTTTTACTTCTAAAATTATTTTCTTTCAATGCCTCATTCTTTTGTATTACTGCATGTCATTTTTTTATATGTTGGTCCTAAGTAAACTAATCTGAACTAGTCGCTCACACGGATTAACAGGTTGTGATTAATTTTTACATTAATATAGTTTTTTTTACATAAGCATCATTCTTATAACACATATATGCCTACGCACCTACTAGTACCGGAGTTATTAAGCCAAGTAGGATCAGCGTCATGTCGCCTCGCTTACACAATTTTTTCTACCACGAGTAAATACTGATAAAACTGATTTACGCTTGACTATAGTCTGTTACTGTAAGTCAAGTTACTGAGAAAACTTTATTCGATGACAGCCCGCAGAATCCAGGTGGTCCGCGGACCACCTGTTGGGAACCGCTGGATTAGAATATAACCTGTTATAATGTACCACGTAACCTGTTATTATGTACCATGTCACTTGTTGATACGAAGGGTACTGTGTGTCACCTGTTGCTCTCTCAAAGGGCTGAAGGTAGGAGGGATCCTATTGGCTGGCTGGTGGGGACTGAGTTTACCCCCAGTTGCCTAGGCTACCGCGGCCAGCGCGTACACGGTGAGTAACCTCCTACTTTATAGCTCTCGTGTAAGGTTATCTATCCCATCTGCGTCTTTTTAGTTTGTAAATAACTTGTAAATAAGGTTGTGTCGGTGAACTACGCTTTGTTATCATTAATGCCCCAGATCTAATTTGATTGTGGCAAAATATTTTTTTTCTTTTCACATTCTTACTTCCTCAATAAGAAATATAATATCTAATTTTCGTTGCATAATCTTAATAATTAATTAACCTCATTTATATTTTATTTTATCTTTATTCCACTTGTATCATAGAATGAATCAGGTTTTAAATATTGCTGAATATTATTAAATAAAATTAAATAATTCTTGAGGAGGTTTCCAATTTTTTTTTTAACATTTAACTACCTCACTGTTGAATGGTCATAATAAATTAAGATGCATTTTTGTTATTTCTCTCGACATGATTATTTCAAAATTGTTTAATGATTTTAATAATTATAGCAAAGTGGTGATTATACCTGCACCAGGACCAGAGGTAAATATAACCTTTTATAATGTACCGTGAACCGTTTTTCTTCAATTAAATTTTTCATTGTGATATCTGAAATCAATATAAATATTTCGAATTTCGTATTGAGGTCAATATAATTGAGAAAACGTTCATTAAGCTGTCCCCTATAGCTGTCAAGTAACGGAAAAGATAATTATTCTATAAATATTAATTATTAATAAATTAGCTATCATAGAGAATTGTAAATCAATTATTTTAACTACATAAATTGATTACAAACCCGTCTCTGACACAAGTGACGTGGTATGAGGTAGGTACATATGTGTAAATCTCTGAAAGTTTGTTGTTACCGTTTAGGTGAAATTCAAAACTGGTCCTGTTGCTTGAATATCAAAATGAGAACATGTTTAAAGATAATATGTGAGAAACATTTGTACGATTAATTTATTTTAAAACTGCAGTTTCCTTTCATTGTTGTTGAACAAAATAGTTGAACTGAATTGTTTTTTTTTTTTTTTTTTTTATTTGATGTTATTTAACGTCGCTTCGACTGCTCTGGCCATTAGCGACGACATCTTCTTAAATGTATGGCATTAATTTTGTTATCTTGAGGTATCTTAGGGTTTTTTCTACACCAATGTTTGTTTTATAGGGATATGGCATTATGATGTTGAGGTCGCGGCGTTCCTTCGAGTATTTGTGACATACGAAGAGATGTTCCACTGTAAGAGGAGTATTATTACAAGTTTGGCAAGTTGGCCGGTGAAGTCCGATAAGCAGGTGGATGTGAGTCAGCTTCGTGTGTCCAATTCTAAGTCTGGTTATTATGGCTGCTTCCTTCGTACTTAGGTTTTTTGGTGGCACCCAGGCACGGTTTTCTTCTTTGATCAGGCGAAGGTGATTTCGTTCTGTATTTTGCCACTCTTCGTTCCATTTTCCCTTTACGCTGTTTTTGATCTGTTTGGCCCATTCGGAGGGAACTATGTATTTCAGATCAGGAGGGTCAGAGCTCTTGGCTGCTTCTTTTGCCAATTGGTCAGCTTGTTCGTTTCCTTTAATTCCGACATGAGAAGGAACCCACAGCATCGTTACTTCCCTCCCGCTCTTCAATTGTTGGAAGTTAAGTTCCTGAATTTGTTTATGTATTTCGTTGTTGCTCCATATATTTTGCAGTCCCTTAATTACAGACAGTGAATCAGTCGCAATTACTGATTTTGGAATACCTTTGTTATTAATGTATTCGAACGCTTTAAGTATTGCCACTGACTCGCTAGTGAAAATGGAATTTGTGTCGTTTAACTTCCATTTATCAACACTCGTCCTGGTCACCATGCTACATCCCACACCGTTTTCATCCTTAGATCCGTCGGTGAAGATCAATTCATGGTCTGTATATAAGTTTTCGGTTATTTCATGGTATCTAAATTTTAATATTTCTGGCGAGGTATTCTTTGTAAGCTTGGTTAGCTCGAGCTCTGTATTAATTAATGGGACTGTCCATGGTGGAGTATCTCCTATTTTTTGGGGAACAATATCTGTGGGCAAGGAGAGATTGAACTCATTAAGGTAATGGGTGATTCTATCCTTGAGCGTTTCCGGTCTACGAGGTTCAATGTTATTATAATTTTGTAGAATGTTATAGATGTTGTGGTCTGGCATACTGAAAATTTTCATCGCGTAGCGGAGCACTAGCAGTTTCCTTCTGTGTTGCAGTGGTAATTCCCCGGTTTCGCTTAGTAGGGCTGATATGGGACTTGTTCTAAACGCCCCGGTAGAAAGCCTCAGTGCCAAATTCTGAACGGAGTCCAATTTACTTAGAAGGCTGGTGCATGCTGAGGAATACACAATGCAGCCATAGTCTAGTTTTGATCGTACTAGTGTTCTGTACGTTGTAAGCATTATTTTTCTATCGGCACCCCACCCTTGGTGGAAGAGGATTTTTAGAAGGTTCAGTCTTCTATTGCACTCCTCTTTCAATTTTTCTATGTGGTTTTTCCATTTTAGTTTTCGATCTAAAATAATGCCTACAATTTTTATTTCGTTGCAAAATTCGATGTCGAGGTTGTTTATGGAAATTTGTCTAATCCTCTGCAATTTCTTTTTCCTAGAAAAAATAATTGCTTGTGATTTTCCTGCAGAAAATTTGAACCCTGTCTCTCTCCCCCATTGTTCTAATTGGGATATTGTTTCCTGCATTATTTTTCTTGTGAGGATTAGATCTTTCCCTTTGCAACAAAGTAATAAATCGTCGGCATAAAGAAATCCTTTTACGGGTAAGTTAATGCGTTTGCCTATGTCGTTTATAGAAATGAGGAACAGTGTTACACTTATGACTGAGCCTTGCGGAACTCCATTTTCAAGTTCAACCTCGTCGGAGTAGACTTCATTTACCCTTACCTGCATAACCCTACTGTTTAAAAAATGTTTAATGAAAAGGAGCATATTTCCCCTTACACCACTTCGGTATAGGTTTTCAATGATTCTTGGTCGGTATACCATGTCGTACGCTTTCTGTATATCAAGACTGACAGCTATTAAACTCATGTTATCGGTGAATGCTGTTAGTATTTCGTTACTGATGTTAGTGAGGTGGTCAGTTGTAGAGTAAGTACGTCTGAAACCTGCTTGGTTTTTGTAGAAAAAATTTTTTTGCTCAAGGTACCATAGGAGCCTTTTGTTGATTATTGTTTCCATGAGCTTGCACATTGTGCATGTCAACGATATAGGTCTATAGTTTTGAGGGTCTTGTTTATTTTTATTTGGTTTTAGCACTGGGATCACAATAGATTTTAGCCATTGGGTAGGGAAAACATTTTGAGTCCAGATCATGTTGTATAAGGAGAGTAGATGTTTTTTGCCAGTTTCTGGCAATTTCTTAAGAAATATCGAGGGTATATCATCGGGTCCTGCGGAAGTGTTTTTCATATTTTTGAGACAGTCGTCTAATTCTCTTTCAAATATCTGAGTGTTCAAAAAGTGTGTATTTTCAACAGGATCTATCGAGTATTCAGTTTTGGCTGGTTTTGGCGGTGTTACATAGTTGGAGCTCGACGAATGGAGGGAAAAATTTTTGCTTAGTATATTACTTATTTCTTTGCTATCATTTATTATTTCATTCTCGTTTATTTTTAAAGAAGTTATTTTATTTTGTTTGTAAATTCCTCGAATTTTTCTAATTTTCTCCCAAGTATCTTTAATTGAGGTCGATTCTTTAAGGCTGTTAAGGTATTGTTCCCAACTAGCTCTTTTAGATTTTTTTAAAATTAATCGGCAAATAGCTCTTTTCTTTTTGAAATCGATTAAGTTTTCATTACTTTTATGTCTCCGAAATTTATAGAATGATTTTTTCGCTGTTTTTACCGCATCTCTACATTCATTATTCCACCAGGGAACAAGAGAGTTCTTGCATGTCGTTTTTGTTTTTCCTACCGTCTTTAAAGCAGCATTAGTAATGATTTCTGTGAAATCTTTTATTAGCATATCTATGTTTGCCATTTCGAGAATAGGAGGTTTTGTTGTTAAACTGTTGTCTATATGTTGAGCATACTTCGTCCAGTCCGGGCATTTTAAATTCCACCTGCTGATTTTTAATGTTTTGTTAGTTTTATTAATGAATTCAATTTTCAGAGGGAAATGGTCACTTCCGAATAGTGTATCAAGAGTATCCCACTTCAAGAAGGCTGCTATATCAGGGCTACAGAAAGATAAATCTATGTTAGTGAATTTACCGGTTGCAGAACTGAAATGTGTGGGTTTATTGGAGTTTAAAAGAAGTATGTTTGGTTCATCCAAAATTTTTTCAAGAATTTTGCCTCGTTTGTCAAGTTTATTGGAGCCCCACTGTGGGCTATGGCTGTTCCAGTCCCCTAATACTAAGAACGGAGTTGGAAGTTGTGAGAAGAGTTCATAAATTTCATCGTATGTGAATACATATTGATGCGGTAGGTAAACACTGCAGATACAGATTTCTTTAGGCCAGATGTCTAAGGACACAATTCCTGCGACTACTTCAAATTTAGAATTTATGTGAATTTGGCGGGAGAAGAATTCATTTTTTACAAATATTGCTACGCCGCCAGATGAGAAATCGGTTTGTCTGTTTTTAATAAATGAATGATAACCAGTAATTTTGCCTATGTTCTTAGAGTTGAAGTTCGTTTCTTGTAAGCATAAAACAGAGGGTTGGGTTTCTTTTATTAGTAGTTCTAAATATGGTTTATGGGTAAAGAAGCTGTTAATATTCCATTGCACTATCATGCTGTGAGAGATAAAATAGTTGGAAATTATTAGAAGGTTATGCTGTACGGTCTAGATTTTTAGTGCTGGAGTTGATTGATTATTCTTGATAATCGATTTTTGGCTGAAGGGTTGTCTACTGCTTTATGAATTTTCTGCATTGCTTCTAAACATATCTCTGTGTTTTTGAAATATGAACATGCAAGATTTTTTATATTTCTGTGACCATATGAGTCATTGATAAAGTTTGTGAGGTTATCACTACGTATTGTAGTTTCAATTTTATATTCTTTGACTGTTTTCTGAATGGCCTCTATTGCTATCATTTTAGACTTTAAAGGGGTATTGTTCGTTGTGCCTGCTATTTTAGGTTTTTGGTGTTTGGTTAGGTCAGTGTTGGTCGAAGAAATAGAAGTCGAAGATAGATCTGAGTGTCTAATTTCTGTATTATTTAGTGAAGTTTTATCGGGTTTGATGTTAATGGGTGTAGTAGAGTTGTTTGTAACTTCATATGAGTTATTAGTGATCCGAGGGGAATTCGTGGCAGATTCTGTTGAATGATTTATAGGTAATTTTGACTGAATTACCTTAGGATTTAAAATATTGTTACTATAGGATAATGTATTGTTAACTTCTGTTACGGTTTTTTCTTCTTGCCATTGAACTATACCGTTACTGCTTTGTTTGGTCTCGATGACTGGACAATTTGCACTTATGTGTCCCACTTCGTGGCAAGAGTAGCATTTAATCTCGTCCCCATCAACGAATAGTCTGTAAGAGTCGCCTTCAAATTCAACTATGATACTAGTGGGTAGGGTAGGTAGAGTGTCTGGTTGGGTAAATGCATGCCTCCTAGAGCTGAGGATATGCTCATACCCGGGTACTTTGATACCTACACGGAGGTAGTTCACAGTGGAATTGAGTTTTATACCAATTCCTTGTAACTTATCCTCTATTAGTTCGTTGGGTAGGTATGGTGGTACATTAGAAATAATAATTCTTTTAGATTGTAGAATTAATGGACGAGCTGGAATGAATCTGCCATCTATAGTAATGCCCTTGTGCTTTTCAATAAAGTCTGTTACATGTTGTTTGTGAGAAAGGAATAAGACGATTCGGTTATTCGAAATTTTTGATGAAAAGGTGATCTTACCTGGGCCAATTTGTTCTCCGACAGCAACGATATACTTCAAAATTGATATTTTTTCGATTGCGGCGAATACCATACCTTGGTCTTTTTTTGGTGTAGATGTTGATTTAGCTATGGAAGCAAAAGATTTTTCAGTTGAAGAATTGTTGGTTTCTAAATGCTTTTCCGCGCTGTTAGCTATGTTAGATTCAGATGACATTTTTCAAGTTAAGTGGAAACCGCGAAATTGCGATAAAGGAACTGATCGCAATCCGATGTTTGACACTTTATCTCTTGAATACGTTTGAATGAGTTTAAGATGATGGAAATGAAGAAAAAAAATTATTACTTGGAAATTAAGAATAACTTTTCAACTCACTCTGAATTGTTGTTTAGTAAATAAATAAAAATAAATGTTTAAGAATTAAAAAATTAAAAATATCTTATATTAATTTTAAAAATATTTATATTAATATTTTTTAAGTAATAAAACATCCAAGACAAAAACATCGATTTTTTTATTAATATTGCAGTACACATAACGTATTGTTACATATTGCTTCGATATTTTTAATCTATATTTAATTTAACTAATGGATTATAAATATTGATATTTTTTTCTCCATGAATCGAACTACTCTTTCTGGATTTCAAATCAAGCGATACGATCCATTTAGACACCCCTTCATATTTACATTAGAAGGCTTAATCATTTTATTTTAATAATACGATTATTTTAATAATAGCCCAAGATTTGTCTGAATTGAAATACTTGTTATGTTTTCGGAGTGTTATATCTTTAGATGCTAAAATTAGTTTAAGAATAGTTATTACAAACAGCAATATTATTTAATTAATAAAGTTTGTTTGTTTATTTATTTAACGTTCCTTTATGTTATGTTTAATCGAGCGATGCTACGGTGAGGGTCATAAACTCTGTCTATCCATGATAGGGATCTACATATAGCGAGTGACCATCGGTATGGTTTGGGACTTATATCTTGCGTCTTCTCCGAAGGACGGCATAACCAAGGATATCGTTTATAGGCATAGGTAGTTTATAGATTGAAGAAAAAACATCAGACGTATCTATAATTAAATGGATTTTCAATTTGCATTTATTATTAGTATCTTTGAATTCTATCATCTAAGATACGGAGAACCATTGGCTTTGACTTTTGACTCCTAGACGGGATATTAAAAAAGACGGAAGACGAAAACTATTTATAGGCGGTCGAAATTAACATAAACGAAGTCTATGAGCTAAAGCACCATCTGCTTCTCGGCCATAATATATTAGTGTGTTAGTTGACTAACAAGGTTAGTCGCTGAATAGCTTACATATTTAATAGGCCTTCGATTCCTTATTGTATAGGTGAGGTCATTTAGACCATTAATCTATTTATCTACTTATTTTTAAATTTTAATAAAATCTTAGATTCGGTATATCTGACCATTACCTTATTTCTTTTTATATAATAAATAATGATTGGACCTTGTATATCTTAACGGAGCCATGGATTGTTATCCGCCATCTTGTTTGTAACCTGACAAGCACTGATAACGCCTAGCTTCTTGTTGGCATTTATAGAAATTGGAATACCTTATTAATACTAGTCTCTTTTAATAACATAGATAAATGAAAATAAAATGATAACAAAACAATTTTATTAATTTTAATATAATTTTATAGGTGGCAATGTCTTCATTTCCGATATGAAACGTTGCTTAGAGATCTGTTAAACGGTCATATCAATCGTCAGTTGAGTAAGTTTCAGCCTGTCTTTTCTACGTGCACTGAATGTTTGCCACGGAACATCTTATACTTGAAGCACTGCGGTCCGGCTGATAACGGACATCCGAGCTTGTCTAATAATTACCAATATTTCTATTTACTTACGATAAATCGAATTACTTACGATCATTCACCTGGTTCCGACCCCATTGAAAAAACTTGCTGTCCCTGAGCACGTAATAATCAACGGTCGAGAAAAATTATATTTTATATTTTTGGTGCAAGGACGCAAGTAACTGGGGCATTTTATGAATACTACAGCGGTATTTGTTATAAACTCAAAGTTTTGGCTTTTCTGAAAAAAATGTTTTATACTTGGTATAAAACAGTGTTCAGTGTACAGTGTACAGTGATCAGCGACATTATTTTTCGTTTAGATCTTACAGTAGACGGCAAGATCTATTGTTCCATTTCTAGCTATCTGTTGGGTTTATTGCTTTAATTACTAGAAATACTCGTACTTATGAGGAAGTACCTATTGAATTTACAAAATAATGATATTTATTTATACACCATTAAAATATTATTAGTGATTTCAATAGTCAATAAACATATAAATTATGGATAATTACAGATTCCGCCAGTAGACCTTAGGAGTAGAGACGAAATAAGTATGTAAAGTATGTCTATGTTATTATCTGTATAGCTTGAAAAAGAATTACTTAAATTTTCATCCGAAGCTAAAAAATTACGTACATTAAAAAAAATATATATACATTACATCCCTATTACTTAATATTACAAATTGACGTTACATAACAAAAAAATACGTCAATTTCAGCTAAGATATCCTTAGGTAATGTGGTATTTTTAGTATAAATATTGATCAGCTCAATGTTAATATTAATCAAACCGCTGAAACGCGAAATACTTGAAACCCATTAACAACGCACTAACTCTCAGGTTCAACTTTTTCCATGGTTTTAATAATACCATTTTTGGGAAGTATTGTGATCATTAAAAACTTGTTTTCAGTTTTCTGTGTAAACACTCTATATGGGAATAAGTAACAAATTAGAATATATTGGAGTATACTTTAAAGTATAACTATGTGTACTACTTTTAACTGAGTGCTGAGTACATAGCACATAGTAGTATAAACGCACGCAGCATCTTTCTAAATTCGACTTACTTCTGGTTAGAATATTGTATAAACGACTTCTCCTATTTTTACAGCGTTCTCGAAGACGCTTCATATGATGTTTATTTAATTCTTTACAAGAATTCGTAATTGAATTTTCCAAAATAATCAAGG
Organism: Aelia acuminata; assembly: GCA_911387785.2. Lineage (NCBI taxonomy): Eukaryota > Metazoa > Arthropoda > Insecta > Hemiptera > Pentatomidae > Aelia > Aelia acuminata. The sequence goes on along the minus strand of OU426983.1, from coordinate 55,523,424 downwards.
TTTGTTACTCATTATTAGTCTGTAAGGGATCCAATTTCGAATTATTATAACTCCTTTCTATAATTAAAAAAAAAGTTTCAAATATCAATCGGTGATAAAAAAAAAAAAATCGTCAATATTAACCATAATAAAATTTATATTTTACTCGAGGGGAATAAAAAAGAAATTTGTATACGTCCCAATTTCGGAAGCGAAATTTCAGAAATGACTAGTGATTAATGTGCATAATATATTGCATAGTTGGAGATTTTAGAAATTATCATATGTGATGTATAAATTGGTAGAAAGTAATGGAACTTGAGTAAGAACTAATTACTACCTAATTTTTTATGTCATTTAACGTGATGTAAATGTTGTAGTATTTGTTTTCGGTTTAACTACCTAAAAATACACCAAATATTCTGTACTGCAATCTTTACAAAAAACTATTTTTTTGGCACTCTTATGAGAGAAGAATTGAAGTAAGTATATGCTTACTTTAAGTTTGAAGGGTGAAAAAGACATAAGTTAATAATCATTGTTTGGCTATCATCGCACGTAGTAATCAAAGCAAAAAAGGCGGTATATCAAACAACTAAGGAAGCAGCATCGTCATCATTCGGATTAAGCAATTTCTGGGCTTTGTCCGACATATCCAATTATATAAAACGCAAAGCTTAAATGACATGGGTACAGCGCTGTGAAAACAGAAGAAAACAATGAATTTATTTATATTAAAACATAAATCAAATCCTGGCTGAACTTAGATCTTACCGCAACTCAATGGAATAGTTGAGGGACAAAACAATTCGTTCTCAACAGTAAGGCGCGAGTATGTGATAAGGAGTGTTTCTATACTCTAATTATCACATAAATCGGCAAGTTTTATAAATGCCTTTAAAATACATCGTTGGAGGGGGAATCAAATGTCCCAACAGTTATTTTAGGTGTTTTTATTTCAACTTATTGCCTCTAAATTTTTTTCCTATCAATGAAAATATTGAGCCCCCCAATAATTTGGTGACGCCCGTATCAGGAGCTAGTATTAATTCTATTTATAATGAAACATTATGAAATTTCCTAAAAAAAAATAGTAAATTCACATTTAGCTCTTTGTTTTACTGTCCTCGAAATAGGAGAACTAAATATGGATAATTTTAATAATATAATTTGTAATGCCTCACCTCATTTCTGAAACTTGCCCTTCAAATTTTTTTGCCACCTATTTTGCATGAAAGAGAGTTGTAGAGCATTAAATTTACTCCTACCTTAAGGTTTAATTAAGTTAAAGTAAATTCATCTTGATCTTCTATAGTCTGTTAAGTTTGCTACTTGCAATGAACATCTGCCATATTGTCTAGGACTGCAACCTGAGTGATACCTATTTTCAGAATTTAAGAATCATAGAAGTTCCAAATGATTCTGGAGCATAATATCACATATGCTATATAATAGAAGATAACTATTTTTTTAAAAACATCATGACTAATAAAGTGTAGTGTAAAAATCAAGATTAAACCAATAGAAGAAGGAAAGTAATGAGCGGGAATGTTGTGTGCTGGAAAACATGAAAACCTGATCCAACTTAACTTGCAAGGCTAAAATTCAGCCATTTTATCATTCTCTTCCATCATTTTACCTACGTTGAAATTTACTATTGTTTAAGGTGCTTCTGGTTAGGATTCAGCAAAGTTTTTTAACTTCTAATTCGACGAGGGGAACAAAATTAATCTACATTTTGAAACTAATTTAGAAGAATCGAGGTGACTTTTTGGCACATTGCGCTCTGGCCACTTACGCCATTGGGTACCATAGTGATCGCATCATTATTGTATGCTTTTTTTTTACGGGCATATCTAGGAATGGAGTAACGAGGATTTGATGACTGCTAACATCATACGAAACAAAGGAATCGTCCCAATAGCTTTAGATGATTGTCTCAAAGCCAAATTCATAGTCTGTTTCTTAAGGTGAACAGCTCAAAATTGCTACACAAGAATCGAGTTTTATTAATATCAGTTTACTTGATTTGAGCTGTTAAAAAAAAAAAAAATAATAAAACCAATTTTTTTTTCTCAAATGTTATTATAAATAATAAAAAGTTAAAACAAATTGAATTTTAATTTCATGTGATACGTATAATACGTATCCTGTAACGTATACCTATCATAAATCAGAATATTCAGTAAGAGCCAGGTAGTTTTGTACATAGATGAATATTTGAAAACAATAGGGATGGGCTATTAATAAAACCATTTTAGTGATATAAGAACTTGAAGTTGATCATTATATCTTACGATCACATCAGCATATTGTTTTTTCAAATACTCCAAGGATAGGAATTCTGAATGAGAAAAAATCAAAACAGACTTAAATATGCCTGCCTCTGGCAACCAAAATCTTTTTTGGAATTGTTTGGTTTTGGAAATTAATAAAAAAAATCTGGTGCGTGCGCGCAACACACAACTTTCACTTACCAACTTACTTAGATTAGAAATTGACGTGTTTTGCTAAATATCATTTCCCAAAGTCAGACATTTTTCTACATTCATATCTTATTTTTGTTAATCGTTAAAGCCGTTTTTGAGTAAATAAAAAAAACCCGTGAAAATGATACAAAATTTATTAAGTAAAGTCCCCCCTCCCGTAGATCAATTTTGATGAAATTTTTACAGTCATATCTCGGGCATATAAATACATCAAATACCAAGTTTGATCAAAATCTTTAAAACCGTTTTTGAGTAAATAAAAAAAAACACGTGAAAATGATACAAAATTTATTAAGTAAAGTCCCCCCTCCGGTTGATCAATTGCGATGAAATGTTGGTTATCACATCTTTGGCATATAAATTCATCAAATACCAAGTTTGATCAAAATCGTTAAAACCGTTTTTGAGTAAATAAAAAAAACATGTGAAAATGATACAAAATGTATTAAGTAAAGTCCCCCCTCCGGTTGATCAATTTTGATGAAATTTTTACAGTCATATTTCAGGTATATAAATAGATCAAATACTCAGTTTAATCAAAATCGTTAGAGCCGTTTTTGAGAAAATCGAAAAAAACTTAAAAAGTTATTAAACAAAGTACCCCCTCCCTTTGAGCAATTTTCATGAAATTTTTGCTGTCACATCGCGGGCATATACATACACCAAATACCTAATTTCAGGTTCGCACGGTTTATAGTTATTGAGCTAGTCTGTTCACACACACACACACACACAGACACACACACACACACACACAGACCATTTCGCGGGACTTGGTTATTTTGACTCAGGGGACCCCAAAACGTGTATTTCCGTTGAAAACCGGAAGTCGAAAATTTTCACGATCGCAATACTTCCACTTACTATATATTTCATATATAGGTAAGTGAAAGTAAAAATACATTTAACAGAAATATTCTTCTTAAATAATGTTTTTATTTGTTTTATATTCATGACTTTTTTTTTTTACATTAACGAAATATAAAATTTAATATCTGAACACTAACTTCATAAATTTATATCTGCAAGGCGTACCTCGTATAAAGGGGTATAGCTTCGTAGACCGTGAATTTGGTGAAAACCTCATGCCCCATTCCATGAACATAAAAATCGTACGAATGCTCGCCTTTCAGGAATTGGAGTTTAATGTGGCTTTTAATAACGAATGCGGTATAGCTATGTTTAATACATTTATAATTTTATAATTGTATTGTATTCTACATTGAACCCTCAATAATTGAGGTCTCCCATCCTGTTACCAGATGTTGAAACATAAGGCATATTGAAGTGCAGTTCGAGGAATATATGAGATGCCGAAGTCGGTAAAGATGTGGTAAAGTTGGTTATTTTTTTCTTTTTCTTTTCTTTTTTTTATTCAGACTAAACGAACTAGATTCTCTGAATTCTGCAAATGTTTTTGTTTTCTATACCTTATTTATCTCGGTGGCAATTTCACAATCATCCTGGAAAGGAGTACGCAGTCAATTAGAGTAGTACGTAGCAGTAATTAGAATTTTGTTTGTTAGTGCTCTAAGTGGTCACTTGATGCTCATTGCTTTTCCAGCCGAAGGCCATCGAGTATATGCCAAGTGATGTTTATAATTTTTTTTGCTTATCCCTTTATAAAATTCATTAATTTAAATGCTGTAAACGTGTATGTATTAAAACGAATTAATGTCTGTGTTAAGCATTGAATATTTAATTCAATTATTTTAAATATTCTCCATCAGCTAGCTAAACTAGAGAAAATTAATATTTTTTTCCTGCTTAAGAAGGGTTTATATTCAAGCAAGTAATAATCTCTTAGGGCCTTAACGAGGTAGTCCTGTAATAAAATTAGAAAAAAAAAATTTGCCATTAACATTTTCAAATTGTGAGTTGAAACATTATTGAGCGTATGTAAAATAGTTATTAAAAATGAAATGGGATTTATTACTTTTGTTTTTCTGAGGATTGCCAACTTTCTTCTATTCTTCCATAAATATTAAGATGATTTTTTTTTTTTTCTATTTTTACCAAAGTAAACAGTTTGCGAAAAAATAATTAAAAAATAATCCTTTTATCCTAATGTTTCGGTCCTTTGGCGGATTAATTACATGTGATCATGGATTTATTTATTCAACACCCTTCTCAGCCTTTCAGCCACACGGATTTCGGCAGCGTTAACGTAAAACGCTGCTTATACTAATATTGCAAGACTGTTGTTCTAGTCCTTTATTCATTAGTGGCTTCTTACTTCCTTTCCCGTTCGTCTGCAGCTCCACCATCCAGTGGCCTTCCAGGTGCTGATATTTTTAACAAAGATTAAAATCGGCTGGGCCAAGAGCTGTTTTCCTCCGGTACTTTTTGTTGTACGGGTCGTTATTCTCTGAAACCAGCTAAGGAAAATCCGGCTCCGAGACTTTTTTATATGTTAAACAGTGGATCGGACAGTGGGTACAGGTGCGGTCATAGAAACGACTTTCAGTCAAGGGAGGTATGTTTTTATAAAAAAAAACAATTAAGCAAACACACCTTACACTTATTTATTCATAAAAAGAATAGGCACTTAGGTAGATAAATACTAATACACTAGAAATTTTGCATTTGATTTAAAAATTTATTCCATTTATTGGGGATTGATCTCAGGTATAATCTGAGAGGAGTTTACTATACTTATAGTACATAATTTTTTTTTTATTTATCTTAATTTATGTATATTCAAATGAATTCTCTGCGTCAAAACTTCTTCTCATCCAACTGTCCTTTTTTTCTAACAACATTATAGATTAGAAATTATTGTGTTATTTTTTTCTACATAAACGCGAGATATTTAGGAAGCTATTTGTAAGGAGCCTCCAGGATTAGAAATCATTTCGAGATAGGATGATTATTCGTTTCATTTGCCGTGTAACGGTCAGCGACGGGTCGGAAGGTCAGTATGCGCAGATAAAATATCGGAGTCAAGTACGACTGGTCTGCCTTCGATTAGTCATATCTATCCTCTAAGCTTCTAATAGAAACCAATTTTTTTTTTGCCTTTATGAATATTTTCATTCTGCTGAAAGCTGGAAGCTGAAAAATTTCGAGTTGTAAATTTCCCTCACGTTTTACTTTGTTGACATAAACAGACTTTCCTGTCTCTCTGTCGATAGTAAAATCATTCTGACTGGCATATCCCACAACTAACATTAATCTGATTTTGATAAAATTTCTAGGAATCACTCGTTAGGTTATGGTGTCTAATTATGAAAGTCATCAATTTATGTAAATTTCAACTTATATTGATTCATGCAAATTTAAAAAGATTTCCATACAAACCTTCACTTGCATATTTGATATTTTATTATTTTCTTAAACATCCCGACTTAAAGACGACTCGAATATCATCTTTGCTACAGTTTCTCTTAGAAAACGGTTCGTTGGACGAAATTAGGGGATCATGAAAAAAATTGATCATGTCCTCAGATTTGGATTTTAAAGGTGCCTCAAAGTAGTTTCATCGATAGCCTGCTTATCTCTCAATTTTTTGCTATTAACATTTTTAAAATAATACTGATAAAATCATGCCTGATTATTTCAATATTGATCGCCTCTAGGTTCTGGATTTGCCTACATGATATGTTACCCACGTACCCCTTTTTTATCGTCTGATTAGTCATTCGATAGCCATCCGGTGGATCATGCCTTGTGGTTCGATAGTAGTCCTGTGGCTTGCAAAAACCTTTTGATCCTGGGTTTTTCAAGAGGACTAACTTAATTGTGAAAATTATTTTTTTATACTGATAAGAGGCGATTTTTTTTTATTGATTGTTTTATTAAGAATTAGTCCTTAACAACCAGGAACTCCGAAATAATATAATATTCCTATGATTTAAAAATGATTTGAGAAATTATGACTACACTATTTAAATTAAAAGGAATCTCTGGACAGATTCTCACATAAAATTTAATAAACTTAAAAATATAATGTTGATTTGAAACATATTTACTGCCCACTCCTCTCACTCTTATGTATGTTACTGCTATGTAATTATAATTATAAATTATATTTATGTAAATATAATTATAAATTATATTTCAAGTATCCACTTACTATATGCCTATCTTTTTAAGAAGACCAGATCATGTTATGAGAAACGTATCCTATGCAATAAATCGAAGATATGGAAAAACAAAGAGTTGTTTCGTGTTGTTTTTCACTATGGTATTGATATAAACTGGTTTTATGCGAAACCTGATCTAGAAAGTGTAAAGCAGTTTTTCTTGAGTACGCAGTCTTTGTATTATTCAATTTTTCAATCTTTTTCAATACTTCATTTTTTTCTTCTTTTTTAAATGATTTAATCATTATTGTCATGTTCTCTGTTTTCATGCCTTTCTAAATAAATTATAAGTAAATTTAGATTCAAGAATATAAATATTACAGTCAGAGAAAATGAATTGTTCCGTAATCAATTGTACTTTGGCAACAAGCAAGATCTTTATGAATTTTTTAAAAAATTATTTTTAATGGAAATTGAACAGCAGAGACCGGAAAATGCTAGTTAAAGAGTAAGAGCTAGTAAAAACTAATGCTAGTTGAAGAGTAAGAAGACTAATATTTAGCGTAAATAAAATAATGTCAATTGCTTGAAGATTTCTCTTTTAAATTATATTTAGAATTGGTTCCTGTTTTCGAAGTATGCAGGTAATAAGTAGACGCTCACTAACGACTCAATCAATCATAGTAATTATTTAAAATAAGGTTTTGAAGTGTTAGCCAGTATGAAATTTTATGAAGGAAGTGATTTGACAGATTATTTTTTTTGCATACTGTATTGCATCAAATAATATTAATTATGGTTTAGGAAAAAATCATTTATGTATTATTGTTATTCTTATTGCCAATAACAATTTTAAAAATGTTTATCTTGTATAAAGGGTCCAGTATATTTATTATATTTCCTTGCATCCAGGAGTTTTTACATACATATATACAGTAGCCTATTACGGTTTTAAATAATTTTATTTACACAAAATTACAATACACAAACTCTCTAGCAAACTATGAGAGCTCTAATTAATATAAAAGTGACTCTAACGTAAATGTATTCTTCGCTGTCCAGGTTGACTCTCGTTCACCATTTATATATGGTGGCCTACGAACACTCTCGAACATTACCGATCCCGTTCTAGACCTATAAAAACATCTGTTTTGGTTCCTTTCTTCACAATATTCACCTAGTTTTATCCACATTCCTACGATTGAACTAAAGATGTTTGGTGTGAACAGTTTTGAAATACTCAACAATAATCATTTTTGTATGAATCCCATTTCGGACCTGCCGATAAATTTCGAGTTACAATTTCGTAACTTTCGTACCTTACCCTTAATTCAAATTCATAACCGAGGCGTTGCCATTGATTAGTAGGTCATTGCTTACATTTTGGAAAAGAATTTTCATTTTGATTGATGCAAAAATGTTGTTCTATCTAAGGTGTATTTTTTTATGTTAACTGAAGCAAGTCTGTTAAGGTTCAATACAATTCGTATGATCGAATATTTACTCGTTACAGTTGCTCAAGAATGTAATATTGAGTTTTTAGAGGCGAATCAAGTGTTTTTTGATATGTAATTTCGATCAAGTTGAGACTGCTTGAGAGTGGCATTCTCCCTTGACCTCAATTGCATTAATGCAATCCACAACACAGAATGCAAGAATTCAGTTGTTCACTTAATTGTATTTGAAACATACATTGTTCAAATACAGTAACAATAATAGTATTTCTTTTTAGATTGATAATTTAAAATAAACATTTCGTTACATTTTTTTTATTTCAGCTTTTTTTTATCTACTATTCTTATCATTGGGAATAATAATTAATTAAATTGTATTATGGACTTTTGCTAGCTCACCAAAATAGTTATTGCTTACGATTTTTTCAAAATGTTTTCATCATTTCTTTTAATTCCTAGAGAATCGGTACAAATATTAATCAGTAGTCGCTGATAGCGATGTTAATAACGATTAATAAAAACAACATATTTACAAGCGAACTTACCAAAATAAAACCGATGTAAATAACGATTAATAAAAACAACATATTTACAAACGAACTTACCAAAATAAAACCGACAAGTGTAATAAATTTTTATTTCATTATAGCTCATTCGCAGGAGACGAATTTTTCATTTCATTCATTGCAAAGAGGTCACCTTCATTTTTATATTGACTACGTAATAAATTCTCCTTGAAGCCCTTGGAATTTCACTAACTACATTTACTAAGAGATGGGAAAATCTTATCAAATAAAAAATATAAAAAACAATGTGCCTAGAACCGATTTATAAAATTTCAGCTTAATACTAATAATTTGAGTAGTTATAATTTATAGTACTTTATATCTTGAAAAATAAAAGCAAACCGAATATTTATAATCATGTAATATTGTAGATAAGTTGTTGTTGAACGGATAAATAATTGCCTCCTAGAAACTTGAAAATCGATTTTTCATGTGGTTATTCCCGTGAATTATATCTGTAAAATGTATAGTGATTCATATCGAATTCATATATTTTTCCATAGCACTCACTGTTCTCTAATATTTGAATCTCCTTCCAATCTCCTACTATTTATTTATTTTTTATCCCACGCTTCCTTCTTTATGGTAATTATGCATATAATTATGTGCTTTCTTTGGCCAACTATTTTCCTTTTAACCTTTTAGTTTCTATGGGTGATGAATGTTGTTTTTTTCAATCATCGATCTTATCTTTATTTGCTTTGGTCGAGATTCGCTGAATTTTATAAATGTCGCAGATTCTCCTCTATAAATCCATATTTATGAAAAGTAGTATTAAGTATTGAGTAGTATTCATGAAAAGTAATAGTAAGTATTACTCTCTTTTTTTTTCTTTTATAATCGTCAGAATTCCTGATCCCAATTTCCTTACTGCATAGGGTTGAGTTAATTCAATGGATTATTATTCCCGTTATTAATATTATATTCAACAAGATTCTGATTGCTACTAATGTGAGTAAAATCATCGATATCAGGGTGTAAATCTGGATCATCAAAGACATGGGCGTCCGCAGGGAGGTGTAGCTGCCCCCCCACTTTATAATTTTGGGAACCAAAAACTACAAATTTAATAAATTTGTAAAAATTTATTAAACCAATTAAAAAAAATTTATTAAACCAAAAATTACAAATTTAATTATGTAAACAAATGTTATAATTTTTAAATGTCAATAAGTTTAATTTGAAAAATTAATAAAGCCTAAAAAGGTCAAAATACCTCGAACCCTTCCCCCAGGCTTAATAATTTTATCTCTCTGCCATTGAAATCCTAATTTTACCAATCTGCCACCCCTCCCCCTAGAAGAAATCCCGCATACACCCTTTTTTTAAAGTTCCTACACCGTTTTATTCTCACAGATATTAACCTCCATCTTGAATTCGAGCCTACCAACTTTTTAATCATCTAGCTCTGATGGACCTCTGGATCTGATGTGATTATTAACTGGTCATCGGTGTATTAAAATGTCGCGTTCTCCGATTTTAACACCCATTCGGCATCATGAAATTTTCCGAGATTTAAGGGTTCGCAAAATATTTAGATTCTAAGTATTAAAAGCTCGGAATGAAAGGCAGCAATCATGTTTCAATCTCGTTTATTAAATTTTATTTTTTATTTTTTTTGGAAATACTAGTTTATCTCCCTAAAAATCTACTATTTATTTAAAAAACTAAATAGGCCGCTAATATCTTGAAACATTTTTGATAAAGAATAAAAAGATACTTAGTGAATCCAGAGGTTCTTCTTATTTTATCTCTTGCTCCTTGTTGTTAGAGTAGAGTCACCACCCACTTAGATTACTCATCTCGGGTTCTTGGCAATTCCTTTAACTGAGCTAGGTTTTCCCTCTTTCCTGAGTTAGTCGTTTGACGTGTTTATGGCAAGTTCCTTGGTATTCTGATAGGAAAAGAGTCTTCTTCTGTGTCCATACCATCGAAATTGTCGAGTTTCCACGGAGTTGTCTTCTATAAAGGTATCCGGAGTTTCTAATTGCCTCATTTTTAATTTTTTCACTCATGGTTTTACTTTTAAATCCTCTGTAAAAATTTCATATCAGCAATCATATTGTGCTTTAATGCTTGTATTGAGTTACTGCCAAATAAAAATGAAGAATGGTAGGCTGCTTTGTTAATGTCTTACCTTTCTCTTTCTTAAGATTGTATTGCAAATTTAGTATTAGATATTGTTTGTCTTCTTAATTCTTGATCTATTTTACCAGACTTATTGATAATATTTCCAAAGAATGAGTAGTATATTTACATTCTCCAGGATTCCATTGCAGAAAACTTCAACCCCTCCATCAGGTCTGGAGACCTTGTGGTTCAATATTTTCAACAATGTTATGTTCTTCCTTTTATAATTATGTAAAAGATTGGTCCAACTAATTTTAGTTCTTTTTTTTTTTTTTGCTTTTTTTTTCTTTTATTTATTTTTTATGTTTTTCCTCTGCTTTATTTATTCTTAATTAATTTTACACGCCCAGCTATTATATAGCTATAATAATTTTTCTAACAAAATTAACTATTCAGTAAATTAGATGATATATAAAAACAATCAAAATTTAAAAAATAATCAAAGTCTTAGAAAACCCGTGAATTTGTTACCTCTTTGTGTGAATAGACAAGCTTAGAAACGATTTGTCGTACGGAACTGAGATAAGGTGTAAGATATGTGTCCTTGATGTTCCAGCTAACGTTCCGTCAAAATTGAATTAACGTAGGAGGCACTTTATACCAACGACTGTACGATTATTCGAAAACGGCTAATATTTTAAATTAAACTCGTCAAATCGACAGTTGATTGAATATTTCTTAATATCAGTTCCTTAATAGGTTTACCATCATAGAAATGGTCCATTCATTTTCATAACTGGCGCTCATTTCATTTTCATAACTGGTCACCATCATAACTGGCGAAGGGAAAATTCTTTCTATAAAGCACTTCTATTTTTCTTTATTAAGAGTCCCTCGTTATCCATCGATTATATCTACTCTATATTGCGGTAAAATATAAAATATAATATCCGACAATTGATTTAAAATAAGACATATTAGGGCGGATTCACACTATCGCTCCGCTCCCGCTCCACTCCCGGTCCGCTCAAATATTCTAAAGAGAAATAGACAGAGAATTCCACTATCGGTACCGCTCCGGTCTCGCTCCACTCCCGGTCCGCTCTCGCTCTACCCCATTCACACTAGCGCTCCGCTCCCGCTCCGCTCCAGGTCCGGTCTCACTGGCAAAATATTCTAAAGAGGAATAGAGAGAGGTTAATCACAATATTGGCCCAGGCCCGGACTTGCTCCGCTCCCGCTCCACTCTCGCTCCACTCCCGCTCCACTCTCGCTCCAATCTCGCTCCGCTCCCGCTCCACTCTCCTAAAGTCTTTTCATATTCACATTATATAATTTTAAACCGTCTGTATTTGGATTTTAATTAATTATTAACTTTCAGTTATTAAAGTATTTATTTATTCATCAATTTTACGGCCAAAAAAGTTCAACTTTAAAATATATGTATGTATATATATATATATATATATATATATATATATATATATATATATATATATATATATATATAATTATAAATTAATTTAATTAATGATGAAAAAATAATTTAAATATTTTTTCCGAATGTATTCGAATACGCTTGAAATGATAAAAAAAAAATCTGGTGCGTGCGCGCAACACACAACTTTCACTTACCAACTTACTTAGATTAGAAATTGACGTGTTTTGCTAAATATCATTTCCCAAAGTCACACATTTTTCTACATTCATATCTTATTTTTGTTAATCGTTAAAGCCGTTTTTGAGTAAATAAAAAAACCCGTGAAAGTGATACAAAATTTATTAAGTAAAGTCCCCCCTCCGGTTGATCAATTTTGATGAAATGTTGGCTATCACATATTTGGCATATACGTACATCAAATACCCAGTTTGATCAAAATCTTTAAAGCCGTTTTTGAGTAAATAAAAAAAACACGTGAAAATGATACAAAATTTACTAAGTAAAGTCCCCCCTCCGGTTAATCAATTTTGATGAAATTTTAACAGTCGTATCTCTGGTATATAAATACATCAAATACCCAGTTTGATCAAAATCGTTAAAGCCGATTTAGAGTAAATAAAAAAAAACCCGTGAACATGTTACAAAATTATTAAGTAAAGTCCCACCTCCGGTTAATCAATTTTGATGAAATGTTGGCTATCACATATTTGGCATATACGTACATCAAATACCCAGTTTGATCAAAATCTTTAAAGCCGTTTTTGAGTAAATAAAAAAAACACGTGAAAATGATACAAAATTTACAAAGTAAAGTCCCCCCTCCGGTTAATCAATTTTGATGAAATTTTAACAGTCCTATCTATGGCATATAAATACATCAAATACCCAGTTTGATCAAAATCGTTAAAGCCGATTTAGAGTAAATAAAAAAAAACCCGTGAACATGTTACAAAATTATTAAGTAAAGTCCCACCTCCGGTTAATCAATTTTGATGAAATTTTTACAGTCATATCTCGGGCATATTAATACATCAAATACTCAGTTTAATCAAAATCGTTAGAGCCGTTTTTGAGAAAATCGAAAAAAACGTAAAAAGTTATTAAGTAAAGTACCCCCTCCCTTTAAGTAATTTTGATGAAATTTATGCTGTCACATCGCCGACATATACCTACACTAAATACCCAATTTCAGGATCGCACGGTTCATAGTTTTTGAGCTAGTCTGTTCACACACACACACACACACACACACACACACACACACACACAGACACACACACACACACACACACACACACACACACACACACACACACACACACACACACAGACACAAACACACACAGACCATTTCGCGGGACTTGGTCATTTCGACTCAGGGGACCCCAAAACGTGTATTTCCGTTGAAAACCGGAAGTCGAAATTTTTCACGATCGCAATACTTCCACTTACTATATATTTCATATATAGGTAAGTGAAAGTAAAAAAAAAAATCACCAACAATACGCGCGGTTTTTCGACGTGAAAAATTCATGTTATGTTTGAGATATATTTTGCTATGAATTAATGTACTCGTAAAAAATGGTCACCGATTTATTTATTGACTACTGAATAAAAATGCAGTATATTATGAAAAATGTCAGATTATTAACAAAAAAATATATTAAAGCAAAAAATAATTAAAATATTAATCAGGAAAAGAAGAGAACACAATCGGTAAATTTGTAGCATTTACCGATTTCAACTTGAAATTTTCAAGCGTATTCGAATACATTCTGAAAAAAATTTAAATTATTTCTTCACCATTAATTAAATTAATTTATAATTATTATTAATAATTATCATTGTGTTGCAATATATTCTTCTTATTATATTTTTTGATAATATGGTATTATCTTCTTCATCAAGAAAAGTACACTTACCAGCTATTTCTACAAACGAAAAATTGTTTTTTTTTTTTGGCCGTAAAATTGAAGAATAAATGAATACTTAAATAACTGAAAGTTAATCATTAATTAAAATCCGAATACAGACAACTTCGATTATTAATGGCTTTAATACCTTAAACCTTTCAAAATGGAACGGTGTAAAATTATATAGTGTGAATATGGTAAGACATTAGGAGAGCGGAGCGAGAGTGGAGCGGGCGCGAAACCGATAGTGTGAATAGGCCCTTAACAGTTCCTGTTTGAATAGAATTGAATTTAGACCTGCGTTTCCTAAGAAGAATTAAGCTCACAGTATTTAAGATGGTTTTAGTTCTCTGTAGGCTATTAAACCCCTTCTGTCGATTTTTATTCACGACATTTCGTGGAAAAACTGTTGAAAACACAGCTGTTCAGTAGCGTAGACAGATTATTTGGGCCCGGGCTAGATTTATTTCTAAACTATCTTCATAGCAATATATTTATATATATATAAATCTAAACGAATAACTGTTAGTCCGGGAGCTGAGGGCCAAAAAGGTGCCTGATTTGAAGAAATTTTTTGATCATAAAGGCAAAGTACTCATATCATAGACAACAAATGTGAACGTCTGCCACCTCATCGGTTGCCATAAAAATCGACATTTTCGAACTTTTTTCAATTTTTCGCTAATAACTCGAAAACGATTTATCGCAGAAAAAATTGTGTTCTTTCTAAAATAAAAGGACATTAAATTTAAATAGTTAAAATCAGGTAAGTCTTTTCGCCAAAACCGATTGTCAATTTAGCCACTTTAGCGGAAAAATGAATTACGCTCATGTTCCAAAGCCTGCAACTTAAAGAGGGTTACTCCAAAATAAAAAATGTTACCTATAATAGTTGTAGAATATCGAATTATGTTTAAAAAGATCTCATTAATTTTAAAATTAGCCCACTCCTGTGAAGAAAAAGTAATTCAAATGTGAATATATTTAGCGCCTTGAGGTCTAAAATCCGTGAACTTTTTTGGGATTTTTTTTCAGTTTCTCGCATATGATTCGGCAAATACAGATCAAAAAGTATTACTTTCTTCTTAGTATAAGAGGCTAAAATATTGCAAATAGAATGATATGTTTGAAACCGATATTGATATCGAACCCGGCTAAACCACTAAACCGATTTAAACTTCAAATATATCATTCTATTTGCAATATTTTAGCCTCTTATAGTAAGAAGCAAGTAATACTTTTTGATCTGTGTTTGCCGAATCATATGCGAGAAACTGAAAAAAAATTCCCAAAAAAGTTCACGGATTTTAGACCTCAAGGCGCTAAATACGTTCACGTTTTAATTACTTTGTCTTCATAGGAGTGGGCTAATTTTAAAATTAATGAGATCGTTTTACACAGAATTCGATATCTACCACTATTATGATCTATGATGATATGTACTTTCAGCCTATGTGATCAACAATTTTTCTCAAATCAGGCACATTTTAACCCTCAGCTCCTGGACTATGTATGTGGTATTCGTTTGGAATACGCCTCAATTAATTCCCTTGAGAATTATTGAATCATTTATCATATCTACCTGTTGAGCAATGTACTGCTCTGGGATATTTAATTATGTTTATTAATTTTTTTTTAACTTACCGTAGGATTATCAAATCGTGCCAGGCCAAAATTGGACGAACTGATTAATCTCGTTCAAACAGCAGCAGATTGGAAATGGGACCCCAAGGGAATTTTTGAACTTTCCCGTCCATAAAGGTATGCAAGTTTCAATAAACCTGCGGGCGTATGTCCTTGCTTATAAATACCATGTCAGGTTAGAATTGATTTCCATCGTATTAATCTATTTTATTTGGGCCATGATAAAATAAAATATATTATTTTAATATGCCCTGAAGAGTCCATTTATGCGGTGAAATCGTTCGGTCCAGTTCGTGACTCGTGTGCCGCGCTCCAATGGGACGAATCATAATTGCTTTTTAACTAACCTGTTTTGTAGTAGGATCTGCAATTGAAACTGAAAAGCATTGGCATCAAGGTTGCAGGGGAGCGGTTCCTAGGGTACATATCCTCGGATAATTAAGTATATCGTAAAAGGCATTAACTTTATTGCACAGTCATTATCTTTATTTCATCAGTCGTCTTACGAATGCTGCATGTTAATGAAATAATTGATTCATCGGTCATATTTGTTTCAGTAATGTAAAATTCATTTTAAATTTAGGCTTTTACTGATCCATATTTTACCACTTTATTATTATTTCCGTTATTATATACTAAAGACTATTTACAAATGTTTTAGGTAAATATGATACAACGGAAATAAAGTTAAATATGATAGGATTACGCCAAAATTATTCAAAAGCTTTAAGTAAAAACAATAAAAACGCGGATAAAGTAATATGTTTTCTGGTTTGTGTAAATTTCAATATGGTGGCCAAAAAGTGATTAAGTAAAGTTAATATTTAACACTTTTACGCTGGGACTGTAAGGGCTATTCACACTATCGGTTTCGCTCCCGCTGCGCTCCCGGTCCGATCTCCTAAAGTCTTATCATATTCACAGATAGATAATGTTACACTGTTCACGATTGAAGTCATTATTAATCGAAGTCGTCTGTATTTGGATTATAATTAATATTTAACTTTCAGTTATTAATGTTTTTTTTTATTCATCAATTTTATGGCCAAAAACTACTACTACTTTTTTCAATAAAAACCGTTTTCCTCGGTTTCAAAAGGGTGCTCCCCGGAGTTACCACTGGGGTAATTTCTAGTCTTACTTGTACTAGGACCACATAAAAAGATCAGTTAAATTCACTTGCGCCTTTTTTAGAAAAGTATGTTTTGTATATGTTAACAGAAAAATTGGCAATGTTTGGCCCTATAATCTGTTCTAAATGGTACAGGTACATTTACAAGCTCCTTCTAATCTATAACATAAAACGACTACACCTATACATAAGGTTTTCACTTATAAATGTATACTGCGGTATTTTTTTTTTAATAGCCTTATTGAAAACCTTGAGTACCTGTTATCGAATAAGTGGTTTCACAATTAAAAATAATTTTGTTTCCCTTTTTCAGTTGATTAGGTCAGGTGAAAAAACTACTGAATAGCTGAAAGCACACATATATTTTCTCTTCATTAAACTTAAAACGAATAAATATAGACTTTCTTTGTAAAAGAAAAACCAACCGATTTATTCTCAGTTAATTTGTTTACTTGTCTTGTTTGTTAATTTACACTCGTAAGGGTAAGATTTTATGAATTTTCCTGCAAACACTTATTATCTAGAAATAATAATTTTCTACCTATAGTTATTCAGGCATTTTTGTAGTGGAGGGTAAAGGAATTAGGAAATAATCAGTATGACTCTGCTCTTTTGTTGCTAATCGGCTTTGTCTGCCTTACTTAAGATAAAGCTATCTTTTCTCTAGACAATCTATAGCACTCCAAGTCTAATTCAGTCCTTCTTGTTTTGAGACGAGAAAAATGGCAATGTCCACCCTAAAGTATAGTCCAAACATTTTAACGAGTGTAAATTGATATGACGAATTACCTAAGAATTTTATACCGCAATATACATTTATAAGTGAAAACCTTATGTATAGGTGTAGTTTTATGTTATAGATTAGAAGGAGCTTGTAAATGTACCTGTACCATTTAGAGCAGATTACAGAGCCAAACATTGCCAATTTTTCTGTAAACATATACAAAACATACTTTTCTAAAAAAGGCGCAAGTGAATTTAACTGATCTTTTTATCTGGTCATAGTACAAGTAAGACTAGAAATTACCCCAGTGATAACTCCGGTGAGCACCCTTTCGAAACCGAGAAAAACGGTTTTTATTGAAAAAAAGTAGTATATAAATTGCTTTTGTACCCTAATAAGCAAATCAAATTCATGTTGTTCATACGTAATATACTAGCCGTTGAATGTAAACTTTCAGTGAAATCCGTACATTGATATCTTATTTCTAAAAGGAGAAAATCGAGTTTAATGTTGAATTTTTGTTTGTTTTTAAAATATCCATAACTTATATGCAATTTGAATATTCTTTTTGATACTCGGTGGTATGAAAGCCCACCCTCAGACTAAAAAAAAAGAAAAAGAAAATTCTGAAAAATATTGAGTTCTTCCATGTTTTTTTGCATACTAACGAAAAATATCTATTAACACACAAGAAACCTGGTTTTGGGTGAGCAAAAAGGGCAATTATACTGAGGCAATCTTAACGGGAATTTTTCCTTAGTTTTTGAATTTTATTACGAAGGTAATAAAAAAGATCCCATCACTTTATCTGTAAAACTGTGGAAATGGCAGATTTATGTCCGCCAAAAAGCAATTATTGACCGTTGTGCGGTGGTAGAAGCCGGCGTGAACGTGTTAAACAATCATCTTCCGTTTAGTACTATCTAAATAGTGAAGATCAGCTGCCTCCTCCCCCTAGAAAATACATTAAGAAACAAAAGCTCCAAAATTAAATAAAATCCTATTCATTTGGTATATTTATTCATATATTTATATTTAGTGGCAATCTACGTAGTGTGGAAAGACCTCTTTGACAGCAATCAGATAACATACGCTTCAAAATTACAAATTTTTAATTCTGTCATTAGATCTGTTGTTACACATGCTGCTCAGGTCTGGGGAAGCAAACAATATTACAAAATAGAATAAGTGTTTTACTACTTTATTACAAAATCGTTCAATCTGCCCCAATATACGCCCCACTATATTATACATTAAGAAACAGAAATACAACCACTATTTTTATATACCCTTAAATTACACCACGACTATATAATTAAAGTAATAAATTCACCACAAGAAAGACTGACCAATTCCTTAGCTAAACAAATAATTAAAAATAAAATATTTTGGTATGATGACCTGGTTAATGTTATTAAAGACTGCAACATGGATATAGAGATAAATTCAGAAAACAACAATTAATTAACATAAGAGACACAGTCAGAAAAAATATTCACAAGGGATTTGTAGAAAAAGCATGTGGGTCAACTAAATATTTCCTTTGTAACCAATTGCAAGGAGACTCATCAAATAATTATTTTCACATCAATAAGAATATATCCGAAATTAATTGGATTTTTAAAGCTAGAGGAGAACTTTTAAATTTAAATTATAAAGTATACAGCTCTGATAATGTCGAACTGTGTTCTCTGTGCAACCTAAATGAAGTTGAAAACACTTATCATTTCTTAGCAATATTCCCCATCTTATTAGAATTTAGAAAAATTTGTTTTAATTAAAATAAGCTGTCTAATGAGGAATTATTACAATACCTAAAGGGAAAAAATTGGGAAACATTAATAAAATACTGTAAACTATCTTGGAGATTCAGATATAATTTAACAAAAGAATTTAACTACTCCTGAATTGAATTGTTTAACTAAGTAATACTATATCAATAACTGATATTTATCACGTTAATGCTGTAAAGTAACAATGTTATTCTGAATATTTGTGTAAGCAAATGCCAATGAAACTCAAATTATGTTTACTAAGGAAAATTGATTAAATTATTATTTATAAAGATCAGTATAAATATTAGTAGTATATATATGTACATATGTATGTATGTTTTGTTTTCTCAATGCTTTATTTTCATTTGTTATTTTATTCGTTTATTTATAATTATTTTTTTTTAAGCATTATTAATATAATATATTAATTATATTATATAATTAATATATTATATTTCTAAGTATAATTATATTTCTGATGTAATAACAGCGGCTAACTCCGAGCTGACGGCCGTAAGTGCCAAGCTTCCATAATGTTTGTTTTTATTTTAAATTTGTAAATGATTGTATTTTTATTTTAAATAAACATTATTATTATTATTATTATATTTATCTGGCCCCTTTTTAGATATTTATTATACCTGCCCCCCAATAACAAGAGCTATTGACGTAGCTTTTTGTTTATTCCAACATTCCCGATTATTTGAAAACGGTTTTCATCTGTTTTGGCACGTGTGGTGAAAAAATACCCACGAGCATAATTACAATTTTTAAATTATGTATCCAGTAGCATTGAAGAAATTAACATCAAATTCTATTTAATTGAGCATTCACAAAGGGACTGGGATGTAGATCATTTATTAATTTTGCAAAAAACAAAAATCCAATGTGAAAAATAATCACCGGAATTGTGAAATCATAGAGAATAAGAAAAAAAATCATTATAATTGAACTAAAATATGTTTGTAGGCTATAATTGTATAGCTTTAGCCGGTTTTATTTTCCAGACCATTCATAAGTCGTTCATTCTCCTTGTGACCTCGAATGAACTATTATATTTTGTTAATTGGCGTACATTAATTACATAGTAATTATTAATTGGTTTTTTGAATATCAAGAAGCCAAAGTGCCGAAATCCTTCCAATTCCTTGCAAAAAAAAAAAAAAAAAAATCTAAATACCCAAAAGATAATTTCCATAACTGGTCAGCACCTCGTTCTCTTGAGGCCATACAGGAATGTAGGGCAGAGAAAAAAAAAAAGGATTTTAACCATGTCAAGAAGAAAGCCACTAAGGACAAGTTTGAAATTAATTGAACTTGACCAAAACACCTCATCCTCTCGGTCATAAAATTTTCTTTGAATAAAAGTCGTTCTTAAACAAATTTTATTTTCTCCCTCACAGTTGCTTGAACAATCAATAGAATATTTAATAACTAAAATATGTAGTTGAAACTTGAAAACTTGGACGCGTATTTTTGTTGCAACCTGAAGTCCAAACTTATAATATTTATATGTTCTGTTGTGATTCATAAAGGGAATTATTTATTTTTAATTAATAATGTCCACTTATTCCTGTTTTTCCATCCAGTGTTTTATTACATCCTACTAATCAATCCTAAAATAATCAAAACTTAATTGCTACATACTTAAATAGTAGTAAATAAGAGTAAATAAAGGTATACTTATGAATAGGGATCCCTTTAAACTCAACTGATAAATAGGTTATAAATTAAATCAAAGTAATAATTATATGTACGTAATTAATGCCCAAGGATTTAAGTAAAAATGCCAAAATCCAGGGCCGGGTAAAGACCTTCATTGGCTTTATGCAATTCGGTGTCCTCGTCACAATTTTGATATGATATAAGATAGATTAAAATAAAATTTATATTTTAGTTAGGTTTTCATTATTTTCTGTCATGCAGAACGGATTGAAAGTTAGATTTTACCTACTACACTGCTTTTTAATGACAGCACATTAACTTATAGGTGTCTGTCACTACCAACAAGTTTTTTTTTAGCCTCTTATTATTTATTTTTTAATTTTAAAAAACATATAGATTCATGTTATCTTTCAGGTATGAAATAAAAATTCAGATTGTTTGATGTGGATAACCAAATTTAAATCCCTAAAATGGGCATTTTAAATCAATTTGAAGAGCAAGGGTTTACGGGTGCTCCAAACATATATTTTATTTCTTTTTTATATATTATTGTAATTTACGACTTCCATTATGTATATATATACAAAAACAGGCACCTACACATCATTCGAACCGGAGGAATAAAGGGTTTCGAATCGAGGTATGATAAGTATAACTTGTACGACTAGATGAGGTAAACGGTCTATGACCGTCGAAATAAGAAGTCTAGACGCATTTGATTTTTTTAAAAACATTTCATTGCTAAGAAAGCCTTGAATAAAAATTTCTTTTAGGTAAATCCTTGCCTCCTATCAGAACAGAACGGGAATAAAAATCATTTTTTACATTATTTTATTCCAACATTTTTTACATCACTTCTGACAAAATCATTTCATTAGAGATTCTTAAATAACGATTACCTGCAGAAGAAAATCCATTCATTATCAATTTTTCCAAATCAGATTTCTTAATCAATTACATTATATTAATGCGCATTGTATTGTAATGCGCATGTTATCATAATCGCAGTCCAGAGATATTTAAAATTTGTTTTACATTTTTTAGTTATTATTTCAACTGATAGCCTGATAAAATACAATTTCTATTTTAACTTGAGCTGTTTTATTTCAAAATCATTCAAGATTGAAATTTTTGGATATTTGGAGATAAAACTGTTTTTTTCTAATGCTATGGAAAGTATTTAAAACTTATGTGGATCAACAAATGTTTATTTATCGAAAATATAACAATATCAATGCCAAACGAATTATCACAACTCAAATATTAGAGCAGGCTACAAAAATGATAACTTTACAACACACAAATCATATGACGAGCTTCGCAGTCAAGACACAGACTAAGACTAACTGGCCCAGTCACTCGCTCCTTATATATATTCGCAAAACGAACCTTCTGGAAGGTTCGGGATCCTCCTGCGAGGTTCCAGGTCTCCGTCGAAAAGATCTAGGCCCAACCACGTGCTCCAATGGCTTGTTTCGACCAATAGCCATTTCAACAAAAGGTTTGGGAGTTTAAACCATATGTTTTTATTTGATTTTCGATGTAACGTATCACATGGGTTGAAACCACTGAAATCCTTTATTGGCATAACAAAAAAATAGAATAAACAAAAGCTATACTTATTTGGGAGGACCATTAACATCTTTTGGTAAATTTAAGAAAGCTTCAGAAAATTTCGTCCAGAAAGCTTCATTCGCAGCAGCTAGTGTTTTGGACGTCTTGCAAAAGATTGACTCCTGGGAAACGAATGTTACTCTTTTCGAATCATGGCATCCAATTCATGGCAGCCAGCATCCTCCTCTACGCTTCCAAAATCTGCTTCCTTAGATACCTAGAAGCTATTAAACTGGTACAGTTAAGGCCTCTGAAACAACTTTTCAACAAAAACAAGGCGAAACTACCTTTGCGACTTTTTCTCAGCCTCCTATGATAATAAAAAAATTGAAAATCTTTTGAGTATCCCACATTTACAAAAACTAAATCAAATTTATAAACTCATCGTTTTTTCATCCAACACATTAAGTGCTCTGCGGACCAGCCTGAAGAAACAGGTTTTTTTTTTGGAGAAATTGGGTTACCAAATGGGAATCAGATTCTGATCATGTCGAAGACGGTTATTCTACACTCCCAGATCAATGTATGTAAGATCCGATGATGTATGTACTAATCTATTTACTATATACCTACTATATATAAATATACTTTACTCTTTCCTTTATATAATTATATACTTTACTCTTTCCTTTATATATGTTAATTTCAATACTGGTTACTTAAAAATGAGATTGGACTGAATTATGTGTGAATTAGCAGCTCAAATCAGTTTGTTGATCGCTTATATCGTTATGTGAAATATAACGAAAATTTGATTACTCATCAATTGGATTTCAGCAGAAGGAAAGACCTAAGAGCAAAGGGGAGGTATGGAGAGTTGGACTCTAAAAAAGGGTTTTTTATTTCCTTTAAATAGTTTTTAAAACTACACTTCAATTTGATGAGATTAAAATTCAATTAAAAAATAATGGTCTCAAGGTATCATGAAATTCAAGGTTCAGCCCCATTTTGAAAAAAAATAGAGTAGTTATCTTGGTAATTATACAAACACGGATTTTATCAATTATCATTATTATCATTTGAAATCATAAATAAATGCCGCAGACAACATTTTAAACATGTTTAAGGCGTCTTTCTGTTTAACCTTATATCGTAAAAAAAAAGGACTATAATTACCTTATACTCACGCGAAGAGTGTGAAGTAGAGGGGGTCTGGCTCACAGTGTACTTTCAGATGAAAAGGACTGAAAAATAATAGACTTTGTGCCACGAATTGACTATAAAACGTTATAAGAATTTATATAGCAAACCTTGATAAGTTATCGGAATCTGTCTTATAAGCAAGGAAAATAATTTGAGTAAATATAAGTAAATAAAAATATATACTTTAGATGAGGCGAAGTAAAGGCACTGACCGAAACTTGTGATTTTTCCAATATATAAATTCTTAAAAAATAAAATTGTTCTGTTAGATACAACTAACGTTAAAAGAAATTCATATTTCTTCAATTAACAATTCACATAAATTAATATTTTTTTTTTTTTTTTGTGGACCGAGAGATGTGGCTGCAAGAGATTAAGTGCATACTATTTTCAAAGAAATCAGACTAAGTTATGTGAAATAAAATAAGGATCAAGAACTAAAGCACAATGACTTGACTAAAGGCATATTTTTGATTTGAGAAGAAATGATACACACTTAAACATTTTAAATTGAATGTTTCACCAAAACTATCTGAACATGAATATAGATACAGAAATTCCTATATTTACAGACGCTCTCCAGTACTGTAAGAAACAGTGATTCTTCCTTTTGCAAAAATGCAAGAGATTTGTATTAATATATTTTTTTTTTTATATTTTTATTATACTTATGAAATCTATGTTTTTATTTAATCTAATAAAAAAAATGTTTAACTAAATTATTTTATGTATTTTCAATAAATTATTGTGTGTAATTAATTAGGATCTTTATAGTAATCAGAGGGTACATTTATATTTTGTACTATTTCCCCTGGAATGTTATGGTTTGGCTACTAAATTTTGGGAGGCATGTGGCACGTACGAGGTCCGTTAGTGCCTCTGACGTTGGTACAGATGTCAGTAGTTGAGCAAGACTGGGCCGGAAATAGCCAATCTGCGTTCAGTGTGGCACTCCCGCTTCAAATCTGCTTATCTGTCGTCTTCCTAGCAGGCCGTTCTTCGCATTTTATTTAGTTTTATATTAGGTATAAAATGTGTTGGGTGTTACGGAAACAATCGCAATTCCTTTAACGGACGGAATGTTTTAGTCCAGTTATTAGTGATAGTGATAAGTGATATCATCTGATGAATATCGCCATCCATTTTGCTGGTTCGTAGATAATAAAATATATAATTTGATAATATGTATTTTTTAAATTAATATCAACGTAATTTAAAAAGTATATTTTTTATTAATAAAAACACTTTGACATTAACGTTATCAGTTTTTTTTTTTTTTTTTTTTTTTTTTTTTTTTTAATATGGTTTATATTCGGTGTATCGTTACAAACCGCGCATATTTTACCTAACACCCCAGGCATGTGGAAAATAAAAGGTAGGGTCTGCAAAAGATTATAATTAATTCATGTTATTTTACAGAATAGTGATTATAAAATTTGAACACGAATCGTTGAAAAAATGATTACTGTTATTTTCATTATTGAAATCGCGTTCTTTGTTGTCACTTAGATTCTACTCCGTCATGCATGAATTTCAGGAATATCGAAACTGAAATATTATATTAAATTCCTTAATTGTTTTTCGAAATGAAAACAGAGCCGGATTGAGTCCTTGATAGTTTGTATTTACTATACTGATAGATTTGTATTGCCTTCTTAAATATGTTATTAGAAAAGAAACAACATGAAAATGTCTAATAGGTATTTGACAGAGGTTGTTAACAATTCATAAATAAATCTCATGCTTCCTTTTGATATTTAGATACAAAATATGTGTTTATAGTAATTATTTAATTTCCTTCTTTCAGTATTTATTGCTAGCAAAGAGGTTTAAAGCATCTAGGCTTATAGCTTAATGCCTTAAGCACTAGTTGATGTTTCAAAGCAAAAACACACACATTTACTCTTACTTCGTAACTCTAATAGAAATTAGTAGAAATATTTCTTGATAAGTTAATATTGAATATCTATCAATTTATCGTTACCACAGAGCCCGACCTTTTTAAATCCATTTTCATTGACTGTTTCTTTAAAATTAGTTGATTCGGCACTGGACTCGGACAGTCCGACTCTCACTTGCCACAGACACTAGACTTGTAGCCCAGACAATGAAGGTTTTGTCTAGGGCGTAATTAGACATAAGTAAACATTTTGCCATTTGTTTCTACTCGCTTCCTTTTTCGTTCGTCAGTAATTATATCTAGTCACGATCCTAGATAATGGATTTTGAGGGATATTGATGGTCGATTAAAAAAAAAAATTATGTAAATTTCATTTTTATCCTAATGTAGGTAACGGAAGAAATTACGCATGTTAGTAATCTTTCATGATTTTCAATATTTAAACATACTATATCAAATGATTTAAGATGGAAAAATAGATAGTAGTTAATAGTACGTTCTCTTCAGCAGCAGACTCCTTACAGTATATTAATTATTCTTTCATGATATGTACGCTCACGGAGGAAAAAATATCGGTGTAATTTTAATTATAGATTAAAAATCGTGGATTTTTTCAGAAGGAATTGAATAAAAAATCGATTTCTGTAATTAAGATCATACCATGCCCAAACATGGAGAAAAAAAAACAAAAACGAAAGACGTAAAAAATTAATCACACGGTGTACTTGGAGATATGGAATAATGGTCAACGTCAAGGTTGAAATCCCCCATTTTACAAATTGTAAATTAATGTATTTTTTTTTTTTTACCGGCTCGGTCAAGGCTGTTCAGTTCAAAACATGGTATTTAATAATTCCTTGCAGTAAATAGGCCGATTCAAACCTGGAAAACCTTCAACCGATTGAACTACCATCGTGTGCCGCACCGCATCGTATACTTTGTTGTCCTTCATAAAGTGCACGTGGAAAGTATGCGTAACCTTCAAGCTGGTGAAAGTCCACCGATGTGTTTTCCAGCTTAAAAAAGCTTGATATTTATTTGGTCTGCATCAATCTTGGTCAATTCATGACATAAATCTTAACGATTGACCATTTCCTATGATGAAGACATTTTCATAAATTTTCCTAGATGAAGTTTTTGACGCTGAAAATTATCAATTTCCATCATCTTTTAAAATTTGAACACGACAAGAAATATTTTGGCACCATAGAGCCAGACCGTCCTAACTGCATTTTTATCGAAATTTAACATGCTGCATCCATTGGAACTATAAAAATAATCGATTTTGTAAAATTTTGAGATACAGACTGTTTTAAGTCCAGAATTTGTGGTACTTGAAGGGCCATCTTAATCCAGTGTTTAGTTATAGCCAACCAGTTTATAAAAATAGAATTAAGACAATCTGGATCTCATTGTTTGATGTGTTTATATGTTTTTGAATTTTTACGAAATTGGTAATTTGGACTTAGGAAAGTCTGGCTCTCTGTTATTGATTTGATATAATAAATGGCTGTTTTTTTTAGACTATATATTTTTTTTATTTTTAAATCCATGGCTGTCATGGTTACTCAAAAATGCACATTTATCAGAAGAGCAGTTAAAGTTTTAATTTTTTTCAAAATTTAATCTTAATGAATCATTAGACGAAACATTAACTATTGAGATAAAATTATTCATTATCGAAAAACAATTGCAACTTTAGTTAAAGCTATCGCTTCGTTACTTCTGGTTTGTGAAATGTGGCCTATTTCGGGAGGTTGTGGCTGTAATTTAATCAAACTCCCATCGCGTCATTTTCAGTTAAAAAGGATTGATCAGCTTTAATAATACATCCTAGCTTTGGACTCCCGCTGATTCTGATTAATTAAGTTATTCAGGTGAAGATGAATCACTGTCACTGTTAATATTAGTATTATTTTAGTTTATATTTAATTACAGGCTATATTGTTAAAACTTTGATGATAATTGGAATTCTCAATTTATAACCATTTATACTCCTGTCTCCTGACCACACATTTGGCAATGGATGAATTCAACATATAATGACTATATATAAAATTTTATTTATGTATGATTAAATCAGTATTATTATATGTTATATAATTAATATAGTACATAATAGTATTATTGATATAGTAATAACAATAAACACTTTTAGAAAATTCGTATACATAACTTCTACACTTGATAATAGATGTTTAGTTTACCATAATATGTCACGTGTGTTTTAATTTAATTCTCACTTGGTTCCTTGACCTGCATTGATAGATTCACCTCAGGTCGTTTAATATGTGATGTAGTTGTAAGACTTATACATCCGTCTATTGAAAGCAGTTGATTCGATCTGTCTTATATGTTTGGTAACATCGTTGTGTGCTTGGACAAACTAGTGATGCGGTGAGTAAAAAT
This sequence comes from Aelia acuminata, assembly GCA_911387785.2. Lineage (NCBI taxonomy): Eukaryota > Metazoa > Arthropoda > Insecta > Hemiptera > Pentatomidae > Aelia > Aelia acuminata. The sequence continues at coordinate 55,495,481 of OU426983.1, read as the reverse complement.
TTAAATTTTACTGAAAAACATTCAAACAGTGTTCCTTAGTATATAGTTGATCCGAAAGTGAATTTTTTTAAAAATATTATTTTTTTAACTAGTAATATCTAAAAAGTGATAGAATATCGAGTTGATAAATGATTAACTGTGGTTTTTAGAATTTTGGCCTTTATGCATATTTAATATTTAACTAATTTTATGCGAATTGTCCAAGAAGTCTTGAATAAAATATTTAACTTTTTTTTCTGCTCTTTTTTTGGATATTAAATGCAATTTTCAAGCAATATATTTCAGTCACTATATCAAATCTAAATTAATTTAATTTACAATACGTACATTATTTGACTGAATAACATTTTTTACAACATCAGCAAATATGCCGTTGAATGACTAAGAAAAAAAATATATAGCGTGCAAAGCATGGGGAAGGAAAGTACTCAACTCTTCCCTGAAATTATCCAATTACTGACTCCACAATTTTCAAAATAAATTTTAGCCTGCGCCAATAAATGTTCGAATTTAAAAAATAAAAATATAAACTAAAAATTACACTTGTTCTTATTTCGGTTATGCAAATCTCATTTTAACTTAAGGTCGGTATAAAAAATATGAAATTATAATTCAAAATATTCCTAGCACGTGAAGAGAGCAAGGGTATTGTTGCGATTCAAATGAGAAACATAAATTAGCATCATTTTTCAACATATTCCTCTTATTTTTCAACTTGGAAAAGGATGGACTTGGTCCATCCACTGCTTAACCTTAAGTTTGCAGTACTAGATGAACCTCTAGTAATGGTTCATCTAGTCCAGATTTTGGGACTCCTGGCAACCTCTTGTCTTTTATCAAGGTACTATCAGCAGGCCTGTGCTTTTTAAAAAAGCTTTTTAAGTTTTTTAAAAAGCAAGGGGGCGACGCACAGTGGTTCAAGGGTGGAAAAAATAGCCATTTTAAAGTTTGAACATAGAAAATATTTCATGTGTAATTACTTATCCCTTGAGATAGAGTAACGTGCTCCATAAAAAATATTTGAAAACAAAAATCGCTTGTGAACAAAAATACGCCAAGAACGTTATACGACTATGTTTTTACTTTTTTTAGACGTGCCCTTAAAAATTTAGTTTTAATTCATACGTTCAATAATGGGAACTTAAAATTAATAAAAGTAATATCCGATGGGGTTTTCACACTTCTAGCATACATATTTCACTGGAATTAAAAATTCATCAAAACTAAAAACCATCAGAAATGAAAAAAAAATTGATTACGAAAAAATATAATGGAAAATATTTATGAATTTACTTTTATCGGCGGCTTCCGGTGGGCTGAAAATTGTGTAGATAAATACTTTAATCCTTCTTATATATAAACAAAAGCATTTTAGCTGCGACCACCTGCGACTGTTGTGGTGGCAGATGTTTTTATTTTATATTCGCTATTTACAAACACCAAGATTGTAAGCATTATTCATTCCAGTTGTTATTTGGGAGAGGACAACCTCAGTTTGCATTTCAGGCTAATCATTATACTATCGTGTGTTTTGGAGATTGGGTATTATATTAAATTAAAATGGAAAAAATTGTGATTTCATATATCGAATTAGTTGCAATACTAATTTCAAACAATCGGGAAACTTCAAAGTGTGTTAAAATTATTATTAACAAATATCCCTGGATGTCTGATGATTTGATAGAGCGAATTGAGCTTAAACCACGTAAAACTTTTTTGCCTTGTTTTACTAAAGAATGGCAATCAGCTTGCCGTAATAACGAAAGATTTTTTAAACAGAATGACATCTGGCTAAAAGGAACGTTTTCAGTCGAACTGGAGTCACGAGTGATGCCGATGGACTTCGCACCAGGACCTTCATCCCATACTGGACGCAAAGAAAAACATTTCGACCAGTGCTGTGATAGGACAAACGTATGAAAATACAAAAAATGCCTGAAACTTTTTCAGAAGAGTTGATTTCTTCGGCGGCTAGAAGAAGATTTGCTGAAAGATTTAAACCAGACAAAGCTTTAAGTTTAATGTTAGATGCATCTTTATCTAAAAATCAGTACCAAATTATTAGAAAAGCCACATTGGAGCTCGGGTATGACATTTTTCCATCCTGAATATAAGCAAACGCTTGAGGAAGATGATATTTCGGACGCGAATATTTACATCGTTAGTTCCTCTTCATTTACATAAAAAGGAAACATGTCACAAGTGCATTGGAAGAAAACCAGTACATCTTCAACCAGATACTGCAGACCTGTTAGATTCCAATTCTTGAAGGAGACAGCTGAAGTGACGAGAAATGAAATTTCACGAATGGAAACGGAAATACAAACTCTTACGGAAACTGTGATCCATTTAAGAGGAAAAACATTTAAGATAGATCATAAACTTATATTTACCATGATTGATGGAAAAATTGCTCAAACAGTATCTCAAACACCATCAATGGCAGTTTGTTGCATTTGCCAAGTGAAACCATCCGAGATGAACAACTTAGACACTATTAGATCTAAACCTGACAATGTCCATCTTCTTAATCTGGGAATGTCACCTTTGCATGCTCGAATTAAATTTATGGAGTGCATTCTCCATATTGAGTACAACAGTTCATTTCAACAATGGAGAACAAATGCTGACACGAAAAAACAAAAAGAAGAAAATCAATTTTTTTTTTCCGAATTTCCGTTACGTTGAATCAATTTTTCTTAAGAAATTGCGGTTTTGAAACGTTTTAATGTTCATTTTTTTGTTTTATTCTAGCAATCCAATTACCGTAAAACAATTTTAACAAATTGCCAACATATATTATAAGAATTACATAGCATTTTTTTAAAGGAGATTTGAGGCCAATAGATTTTTGCCGCTTATTGTGGCTTTTGAACCACTGTGCGCCGGTTAAGCTGGGCTCCAACCTATACATTTTATAGGAAATTTAATCGTGGTTATGATAATATAAACTTTATCATTTTGCGGCTTACAGATCAGGTTTGACAAGATTTTTTTCGAAAATAGTCGATTTTGAACCACTGTGCGACGTTGAAAAAATTATATTGTAAGTCTCCAATATTGGTGGTTCTATAGAATTAATAAAGCAATAACTGGATTGCGGATAACTGTTGACTCGGAGTACTAACAAACCAATAAATTTTCGATGTCCATGAATTTAACTGAAATACTTTCCAGTTATTTTCATTTTTAGCAATACTATATTAAATGTTTTGCAGGATTGAGGGGTTACAGCTGTTCACATTCCCACCACTCACAATGCTATAAATGTGCTTACAATGTTCCCTTACTGATCTAGCTATATCCTTTAGCTAACAAGCACCTCCCTTTAACGGAACTGTTCTACATTTTTTTCTTCATACCCAGATAGAACAAGGGTCTTGTTTAGGTATTTATTGGCATTCCTATCCTAAGTACCCGTTCACCCCATTACTAGAACCTGATCTTACTTTTTCCTTTCAGTCTGCTACCTCATACATAGTGTCTGACACATGCAGTTTATTTAATTATTTAACATTTTTCATCTTCCTGTTTCTGGCCGTTATAATATAACCTCAGGTTTATCTATCTTATAAGTATCTTTCTTAATTATAAGTACACTTGTTCACTCTTCACCCTGATCAAGCAATTTTCAGTTAATAGACTTTTTCCTGTGTAAATCATTTATTTAAAAAGAGGTCTCAGGTCCGAAATTTGTAATATTATAGTTTCAGGGATGTAAAGATAAAGCTGGAAAGGTAAAGAAAAAATATTGATCATTAAAAGGCACTGTAATTAAAACATTCAAATTGTGGTGTGCAGAGTGTCTGCAAAAAAAATCTGAAGTCTCAAAACAGGGTTAAAGAGGGCAGATGAACTTCGATTACATAATTTTATAACCCGCACCTACATCCCTATTTTTGGATTTTCCAATTTTCATCGACGGTAACGAGCATTTATTAGACAACAGGAATCAATGCCTGTAGCCCGAATTATGTAAAGTCCTACGTAGTGTATAATGCCCAAATATTTATTTTATATATTTATAAATATATTTTTCGAATAGTTTTTAATCGAATGATCAATCTATTAAGTCACTCGCCTGAAACAAATACTGGCAGGATACGACCGAGTATTAGTGCACATATACCACCAAAGTGACCACCATTTACAATTAGGGGGCGTTAATACGCTTTTACTCTAGCATTAGGATACACTAAAGTTCCAAAACGTTTTTTTTATCTCAAAGTATATTAATTCTTCCGTGTCTGTCACCATATGATCTGCCGGCTATATCTCGTTGAGGTCTCGGGATGAAGAAGATTCGGAGGTGAGGGTTATCAGCCCTCATCACCTATCAGGTGGGGGGGGTGCCTCCTCTGAGTCTCCTGACAGGCTATTATTCTTTTTATCATAGTTTGTCTAAACTTTTACAAACATTAATTATATTCATAAATTATTAAAATTATATACCTTATCATTCTAACTCAGTGTTATATTCAGACAGCAAGCGGTAAGGGTGACGCCAAACAAAGTCAGCTATTTGTCACCTCTCGACTTGACAGATGACAGGTGACAGACTCCACTTGCTAAAATGCCGTTTTGTGTGTTAAAACTAAAAATCTTACAACATTTCATAATGCATGTATCTCTTAAGATTTTTCTGGCTTTGGCTCTCCTACCTCTTCACGTTCATCATAGGAAGTGAAAGACATCGGAATGGCTCGTATGTGGTTCCTTGAAACAGGGGCGTTTGGGTCACAATGAAATGTTTTATGGAGCCTCACGAGTGTTTGGCACTATTGTGTATTCAAGTGCAAGTGTGTATTCATCGTCCACTAAGCAGTTACAGAATGCTTACATTCTTGCATACATTACTTACAGAATGCTGCGAAATATACAGCGGAACACCAAAAACACTCTATTAATTTATGACAACTTTCCTCTCTGACAACCAAGTCAAACGTTTCCCTCTCTTGAAGAATTTCGTGGCTATCCCAAAGCAGGACAACGGAAATCTGACCGGCAGCCGAATACAGTTTTTTTCGTTAATTATGATGCATGAGGCACAATTAAACAAATTTTATTTTTTTTAAAATAGCTGCTAGCGGTCACAAATGATGCATAAAATATTGTTTAACGCATTACTTACATATATTAGATCCTAAGATAACATGGAAAAAATAAAAAATTGAAAATAAGTCTCAAGTAGGGTGCTATGGGTAAAATAAACTTTTTTTTTTGCTCTATTGGTCACCTTTGCTAATTAAATTATTAATTGTTTTTTATTATTTTCAACCATTAGGATGCTATTTATTTTTTATTTAAGTACTTCTGTAATATTCCTGATTTAAAATGATTTTATTTTGTTTAGTATATCGGCATAGTGTGTACCTAAATTTTTCGAGATCGTTTTATAGTTAATAGTTAGTTTATTGTTTTTGATTGCTTCTAATAATTTCCTATTTTTGTCATGCTTTCTCTATCTAATATATTATACACTAATATTATAATTTAATGCTGTGAAAAGCCAGTGCAGTTGCATTTAACGTATCTAGGAAGGTATAATAGAGAGTGTATGGAGGAGGAGTTGTAATATAAATAATTCGGTCTTCCTTATAATTTAAAAGAAAAAGAAAAAGGTAAAGACATACTGTCAACCTTTCTATGTTGAAAATGTAAATAAATAAATTCTGCACTTCGTAATTCAATGAAAAATGGAAGAGTGTTTACGCCACTAAATGCATTGAGAAAACATTTTTGCTTTTTGGGTGAATGGAAAAGTACGAGGATTGTAAAGGAAATCCTTCATCTGGGCGAAGGATAACTTCGATTAAAGCTTGGATTAACAACCTGCTTGGACCAGTTCCTTTGGTATCTTAAGACGTCAGATACTTGATTGCGAATTCTTAAGGCCGCTTTGTAAAAAAAAAAAAAAAAAAAACTAATGACGTCAAGTCCTAACCTAGATTTCTGTTATTTAGGCAGAACATTAGCATTGTTTTTTGGTGTTTTGGGGGCTGGTAATAAAATGATGTGTTTATGGTCATTCATTTAGCGCTTGATATATATATTTTTTTTTTTCTCTGAACAGGGTTGGGGGATTAATATCGGGTTAAATGCCCCCAGGTTATAACTCGAATTCATGTGTAACTCATCTGATTGTCAGGAATTAATGTGTTAGTCCCTATAGCCCATCCCGCCCCATTTTTACCGCATACAATATATAAACATATATGTTTGTGTGTGTATGAACAGACTAGCTCAAAAGCTGTTAACCGTAAAAAACAGAAATTCTGTATTTAACGTACTTATATGCCCGAGATGTGACAACAAAAATTTCATCAAAATTGAGTAAACGGAGAAGGCAATTTATATAATAAATTTTAAGTTTTTTTGTGATTTGTTCAAAAAAGGCTCTAACGAATTTGATTAAAATTTTCGTATTTAATGAGAATCAAGTATTCTTTAATATCAGATAGGTTTTTCATAATATAATCTTCTGATGAGGCTTAAATGGGGAAGGACAATTTTCTTCCAATAAGAAATAGCTAAATTTGAAAGAATTTGATAAACACATACAGGAGAAATAAAGAAGTGTATTTCCGCAAGAGGAAAATTTTCAATTTATTTTATTGATTACTGTAGTATATATCTATAATATATCCTTTGAAAGCTGAGGATCTCAGGAAGAAAAATCTTTAGTTTATAAAATTGTAATGCGTGTATATCTAACGTACGTCGTAAAGCTCATCTCACGCTGGTTTTCATATCTATGTTCTTTATTTCAATAGCAAATATATGCAACCATTAGTGTAATCATCGTTATAAATTCTAAGAAATTTAAGGACATAAACATTGTAGGCGTCTCTATTTGTCGTGTTTCGCTGTCGGTCTAGCGTGTATGTATTTTTTTTCTTTTTCGAATGTCCATATATTTTAAAACATAATGATGTTTATAACATAATAACAGTTAATGGTGAAGAATTTGAGGTCATTCCAATTTCGAAGGAATTGTGAGGTCATGCACTATTTTCCATTAGCCTTGAGGTACTATTTAGACCGTCCATATTTACTATGCTCTATTTATAGTGAATTTTTTTCATTCTTGACGATATCCCTTATTTGTTGCTCAGCCTATGTCATTACCGCGGTAGATTTTATATCGCATTGAGTTTGAAAAAGAAATTTTCCTGCATCTTTAATCTTGATTTAGTTTTAGTTTGTAACAAAAATATTCTATTTTTATTTATAGCATTTCCAAGTCAACTGTAACCCTTTCGAAGTCACAATAAACCCTTTCCAATTCACAAGAAACCCTTTCCAAATCAAACGAAACCCTTTCCTAATCAAATCCAATCCCTTTCACTCAATCGTCACCCTTTTTATTCAAATTGTAACCGTTTCTATTACAACTGTCTCCCTTGAAAAAATCTTTCAAGTTCTAGCTTCACCCATTCTAAAGAACCTTAAATTTTATACCTAATGACTTGGAAATGCTTTATATCTATATATAAAATTTATGGTTCTTTGGAATGGGTGAAGTTAGAACTTAAAAGATTTTTTCTGTGGTGACTATTGAAATTGAATTGGTTACAATTGAAATAGAAAGGGAGACAATTGTTGTGTTTACATTTGTTTTGAAAAGGATTGCAACTCATTTGGAAAGGGTTTCTTGTGTCTTGAAAAGGGTTAGAGTTGACTTGGAAAAGGTTCAAATAGGCTTGGAAATGCTATATTTTTTCTTGTTTATTTTACTTGGTTAAAAAATCTAGTTATTGTAATATCGAACACGAATATGTGTATGAACGCCCTCTCCGTCCGAACCTAATAGTTAGGCAACCTCTTTTATTTTAATTAACCCTTCCAGATACCTATCTGGAAAAAAAAATGATTCAGATAAATAATTATAATTGAAAGAAGTCATATTTTTCGTTTGGAAGAAGACTTCGACCATTTTAAGAACTGAAATTTCACATTCAGTATGCAGAAAAGGCATTTGTTGTGATAATTTTTGCTATGACTTAACTCTACGGAAGACTGCCTTGCACGATCTCTAGTCTTAAATATTGGATTTGAAGATCTGGATTTTAAAGAAACACACTGTGATTCGGAATGTTATAAGATAAAAAAAAATAAAGCAAAAACTAAAATTCATTTCTGAAGACTACCACTTATTTCAAACGAGCGAAATGTGCTATTTGCTATAATCATATTTCTGTGATCCAAGTGAGTCAGTGGTTAAGTCGGTTTTTGCCGAAAATGGGTTTAGTGGTTAAAAAGAAGCATGAAGGTTCCTTAATTGTAAAAGAACTGTATATAGTCAGACTTTCATACCAAGTTTAGTATGTTAATTTGCGTTAAATCAGTTTTTAATCGGTCGGTGAACTCGGTTATTCAACTATATCTCATTACTGTTGGTATCTATTCAGTTGGCTTAATTTCGGTAATTAATTGTATATTTTTTATATCTTGCAAAGGGTATTCAACCAAGATTTCAACGCTTGATAATGAAAACCTGATTTGATACCAATACTGTTCAAGCTTAGCAAGTCGTTCTCTGAAAAGTAAGGAAATTCGAATTACCACTTAATCACTGCGATGACAGATATATAGGTATCGCTCATGTCCAAAATGAATAAATAATATTAGAGGTATATCTTTGTTATTTTAATTTTATTTCAAATATTATTTATATTGTAACGTTTTTTTGCTTGTTTTAACGTCACTTGATTATGCCACTAAGGCTAATCGGACGATGCTACAGTGAGAGTCCTATATTTGGCCTATCCTGGTATAATTAGGATAGGGATCTTTAACGAGTACCTGACATCGTAAAGGCTCGGGACCTCCATTTTACGTCCTATCCGAGGGACGGCATAGACAAGGATTTTTCTCCCATTAACAAATCCTAGGGCCCCCTCGGGACGCGAACCCGCGACCTTTAGTATTGTATTAAGTATGCTAACCACTACACCATAGGTGACCCCTATTAAAACGTTAAAAAAACAAACATATGATTTGAAATCCCAGACCGTTAGTTGGAACAATCTAAGCTTTTGGAGCGAACTGTTTGGATCTAGATTGCTAGAGCTCCATCTGCGGCGTTCCACCAGCTTCCACGAGATTCTACAATGTTCTAGACCATCCTTACAACTATATATAAGGAGCGATTGATTGAACAGTCAGTCTTTGTCTTGATTGTGAAGTTCAAGCCATATGATTTGTGTGCTTTAAAGTTATAATTTTTGTAACCTGCTCGGATATTTGAGTTGTATAAATTCGTTTGGCATTGATAATTGTATATTTTCGTTCAATAAATATTTGTTAACCCACAGAAGTGTTACAATGTTAATTAAAAATATTAACATTGATAGTAACGAGGATTGATAATAAAAAAATTTATTTGTTGATAATAAAAAAAATAATCTAATTACTTTACTTTCTTCCACTTTGGCTTTGATTTGAGTCTAGGTGATAGGAGAAATGAATGATTTATAAAATATTAATATTAATTATAAGCGTTTATTAATCATGTTATCATTTATCAATAATTCCCGAGATGTTATGAAAGAATTATTCAGTAAGGATAATAACATAGTCTTGTACATTTTTTAAAGATTTATAACTGAAAAACATGTAGAGCGGGAAAATGAGTAGCAAAAGATTGGCGATATAACTGGTCCCTGGGGTATCCCAGGTTGTTGCCCCCATGGCCGGCCGCTACGGCGATACCTCGCTCACTGGGTTAAGGTGATGGCAGTTCTCCACTGCCCGGATTTCTCTTCGACCAACTCGATTGTCATCTCTCTTAAAGCTGGGGGTAGCTGCTGATGTATCGATTCGTTGAACTTGGGCGATTATATTATCTGGTCAGTTCCTCAATTCTTCTAAACTAGGTTTTATAAAATTGCTTATGATAACATAACTTCAATAGCAAAGCTACTACTACAAGAAAACTAGTAAACTATATAAATATCCAAGTCAACGAAAAATGAGATTGTGTTCTATAGGGTTTCATGGTAGTGGATCTCATTGAAGCCTATCGTCACTTCAATACTCATTTTCCATAAAAGGATGATCAACATACACAGATAGATTTTTTGTTAAAATAATTATTATAAAGTAAGTAAATAACTATCATGGAAAATATTAATAGTTCAAATTGTTTGAATTTTATTGCAGCCTTCAAAATTTGTTTTTGTTGTTTAGGTTGCAGGAGTAAAATTTGTAGTTTATATGAAAAAACTAAAGTTTTTTCTTCCCGCAATATTGTTAACGACTTAGTTTGTACTCCTGTCCTTCGATTTCTTGATTCTTATATATATGTAAAGTAACTAGAAGAGCGCATTTTTTTTCTCGATTAAAACAACTCACTTGGCTCCTCGGTTAAAATAATTTAAACTTTAGGTGCTTATTTCTATTTCTGGGTTAATTGATCCCCGGTCGGCAAGAATAGCGACACAACTTAAAATTTTATAAACTTTTTAACATCTTTTCTCTTCTAAAAAAAATGTTATGATTAAATTTCAGCATTTAGTTTTTTTTTTGTTTATCGTCAATATATACGAAAATTCTAAAAAAATAGTAATATTAATGATGCACAAATACACCTCATCGCATACCTCAGATAAAAACTAGTTTAAATCAAAAATAATACTTGAGATAATTAATTTCTGGGGTAATATCATAAATAATACATGGGAACTACAAAAAAAATGAGGAAAAGATACTTAGAGGAGGTAATGATGGGATTTCTAAAAAAAAAAAAAAAATGACTCGTGATACTTCGATAATTGCTTCATCGATCATAGATTAACTAATGGATAGAAAAAAGATCTGCACTCCACTCTATCAAATACATTTATACTGACAGATGCCCTAGACATATTGTTTAAAGAATGCAGTACAATAGTTATGCTTATATACCTCTGGGCCCAAATGGCCAAATCCCAAAATTTTGGTTATTCACTAATTAATAGTTACTTTACATATATATAAGAATCAAGAATTCGAAGGACAGGAGTACAAACTAAGTCGTTAACAATATTGCGGGAAGAAAAACTTTAGTTTTTTTCATATAAACTACAAATTTTACTCCTGCAACCTAAACAACAAAAACAAATTTTGAAGACTGCAATAAAATTCAAACAATTTGAACTATTAATATATACTTTATAATAATTATTTTATTTAAAAATATTTATTATTTTTAAATATGAAAGTCTTTCTAATATTATTAATATTTGGCCTTCAATAGAAAATGTTGACATGAGGGATAGTAATAGTCATGGAGTAGGTACGGAATATTAGCAAGGAGATAATAAAAAAAAGTTGTGAGTTTTTACGTCGCATGTCCATATTATTAATAATATTGCATGTTATTAATAATTTGATAATATGTGATGATTATTTAGATTTTAAATACTTTTGAATTAATGGAAAAATTGTAAGAAAAAATAAATGAAAATTGTAATTTTCGGAAATTTTCAAACCTACTCGAATTCTTGAATATTTTAGTAAAAGGTATTTTCATACAAGAATTTCACGAATCTGCCTTTGATACTTGCATATAACCAAAATTTTGGGATTCGCCCACATACCAACGCACGATCAGATAATATTAAGAATCGTGGACTCAAGGCAAATATTTATATCTAAACCAGATGTCTACAAACATTTTGTCTCATAGACCCCCTGCCATGTTCTGTTTTTTCCGGTTTGTGGTGCTACTATTGAGTTAATACTGATTTTTTTTTTAAATTTCATGAACTTCAAATGTATGTCTGTTTTACAGGTGGTGTAGTTCTTCTTACTTTGAAAGATTTAAATTTCTTTAACAAGACAAGATTAAACCACGTCATTGCTGAGATTTGTTGTGCAGATTTTCATCCGTGAAATTTATGAAGAGCGCATTTTTTTTTTCTCGATTATTAATAGTTGCAAAGGCAAGAGTAATTTCTGTAAAAAATAGGGTGATTACGTTCAATTAGTATCTCCTTGTCTAGTTGCGAATATCATTATCTTGTCAGGATTGAACAAGGCCTGAATGAAAGATTTAAAAAAAAACACCTGCCATTATAATTATAAAATTGAAAAAAAAAATTAAAAAAGAAGTTAAACCTCATATATATTATACCTCATATATTAATCCTGGATGTAATATATTTTGAAAAATTGCCCTTCGTCTGCGTCAATCAACGAGTATATGATGATTTCAGCATTTTATTTTCCTGAGGTAAATGCTAATTTAAAAGAGATATGTTTATATTTATAAGTATATTTTTTTCATCTTTATGGACTTTATTTGGATGCCAACTTTGTGCAATATAGAACTATCCGGATAAAGACTATTTTTCGACGCCTTTTTGTGAATGTGAATCGATAGAGGTGTGAGGTAATGGCCTATTCAGAAGTAGACAGCGATCTTGAATGAACTTGAAATGAACTGCAATCTTGTTCGTTCGAAAGACTTTGCAAAAAAGGAAAATAATAATAGTGTAGTAGGTATAGTAAATACTTTTTTAGATTTCAAGCGTGATATTTTTAATATCAAACTTTTAATATGTCTCTTCTTATTTTAGTTTATGACTCGCCGATTTATTTAGAATCATCAGTAGGTATATGTTCACTTGCATTTTTTTTTTATTGAAAAAGTTTTCTAGCCTAGTTGGCTTCAAATTTGGTATATAGATTATCTATTTTAATACTATCTGTTGATCGGTTTTTAAAGCAATTATAATTGTCTTGGAATTAAGAATTCCGTGGATGTCGTGCAATATTGTGATATATACCAATGTTAAAATACAAAGTTTATAAAATCGATTCGATACGCTCAAATCGATTCGTAATTCACTGTAAATCAACAGGCATTTATTGTTATCATGTCCCTACTGCATTATTATATCGTTCCAAGAGATTCGTATTGTCAAACAATTGTCTTAGGGGAGATGTAATAGCAGCGTTTAAAACTGAAGGCTGAGAGGTTTATTTGCGGTTGCAATGGTTGAATGGGAAATCAAGACATTTAAGAAAGATGATTTATCGTCTAAGAATTTTTTTTTTTCAAATTATGCTTCCAAACTGCTTAGATAGCATTGTGAAAATTGTTACCTTTAAATTCTTACGATGTAAATGGTCATAATATAGTCATAATATACCATTTTTTACTTTTACTTTCCTATATATGAAATATATAGGTAAGTGAAAGTATTATTATGAATATAGTATTATTATAATTATTATACACCTATTTTTCTATTTCCACATATCGTCGAAAAACACGATCGTTCAGTCTAAACATAGATTCTTGTCTTTAATTCCCCTCAAGGAATACTCATATAAACAAATTCAAACGAATCCCCTGCAAGTACGGAGTCCCATGAGTAAGTGGAGCCAACTTCATTCTTTAAGTAGGTACTCTGTAAAGTACTGACGATGGTATCCTTTTACCATTAGAATAAACAAAAAAATTCTCATTGAGGAAAAACGTTTTGTGTTCCCTATTCCTATACACATAAGTACGCCATTTTCTAAATATATTGTCTAAGAAAGAGGTTGTTTTTTGTTCTGCGCGCACTGAACCATTTTTTTTTTTTTATATTCAAGAACGCCCAAATTGATTCGTAATTCACTGTAAATCAACAGGCGATTATTGTTATCATCTCCCTACTGCATAATTATACATCAGAATATTTTAATCGGAGATGTACTCCATTATTCTTATAGTACTAATACTTTCTACGTCAGCATTTACCAATTCAATAAAATAAATGTCAGTGTAGACATTTGTTATGTATTCTAATGGTACTTATGCCCATTAAAAAAAAAGAAAAGTTTTTTGATGGATGTACTGCTCCAGATTGTTTCATATCTTAATTTTGATTTACATATTATGTATTACTTTTAATTTTAAAGTCTGTTTAGAGATTTGTTAATACCACATCATCAGCGGTCCGAACAGAGAGGTTGAAGACCCCTGGGGTCGGAGGAGGGATGGGGCCTTCGCTGAGAGGTCGCCTTACCTCACCGTTCCATATCTCAAATGAGGTTCTTCTGATTGTCCTGGTGTAAAAGACTTCGAGGTCGTGCCTTGGTTCGCCTTGGGGCAGTTATTGCCTCTGTTGCACCAGCCCATTATGATGGATATGTATTCATAGAGCGGGATTGTCGCGGGATGCTCTGGGACATGAAATGAAGTTTCACAAGGAAGATTGGCTGATAGCGACTCACTATACGAAAGTCACTGAAACATCTTATAGAAATTAAAATCTACCGAAATTAATGTTCCATAAAAATATTGTATATGATGATCAACCTACCAGATCTGGAAATGCAAACGAATTACAAAGATCTGGTGCGTTGCGCGGATCACACAACCTTCACTTACCAGCCCCTTTGGTTTACTAAACCAGATCACAAGCCATTTTCCGGGACTTGGTTAATTTGACTTATGGGAACCCAAAACGTGTATATTCGTAAAAAAAAAAACAAAAAAAAAACGGAAGTCGAAATATTTTACGATCGCAATACTTTCCCTTACTATGTATTTCATATAACGAAATAAAATCCGTGTAAACAGAATAAATCGTACTACAAACTGTTTCAACTAATTAATCCATTTAAACCTGTCAATAAAGTGATAATCATATAATTCTCTCAACGATAAGCTAATTAATAATTATATTTCTGTTGTGGGGAAGGACAGGACCCTGCAGTATCTCTCATCTGTCTTGATCCAATCACCCTTTTTTGCTAAGGAAGGAAGTCTCACGTCCAGCGCCTTAGCCTTCTCGTTTTCCTGAGCTTGTCGACTGTAACCATCTCTTACATGGCCTGTCCCTCGCGGATCTTGATGAATTTTTTTGGATGTTCTGGTCGAAAAGTACTAGACACGTATTCTGAGTTTATGCCGAGAAAAAAATTACATTAAACCATTTTATTTTATACCTCAAATTGATGATGAAAATGATATCTTTTTTTTTTTTTTTTGCCTTATATTTCAATTTGCGCCTGCCAACAAACATAGACAATTAGCAAATGTGCGGTGTGCTATTGAAATAAGGGCATGTCAGGCATGGCGAAGGATGGCACCCAGAGCCTTTTTAACCTCCTATTTATGGGCATATCAGTTGGTTGAGATGACCGTGTAAGTGTGTATGGAAACGTTTGTAAAGTGTCTTAATATGTTGGTCTACTGTTTGCATTTGTAAGTCAGTGTGTAGGGTATTTTTTAAAGAGAAGACCCTGGTGCATAACATGATTCTCGCATAAAAACTTTTATTTTGTGTATAGACTCAAGGAAATATACTGACTTTCCATATATTCTGTTTTAAGTAAATGAAATTGTAAAAAAAATATTATATTTTAAATCAAACTATCATTAAAGATTTTATAGCCCCAAAAATAACATTAGATTCGAGTTCAGGACATTTAAAAAGGTTTATTCAACTAAAACAAAAAACATATGTCGTCAATATTTTTGAAGGTGCTGAATTCTAATCTGACGTCATTTATTTTGTCAATCAGTCTTAAAGGATAGTTTTATTAAAGATTTTTTTTTCAACTTAACTAACTTAAAAAATAATATAATGAACGGCTATATTTCCCCTATAAAAATAAACTCCAAAAGTAAAAGTTTGGTGCAAGAATCATGTAAATATTATTTTTTAAACTCGAAATATAAAAAAAAGTTGTATAACGTTATTCTTTTATTTTGTTTTGTTTTTTCCATTTATATGGCTCATTGGCACGAACAGCAAAAGACAAGTCCTGTATTTTATGACCAGGAATTTTTTCAAAATCCGTTAGAAACTGAACATGTCCTCCCTTTGTCAGTATTATGCTATTATGTAACTCTGTATGGAAACGTTCGTAAAGAATCTTTATCATTCTGATCAAAACCTTTGTTAGTTGTGAGTCGATATATATTATTTTTGAAGGTATTTATTTGAATATAACGAAATCTTTCGGAAGCTAGGAATTGAGCACTCAAAGTGTTTCTCACACTTACGTGCAGTTGCTCTACTGGTTGCATACATCCAGTTAGTTTAAAACCGCACAATTAAATCAAATTATCCCACAAGCTTGCCTTATATGAGTTATTAGTGAATGCATTCTATTGGTGAATTAGTGTCATTTTCTCAGGTTTGTGGTTTTATATTATTAAACTGCTCTCATTTTTTTCTAAACAATGTTTTTTTTTTCTTTTTCAAATCTGAATAACGGACAGTTATTGGCATTTTTACTTATTAACTGATAAATCGCTATTTGTTGAGGATATTTGAGAGGTTATTTACCGATTAATTTTTAAGTGAGTTTCCATTATATATATTTGAATTTAATTTAATTAACATCAGCATTGATTAATGTATCATCAGGAAAATCTCATCCCTTAGTATGGGCTATCTCTCTAACAGTCTCCGCCAGTTTGCTCTATTCAGCCTGCCTCCCATCAGTTCCGATCATTGAGTAAGATTCTTGCATTTTCCTTGACAGCTCCCATACCACACATAACAGGTTTCCCCTCTCGTTTCGATCCATGAATCCTAGATTATACACGGATGGTAGAATAATGTGATTTATTGGACTATTTTAATTATTTTAAACTGTTCAATTTTAACGTAAATTTTACTTTCACTTACCTATATATGAAATATATAGTAAGTGGAAGTATTGCGATCGTGAAAAATTTCGACTTCCGGTTTTCAACGGAAATACACGCTTTGGGGTCCCCTGAGACAAAATAACCAAGTCCCGCGAAATGGTGTGTGTGTGTGTGTGTGTGTGTGTGTGTGTGTGTGTCTGTGTGTGTGTGTGAACAGACTAGCTCAAAAACTATGAATCGTACACACCTGAAATTGGGTATTTAGTGTATGTATATGCCCGCGATGTGACAGCAAAAATTTCATCAAATTTGCTCAAAGGGAGGGGGTACTTTATTTAATAACTTTTTAAGTTTTTTTCGATTTTCTCAAACACGGCTCTAACGATTTTGATTAAACTGAGTATTTGATCTATTTATATGCCCGAGATATGACTGTAAAAATTTCATCAAAATTGATCAACCGGAGGGGGGACTTCACTTAATAAATTTAATATAATTTTCATGTGTTTTTTTATTTACTCAAAAACGGCTTTAAAGATTTTGATCAAACTGGGTATTTGATGTATGTATATGCCAAAGATGTGATACCCAACATTTCATCAAAATTGGTCAAACAAAGGGGGCACTTTATTTCATAACTCTTTTACAACTTTTTACCTTTTTTACGATTATCTCAAAAACGGCTTTAAAGATTTTCATCAAATTCGTCGTGTTTAATGACAATTAGGTGTTCTTTATTATCAGGTAAGCTTTATTATTATTAAAATGTTCTGAGGGGGCTTAAATGAGGAAGGGGTCTTTTTTGTTTTCCTATTAAGTCCCTTTGTATTTGTTTATATGGAGAAATTATCTGTCTCTCGTTTCGCCTAAAAATAAGAAATGGCTAAATATGAGATATGATAAAAATCAAGTAAACATATAGAGGAGAAGAAGAGAAAAATATTCAGTCAACTCATAAAACACGTTGAGCCCACTCATGCAGAGTACGCCTTTAATGACAGACCATTGTTCATAATTAAAGCCAATCTGTTCATTTAATGGAAATTATTTGTTTCATGGTAAATGGATTTTTCAACAACTGCATAGAGAATTATAAAATCAGACGACTTGGAGTATTATGCTTGCATTTCCGAATTACCGCAAGCTTTAATTTAATAATAAAAAACTAATGTTTTTTGTAGAGCAAACAAAAAGAAAAAATAAGAAATGAATGTGGAAAAATGTGTCTTTGAGAAGTGGCAATTAACAAAACACACCAATTTCTAATTTAAGTAAGTTGGTAAGTGGAAGTTGTGTGTTGCGCGCACGCACCAGATTTTTTTTTTATTATTCTATGAATTTAGTGATTATGTCGGAAGATGTAGTTATTTAGGGAATTTCCTTCGATTGGATCACTAGTAAATAAGAAATACACTCACCCCAGAATTCTTTTCTGACGCTAAAGTGTTAAAAGTTTGAATACTTTTTTGGAGAAATGATTTTTTTTCTCTTATTAGTTTATTCAATTGGAATAATGATGAAGCTCTAACGAATTGATTTACAGACGTTTTTGTTTTATGTATGTATTACTCAATGTTTATACTGTAATAAATTTAGAAAATTGTTTAATCGATTTTTATCTTTTTTCCAGTAGAACGTTTATAAAAAAATGAAAAAGATTCTCAGGTCTATAGTCCTTGCTTTTTTCAAATGCAAAATTTCGCTATGTAATCAAACATAGCGACGTTTTTTGCCCACTCTGATAGTATTACGACAAGTCAAGCTAAAGTCCATAAACACTGCAGCAATTAAATCTTGCGCCACATGACAGATAAATTATAACCGTGTGATAAATAGCTTAAATGCTGTATTAATCTTCTAAAAGAAGAAAAATTATAATTATGTTGACACTAATAGCAATCTATTCATCGGTTGATTGTATGATCTATAATATTAACAAAAAGGAAAAGAGAAGAAGAAAAAAGTTTCGGTACCACTATACGTCTATACACCTTTCTTTTTCTTTCAAGAAGCTCTGAAATAAAAAGTACACAGGTTACAGATGGTGTGTACGTACTCAAGGATGGGTCAAAACTATCAATCCTGCCACACCAGGGCTCGAACCCTTCCTTTAATTGCATGGTTAGGTACAGTTTCCCACTCAATAATTTTTTTATTTTGGTACTTTGTATTTCCTACTTCATAAAAAGTTGTTTAGTTCTTCAACTATCACGGTAATTAGTTCGCGTGGATATAAAAACTAAATTATTTCGTTATCATAAAGATCTCAAGGTTATCCTAGGCCAATTACATCTGCTTCGCTCCGTCGAAATGGAAATTCTGACTTTGGGACATGAATCTCAATATAGCAGATTTCAGTTGTGATAATATCGTTGAGATATCGATAATTAAATCTATTCTTAAAAAATAAAGGATATGGGTGATTCTAAAATTACGGTGGTATTTGTGTCAAAACGTGATAAATCCAGAACAGCCTAAAGGATTTTCCCATTTTTTCCCATTAATTACTCAATTCGTTTTGAACACAGCTATTTAATTTTCAGACAGTATTACATTCACTAAGATAACAGAACTCATTTTGTTTTGCCTGCCACAAAGCAAAGGCTAGGGAGTGATACTGTACTTTGAAAAATAATTAGACCCTTTTCCTTCCCAATGATTACATAAAATCAAGGCCCGTTGTTTTCAGCTAACTTTCAGGAATGATTCTCAAAAATGAACCAGAACTTCGATGGGTACAGGCAAAGTGCCACAAAAGTTTTTCCCTTTGTCACACAGTTGTGAGGTCACAACCTAGATAGATTTTTATATAGCCACTAATCCTCTCGGAATAGGAAATTTAGTGCTGAGAACATATGGGTAACTTTGTTATAAACCCGACAATACATCTAGCCATATCGCTTTCCTCCAGGTTATTTTAGTTGATTACAGGACCTGGAGAGGTATTGTGGTATGGCGAGTCACAACGCTAGTAAGTATTACGTTTTTTTTTTTTTTTTAATACAGTTTTTTAGAACTCTTAAATCTCTTTCTCTTTACAGCCATAACCTTCTTTAGGTTATCTATGTACTTCCTTTGCCCAACTTGATTATAAATGGCTGGTTTGTCCCTCCCTCACCTGTCACTTTCCAGACACATATAATTAAACATTTACGGATCTACTTCTTATTATCATTTTCGATGAGTGATCAAAGAATGATGGCTATTTATATCGTTATATCTTTATAAGAATGAAACCGACTAAACGAGACTATGAAATTTGGGGTAATATTTTTTAAAATACTTATATTGCTCAAAATATAATATAAAATGCTTATATTACTCAAATACATATATTGATGTACCGTGTTCCATTTTGTCAATCCCTAGAACATTACTTTCTTTGAAAATCATTATCTCGAAAACTATGAATATTGAAAACCAAGAGTGCAAACATCACATCTTTGCTATGGAGCACGTAGCCTTGTCATTTACAACCAGAAACATAAGAAAACAATACTTTGAAACTCCATCAAACTGAAGAGTCGAATACCACTAAAATAATAGAATCAACCATATCTTGAAATTTTGTTTGAATATCGTAAAGTTAGGAGTGATGGGATAGGGGGGGGATGCTATGGAATTTTTTTATCTTCAACTGGAATCTATTGTTGAGCTGAAGAATGTTTACCGAATCAATTTAACCATTTTTTTTATCAGCTTCTTGCTCTGTTTCGAAAACAACGACGATGAAAAAATGGTCTTCATAAATAATTTATTAAAAAATAAAATAAAAATTCTAAGTACAGCCCCGATTCAATATGCCATATGCACTATATAATGTTAAAAGGATAAAGTTTCCTGCTGGGCATTGGGGAAAACTAATAATATATATAACCTAAATATATATATAGATCGATCATGTTTCATGAGCAGCTGATGCTGCTGTAGTTTCCGGGTTATTACAGTTTACACGTGCCAGGAAAACATTTGTAATTTCGGCATGCTGAAATTGTGTTTTGTAACTTCAGCCTTGCACTTATACCCTTCATTTTTCTCCATTTCACAAATATTCTCTTGGATTGTGTAATAAAGGGCATTGGATCGCTTCTGTAACATTTTTGAAAGAGTATACTGTTAAAAAAATAACATAATTCTTTTTTTTTTTTTTTTGGCTCTTACACGGTCACAGATTGATTTACGATTAATTATAAATATAAAAAATAGTTAATTTTATCAATACTATTAATTTGTTATTTATTTGTGTTTATAAAGGGCAAAACAACATCTACGATTATCATCACCCATCAATTTGAAAAATCGTAGCTCTCATATGAGATAATAATATTCATAATATTAATTAAAAATTATGAACATTTTTTCTATCATTCGAATTTTTCAACTTATGAATTTTCAGATCTTTAATGACTTCCACGTTAATTTTCAATTACTCTTTGAATTGTCCTATTTAGATAAACATAATAAAATTTCAATATTTTTTTTTTCAGGACGTTTTGACACTTCGTGACCCAAGGAACTCTCGCACCAAAGTGAAGGTATGATTAATATTATTAAATAAATTGATATGTATGTGTATAACGTTTTTATAAACAAAATTTTGGCTTGATTACATACATTTTAGGTATCGAAAGTTACCTTAAATCTCTTAGCATTGTGCCTCTTGACAAACCGGACATTACACGAAAAATTTCTAATCATATCTATGACCTCGATAAGTAGAGAAATAGTTTACATGAGTAATGCATATTTGGGTCACTTGATGAAGACCACCTAATAGTTTAGAGCTGAGAGTTATCGAATTCTTTATAGTGTACCTTATAGGCTTCTGGAATAACCCCGACATACATAACTCATTGTGGTCACTATTTTATAACATGTCATTGTATCGACAATACGGACTACAATTTCAATAAAAAAATATCAAAAAACACACCATGTACAACTAGAGATATATATGGAAGTACCTAAATGTTTTTGTGTTAGGTGTGATATATTTATTTTTTTGTTATTAATTGTTTTTCTGTTCCGAGAATATATGAATTGGTGATAAAAATTGAGAAATATCGAACGTAATTCTACATGTTTAGTAAATTTTTTTTTGTTTATTAATAGTAGCTCATGCTATAATTATTGACTATGTAAATAAATGATTAAATCTCTGAGGAGATGTCTTGTATGCAGGTAGATTTTGTTTATAAAAGAACTAAAAGAAAAAAGTACAGTAAAATAATGGCATTTTCTTATTTAGGTACATCGGAGATCCTTCAGATTTTTTTTTTTTTTTTTTTTTAACACCCATGAAATTAGTTATTGATAAATATATCGCATTATCGTATTGTAACATTAAACAAAAAAAAAAACAAAAAAATCTGGTGCGTGCTCGCAACACACAACTTTCACTTACCAACTTACTTAGATTAGAAATTAATGCGTTTTGTTAATTGCCACTTCTCAAATGAACAATGGTCTGTCATTAAAGGCGTACTCCGCATGCGTGGGCTCAATGAGTTTTATGAGTTGACTGAATATTTTTCTTTTTTTTCTCCTCTTTATGTTTTCTTTATTTTTATCATATCTCATATTTAGCCATTTCTTCTTTTTAGGTGTAACGAGAGACAGTTAATTTCTCCATATAAACAAAAACAAAGGTACTTTATAAGAAGGAAACAAACAAACAAAAAAGGCCCCCCCCCAAAAAAAAAGCCCCCTCAGAACATTTTAATAATGATAAAGCTTACCTGATATTAAAGAAAACCTAATTTTCATTAAACATGACGAATTTGATAAAAATCGTTGAAGCCGTTTTTGAGATAATCATAAAATAAAGTCATAAAATAAAGTGCCCTCTCAGTTGGACCAATTTTGATGAAATGTTGGCTTTTACATATTTGGTATATACATACATCAAATACCCAGTTTCTTCAAAATCGTTAAAGCCGTTTTTGAGTGAATAAAAAATATGTACACGTGAAATTGGTACAAAATTTATTAAGTAAAGTCCCCCCTCCGGTTGATCAATTTTGATGAAATTTTTACAGTCGTATCTTGGGCATATAGATACATCATATACCCAGTTTGATCAAAATCGTTAAAGCCGTTTTTGAGTAAATAACAAAAACACGTGAAAATGATACAAAATTTATTCAGTAAAGTCCCCCCTCCGGTTAATCAATTTTGATGGAATTTTTACAGTCATATTTCGGGCATATAAATAGATCAAATACTCAGTTTAATCAAAATCATTAGAGCCGTTTTTGAGAAAACCGAAAAAAACGTAAAAAGTTATTAAATAAAGTACCCCCTCCCTTTGAGCAATTTTGATGAAATGTTTGCTGTCACATCGCGGGCATATACTTACACTAAATACCCAATTTCAGGTTCCCACGGTTTATAGTTTTTGAGCTAGTCTGTTCACACACACACACACACACACACACACACACACACACACACACAGACACACACACACACACACACACACAGACCATTTCGCGGGACTTGGTTATTTCGACTCAGGGGGTCCCAAAACGTGTATTTCCGTTAAAAACCGGAAGTCAAAATTTTTCACGATCGCAATACTTCCACTTACTATATATTTCATATATAGGTAAGTGAAAGTAAAAAAACATGTGGTTTGGAATTATTACTTTCACTTACCTATATATGAGATATATAGTAAGGAAAGTATTGCGATCGTGAAAAATTTCGACTTCCGGTTTTCAACGGAAATACACGTTTTGGGGTCCCCTGAGTCCGAATAACCCACGAAATGGTCTGTGTGTGTGTGTGTGAACAGACTAGCTCAAAAACTATAGGCCGTACAAAACTGAAATTGGGTATTTGGTGTATGTATATGCCCGCGATGTGACAGCAAAAATTTCATCATAATTGCTCAAAGGGAGGGGGTACTTTATTTTATAACTTTTTAAGTTTTTTTCGATTTTCTCAAAAACGGCTCTAACGATTTTGATTAAACTGAGTATTTGATCTATTTATATGCCCGAGATATGACTGTAAAACATTCATAAAAATTGATCAACCGGAGGGCGGACTTTACTTAATAAATTTTGTATAATTTTCACGTGTTTTTTTTTTTATTTACTCAAAAACGGTTTTGACGATTTTGATCAAACTGGGTATTTGATGTATGTATATGCCAAAGATGCGATAGCCAACATTACATCAAAATTGATCAACCGGAGGGGGGACTTTACTTAATAAATTTTGCATCATTTTCACGTGTTTTTTTATTTACTTAAAAACGGTTTTAACGATTTTGATCAAACTGAGTATTTGATGTATGTATATGCCAAAGATGCGATAGCCAACATTACATCAAATTGATCAACCGGAGGTGGGACTTTACTTAATTAATTTTGTATCATTTTCACGTGTTTTTTTTATTTACTCACAAAAACGCTATAACGATTTTGATCAAACTGGGTATTTGATGTATGTATATGCCAAAGATGTGATAGCCAACATTTCATCAAAATTGGTCAAACGGAGCGGGTACATTATTTCATAATTTGTTTTCCAATTTTTACCTTTTTTTCGATGATCTCAAAAACGGCTTTAACGATTTTTATCAAATTCGTCATGTTAAATGAAAATTAGGTGTTCTTTAATATCAGGTAAGCTTTATCATTATTAAAATGTTCTGAGGGGGCTTTTTTTGGGGGGGCTCTTTTTTGTTTGTTTGTTTCCTATAAAGTACCTTTGTTTTTGTTTATATGGAGAAATTAACTGTCTCTCGTTACGCCTAAAAATAAGAAATGGCTAAATATGAGATATGATAAAAATAAAGAAAACATAAAGAGGAGAAAAAAAATAAAAATATTCAGTCAACTCATAAAACTCGTTGATCCCACGCATGCGGAGAACGCCATTAATGACAGACCATTGTTCATAATTAAAGCCGCTCTGTTCATTTGAGAAGTGGCAATTAACAAAACGCATTAATTTCTAATCTAAGTAAGTTGGTAAGTGAAAGTTGTGTGTTGCGCGCATACACCAGATTTTTTTATACTTATTGTTGAAACGAACTATATTACTACTACTAATGTCTAGTAATACTAATGTAATAATAATGTCATAGCATGTGTTTGTGACTATAAAGTTCGAGCACCATCGACGCAGGCCGAGAGGGTTTTGGGATGTTCTCCTTGCGACTATACTGGGTGTCCCAGACCTAGTGTAAAAAAAAAAAAAATGGGTAATAATGCATGTTAAACGGTGTAGAATGGCGCAAAAACGAGTTTCCTATCTCAATCTGTTGAGGAGATAGCATTTTTTTTGTTTTTATTTTTAAAATCATACTTTTTTTTCTGAAAAATGACAGTTTTCTCTACTTTGGTTTAGCGTAGAAACAAAAACGATGATATTTTCTTAATCAGCATTAAATTTTCTAAAATATGAGATTGGTCTAGTTATTTTAAATACCCTTTCAGTGGGACTTTTAACGCGCTAAACACAAAACATTTATTAAAACTTAAATTTTTAATAGTTTTTGAAAATTTCTCACTCCCCACTGGAGCACCTTAGAAGCTGTCAAATTTCCTAAAAACTGAGGAATTGAGTTAGCTTTTTAGTGGTGTACCTCATGATACAATTACACTTCACTTTTTGAGTCTAAAAGCAGTTTTCTGATGAAAAACACGCTAGAGAATGTCACTGCTGGGGCAATGAGGAAGCGCGCTAGAGCCTGCATCCAAAGTAATGGATGCCGAACTTCCCATGAGTTAGAGTTAGTTTTACTTTTTTAAGACTAGAAAGAACAATGTATGAATGCTAAATAATATAAAAAGGGTAATAATAATCTAAAATTAAAATAAAAAAAAAACTCCTACACAAAAAATGTTGAATACAAGCCTGCATCCAAAGTAATGGTGGAAATTTTGAACACGCGCTGCAATAATCCATTTTAATATGGTACTACAATAATAATATTATTTTTTATCTTCAACATTTTTTATGAAGGATTTTTCAAATTTTAGTAGAAGATAAGGAAAAAGTTTAATTTATTTTAAAGAAAGTATTTTTTAAATTTAAACTAAGGAGTTTTTTTTTTAATTTTAGATTATTATTACACGTTTTATATTATTTAGAATTCATAAATCGTTTCGGACTTATTGTTTGTCCATTTTCAAGTACATATCTAATACATTCTTCATTCTATTTAAAACACAATATATAAAAATTATATTACACTTTAAAAACAAATCAACAACATACAAAACCTTTTATTTTTAAATTTAATCTTTAAAAAACATCTTTTATTTAGGGTTAAAAACAATAAAAATTAGCCAATATCATAAATAAAAGACAAATATTTTTATAAAATATTTTTAGAATGTTTTAACACTAAATAAAAGATGTTTTTTAAAGATTAAATTTAAAAATAAAAAGTTTTGTATGTTGTGAATTTGTTTTTAAAGTGTAATATAATTTTTATATATTGTGTTTTAAATAGAATGAAAAATGTTTTAGATATGTACTTGAAAATGGACAAACAATAAGTCCGAAACGTTGTACATATATAAAGAAAAATATAGAGGACAATTTTAATAGATAGATGTTGGATGTATAAATTTTTCTGAAATAATAAAAAATACACATAATAGTAAAAATTGAACATCCGAGGAAATTAGAAAAAGAAAAAGAACAAGAAGAGAAAGGGAAGATGTGTTGTTATAATTCGTATGGCATTGAATATTGTTATTTTGCTGTGAATAAAATTGTTAACCCACAGAAGTGTTACAATATATTGTCATTCGCCATGAACCAGCAAATAGCTGCTGATGATCTAAAACGTGTTTTTTTTGTTCCTGTTTTCGGTAACTGTCATTATATATGATTCTCACGAAAGATTCAGAAGCAGTTACGCTTCCTGCAAGCCTTGAAAAGGAAGATTAATTTAATAATCTCTGTTATCGACCGATTGCTGATATTATCAATCCTAAACTATATTTTTGCTAATATATAGTTTCATGTACCGTAATCCAATCTGTAATGTTATTGCAGAACTGATGTTATAATACTTAATAATACAGTCGTGAGTCGATTAAGGACTCTCTTTTTAGGCTCGCAGATATTTTCAATTCGGTAGACGGATTTGGAAATCATATAATGTATTAATTATATTCAACAAAATTGTATAAGGGGATGGGAATGGCTAATCGTGCTGATGCGTTTGCATGGAAACTTGTTAACCTGGGAGTCCCCGTTCATTCAATTCTTGCATATATCGATGGCTTTTCCATTTCCCAAATATGATTTCTCCTTCATGAAAGCTATTTTCAAGAGTAAAAAAAAAAAAGAAATAAAAATTAAATTAAATCATAATTCTATACAACCTATTGACTTTTAATTTTCCATTATTTTATTCTCCTAGAAATATAAATTTCTCAACGAACTCAAAGATTTCAACATTTTCGTGTTGAACAGTTTTCCTCCTTGCAGACCTTGGTCCACCAGACGCAGGCTCCGTAGCCCGCCCATGCTAAGAAATCATTTACTCTATTTTTTTTTTTTTTCAGTTTTTGCCTGAGACCTGATTTCTTCTTCCAAGAAATATTAGCTTGAATTTCCTTGTATAAAGTTAAAGTATTACGTAATATATAAGTTATATATTTTGTGCATTTTCAGCAATAAGGAAACGATTTGGCATCGGTCTGTTTTATTACTCATACCTATGCGTGATTAATCATTTAAGTTTCCAATAATTATATTGATTACACCTAATCACAGGATCTTGCGGAAAGGTCTCTTCTCCCTATTTTTTTTAGGATTATTTTATTTTAAATAATAATAGTTTATACATGTTTTATCCTAATTATTTTTTTTTATCTTCGAAAATTTCTTTGTATGCTCGTAACAACTAAGAACAGCCGTTTCCATTAAAAATCTATGTATTTTATCCTGGACAATGCTTAGACAAAATACTCATTTGGATTATAGGTACTAAATTTAAAAATAAACAGCTCAACAAATGGTAAAAACAACTCTCACATCTCCTGGACTAAAGAATCGCCACTCGACTTAAGAAACCAGCGACTAATGTACATCATTATTCTAAGACCTATTTGAACATTCGGAGCAAAACTTTAACCCTTTAACGCCTGTAGACTGATATATCAGTTCGAGCGCTGCAGTCCCATAGCCTGTAGATTGATATAAATATCAGTTCCGCCCGCTTCAGCGTTAGAAGACTGAAACTGCGGACCTTATTTTAATTGATTTCTTAACTCTTTCCATTTAACTATTGCACTAGGATAAAACCACCAGTAGGCAGTAACTTAAGAGATGTTTTTGTGGCTTTTTTAAAACAAAAATTGAATTTTTACTCTTCGCTTTCGGATTTATCGTATTATTATTTAGAAATGCAACATACATAAATTGTGGGTAACAACTCGTAAAAAAAAAAATAGTATATAATTTAAAAATGTTATAAAATAAAAAGATATATAAAACATTTAATATAACAGTTCTAAAAATTATATGTAAGTTTGTCTAATTAGGTAGGTTCCTACACGTATTTTTTTAATTTTATTAATATTAGAGGAGCATGGCGTGCGCACAAAATAGGCATCATTTTCTGATTTATATTTAGGGTGAGTGCAGGACATATGAAAATTATTTTTACATAATTGGCATTCCCGTTTTTCCAACCCTATTTCCAGCCCGTCCGATATTTCCAAGTGACGAGGTTTATGGTTTCCTCAAAAAATTCCGAGGGTTGTAAACTGATTGACATGGGTTCTTTTCGGTTTTTTCCAAATTACTTTTTTACCTTCAACTTAATCCTTAGTCAATTAGGGCAAATTCTTTGGTCTGTTTTCTGGCTTTAAAAAGTATTGAGACCACCGGGCACGGCAGCCGGTCTAAGGTCTCAGGCCACAGGGCCCGCAATACACTCGCTTTGCTCAGACACAATAGGGTTAAGATGACTTTACACTCTACGAGCCCAATCCTCGAACAGGTTCTCCCCCGAACCTTGCCGTGCCGGTGATCCTCGAACATCTATTTTTACATGGCATACACTCAAAGTGACGTTGAGCGAACAAAATGGCTGACGTACCCAACGCTAGCTTCTGATGAAGAAAAAATCTCTAGTATCAATACATTTTATTTTATCGGAAAAATAAAAAAATAGGAGACATAGTACAAACAACTCCTGTCACTTGGGTAAACCCAAATAAAAAGTGACATTAGCGTTACCCTCGAACTCAGGCGAACAGATGAAGTGCCTAGAATACCCGAAACGTGTTCAGGAAGTATGTTTGGGAGTGAGGTATGTGGGTAAAGTTCGCACAGTGTAAAGGTACCTTCATGGTTCCACCAAACATGTACACATAAACAAAATATAAGCGACACAACCTGGTTTATTTCAATTCACACTCAAAGCGACATCAACTCACCGACAGTAAAATCTTACAAGTATCTCGAATTCAACAGAAAATGATGTAAATCTCATTTGATTGTTGCATCATAATAAAGGTGCAAGTTAACAATGTAGGTATAATAATAAATAATTGTTTCAGTGGCCGATGGAAGCCTAAAGGCGGAGGTAAACCTCCGCCTTTAATGTTTGTTCCTCCTTGTACCCTTACAAAGTGTTTCTGGCCTTTGGGGAACGTGTGAATCGCGCTATCGCGACGAAGATGGAAGCATGACTTCAATCCCTCGCCCTCCTCCCCCGAGAGGGAAGCCAGACACCTCTTTTAGTGGTGACCATGGCGGTCCTTGCTCCGTGCCCTTGTCGTCACAAACCAGTTTTCCTTGCCGATGGTCCGAGCTCAAGGTACCACTTCATGGACCCCCTCGGCCAATTTAGTCGAGTTATTTATTTTTAAAATAACCTAATATTGTCGTCACACGTGCCAATACCCCAAGTACAGTCGTAATCATCATCATTTTAAGCTCCTACGAGTCATTTTTGCTCATACGAATGGAGTTCATCGCGTTCGTTTAGTAGGTCTGCTTACTGTTTAAGCAACCGCTGCTTAGAACGCATTTGTCCTGTTCTGTTTCAGTATTCCATTGTTAACTAGCCATGCTTATCTGAAAGGGAACGTTATATTAATAACGTATATATTTATAACGTTATATAAATCACTATCGTTCACACTGGTATCGTATAGCTTTAAAAATTATGCTACTCTTCTCGAAATTCGTGTACTTATTGCATTAATGAAGATGTGCTCTAAACCTTTTATTTTGGGGGCCACCTGTGGTGTAGTGGTTGGCATGGCAACCTACACCACAGAACCCTGAAGGTCATGGGTTCGCGTCCTGCAGTGGCCCTAGGATTTTTTAAAGGGAGTAAAAAATCCTTAGCTATGCCGTCCCTCGGATAGGACGTAAAATAGAGGTGCCGAGTTTTTAGGTACTCGTTAAAGATCCGTATCCTAATTATACCTGGATAGGCAAAATTTAGGACTTCCACTGTAGCATCGTCCGATTAGCCTTAGTTGCATAAAGGCACGTTAAACAAACAACTTTTTATTTTTTTACTTTCACTTACCTATTTATGAAATATATACTTAGTAAGTGGAAGTACTCGTATTGCGATCGTGAAAAATTTTGACTTCTGGTTTTTAACGGAAATACACGTTTTGGGGTCCCCTGAGTCCAATTAACCAAGTCCAGCGAAATGGTCTGTGTGTGTGTGTGTGTGTGAACAGACTAACTCAAAAACTATAAACCGTGCGAACCTGAAATTGGGTATTAGTGTATGTATATAGCCCGCGTTGTGACAGCAAAAATTTCATCAAAATCGCTCAAAGGTAGGGGGTACTTTATTTAATAACTTTTTAAGTTTTTTTCGATTTTCTCAAAAAAGGGTCTAACGATTTAGATCAAATTGGGTATTTGATGTATGTATATGCCCGAGATATGACTGTAAAAATTTCATCAAAATTGATAAATCGGAGGGGGGGACTTTACTTAATAAATTTTGTATCATTTTCACGTGTTTTTTTTTTATTTGCTCAAAAAAGGCTTTAACGATTTTGATCAAACTGGGTATTTGATGTATGTATATGCCAAAGATGTGATAGCCAACATTTCATCAAAATTGGTCAAACGGAGCGGGCACTTTATATCATATTTTTTTTTCCAATTTTTACCTTTTTTTCGATATCTCAAAAACGGCTTTAACGATTTTTATCAAATTCGTCATGTTAAATGAAAATTAGGTGTTCTTTAATATAAGGTAAGTTTTATCATTATTAAAATGTTCTGAGGGGGCTTTTTTTTGGGGGGGGGTTGGTGCCTTTTTTTGTTTGTTTGTTTCCTATAAAGTACCTTTGTTTTTGTTTATATGGAGAAATTAACTGTCTCTCGTTACGCCTAAAAATAAGAAATGGCTAAATATGGGATATGATAAAAATAAAGAAAACATAAAGAGAAGAAAAAATGAAAATATTCAGTCAACTCATAAAACTCGTTGAGCCCACGCATGCGGAGTACGCCTTTAATGACAGAGCATTGTTCATAATTAAAGCCTTAGTTCATAAGTGACAATTAACAAAACGCATTAATTTCTAATCTAAGTAAGTTGGTAAGTGAAAGTTGTGTGTTGCGCGCACGCACCAGATTTTTTATTTATTGTTTCTTCAACTGCTGCGACACCAGCTTAAAGATCAACAGCCTGGTTGATTCTGGGCGCCCATCTGATTTGAACACTGAGGCTAACAATGAAATTTAATTTTGTGTCAAATGAAAAAAGTTTTAATTTTTCATCACTTATTTAATGTTCTGCTCACCTTTAATGCCCCTCTGAATGATGTTAGAGATTTGAACTGTTTGGGTAATTAATTTGGTGACGTGGAGTATTATTTAACAGACTCACCTTCGTCTTCTAATCATCAAGTAAGAGTAGTTTCTTTCTCAATTAACGTTACTGAAAAACAGAATTAATTAATATTTATACTTATTTACAAAGAATTAAATATCAGGTCTCTTTTACCGCAAAGCAATGTCGTTCGTTTACTCTAGTCCTTGACTAAGGTCTAAAAATTAAATTTAATATTAAATTTTTAATGAGGTTTATATGGTGACTTAAAAACCGAAACAATAGAATGGAATATTGCAGTTGCGATAACTGCGTAATTCTAGTACAACGAAATTGAAAAAAAAATGCCTAAGTGGCAGAGCTAGTTGAAGGTTAATGGTTTTTTCTTTCCATAGATGGTGAATTGGTTTTGTTCTATTGCCTTCTAATTAAATATGGCTTCATATCTTTCGATAAACAATTTAAATATAAATCAAACTTTTTTTAATTTTTTTTTTAAATTATAATATGTTTTTAATGTACAGAATTATAACCGGTTTATTTTTTTACTACATTACGATAGGAAGCTTAATTATTCATTTATTTTTTCTTCTTCGATTATTTTTTAATTTCATACCTGTCTCCTAAGACAATACACATAATAGCTCATTTTCATCCAAAATACAAGGAATATTATAGGAATTTTTCATTTGTCTTCCAGTTCATTATTTCTGGTTTTTCATCTGGGTGCTAATTACTTCAGAGTAAAGGTATTAAATTCCCATAGTTGGGCATAATTCGAAATGCAAACATGAATTAATTCATCTCGTGATTTTTATGAGAATATGGATACAAATTTATTTATATTACATTATTTGTAAATTCAGTTTAGGTACATACTTGAATAGAACTACGATTCATCCACACAACAAACAAATCCAAAGATATTCGCTGGAAAATTCTCACATATTTACCAAAAAGTGTGTTAGTAAAATAAAATTTGCATTAAACTTCGAATGCAAATGTACTCACAAACAAATTGTTATTACAAAAAAAAAAAAAAATCAGAAAATCAATTATGAATTGCGTAGTTACAAGGACAGAGAGATTGTTTGTCTATACTGGTATTTGATTATTTGGTGATAATTATTTTCGTTTTACTGAGCTTAAAGTCATTGTGAATAAATTTCTTATCATAAAAGTTTAATATAAATTTTATTCACATGTTTTTGTTTGAAGATTCATATTTTTGTGAATATTTACTCTTGTTTAAGCCTATACCATTTTGTGTCACTAGAGTTTTCTATTTACACATTATATTTCCTGTCATAATCCAATTTTTGCTGAAAATTAAAAAAAAAAAATTGCGTTCTCTACATGATCTTTTAATAGATCTTGTGGTCTTTCCACAAATATTTTGCCAGACATTTTTATTTGGTATATGACACATTAAAATATTTATTGCGAATTCATTAGAATTTACACGAAAAATTGTAAATGTAACTGTATTAATATTTACATGATATGTGAATCGTATTTCAAAATATTGTAGCATGAACAAAGTTGCCTTTGTCGAATAGATACCTCGATATTAATAAATTATTCGTATTCACAAATAGCATTTATTAAACGCAATTATGATTAACTCTGGGGATACTCAATAAAACTAGCTTTAACTACTACATCTATTGAGACTGTGGCCACTAAGAATGTTTTTGCGTTGCTGTTTTGGCGGTTTGAGGAGCCAATGAATGAATTACGATCTTCCCACATTGGCCTATCCTGAAGGTCTCGAGTTCTTGTGCCGGAGTTATCTAATACATCGATAAATAACCGATCCTTTAGTTTTCCCTCTCCTGATTTATACATATGTTATATTTGAAATTGTTTGTAAATTGAAGAAGAAAATAAATCGAATAAAGAAAAAGATTTAGTTTGGCCGATCCATCACCATCACATCCTGAGAACCTTGCCCGTGACCTAATGGCCTTGACTGCCTTCTCAATCAGGTCGGTGTAACCTCATTCGACTCCGTCGTTAAATTCAATCGATCTAACGCACAACAATAAATCGAGGGATATTGAAATCGAGGGTTATTGAAGTCCCTGGCATTTGGACTAATCGAGCGACATTTAGAATGTTCCCGAACACTCTCAATTTTTGCTGTAATTGAGGTGGATTGAATTAAGATAGTACCCAATTAGGCATCCGTTAAATATCGATTCCTGAGAGCCATACTCTCTTGTGAACCCTATAATAAGGTAGTTGCTTTGATTAACTATTTACTCGGCCAATTATCTACTTCTTGCTGGTCCATGATTTACCAATAGAAACCCAATTTTAACATATTTGGGTTAAATTAAAATTAATTACCTAAAATTGAGTTAATTATAATGGTAAAGAAAAAAATGTTACAATTTCAAATTTTTAAAAGCGTTCGAAGCATTTCAAACGTGGAAGCCTTCCTTATGAACGTGGATTGGATTAAAAAAATGTAAGCAATTATGCTTAAACAGGTTCCTGTGAAAATATTAAATATACAAATTAATAGCTTGTTTTACGATTAAAAATATATAGCTGGTGGCTGCACCATTATTACCTTTTGAAAACCTAACCAGCCCACCTTTCCTGGCATCAAATTCAAGGTAAAATACTCGGTATTTCCTTATTATAACATGCATTTGCCATAAATCAGATAAGTTTTGGTCCTTTTTTATTTTAAATGTTAAATAAGAAACTGAAAGTACAGTTTGGTTAACCAGACAGTTTAAAACCATGGTTCTACATTTTAACTTTTAGATAAAAGTTAAAATGTAGAACCATGGTAGAAGGTTGAACAGATTTGTGCACACTCGTATGTTGTATCAACATAACATAATAATTATTTATTCATTTTTTAAATATTTTTTATCTACGTAAAAATAAATACTTTTTTCCCCCCTTTTCATAGTATCCCTATGAGAGGGTCGTGTATTTCTAAATTTTTACAGATTTCATGCCCTTAGGCCTACTACCTGCATAGATTTTAACAATATTTTTTTTTTCATAGTAATATTAATCAATATGTATGTTAAACTAAAATAAATAACATAATTATCTCATTAATATTAATGAATTAATTATGTACAGTCAAAAAAATTAAATTAAGAAATTCAGGAAACCCTAGAAATACATTATTTTTTTCGTTTTACACTATGGCCCGCTAAAGATCATGGTTTTCTGTGATGAATACACAAGATGTCAAGATCTATTATTTTATTTTTTTTTTTATTGACATTTAAATACCTACCAAAATGAGGTTCTACCAGAAACAGGTTATGAAAAGCGAGCAACCTCAAACCATGCTGAATGTTTTACGTGCTACGTAAACATAAAAATTTAATTTTATAAATGAGATAGATAACTTAATTTATAACTTTTACAACAATGATGTACATTTTTTTTATTATTAGAATTCACAATTTCTAGTTACTGTAGTGCTAATAGGTGCACAATGATTTTGTTAAACCTGTTTTTGCTAGAACCATGGGAAAAAACGCGTTTTTTCCTACTCCAAGCCGGAAAAAATAAATTTCTGCTTAATCATCCTAAATATCGAAAGAAAATGAAATGTTGAGTCAATAAATAAAGATAAACTGCTATCTGTAGGGAATTTATAGAACTTACAAATAATCACACTCAACTAAGTATAATAAGCATTTAATTTGCCTTTTATCTTTTAAGTTGGACAAAACTACAATGAGCAAAATTTTATAAACATCGGTTGAGTAGTTTCTGATTTTACCCCAGACAAACAACAAAAAGGTTATGAAATCGACATATGACGCCATGTTAATAAATCTAAACACGACCTACTGTAAAAAAAAAAAATTATTTTTTTTTAAAATACCGTTATACTTAGTTTTAAGTGTATAATTCTGCTGACCTTTATTGAAATTCAGATCTCTCTAAAGAGGTCAGTTTTTATTTAAATGCGTTAGGATGAGCGAAAGAGGAGATATTAGATTTGAAGCAAAGCACTAAAATAGCTAAAAATTTGCGTTTGCTCGACAATAACATGGCCGCCATTGGCAAAATAAATATTAACAAAATAAACTAATTGTATTTTTGTTCTTCATTGGTAGAATATCTAAAAATTAAAAATATTGAAACAAACACCTCTGAACCACTTAATTTTTATTGACTCTTATGTAAAATCATTTTAAATCGGATAAACCATTGAAATATAATTTTTATTATAGCTTATACTATTATATGGCCTTTGAACCAAAAGTCCATCGAACTTCTTTGAAATCGGATAAGCCGGTAAAAGTTAGTAATTATATTACTTTATTATTATATTTCATAATAAAATTTGTAACTTTTTAGCTAATTAACTTACACCAAATCCGAGAACGAAGAGTGTTTCTAGTTTTGTTTAAACCCGATGGACCGTTAAATTGTAAATGACTCCCTACCTTTTATCTATGCGTAATAATATTTATGAGGAATTAACCTTCTAATACTTTTATTTTATCATGAAAGGCAATATTTTAAGTTTTATATTTCGTTAAAATCCAATTAGCCAGTTAAAAGTTACTTATACTTCTATATTATTGAGGATAGAAAATTATTTCAAATTTCGTTGAAATCGGATTAACTGGTGAAACATTTATAATTAACCCCCCCTCCCCTTCCGGTATGGAAGAAACATTTTTGTTAACAAATGGATCTCGATGTCTCAAGTTAATTATAAACAGTATGAAAAGTTGATCTGATCGGACCAAATTGGCGACATTAAAGTTTAAAATAATGTTCAGCATAGTCGCATTGAAACGTGCTTCAAATTTAACGATCCTCATTATGGACAAGTCTTATTACCAAACAATGACATGGTTATAATAATCGTCACGTAAAGGAAACAAGTAAATCAGACTGTCTACGAACCATGTTTTGCTTTGTTTTTCTCACGTTTTCAAAACAATGTTTCTGGATCAGGCGTAATTTCTACTTGTAAGTTACTGTTATTTGTTTCCAATTTTTATGAGATATGTTCCAACACGATGTATGACGATCATCAAAGGCGTTTGTGCCGCACACGTTTTCTGTCCCGAACCGTGTACCGCGTATACGCACCGGAAAAACCGTATTTCCTGTGCTTATGACCGTTTAGGGATAATGTTCGAATAGAGCTATTTTAGATTATCTGATAATCAGCAGTTAGACACTGAACTACTATGCACTAGGTCCACGTTCGAATCTGGCCTTGGGATGGTACACTTCTATTTTGCCGCTGATCGACTTTGTGGCGATTGTGCGTATGTTGGTTAAGTCACCTGCAGGCAAGATTATGGAGCAAGAATAGAATCACATTAACTAATTCCAAAGCACAAAATCCATCAATCCCTCCATAATGGGTACCAGTCCTACATTGTTTTTCTTCCTAACTGTTTGCTGTTGTATATTCCAGTGCCTTACATAACTGTCATTGGGCTGGGCACTGACTCGGAGGAAGCCGATTCAAGCCTGCTTTCGATAATGTATATCTTTAAAGAAATTACCCTGTATTTTCGCCTCATGGCAGACCTTGAAATATTTCTCACGATATTTAATTCAGATTATCTTTAATCTAACCTAGGTACAGATTGTTACCGCTGATGTGTAGTTCGTACTTCGTCTTTCCTCATGTAAAAAATACGATTACATTGCCAAAAATATTAACGCTAGAGTAACTCTTTTAAGAGCTCTTTTATTAATTAATTTATTTCCATAGGTCCTATTTTTTTTAGTATGGATCCCAAATAAATAAAAAATATAATGAAATTGATTGTATTTTATAGGAAAGTTTGGATTTTAATGTTTGCAGGCAACTTAACTTTATATTTTTAATACATTCAATTTTTTAATAAAGACGGTATTTAAGTTTTGATAAATCCTTTCTTTTGCATCAGGAGTCTTGACTTATTATTTCGCTTTTACTCTCATATTTAATATTAACATTTTTAAGCATGTCTTTAATTATTATCCTATTAATAGGAGCTGATTCATTGCCGAAAAAATATTTTTTAGAAAATTTTATTGGTATATTTTCCGTTTAAAGATAAGTAAAATTGTCCAATATTCCTAGAAAATACCAGTAAATAATCAATTCATAATTAATAAAAATAAAAAAAATCCAGAAATGGTTTAACGCGCATCAACATCTGATAACGACTTCATGTTTTAAAACTTGAATATACATTAATGTATTTGAACAAAATTAATTTTAATATATAAATAAAAATGTGGTACAACCCATATTTTCTCTTAAATGCGTTTACGCATTTCATATATATTTTTTTCCAGTATATTAATATCAGACTATTGCTTTTATTTCTGTTTTAATTTATGTGTAAGGTTCTAAATAGTTTTTAAAAAATGTCAAACATAATTAAAACTTTTTAATGCATGGTTTTTGTTAACTAGAACTTTCATATCGTTATTAGATGAGGAAAAAATGAAGAAACCCTCCCCCCCTTCGAATTTTTCTACCTCCTTCACTGCTTATAATTGCGAAAGTCATATATTAAAGAACAAATCAAACAATCCTTTAGCATACATCTCGATCTATTCCTTGACGTGGGCATTACCCGTCGTCTTAGCACTGATTAATATATAGTTTACTGCATAGCCAATTTCGTCGCAAGGGTAGAAATTATATAAATTTTTGGTTGAATTTTGGTAGTTTCGATTCCGGCTCTGGTATATAAATGTTTATTCTGTTACATAAGCAACCAACAGATCGACCTTGTGAACCAGGGACCCATCTGTGACACACCTAGTCTTAAAAAAATGGGTGCCTTAATTAAAAGATAAATCACGCAAAACTTTTTAGATCAATACCAAATTAAATTGTTACAAAAACAGTTGCTGGGAAAAACACCCTATGTTCAATTATAGTTCATAGGTTTTTTTTATTAAACACTAGCTAAATCTAGCCAAGTTTTTATTATTATTAACGACATTTCAAATTATTGAGGATAAATTGAAATGTCGTTGGCTAAATTATTCAATGACAATTTTTAAATGTTATTAATAATCATAGTTACGAACAGGAAGAAACGTTTTTATTCCTTCTAACAGTCTATTTTTTTTCCATTGATGATATTAACGGATGTACTTAATGGTAGAAAATCATGTGATCAAAAGTAAAATGGACTGTAATTCTGTTCATAAATGTCCTATTATAAACAAAATATTAGATATGAAACTATGCGGGGTGGCGGGATGGCCGAGTAGGCAAACGCGTTAGAAAATATGCGTTGCCCATGGCAACTTACGATTGGGAACCCAAAGATAGCAAGTTCTAAAACCGGAGCCAGGGGAAACTTGCATTTTTATATATAACATAAGCCAGGTCAAATTTTATATTTGCAAAATTTTCTTTGGAATAAGTAACTATTCTATCCTTGATTTAAAGAGGTCTGCAAAATACACGATATCGATTCCTTACTTTCACGATCAATCGTAGAAACAATCGCCTATTACGGATTCAAGGCCATATTGCAAGACTCTTCCTGGAAGTCGATAGGTATGCTAGCAGAGATAGATAACTTTCCTCTCTCTTGTACAAGCCGAGCTACCGACAGTTATCGGTACCACGTGTTCATTAGTATTCAATTTTGATAAAAATCTGCTCATAACAAGAACATCTTATTAATGAAACACGTGTCCTTAGAACGACATTATTTGTAGTTATAGTTGCATCTATTTAGTATGTTTTAACGTGCGTAATTCCTAAAACTGTTCACCCGAGACCGGGATTAGTCATACAAGAACCCATATTAATTGTATCAAATCCCACTCCCTTTTCTTCTTATGCAACTTAAACTTTTCGATAAATTTAAAATAAAAAAAATTAAAAATTTGATTTTAATTAAAAAACTTTAACGATTTTTTTTTTTTTTTTTTTTTTTTTATCAGATAACTTAAACTACAGTTGGGGGCTTGATTTTAGGAGAATAAATCAATAAATCGCCCACAGAACTCCTCTTGAATTTAAATCAAAGTCAGTCCATGCATGTTTCAAAATATCCACGATAGTCGAAAAGTCAATAGAAAATGTCTAAAAAAATTTATAAGTCCATTCCAGATCAAAGGCTATATCATGGAGCTGATTCAGAAGCAAGCAGACCACAATGTAATGTGTACTGAAGTATCGAAGATGGTACTATGCTCTGATGTCACCGATTTTAACAAGTATTTACAAAAGTAGGGACTGCAGCCCGTCCCCATTAGAGACATTTTTGTCGTTTAAAGATATAATTTTTCTTAACTAACAGAATGGAAGTAATAGATATAAAAAAGGAAAAAGAATATAATCATAATTATTTTTATATATAACATTGTTGTTTTTTCTTTGCACAGTTAAAGTAATACCCGATAGTCGACGGGTCAATGTCTAACCCTAGCGGACAAATGAACGTGTGGGATTTCCTGGGCCCCAATACGGAGTCTGCCTAAAATCATTTCATCTCTTATGAAAATTCATTTCCATTTCGTATTTCTCTCCTTGGTAATATTTAAGCAAATTTTATTGAGGGATTCGCAGTAAAAATGTTAAAATAGGAATAACAACTATGTTATGGCGACGTTTCGAGATGAATGAACAAACAGGTTGGAATATAATTATTTGAGTCATATAGGTACAATTACACTAAAGTTAATAGTAATATATATATTTTTACTTTCACTTACCTATATATGAAATATATAGAAAGTGGTAGTATTGCCATCGTGAAAAATTTCGACTTCCGGTTTTCAACGGAAATACACGTTTTGGGGGCCCCTGAGTCCAAATAACCGAGTCCCGCGAAATGGTCTGTGTGTGTGTGTGTGTGTGTGTGTGTGTGTGTGTGTGTGTGTGTGTGTGTGTGTGTGTGTGTGTGTGTGTGTGTGTGTGTGTGTGTGTGTGTGTGTGTGTGTGTGTGTGTGTGTGTGTGTGTGTGTGTGTGTGTGTGTGTGTGTGTGTGTGTGTGTGTGTGTGTGTGTGTGTGTGTGTGTGTGTGTGTGTGTGTGTGTGTGTGTGTGTGTGTGTGTGTGTGTGTGTGTGTGTGTGTGTGTGTGTGTGTGTGTGTGTGTGTGTGTGTGTGTGTGTGTGTGTGTGTGTGTGTGTGTGTGTGTGTGTGTGTGTGTGTGTGTGTGTGTGTGTGTGTGTGTGTGTGTGTGTGTGTGTGTGTGTGTGTGTGTGTGTGTGTGTGTGTGTGTGTGTGTGTGTGTGTGTGTGTGTGTGTGTGTGTGTGTGTGTGTGTGTGTGTGTGTGTGTGTGTGTGTGTGTGTGTGTGTGTGTGTGTGTGTGTGTGTGTGTGTGTGTGTGTGTGTGTGTGTGTGTGTGTGTGTGTGTGTGTGTGTGTGTGTGTGTGTGTGTGTGTGTGTGTGTGTGTGTGTGTGTGTGTGTGTGTGTGTGTGTGTGTGTGTGTGTGTGTGTGTGTGTGTGTGTGTGTGTGTGTGTGTGTGTGTGTGTGTGTGTGTGTGTGTGTGTGTGTGTGTGTGTGTGTGTGTGTGTGTGTGTGTGTGTGTGTGTGTGTGTGTGTGTGTGTGTGTGTGTGTGTGTGTGTGTGTGTGTGTGTGTGTGTGTGTGTGTGTGTGTGTGTGTGTGTGTGTGTGTGTGTGTGTGTGTGTGTGTGTGTGTGTGTGTGTGTGTGTGTGTGTGTGTGTGTGTGTGTGTGTGTGTGTGTGTGTGTGTGTGTGTGTGTGTGTGTGTGTGTGTGTGTGTGTGTGTGTGTGTGTGTGTGTGTGTGTGTGTGTGTGTGTGTGTGTGTGTGTGTGTGTGTGTGTGTGTGTGTGTGTGTGTGTGTGTGTGTGTGTGTGTGTGTGTGTGTGTGTGTGTGTGTGTGTGTGTGTGTGTGTGTGTGTGTGTGTGTGTGTGTGTGTGTGTGTGTGTGTGTGTGTGTGTGTGTGTGTGTGTGTGTGTGTGTGTGTGTGTGTGTGTGTGTGTGTGTGTGTGTGTGTGTGTGTGTGTGTGTGTGTGTGTGTGTGTGTGTGTGTGTGTGTGTGTGTGTGTGTGTGTGTGTGTGTGTGTGTGTGTGTGTGTGTGTGTGTGTGTGTGTGTGTGTGTGTGTGTGTGTGTGTGTGTGTGTGTGTGTGTGTGTGTGTGTGTGTGTGTGTGTGTGTGTGTGTGTGTGTGTGTGTGTGTGTGTGTGTGTGTGTGTGTGTGTGTGTGTGTGTGTGTGTGTGTGTGTGTGTGTGTGTGTGTGTGTGTGTGTGTGTGTGTGTGTGTGTGTGTGTGTGTGTGTGTGTGTGTGTGTGTGTGTGTGTGTGTGTGTGTGTGTGTGTGTGTGTGTGTGTGTGTGTGTGTGTGTGTGTGTGTGTGTGTGTGTGTGTGTGTGTGTGTGTGTGTGAACAGACTAGCTCAAAAACTATGAACCGTACACACCTGAAATTGGGTATTTAGTGTAGGTATAAGCCCGCGATGTGACAGCAAAAATTTCATCGAAATTGCTCAAAGGGAGGGGGTACTTTATTTAATAACTTTATAGGTTTTTTTCGATTTTCTCCAAAACGGCTCCAACGATTTTGATTAAACTGAGTATTTGATGTAATAATATGCCCGATATATGAATGTAAAAATTTCATCAAAATTGATTAACCGGAGGGGGGACTTTACTTAATAAATTTTGTATTATTTTCACGTGTTTTTTTATTTTCTCAAAATCGGCTCTAACGATTTTGATCAAACTGGGTATTTTATGTATGTATATGCCAAAGATGTGATAGCCAACATTTCATCAATAATAAAAGAAATTAGTGTTTGTTATAGAGCAAATGAAAACAAAAATAAAAAATGAATATGGAAAAATTTGTAACATTGAGAAGGGGCATTAACACAATTTCTAATCTAAGTAAGTTGGTAAGTGAAAGTTGTGTGTTGCGCGCACGCACCAGATTTTTTTTCTCTTTTTTTCTGCGTAGTAGCCCTATGCAAGAGGAGTTTGTTTGAAACATATGCGTATTCCATGCGATTGGGCATATTATACTCATAAATGTATATAAGAAGGTCAGATGTACTCGTATTATTGAAAACTTTAAGATGGATTTATAAGATAATACAAGAAAAGAAAACAAAAATTGCAATACCTTCAGATTAGAATAAACAGAATTTCGAAAGCTCTTATACAACAGAAAGATATTTAATGGTTAAAAGTTAGGAAAAACTAAAAGGTGGACATTGAGTTTATACAAACAATGATTAAGTAAGCTATAAAAGTTAAGTACTAATAAAATTAAAATACTAATGTTTAATATAAAGCTACTACTTGTACCCTAGAAAGAACTAGGGAATGTTAATAAAGGAATAGTATAAGATATAATACAGAATAAAATATTAGAAACATTAATAATATTTAAAATAATAAAAGAATAGTAATGAATATAATACAAAAAAGAATAAGCATAAAAGTATGATAATAGATAAATGAGATTAAATAAAATATATGTATATAAATTATACATTGGTTGTATGACTGTATATAAATCTCTCAATCATTAATTGAAATGATAAAACTGTTTGAATTGATTTACATATTACAATGTTGTAAGTAATGTAAATATAAATTACCGCAAACCTGTCAACAACCGGTAATACCAAAAGGTCAAGAAAAACCCATGAACCTTGTACCGCCTTTTTTCTTTTCACCTTTACAGACCTGAACTTGCCGTTCTACATTAGAGTAATTTAGTTAATTAGTTTCAATACAACAATGTGGTTTATAAAGCAATATCCATCAGCAACATATGTATTCATACACTTTTATCATTTCAATTAAATACAGTAATACAACTTATCTATTTTACATATTTATATTACTGTTAAATTAGTGGTTAAATTTTTCCTATTTGATTCGAATAATTGTATTCCATCCCGTTTGTTCATTGCATGGCATGATTATGAGAACAATACAGTCTCGAAAAGTGGCCCTAATTTAATTGTTTATTATTACCATAACATTTATATCAACAGTCAAGAAAACATATCCGAAATATATATATAAGTTAAGGTCTGGAGTACGGCAGTATTAGGCTTGATAGCATCTAAGAGATGTAAACACCTCCAGATAGTATATAAGATGGAACCGATGATAAATAAAGGCAGTCTATATTCTGAATCTGTGTTAGTTATTTCGCCTCCTCTTTTATTCTTTTTTTTTTATTTATTATAAGTTATATATATATATTTAAAACGATTGTTCTAATCATAATTTTGAGATATAAACAGGTTTGCATTGCTGAAATTATAGTCACGAGGAAAAGTACCTACTTTTTAATTGCCTGGGTGGCCTGACGTTTCAGGAGCACACTAATTTTGTGCTAATTGGTATAACCTTGCAATCTCGAAAAATACACGCCTATCTGCTAAAAGATAAATATCGAATAAATTACTTAATTTTATTTTTAATTATCAGATTAGAAAAAATGTAAGGGAGTTTTTCCCCCATTTAATTTTATCATCAATATACTTTAGACTTAACTATTGATTTTATGCTAACTTTTATTTTATTTTGTATGTAAATAAGATTTTTTATATGTATTACCTAAACTAAAGTAGATCTAGCTCATCTTTTTTATTTTTTTTATTTTCTGTGAAGAAAAGGGTTTTGCCTCCCTGTTCCCGTGTAATCATAAATGAAGAGGGCGAAGGAACAGCGTTAGATTGGAAAAGTGCAAAATTACGAAATTTTATTTCCAATGAGACGAAAATATTCTTTCTTTAATAACTTTTAAGTGTTTGATAAATATTTAATGTTTGGAAAATAAAATAACTCTGTATCTTAATAATTTTTCATTAAAAAAGAAAATTAAACAAGTAATTATTTCTCATAAATCCCATGGATTATTAAATAGCACTTCTTAATAATAATTCGGCATTTTATTTTTGCTATTTTATATTACTCTTTGCCCTTTAGTATTTCAATTGTATAAGTGTATTTGTCACTTATTGTATTTTAATCGTATAAATGTATTTGTGTGTGTTCGTGTCATTAGAAGCGCCATATCAACATGAAAGAATCTTCTAATAGATGTGTTTGTGTAACCCTCTTTTGTTGAAGGGTTCTGCCAGCCTTGGAGAGGGATAATAATTTATATTGAACCTTGTATTTATCCAACATCCAATGTTCTTAACAAAAAAAAAAAAAAAAAAAAGTCAACGCATATTTAACCTTGGCCGACTTATATTAAAAAAAAAAAAATGAGATATATTTCATACTAATCGTGCCTTGATATCTAAAATTTATTCTGATTGCTGATGATGATTTTATAAAACCCATTAAAATTGTGGTAAAAATCCCATCAGTTTTTGGCAAAATGTGTCGTTCTCTGGTGAGAGCAAGTTTAATTGGTTTGGATCTGATGGCCAGAAGACTATTTGGTGAAGAGAAAAAGAAGAATTGAAAAAAACAAAATTTTTCTATTACTGTAAAGCATTGTGGAGGAAATCTA
Organism: Aelia acuminata; assembly: GCA_911387785.2. Lineage (NCBI taxonomy): Eukaryota > Metazoa > Arthropoda > Insecta > Hemiptera > Pentatomidae > Aelia > Aelia acuminata. The sequence goes on along the minus strand of OU426983.1, from coordinate 55,450,665 downwards.
CCAATTGAGCGAATTTTAAATTCATAAGGTTATTTGAGGATTTTGCGCTGTAACCTCGTTGCAAGTGCTGCTAAATTGGGAATCCAGGATCAATTCATTTTTCAACAGGACAACGACCATAACATTCAGTCAATAAAACAAAAGAATGGCTACTCTTTAACGTTCGTAAACAACTACACATTCATCCGCAGTCACCAGACTTAAATGTAATTGAAAAGTTATGGTACACATTGGACCTAAATTTTAGAAAACACAATCTTATTGGAAGACACCATCTCATAAATCTTTTAATCCAGGAATGGGAAAAAATCAAACCAGATTTCATTAAAAACCGAGTCCAATCAATACAACACATCTACAGGCAGTTATCTATACATATGGAATTTATACGAAGTATTAAAATTTACATAAATTATAAAATGAAAGTATACTCATGTGACGTGCAAATACCTTTTTCATGCATTTTTTGGTTTTGTTTTTCATTCTTTAATTTTCAGAAGAAGTTTTTTAAATTTTAATTATATAGTATAATCAATAAAACTTGTTGGGCAAATACTTTTCACTGCCACTGTATGTATGTATGTATAAAATTCATGAGCCTATATCAGTTTACTTAATGACTTATTACTTAATTTAAAAATAAATATTTTTTAAAGATTTGCTTTATAGCAAGTTAGTTTTTTAAACGAGAATACTCAAGATCAAGAATGTGCATACCTAATGCAGAATGATATAATATACCTGCAATTATAATTGGAACTTTGATCACTTATAATGAAATGATAAATATAAAACCGGTTGTCAGAGCCTAGCTTATGTATGTCAAGTGATGCTTTGAATTCTCACTTGTCCGACTCGTTTTGCGACTGTAATCCTAAGTTTTTTGTTTCAATTAATTATTTTGAACAATTAATTTTTAGTTAAATAATCATATTTTTTAGACTGCTTTTTATGTTTTCCATATTTTTAATAACAGAATTTTCCTCACTAACTATAGCATAGGCGTGCGCAGAGAAATTTATTTGAGAAACACAGACTTCAAATTAAATAAATTCTTAACCACTTACTATAGTTTTTAAGTATTACATAATATATATCTCATTCCTATATTTTAATCTTCGAGTATTATAAGTTTTGTTTGAAAAGTTAAATGAGCTTTGCATGGTCACAATACCGAATCCCCCTGCTCAGGCATAAAAATCCAGCGGACGTCCTTGCTTTGGAGCTTGTTAATAATGTTGCGAATCTACAACAGGGTAACGGACCTGTCAACGCTAATATATTCTCATTTACAAACGATTTTCTAGGATTGATGATAATGCTACCGCCGTCGTATATGTCGGGGGTACATAACCTTTCAAATGCTGATGAATAGTTTGTAAATCGTGTTGCTTAGGGAAAAAAAGAAGTAATGCGGATGTAGATGTTATTAGTAATTTAAAAAACTGTATGTTAGAAGGCTTATTTTAATTATACGTGACGAATAATGTTCAAAATTGTGACTAGCGTAACGTAATTAAATTGGTATAAATTTAAAATGAATTATTTCCTCTAAACATAAAATTGATTATATGTCACGGACGTTAATAGGCTTTAACAGATGATCAGCAGAGGCCGGATTTTTATGCAGTAAAAACCGTCATATATAAAATATGTAGAAAAATATGCAGCATAAATAATAAAAATATGCTGATAAACAATTACAATTGTACAAAGATATTAGTATAAAGTAAAGCATAGATAAAATATGTGTATAAAACATTTTGCAGGAAAGAAAGTGGAGGAGACAATTTAGAAATGAAACCAAAATTATTTTAAATGTTGTTAAATCTTAAACGAACATATATTTCCGATAACATTAAACACATTTAAAACTAAAATATATTTATTATTATTATCATTATTTGGTTTAATTTGCCTCTCCACGGGTCATTGGTTGCTTTTTTTTTTTTTTTTAATTCTATTGTAAAATCTGGTAAGCTTAAAAAAATGCATGAGTTGTTCAACACTATCTTCGGTATCCTCTAGCAATTCTTTCAATGATGTGTTCATTTTTAATTTTGTTCTTGTAGACTGATAATGTTCGCAGTCTACTAATATATGGGAGACCGTGATCAGGGCACCACATTTGACACAGGTAGGGTGTGCGAGGTTGTGAAGTAGGTATGCATGGGAGAATTCCTCTCTCCTAGATTTTCTGTTGCTGATTGTCCATCCCTTTAAACATTATATCTTATCTCTTAAAACTAAATTATACAAATAATACAAACATACTAGTTAACTAGATAAATAAGAGAATATCAACAATAAAGATAACTAAATTAACAATAAATTAAAAATATATAAAACAAGTGAATTGATCTATAACATTATTGAATTAAAATTAATCATTAAATGCATTTCTAAATTTATTTCTGTGGATCTTAACCTTCTATCGTTTAAAATATATTTATGATTCAAAAATGATCTTTCGACATCAACTGATGTGATTGGGGCTAATTTATAAGCGCCTAAAATTATTGGGTCGTTGTCAAAGTCTTTGAGAAAGCTTTAATTATCCTGGTTTAGAATTTTATTTATATTTTCCAGGATACCGAGCCCTGAATTTTTTATAAAAACATATTCTATTTTTTCTTTCAAAGCTTCTCCAACATGGCCTTGGATGCGATTTATATTTACATTTACTAAAAAAGGAAGTTCAAATTTTGTTTTAATATATAAATTCATAAATTCAAATCAAAGAGGAATTTATTTACGGCGAATAACCACGATCGAAATTGGGAATATTAGCTCCCATATTGCTAGATGTATTGTATGCTTTATTAGATCATCAAACTATGCAAATATATGAAGTTATCATCAAATATGCAAAATAAAACTTGGCCAATTAGATCTTCTTCTTTTTCTTCCACCCGTCAGCACTTCAGCGTGGGGGTGCTTCCAGCCATTTGTGCCATGCGTCTCTGTCTCTGACAAGTTTCCTCATTTCCCCTAACACCTTTCCTCTGCGTCTCCCTATACGTTATAGATGGGTCTTATCTGAAGTTCTGGGTCGGCCTCTTGGTCTTCTTCCTACTGGATTCACCTCCATGGTTTTTAAGGGGTCTCTGTGGTGGTCCATACGACAGACATGTCCAAACCACTTCAGTTGCCTCTTCTCCACTGTTTCCATAACTGGGCGTACACTGATTTCTTCCCTAATCCTGTCGTTCCGGACGCAATCCCTCCGTGTTTTTCCCACGATACGCCTAAGAAACTTCATTTCTCCTGCGGTGACATAGTTTTGAAGCCTTTCGTTCAGGATCCAGCTTTCAGCTCCATAAGGCCAAATAGATCTGCGTACTCTAGTCTAGTCTGGTCCGCTGTTTTAAAGAAGCACGCAAACAAACTATGCAATTCCATAAAATCCGGGCCCTCATGATCAGGTTGAAGTGAGGGCCCAGATTGCCGGTGCGGATTCGATATCCGTTCAGGTCAGTATATATTTATAAGTATGCCTGAGAAGCGAAATTTGACTCCTATCCTCTCTGACCAGTACGTGGCAACTTCTAGCAAAAAATAGGTGGGAGCTGGAATTTTGCAAAAATTAACATATGACCCACTTGCCTGACTGTTTCCTTCTATCACTGAGAATTTTGACTTTTCTTATGCACGTTTTGAAAACCGTCTTTGAACTTGAAACGCACCAACGAATACATGTTGCCATCCATTTTTTACTTTCACTTACCTATATATGAAATATAGTAAGGAAAATATTGCGATCGTGAAAAATTTCGACTTCCGGTTTTCAACGGAAATACACGTTTTGGGGTCCCCTGAGTCCAAATAACCAAGTCCCGCGAAATGGTCTGTGTGTGTGTGTGTGTGTGTGTGTGTGTGTGTGTGTGTGTGTGTGTGTGTGTGTGTGTGTGTGTGTGTGTGTGTGTGTGTGCAGACTAGCTTAAAAACTATAGGCCGTATAAAACTGAAATTGGGTATTTGGTGTAAGTATATGCCGCGATGTGACAGCAAAAATTTCATCAAAATTGGTCAAATGGAGGGGGTAATTTATTTAAAGAATTTTGTCAATTTTTTACGTTCTTCTCGATTTTCTCAAAAACGGCTCTAACGATTTTGATTAAACTCTGAATTTGGTGTATGTATATGCCCGCGATGCGACAGTCAAAATTTCATCAAAATTCGTTAATTGGAGGGGGCACTTTACTTAATGAATGTTGTCCCATTTTCACGAGTTTTTTTTATTTACTCAAAAACGGCTTTAACGATTCTCATCAAACTTGGTATTTGATGTATATATATGACCGAGATGCGACAGTCAAAATTTCATCAAAATTGGTTAATTGGAGGGGGCACTTTACTTAATAAATTTTGTCCCATTTCCACTTGTTTTATTTTTTTATTTACTCAAAAATGGCTTTAACGATTTTGATGAAACTTGGTATTTGATGTATGTATATGCCCGCGATGTGGCAGTCAAAATTTATCAATTGGAGGGGGCACTTTACTTAATAAATTTTGTCCCACACAATTTTACCTAAGAGAGTAAATAAGTGATGCTCAAATTTTTGAAGCATCGCAGGTGTGTAAGAATATGGTATAAGATAATAGTCTATAACTAATATAGGTATATTTTAGTCTAGAAACTATTGTTCCATAATAATTTTTTGAAAACAATGTAATGCGATTTTAGAGGAACAGTAATCGTTCTTGATTTTCAGAAAGGCATAAGAGACGTAAATACACCTATCCATTCACCTTCACGATGTATTTGCTAAAAGCAACTCGTAGTAAAAAACAAGCAAGCAATAAAAAAAACTCGACTGTTGATGAAAACAGTCCCTTTATAAATAAATTAGCAATAATGAATCGAAAAGTACAGAGAACTACCAAATTTTGCTATACAGATACTCTATAACTTATGGAGATATACAAATATAAGTATATACTTAAATGTGGAAAAATATGTGAAGTTGAGGAATGGCGTTTACATATTATCGAAATACGTAAATTTCTAATATAAGTAAGTTCGTAAGTGAAAGTTGTGTGTCGCGCGCATCGCATCAGATTTTTTCAATCTTAAAATTAATAAAGACCTTCCAGAATGGATGACATTTAGTTATAGTTAATCGGTACCACTATTTCTTTATATCTTCTATTATATATTCTCTTATATGCCTTTCTATTTATTGATGCTGACACTGCATCGATGTAAAATAAAGTATAATAAATAGGTAGAAACACTATAAATCCCTAACTATTTCCATCTTATAAAATATCGCTCCTCGCACAGAGTATTGGCCATGAAATCCTGGCCAAAACTCTTTACCTATTTTTTTGTAACTGTGGAATAATTAAAACGTTTTATTAACAATCTAAAAATATATCAAACTAATAAAATAAAGAAGTTGAACCAGGCCTTGGAAACAATGAATATCCCCCTTGAACTGATCCATTTGACGGAGCTGCTGATGGCAGGATCGAGGTGTCAGGTGAGAGTACAGGGAGACCTGTCAGAGACATTTACGACCACCAGGGGCCTGCGACAAGGTGATGGCCTATCATGCCTCCTATTCAACCTAGCACTAGAAAAGGTGATAAGGGACTCTGAAGTTCAAAGAACTGGTACGATCCTCACTAAGTCAGTACAAATTTTAGCCTATGCAGATGATGTTGACATTACATGACACATCACAGAGGGACTTGGAACAGGCCTTCTTGGCAATAGTGGCAGCAGGTCAGATCATGGGGCTCCAAATTAACCAAGTTAAAACTAAATATATGGTTGCCAACCCTCTTAGACCACCACCACATACTGTCACCTTTGGGGGATACACGTTTGAAAGCGTTCCCAGTTTTGTGTATCTAGGGTCCCTAGTTAGCACGGACAATTTGCCTAGCCAAGAGGTGCAGAGACGGATAACGACTACGAACAGGTGTTATTTTGGCCTGGCTAAAATACTAAGGAGTCATTTACTGGCAAGGAACACCAAGATTGCTCTGTTCAAATCGCTGATCAGACCTGTGCTGACATACGCATCAGAAACATGGCCCTTAACACGTACAGACGCCATCAGCCTGCAGGTTTTTTAGAGAAAAATCCTGAGAAGAATGTTTGGCCCTATAAAAGATGGCACCCAGTACAGGATGAGACACAATGCAGAGTTGTACCAAATTTACCGGGAACCGGATGTGGTGCACTTTATAAGGCTCTCAAGATTACGATGGGCTGGGCATGTTGCAAGAATGGACGGTGGCTCCCCAATCAAGAGACTACTATTCGGATATGTGGATGGAAGAAGAAAGAGAGGACGGCCAAGATTTAGATGGGTAGATGAGGTCGAAGCCGACGCGCTGAAGCTCCTGAACACCCGAGCTTGGCAGACCCTGGCGGAAGACAGAGAAGAATGGAGGCGACGACTTGACGCGGCGAAGACCCGTAGCGGGTTGTAGTGCCTCTGATGATGATGATGATGATGAATAAAATAAAATAAAATTCAAGTTTTGACAAAAATTAGGGTAATTTCTGAAAAAAACAGGGAATTTGAAAAACGTCGGCAAAATTTTCAAGACATAAGACATTTGAAAGTTACATTGCAATGTAATATCTAGCTTTTGCAAATACTAATTACATTATTGAGTAATAAATTTTAATTGTGATCGTCTAAATATACGCGTTCTCCACGTGCTGCCGACTTCATGGTAAGCCACTAGATTATTCTACTAGTGTCCAGTTCTAGTCACTAATTACTTGCATAGCTAAAATACACAGAAAATCGTTTTTAAGAACATGATTTTATTATAAAAATTATAAGGATTTAAATTTTTATAATCTAAAATGTTTCTTTAACCAATTATGACTATACTTTTTCCATTAAACGTCTTAAAAGAGCTTGAAATCGTTTATTGCACTCTAAACACCGACTTGGTTATCTACAATAATAAAGATCGCGGGTTCAATTCCAGCGGTGGCCCTAGGATTTTTTAATGGTAGTAAAAAATCCTTAGCTATGCCGTCCCTCGGATAGGACGTAAAATGGAGGCCCGAGCCTGTACGATGTCAGGTACTCGTTAAAGATCCCTATCCTAATTATACCTGGATAGGCAAAATTTAGGACTCCCACTGTATCATCGTCCGATTAGCCTAAGCAGCATAAAAATGGACGTTAAACAAACAAACAAACAAACCGACTTGGTTATAAATTGGTTATATAACAAATTCGCTTTAAAACCATGATTTTCATAAATTTATTAAAAACAGGGGGGTGAGTTTTTTTTCGCGGAATGACAAGTAGAACAATTGAACTTTACGGTAATGCAAAAATATCTGCCCGACAAAGCCCGGCAATACAACATAATCTATTTTATTCTTTTAAACAAGTCTAATTTTTTAATCTTAATCAAAAGAACTACAAGTTAATCGTTATGGTATTAAAACTTGCTAAAAACTAGTTATCACAGAGAAATACATACTTTTCGAAACTGTGTAGGGAAATTTCAGATCATTTGTTAAATGGATTCCACAGAAATCACAACATCTTTAAGCATCTTACAACTCAGGGAATAGCAACTGCGTACTCGATTCATGTATTCAGACTAGTTCCCTCGGGCAGGAAGTGGATAAAAATCAACGAGATAAATATATCTCGATGCAAACATTCCTAAGCTACCAGGAAATAAGTACTGTAATGTTCTGAAGTAAAATTTATTTTTTTGACATATGGCCATGATTTGATGGTAAATGCTCCACTGTGGGTCCGCAAGAAGATGGTTATTACTCAAAATATATCAATTTCAGTTATGCATACCGTTGGAATGACAAAACCTATATTAGTATTAATAGTTCCGTTCGTGTAAGGAGCAATTTACCTTATTCTCTTATGGAGGGGGTGTCGTGTTAAAGCAGGTAGAGGGCTACTTTTGAGGTACGGTTAGTACCAATGGTACTAACTGCCCCAATGGTAAAATATTTATGATCAAAGACCACGTCCTCTAGTTTTTGTAAGTAGTAAAATTCTAAATTTTAGAAATTTAAAAATTCTAAAAAAAAACAACAAACAAAAACAGTTCGTGAATAACCCTTCTATCGTCTCCTCTATTCGCTTTATTTACAAAAAGATCTGCTGTCGATTAAATTAGAAATTTGTTTAGGCCCTTGAAAAAAAAAAAAAGAAATACCTAATTATGAATCGAAAAGTACTGAAGCCATTAGATTTTTGCAATGCTTATAATAGTCTATAATTTATAGAGGATAACAAACAAGAACAATGAATAAATGCATGAAAGACTATTTTCTGTGAAATTGCTAAAAGGGGTTTACACATTTATCAAAACACTACCATGCCTGCTTTAAGTAGATTGGTAAGTGAACTTTGTGTACGCTTCGCACGAGATTTATTCAACACTAAACCAAAATGATGTTCGTTTGCCGTCGATATACGGAATCGTATTTACATATTATGTGTAAATAAACTGGGTCATACCCGTTCATATGTATTCGTAGTACGCGCTAAGGCCAATGATCCAGACGGCCGTGGTGGGGGCAGGCCCAGCCGGCATCTGTCAGTCGTTGTTGTTAGTAGTTGCCGATGGTTGTGAGCGCAGTAAGGTTCGGCAGTGGGCCAGTAGTTAGTGTACGTAAATAGCAGCTGTTGGGATCCTTGGAACCATGTCTGCCGCCGACAATCTCCAGTATTGGAGGTACGTCAACTCTAAGTAATCGTCTTCGGTCCTTGGTCTTATCATGAAGGAAGCAATTATTTGAGTAATATTTTACATAAAATATAATATTTTCGGTTGGGTATTTTATTATAAAAATAAATTCGCGCCATTAAAATCTGTCAAGAGTTACCCAAGTACTTGAAGTTCTTTTTCTTGACCAACGGTAATAGAAAAAATGTCAACATCCAAGATTACATAATCGAAGCGTGGAAATGCATATAGGATATAAGTGCAAAAAAAATATTTTTATTTTTTTTGTAAAATTGTTGAATGTGCAAAGCCATTCTTCAGAAATAGGTAAAAGTTATATTTTATTCTAAGAAATTAGTTCATTGAACGTATAAAAGATGACATGGGTGTATGCGCCGAACATAGTTTACCATAATAGTCCGGGAGCTGAGGGCCATAAAGGTGCCTGATTTGAAGAAAAATTTTGATCATATAGGCTGAAAGTACTCATTTCATAGACAACAAATAAGAACGTCTGCCACCTCAGATCGGTTGCCATCAAATTTTATAGGCAATCAAAATCGACATTTCCGAACTTTTTTCAATTTTTCGCTAGTAACTCGAACTTACCCCCAGGATTTAGCTAATGTAGTGTGTACGGAGCTTATTTCCTGGTAAATTTGATCCTCAGTAACTTTTATCAAAAATGTTTTTCATTTAAACTAGGTGTTTTTGATTTAGTGGCGTTGGAACACGGTTTCCACTCATTTTTTTTTCATTACAGATTTTTGATGTACAGAACCCGGCTAAACCACGAAACCGATTTAAACTTCAAATATATCATTCTATTTGCAATAGTTTAGCCTCTTTTAGTAAGAAGAAGGCAATCTTTGTGATCTGTATTTTTCGATTTATATGCGAGAAACTGAAAACATAAATCCAAAAATTTCACTGATTTTCGACCACTAAGCGCTAAATACGTCTCTTACTTTGTCTTCACAGAAGTGGGCTAATTTTAAAATTAATCATTTCGTTTTACACAGAATTCAATATTCTACAACTATTATCCGAAACATTTTTCATTTCTTTATATTGCAGGCTTTTGAACATGAGCGTAATTCATTTTTCCGCTAAAGTGGCTAAATTGACAATCGGTTTTGGCGAAAAGACTTACCTTGAAGACCTCTTTCGACGCGAAATTTAATGCCCTTTAATTTTGGAAATAACACAATTTCTTCTGCGGTAAATCGTTTTCGAGTTAGTAGCGAAAAATTGAAAAAAGTTCGAAAATGTCGATTGTGTTCGCCTATAAATTTTGACAGCAACCTATCTGAGGTGGCAGACGTTCACATTTTTTGTCTATGAAATGAGTACTTTCAGCCTATATGATCAAAAATTTTCTTCAAATCAGGCACCTTTTTGGCCCTCAACTGCCGTATAATTCATATGATTTCTGGAAAAAATGTCTATGCCCTTATATTACCCTTTTATATTTCTATGCTTCGATTGTTGTAAAAAATCTTGGACGCATCAGCTCAGACAAAAAAATAAGATTGTCAAACAAAATCACGCACTTCTATATGTCAACTCTTCATATCGCACGTCGGCAATTACATGGTTAAAACTCAAAAAATTGTTTTTGAAGTTTCGAGTGCATTATCAATTTTACCATGTTCTACAAAATAAAGATTAGGGAAAATAGTATTTGTTCAAAAATAGATTACCATTGGGGCATTAGTACAACATCATTTTATTACATTGGTATTTTGGAACTATTAATAATACTGTGACTATATTATCATTGTAGGATTTGTTATTCTGATTCCAACGGAATGCATAACTTAAATTCGATATATTTTGAGTTGTAACCATCTTAGTGATTTTTTGAAGCGTTCGTCGACTTGAGAATCAGAGGCATGTAGTTCCTATATAGTAGCAACATTTTTTTAATAATTTTTTTTTAACTTGTCTGCTAATAAGTGAAAAATGTTGTGCTGTCCATAAATTACCTAAATAAAATATGCTCAGAATACATAATAATCCTTCGATTCAACTTCTTACTATGCAACATACGGTTTTAGATAATAACTTTTTTCTCTTTGTTTAAAGAACAAAAAATATACAATGTTTAAATTATGAATAGTGCCTGTTGATTTAAGGTGTACCTACTCGGTAAAAATTTCTTAGATTTGCTCGGATTAACACGTTCACGCCGGCGTGTATCACCGGTGGCTCACACTTGGCTGCCTCATCGGGCGGCGTGTACCACCGGTGGCTCACACTAGATCGTCTCCTCGGCCGAATAATTAGATCTTTAACACTTTGAATGATGAAAAAGAATACCTGAGAGTCACGCTCTCGTTTCGATACAATTTCAATATTTAATTTTCTGACAAGAGAACAGTTACACGATTTCATTTTTTTTTTTTTTTTTTCAGGTGTCATGTCAGTCAAAGTATTAAGAAAGTAGAAATAATACCTATAGAGCTGAAAATTAAAATAATGAAAAATTGACGTGAACTCATTTATTTTTATATTTATTTACATTTATATTCATATACCTATAAACGTATAAACATTTATTTTTTAATAACTTTTATAATTATTATCGTATTATCAACATAACTAGTAGGATATTTTTTTTTATTGTTTATTTTATTATTGTTGGATGCCAATAATAATGCTCTTAATTAATATGCTTAATGCCCTGGAATAGCTCCTGTCCGATAGAGCGAAAAGTATTAAACAGTCCCGGCGTAAACGAGTTTGACAATCTTGTAGCGATATTAAAAACAGTCATAACAAAAATTAGTATTTTGAATTACCTGAAACATCCTTTATTTATTCATATTGTTCTCTATTTATTCATATAGAGGACAATATGAATAAATAAAGAAGGATAGGTAATGTATGTTTTTTATTTTTGAAAATCACACAACAGGTGTAAAAAGTGAATAATTATGATCTCTGAAGATGGGCGAGATAGACCGAAACGTGGATAATCCGGAATAAAGATAGTTAATTTAATAAAAGGGTTATATTTCTTCAAGCAGCAGGTTGTGCAAGAGATAAAGGCAATGTTTATCGCTATTAATTATCTGCATTGAGTTTAATAATAGGCATGTCTTGTAGGAATTAATCCATTAATTACTATTAACATGATAGAGATTTACTGAAAATAATAATTGTGATAATAAAAATTTTAAAACGTCCAGTTTGGGTAAGGTCATGGTAACTTCCTATGCGCAATTCATTCGTTATCAATTCATTTCCACTTAAACACATATCAGAGAGAGATATTGATATATTTTTTATTCAAAAATATTTTTGAAAACAAGGTAAAAAAATAACAAACTTCAAACGTCTAAAGTAATAATAATATATGATTCTTAATAATTAATAATATATAATTCTTGTTGATGTATGAAAGACTATTTTCGTTTATTTAATCGCATGTTAAAGATTTATTAAAGAATATTAACGACACTCTCAATAAATATATAACAATAAAAATTGATTGTTTTGTTTAATTCCTTTTTAAACTGTTTTCTATCTGTGTAGTGTTTTCCAAATAATAATAATAATTATTTCCCATTATATTAATTAAGGAAATGTTAGTCCATGTAGATCACGTGCGGTTATCATTTAGTTATAAAAAATAAAACTACTTTGTTAATTTATAATTATTTATTATTATAAAGCCAAAATAAATTATGTAATATCCGGAAAGTTAAAAATTAGCAAAGAGTTCTGTAGGTACTTTTTGTGACAAATCTATCATGAAATTTTATTAAATTATGCTAAATATTTTTTATTTTCAAGATATATATTTCAATTAAAATTTAGATAATGGTTTTGTATTATATTACTGGTATGTAGTTCTCGTACAACAACGATTTAAAATTTGTTTCAGAAAATATGTTTCGTCAAAGTAATTCACTTATACCTTAAGCTTGGATCAAACGTTTTCGAAAGTTGCAGGAAAAGATCTTCAGCTCCAATAGCTGAAGAAATAGCAAAAAAAAACTTATGTTCGGTCAGGTGTTCTTGTTGAATCATTACAAGTCAAGGAAAAAAAAAGCCTTCTAGGAAAAAAGTTATCGAATGAAAAAGGAAAAAATCTCTTAGAAAAAAAAAGGTATAGAACAAGAGAAACGTAAAATTATTAAAAATAAATGATAATTAAATAAAATATACTAATTATTATTATTAACGTTATATAGCTGTACGAGTTTTCCTTTGAACCTTAGTTTATATCAACTGGCGGAAATGTGGTACATACTTTGAAGAAGGATGAATATTTTTTTTAAGATAAAGAAAACGAATAAGACAAAGAAATATAAGGGGTTAAATTACAACATATAAAATAACATTTTCTTCTTGGATAAGTTTTCTACAGTGGTTTCTCAGTAATGAAGTCATTTACGATATCCAACTTAAAATGTCTTAAAAAATGAAGGCGGATTAAGCAATTAATTCTTAAGACAAAAATCTGGAACCTTTTTTTTTCCTTTTCAGATTTTTTTCTATTCCTATTTTTATAATGAAGTCAATTTTTTCCGCCTTCTCGGACTAAAATAATAATCATTTTTGTAATCCTTAAATAATAATAATAAATAATCGAATTTCAATTTACGTATCAATGTTCTTTAGGTAAATAATCTATGGTTATGGTTTCCGCCTTCTCGGACATTCGGTCTATACGAGTGTGTGTATGGGTTAGTTGCCAGAGCTAGTGTGTGTTATCGAATAACTAATTCACCAATTTGTTAATTAATTCAATTGTACATGTTTTGTTTTTTATTCATTTTTTGTTTTTGTTTATAATATAAAGGAAAAATCTGCTACTACCAAGAGCAATAATTATGCATTCGTACAATATTCAGAACATAATTAGTAATAATTACAATTAAAATTGATGAATAAGAATTATATAGGTATATATCTTATAATATAAATAATAATAAAATACAAATTGTAAAATGATCTTAAACATTTAAAAATATCGCTAAAATTTTAACGGATATACAAGCAGCCTTTTAAGAGATATGGCTAACACACCATAAAATACGAAGATGATACTAAAAAAGGTGATGGACGAGAGATCTCTTCACTTAAACAACCGAATTGTTTTTTCATTTATAGTGCTTTCCTTCCCCATACCTGACATGTCATTATTTGCTCTATCGCCATCTCACTTGCTAATAGATGATTGCTAGCATCTTGTTGATTGGTGCAAATCAAAAAGAATGAAAGGCAAAATAAAAATGAAGTACAAAAGAAAGAGGCTCATGTACGAATAGTTAATGTCATACACATGTATGTAATAGTATATTGATTTTAGAAAGTTTTGAACTTCCTTTAAATTGATTTTTTTGTTGACATTAGCATTTGTAGCAGTGCCACAATTTTAATAAAAATATTGTTTAGATTTGTAAAGTAAAAACGTCAGTATAAAATAAAATAAATAAAGTACTTTTTAATAAATATTTTGTTTAAAAAATAATCTAATCACCCTTTACCTCAATATAATTTTACGTGCTATTGAATTATTGCTTCATTTAAAAAATAATAACTTTTATAATCCCTATATAATAATACATAATCGAATGTCAATTTACGTATTAATGTTCTTAGTAAAAAATATACTATCTGTTGGATCATCTTTGGTTATTGATATGACGTTATTGATATCTGATTCTTTAAGATGAATCTTGCAAGATAACCCCTGTGCATGCTAAATATCCTTTATAATTTAACAGTTTTCAGAAGTTGCTTCGTTTAGAATTTTAGTAATTTATAATATGATATTTAACTGTAATATTTTTTTCTCGATTTTTTTTCAGTTATTAATTTATACCTCATATATATTTTTAATATTGTTTTATTTTTTTAATGAAGTCATTATTGGTCACTTTATTTGTTTATTTATTTTACGTTACTTTATGCTTCTTTGGCGTGTGTCCTGAATTCTGCATATCCAGGTGTAATTAGGAGGGATTTTTAATGAGTTCCTGACATTGCACAGGCTCGGGACCTTGGCCCAATATATCAGATATTAATTGTTATAAGGTATCTATTTATATAATTATCGGCATATGTAAAATATGTCATTTTCGCGAATAGATTATGAATTTATATATATATATTTACGATATATTAGATTCAGCTATCTTTCCATTGCGTCATAGCATTACTAAGTTTTCTCGGTCTTTCTTTATTGATCAAAGTTGGACTTATGTAAGAAAGGGTTTAATTTATATTTGATCAAAGGCGTTTCGGAGGAGGTGAGGGGGAGAGTAGGATTTCAAATCCAACCCTCAAAAGTAGTGCTACAAATTTATGCACACATTTACAAATTTTCCAGAATAATAATATTTAGATAAAGTCAAGTTTATAAATTTTATGAAGTTCCTATTATTTTTGTAAATATATAAGAGGGCTTTATATATATATATATATATATATATATATATATATATATATATATATATATTTTTTTTTTTTTTTTAATTATTTCTTTTTCTTTGCTCGCTTATGTATTTGATATTTTAAAACTACTAATTTTCTGCTGGAATTCATAGCTTAAATTATTGAATTGGTATATTTATAAACTACGTCAAGTTTATAACACCGTGTGAAAGGTTTAGCCATGGTTAAATAGTTATTTTCCTCAATACTTCTTCAATTCTTTCTTTGCAACCTTTTTATATATTCAATACTAATTGAGTAATGTTGCAATCATGGTTCATAGTTGTCTATGAATATTTTTCTGATGTGGTTTTTTTTTTTTCAATATAATTGGCTTGAAATTGTTTACCCTAAAGATGTTACATATGCATACTAAAAATAATAATGATTAAATTAGTCATTGAAATAAAATAAAAAAGATAAAACGTTACATTATTGAAATAATAACATGAAAAAAGCATCACATCCGGTCCTCTAACCAGGTCCAGGAGAATAGGAACAAAAAAGCTAAAAATAAAATAAAGCTAAATAAAAAATGAAACGCCATAACAATTCATCGATGGAAATCTGAGAGTTCTGTTTTCATCCATCGCTCAGTGGGAAAATTTTGTCATTTAGCGGCCAAAAATCTATAACTCCTGATTAAATGACGACAATCGAATAATTCTTTTTTCATTAAAGAGAATGGGATTTCCTTTGTCAGTAAGAATAAAAAAAATAACAATACCATCGCTCAAAGTATTTAAAATTAATTTTTAACTGAATTCTTTCTTCACATAAATTTAAATAAAATTGTTTATTCGGTACAGGGTTAGACATATGGAATGAAATGAGTCAGGATTATTATCTATCGAGCTTCCTGCTTGTATACATGTCTTTTTCAGGCACTTGCTCCATGTGAAAGGTGTTTAAAATAATTATTGTCTAAATAAGAAAAAATCCAAAAGAATAAATTAAAAATTCCCTATTTTTTAGGAATTTTAGCGGAATAAAATATTGTCATATAATTCTACGAGAAGTATGTTTTATGATTTAGTCTAATTCGAGGCCGAAAATATAATGTAAGTTCAAGTATAGGGATTAAAATCTAAAATCGATATATCGCCGATCGATCGCATTTGATCGAACTATTTCTATTATGGTATTTTAGAACCCTTCACCCTCTACCAGTATGGAAAAAATCATAACCAACCATTGCCAATAATAGAAGTTATATCAATTTAAATACTTTCTTTTCGTAAATTACATACTCAACGTGGATGAAATTAAAACGCATTTTTATCCAATAATTTTACAGCCATTCTTCTTATTTATAAAATATGTTTGGTGCATTAATATAAAAAGTAAAGCTCAATAGGGAAAAAAATTGAATTTATTTTAAGTCATATCTATGCTTATCTCTCAGATATTAATTTTTTTTCTATAGAGCTTTATCTTTTATATTATTGCACCATATTTAATAAATAAAAAGAATGGCTGTAAAATTATTGGATAAAAATGGGTTTTGATTTCTTCCACATTGACTACGTAATTTATGAAAAGAAAGTATTTAAATTGATATAAATTATTTTATTGGCAATAGTTGGTTCTGATTTTTTTCCATACTGGTAGAGGGTGAAGGGTGCTAAAATACTATAATAGAATTAGATAGAATGTCTAACCCTGTACCGAATAAACAATTTTATTTAAATTTAAGTGAAGAAAGTATTCATTTAAAAATTAATTTGAAATACTTTGAGCGATGGTACTTTTATTTATTCTCACTGATAAAGGGGATTTCATGCTCTTTAATGAAGAAAGAATTATTCGATTATCATCATTTAGTCAGGATTTAGATTTTTGGCCGCTAAATGACAGAATTTTCCCACTGTGCATCGGTAAAAGTTTTAAGATTTGAAACATTAGAAAAAAAAACAAGTTATCTTCTGTCTCCGAACGTTTCTCGTTATCGGTTTCTGTTTTGCTGTTGTCCTACTTACTATCAGTTCCTTATCAGTTCTATTCCCTGACGTATCCCTGTTAGTTAAAAGTATCGGCTCTACTATTTTATATGTTTTTCTGGAATTTTCCTTTTGTAAAGGAAAAAAGCTCCTAATCGGCTTTCATAAAAAAAAAAAAAAAAAAAAAAAAAGATAGTTTATATGTATATATATATATATATATATATATATATATATATATATCAATATAAATATTGATAATATGTGGTTCTAATTTGTTTCACATTGGTGTGAAATTATACCAAATTGCACTAATTGTATTAAGTATGAACAATTAGCGCTTCGAAGTGATATAAAACATTTCATATGTGTGTTTTTAGAAGAATCCTAAAATGTACTTCTAGTTTATTATTTGTCATTATTTTTTTCCCTTGGAATCCCCCCCCCAAAAAAAAAACATATTGTATATTTTTAATAGAAAAGTTCTATTTTTTTCTCCTTGATTTAATTATTATTTATAAATCTGTTTAACATAGCCAACCCTTCTTCTTTTTATTAATTTCTGATTTCTAAAATTGAATTTTAAACGTTAAAAACCAATAGCGATTTATCCTAGCTGTTTAAGAGAAATAATGTATATAAACAATATAATAAATAATGTTACTATAAACAATATAATAAAATCAATCTAAATCATTATTTTTATTATTACTTTCATTTACCGATATATGAAATATATAGTAAGTGGAAGCATTGCGATCGTGAAAAATGTGGATTTCCGGTTTTCAACGGAAATACACGTTTTTGGGTCCCTTGAGTCCAATTAACCAAGTCAACCAAGCTCAAAAACTATAAATCGTGCGAACCTGAAATTGCGTATTTAGTGTATGTATATGCTCGCGATGTGCCAATAAAAATTTCATCAAAATTGCTCAAAGGGAGGGGGAACTTTATTCAATAACTTTTTAAGTTTTTTTCGATTTTCTCAAAAACGGCTCTAACGATTTTGATTAAACTAAGTATTTGATCTATTTATATGCCCGAGATATGACTGTAAAAAATTCATCAAAATTGATCAACCGGAGGGGGGACTTTACTTAATAAATTTTGTATCATTTTCAGGTGTATTTTTTTATTTACTCAAAAACAGTTTTAACGATTTTGATCAAACTGGGTATTTGATGTATGTATATGCCAAAGATGCGATAGCCAACATTACATCAAAATTGATCAACAGGAGGGGGGACTTTACTTAATAAATTTTGTTTCAGTTTCACGTGTTTTTTTTTATTAAAATATGAGATATGATAAAAATAAAGAAAATATAAAGAGGAGAAAAAAATAAAAATATTCAGTCAACTCATAAAACTCGTTGAGCCCACGCATGCGGAGTACACCTTTAATGACCGACCATTGTTTATAATTAAAGCCGTTCTGTTCATTTGAGAAGTGGAAATTAACAAAACGCATTAATTTCTAATCTAAGTAAGTTGGTAAGTGACAGTTGTGTGTTACGCGCACGCACCAGATTTTTTTTTTTTTAGTTTTCGTTATGAAAATATTTTTTTATAATTTTATCTGAAGCAAAATATTTGGAATGGTCGGGTATCGAACGCATTACATTGTTGCAACGGTGATGGGGAGGAAGTTGCTGCAATATAATGATTTATAACGTGAATAATTCTAATTATTTCTAAACCGCGATAAAGAATTTAATTTATAATTATATCGTCGGCAATAAACAGCGAAATGAGTCGATAATGTCAAAGTAAAATTTTTCTTAAGAAATGTTTAATGTTACGATATTCCAGTTATATTGGCGCAAAAATCGGAAAAAAAAATTCTAAAATGTTGAGTTGTGTCTCTATTATTCTAGCTGACCGGCAATATTCATGATTGATTATTTTTCGGAGATTCAACTTTACAAGCATGCACGAAATACAAATTAATTTTTCATCATACTGTATCAAAAACATGTGTTTTCTGTACTCGGTTTGAGTCCATAAAGTAGTACTTTGCGGGCCTACGCCTGAAAACACTTTTTGGTGCGCTAACCTTACCTGCTAATAATATGTATTAATAAACATGTGTTTGAAGGAGGTTACTTGTAGCTATACTGTGCTTCATTCTAATATAAGTAGTATTTTTGAAGTGCAATATAACATGGATATACCAGAAGACCATGCCAAACAAAGGTTTTAATATAATAAATAATCAGAATTGTACTACAAATATTAATGTAAATATATAAGTACTTTTCTTCTATTATAGATTAATAGACAGATGTTTTTTTTTTAAAAAAAAAGGTGTCAATTTAATTTCTTATATTGTATCTGTAAGTTATTAATAAAATATAAAAGTGTTTTAATGTACTCAAGTACGAGCAGTATGATGAAAAGTATTGTTCATAACACGTACCAAAAGTGTGTTTAGTACGAACTCGGCTACGCCTCGCGCGTTAAACTCGACCGCGCACCAAAAGCAACCAGTTTTGGTACTAGTAATGAAAATAACTATTTTATAGTGACAATAATGTTACAATGTTATTTATCAAAACTTAAGCGATCCGATTTTTTTTTTGGATTTTCATTTTAACGTGATAGCATGTAATATGAGCATGTAATGTGATAGCTTAATTCAAAAACTTGAATTTGAAGCTACATTAACAAAATGTATATATATATATATATATATATATATATATATAATAATTGTACAACCGTGACCTTCAGATCATCATAAATCACTAATGATTAATTCTTGTTTTTGCCGCATTGTTGATCCACGCGGGCAATTATATAAGCATAGAAATTCAGTGCATATGATTTAAGCAAAAAAAAAAAAAAAAGAAATGTATATAAATACTTAAAAATTTAACAATGAACCATGTAACACTTGAATTTTAAAAAATACATCAAGTGATTGATATGGGATTGTTTTGTTTCCATAGTTTTTCCCGATCAATTAGAATAAAAGTTTCACACGATATCGAACCTGAGCGAACGTCCTCAAGTTGGCGAAAGTCAACTACATTTTAATGTTTATTCTAACTTGTCTAAAATATCAGTGTATATATGTATCACTTTTATTATAGTCTTAAAAATTAATCGATATCTTTCTATTAAATTAAAAAGTTTTTATTGTGAGATTTTATATTTAATTCTCACATTTAAATAGCTTTGCAGCCATCACATTCGTTGATTGTCGCGATTGCTGACAGGTGCGAATCAATCTTTAAAGAGGAAAAAAAAAATGAAAATAAATGACAAATTGAAATATTGGGATTATAACAAATTTATTGTTAGATTAAATGAACACTTGTTGTTGAGTCGATATTTACGACTTCAAAGAACTCCCTTGACATTTTCAGTTAAAATTCGCAGATTTTTACTTCCGCTAGCTTTACTCGCTCGAAAAGTATAATTTGATGTATTAATGGACAGTATAATTATAATTGAATACATATTAGAATATTAAATTGATTAAGATAAAATGATTTCATAGCTGCACGTGTCGTTAGTTTTTTTTTTTTTTTTTATAATTCAAGCATTCTTTAAGGGGAGGTCATTTAAAATCTAAATGTTAATACTGGGGGTTTTTTTCCATTACCATTCCCAGTTGTAAACCCTTCAGGAACAAAAAGAGAACTTAATACTTCTTCTATATAAAATTATCCAAGTTTTATATAATTAATAGTTACAAGTTTATGAATTATTAATGTTTTTTAATTTTCGTATCTATATAAAAACTTTAATTTTAGTATAAAATTGTAATGCAATAATTAAGCCAAAAATGTTTATAACAACAATGAATGTTAATAAAAAAAAAAAAAAGCAAATAGTCGTGGTATTGGTATGGAAACTTTAGATAAACTTGGCATTGTATATTATAGGCACTAATCTTTATCAGACTATCTATTATTATTAATATTGTATTAAATTAATCGTTTGCAATTTTATATTGAACTAGCTGTATATACCGGTTTCACCCGAAGAATTTCATTTTTTAAATCCATAAAATCTATAAAGTGAGACTTTTATCGACTCAAAAGGTCGATTTCGTAAAAACCAATGTAAAGCGAGATCAAAACGATTTTTATAACAATAAAGAATATCAGCTGAAGATCGGTTGAAGTTATGCAATTTTAATATGGACAGGTGTTCGCACCTGGTATCAAAGAACCACTGAGCGAAATTTGGAGAATTTAGGACAAACGGTATGGATTTCTATAAAGAACAAATAAACAAACAAACAAACAGAATTTCATCTTTATTTAGGTATATAGATGTCTTTTAATCGAGCAATAGATCAATTATCTTAAAAATAATGTGGTTTAAATGAAAAATGTACAAGCTGATTACTTGGTATTCGTAGGAACTACATAAACACTGTCGAATTTTGTTTGCATGGATTCAGATATTTTGACCTAATGTTACTAAGTATATATTATTCTTCAAGTATTGTTATTAATTTAAAATAGATTTGGTTAGTTTGATATAATTACCTTACGATCTATAAAAAACTATATAATATATAATTGTAATGCAATAATTATGCCTACAATAATGTTAACTATGGCCAAGGCCAACTCTTCGTATGAAGAAAAATAATGGTATCGTAATGGCAACTTCGAGTTAACTTGGTATTCTAGGTATATTATTATCAACGTCAATGCGCGTAAAAAAAGAAAAAATACAATTTTTTACTCCCAATCAAGAATAGATTAGAAGCTAACGATATAAAGACACGCTTATTGGTTAAAAAAAATTTCATGTTTGCCCAATCATAAATTACACCCAATCTTTTTGTTTTAGTGTTCGCTATTTGCCGCGCCTCACAAAGCCTGGGAATAGTCTAAGACTTCCTTAAGGGCAAGAGAACCTTCGGAATCGCTTAACTAATTCCGTTCGCAAATACTCCAACGGTAGTTAGCCTTGCGATCCAGCTAATATTTACTTATTTAGAGATGTGCATTGGAGCCCCGTCACCTACTCCAACATTTACACTGTAAAATGGACATTTTTTCCTTGTACAATTTATGTACAAAACGTTCTCTTGTATATAATTTTCATGATTCGCATTAAATTGTATCAACTAACATTTTTAAGATTTGTTCTTGGTACACTGATAAATAATTAAAAGATCTTTTTTTAATTGACAAATAATTTAAAATAAAATAATCAATAGTGTTAATTTAAGTAGACATAAGCTATTTCGGTTTTTGGCTGTCAAAATGAGGGGCTAAACTAAAAAAAAAAAAAAAAAAACTCGATTTTTTCCTTTATTTTTATACTTAATCGAAATTTATCGATGTGAGGTCAAAATATCTAAGGGCAGTCCTGAAGAGGAAAATGCATTAGAAAACAATAAATTAATTTAAAGCCTTAAGAAGCCAGTTTATGTTGTATTAAATTTTTATTTGAAAAATAAAATCAGTGAAATGTTCTTTTTTATCTTTTAAAAACTTGTCTTTACCTATTTTAATAATTAAAAAAAAAAAATTGTTAAATATATATATATACCTATTTAATATGTATAGTCAATATATTTCATATTTAATCAAAGATAAATATTTTTTCTTAAACAATTTTCGTATATAAAGCAATACCACGTTAAACTAAACTATCCAATGGAATAAAGCCAGAATTGAGAAATTTTATTAATAACCAAAATAGTGTTAGCACCTCAAATCTTTTTGTTTAATGTCAGTTTATGCCACTTAGGCCAATCGGACGATGCTACAGTGGGAATCCTAAATTTTGCTTACGCAGATATAATTAGGATAGGGATGTTTAACAATTACCTGACATCGCACAGGCTCGAGACCTCCATCCGTTTTAAGTCCCACCCGGTGGACGGCAAGGATTTTTTACTCCCTTCAATACATCCTAGCGCTACCTGTCGAGATACGAACCCGCGAACTTCAGTATTGTAGGCTGCTATGCTAGCCACTACACACATGTTTACTTGTTTTTCTTACAAATAAGATTTCAGAGGAGCTAGAATCCAGTCAAAGCAAGGTATCGATAGATAAAACATTCGTGAAATAGTGTACTAATTTATTTGGTTAAAGATTTTTTTAAAAAACTTCTGTTTGATTATACAAAACGTATACTAACACTAGTAATTTAATGTAATAATCCTTAAAATAATTTCCTTAAAGAGTAGGTTTACTGTGAAATAACGTTCATTGGTTTTAAAAATCGATAATTTTATTTTTTTTATTTATTTCTATTCTCCTTCTTGATTTTTTTAAATATTATAATAATATCCAATATTTTCAAATACACACCTATTTAAACATTAGTTGGACAATATTACGTAACCTTATCATGCTCCCATCCAATAAAATATTTAAGTGTGTATAAATATTTAAATTGCAAAAGGATGAGCCAAAAGCAGCAAAATGTAAAGATAAAGATTACTGTTAAAAAAATATTACGTATTACATCCTAATTTTGTTTTCCGGAAATATAATTTCTTACGTAGTTTTTATCATTGACGATAAGGCCAGAATCCTAGTCCATTTAACAAATATCTTATCACAAAATGTATGTATAATGTGTGATTCTGATTGAATAAAAACGTGACCTAGTTTTTATAATTTTTATTTATTTTTTTAAATTTGATGATTCCGTGTTTGTAAAAAAATAAAATATGATTTTTATCGTGTGTCTGATTTAGGTTATTCTCAAAATAAGCTGAAAGACGAGACATATCCTCGAGACATAACGATCTCAGTTTTTTTCTAGTCAGTGAATCTCATTTAAATTAAATATTTTATCGATGAGTCATTCGTTCAGGGGAATTTTAAATAGATTAAATGATAACGTGTGGTTCTTGTTTTATATTGTAATACATTGCACGTTCGAGGAATGACTAACGAAGAATAAACTAATAATGTACAAGGTTATGTAAATATCAACAATTATATAAAGTTGTAAGTTGTGAAAAAAAATCCGTTTGATGTAAGAATAATTAGTTTTTTGTATCATCTTATGTTATAAAGTAGGGTATAAAAGCTTTCTCCGAAGTATGAAAAAATCTATATAATTTTTTTTTTTGACATAAATTAGTAATTGTAGAATATCAAGTAACTTATTAATTAATTAACTCAGAATGATATTGACTTAATTAATACCTGGAAGTTTGGCATGGTTCAGTAATTTTAAATTAATTTTTTTAAATGTTTTCCCATCCCAAAACAAAGCAGGAAATTTATAGACAATTGTCTATATTTTGTAAAACATGTTTTGAAGTTCACTTCTAATTATGATAATTAAAACAATAAGGAAAAGGATCCTAAGAAAACATTAATATTTTTTTTTTTTAAGGATTTATTATTTTGGTACAGTTTTGAAAGTCATGCATTATTATTTAAATTGGATTTCCTGGGTGTGTATCACTGATATTATTAAAACCTATGTTTATAGTTTCATTTAAATCAGCGCCATGATTTTTTTTTTTTCAGAAAAAGCAATTTTTTTTTCCAAATTTTCTAGAATTTGTTTTTCTTTTTTTTTTAGGGGCATTGAATTATTACAAAGTAGTTAGAATAAAGAATGCTTATACAGTTTCTGTAATGAACGAGAACTAATAGCGCGCCCGAAATATGATTAAGTTGCTAAACAGTTGTAAGTTTCAGAATATGTATGGAACATTTCTGAGCTTGCTCCTTAAATTCTAAGCAATGATAAGTCCATAAAAAAATAAATAAATAAAATAAAATAAATTTCTTAATTTGTTTATATATAAAGTTGCTGATTTTTAGTCTTTTGTAGGCGAGGCCTTGATGAATAAATTAAAACATTGAGATCAATGCCAAGCGTTTCCTACAATGACAATTTTAAACGCATTTTTCTCAAATCTAAGATTTTAGACTTATTACACTTCACGTATGGGGTCACCTACCTCAGTATAAGTTGGTCGATGTCGGTACAGTAGTTGCTCACTTGATTGGGTAAATATTTCATCCAATAAAAAAAAAAAAACTATTATTAATTAATTGTAATTATCAATAATTTATTGTATTCATGATGCAGTATAGTTGGTTCATTATAATGCACTTTATATATATATATATATATAAAAATCTCTTGTCCCGATGTTTTTCGGAGGTAAACTCAGAAACTGCTCAACCGATTTTGATGAAATTTGGCTCATTGTGTGTAGTTTTGTCCAAATTAAAAGATAGGATAGTTTTTATCTTGATAATTGATCAGCAATATCTCTTTTATTGAAGATTAAATGCTCATTATATTAAATTGAGTGTGATTATTTGTAAGCTCTATAAATTTTTCAACAGATGGCGGTGTAATTTGATTTATTGACACAATGCATTTTTTTCGATATTTAGGGTGGGTAAGCATCCAGTTGCCAAATCTATTTTTTCCCGTTTGGACGTGGAAAATCCGTGTTTTTTCCATTGGCAATTATGTGTGGGGAAAACACCGAATCTATTTGTCATAACCTGTTTCAGGTAGAACCAAGTGCTATATTCTAAAAAATTAATTTGGTACATTTTGGCTGTCTATTGTGATTATACTAAGCCTTATAACAATTATATTCTTTATAAGTTCCTTTTCCATTTTACAATAAAAACTTTAACCCTTCTTAATTCTTTACCAAATAATTTTAAATGTGGCAAAAAGTTCTTTAAATCCAGTAGGTTGTTAGATTAGCTGAAACGTTTTTATCTTTATCAGTGAATTTTGATTTGACTACATTAAAAAGGACAACATATAATTAATTCAACGCTTTATAGCCACTGAGCCACAGTAAAGCGTCTACTCGTAGTTTATAAAAATAATTAATTAGATTGCTGATGACTCCCAGCATGACATTTCAAAACAATTATTGGCCTTAGTCATGGAGTGAGCAATTGTGATACCATTATATTCTCTCGCTATTTGTATTTTAAATTAGTAATGAGAAGAAAAAGAATCTATTTCTAAATATTTTAATTGTAACATTTTTTATATATAAAAAACAATATGATTATTATAATATTGAATCAATTTTATTTGAATTAATGGGGCCTATTTTATATGATTTTTTTCATTTATGACTATTTTTTAAAGTATATTTCCCTTAGTGAATTTTTCCTTGTTCGAAAAAAAAAGCGAATGTCCGGTTGAAACTTTCTATTGGTCCATAGAATGTGATCTATTCAAGCCTATTGTCACTATCATCCTTCATAATGATGTCTTTTTTAATCTTTTGTCAAGGTTTTTATAATTTTCTTTATAATCTTAAAATATTTAGAAAAGGGGTTCCTAACGTCCTTCTAGAGCGCCATTCTGTTCTCCCATTGTCAAATCACCTTTTGTCTAGGGTTGCAATACAGTCCTTGAATACGATCTTCTTCAATTTCAATCCGTCCTTAACATTTGAAAGAATAATAGGATAATAATGGTATGTTTAAAGATTGAATGAAACTTCATAAATCATAGGTTGTTTCATGAGTTCGGTTTGCCCTTTTGTACCTAAAGTTATCTTTAATCGACTATCTTGTTGACACGAAAGTTTTTTTTTTATAATACGTAATGTTCCTTATCTGTCGTTAAATACAAAGATGTATATTTAGCTCTTAATTAATTATTACACTGATAAGATTTTTAATAGAAAGTTTATAATTGGAAAAAAAATACTTTCCGAAGGTATTTAATGTCCTACCTGTTCCGGAATTCCTGATATTCATGAATTATTTTAATCTATATTTCGCGAATTAACGTTATGGTTTTTGGCCTTCGAAACCTGTTGATTTTTTGCAATTTTGTTTTCTATTGTTAAAACATAATTAAGGAGATTGCTTTCGACCTTCAGTTGGCTGCTTTTCGATGACCAGTATACAATATAGTAAATTGCCTCAATTTGTAAATATGACACTCTTAAAATTAACGCAGTGTAATTTATGCATGTCTAGAGGTCAAATTCGTTATCAATCTAATTACTTCTTTCTAATTCATAATTTTCTTTGAGGTAACAAAAAAGATAATAAAAACTCTTCTATAAGGATTGATGTTATAAAAAACACTATTATAAAGTGATTATAATATTCAAATTTTGGAGATGTTTTAGACTACTTTCAGATTAATCAGGTTTGAGAAATAACTTAGAGTAGCCGGGCCGGGATAGCCGAGCGTGTTTGAGCGCGACCCGTTTTAGCATGCTGGAGCCGAACGGTGGTGGTTCGAATCCGCCCTGCGATGGTTGACTTTTATTTCGTGGAGGCCCCACGGAGTAAATCTCGACCCAACCACCTTGGTTAGAATAGGTTGGTTACATCTCTGGAGTAACCCCCCCCCCCCCCCCCCCCCGTATGCCACACTCTCAGAGTAGTCTCTATTTATAAAAAACAGTTGACAGTATTCTGTCAATTCATTTTAATGTTAAACGCTTTCCTTATATTGAAGCATTTACAAAACGGATTTTTTGTTTGTTTTTTTATACTAATAAGTTAGTCAAGTCTATTATTGTTCGGCAATAAATTTTTCTTATTTTAGAAAACAATGCGTCACGCAGATTCATTTTGCAAAAATTAATAAAATATAGATATTATCAAATTTCTCTTAAAAAAAAGAACTGGACATTCAACATGCTATTCAAGAAAAATAGACTTGGCTAACTTGTTACTGTAAAAAAAAAAAAAATCCGATTTGTAAAAAAGCTTTTGAAAATGCTTCAATATAAGGGTAACGTTAAACAATAAAATGAAATCGCAGAATAAAGGTTTTTTTTAAATGGATACTACTCTAAGCTTTAAGAAATAGCTTAGAGTAGTATCCTAGTTAAAAATAAAAAATTTCTCGATTTTTCGTTTTATTATATTCACTAATCATGTGTTATTATATTTATGTTTTAGGGACATGGCGGAGAACAGGATACAGAATGCTGCCAAGATGACGATGATACGTAGGCAGCCGGTGGACATCGAGTTCACGGATCTGTGTTACAGCGTCCCCGTCAGCAGAACATGTGAGTTGTACCTTGGATTTATTGCCTTAACACACGCCCAAGCAAAATTTTGATTGAAGCAACTCATAACAGGTGGTTTGGTAAAAGTCACGTTTCGTAATATTCATGTGTGGGTAAATAGATTAATGGTTTTTGAAGATAAATATTGAATGGAATAAAAAAAAAAAGTAGATTCGAGCGTCTAGTATGATTACGCAAGGTTTGGTGGATTCCTCCTCGAAGTCGGGTGATACACCTTTCGGTTTGTAGAGCTGCTTCGAAGAGGTATGTTAATTCCTTCGTGTTGGGGTCTTGCCTTTCATGAGCAAGTAATGATGAATCAACCCTAGATGGAAAAAAACAAAACAAAAAAAAACAAACACTAAGTTTAATTTTTACATTTCTCTTCGAACATGTATCAGTTTTTTTTTGTTTACCGTCAATTTATGCCACTAAGCCTAATCGGACGGTCGCAGGTTCGCGTTCTGAGGTGGCCCTAGCATGTTTTAATGGGAGTAAAAAATCCTTGGCTATGCCGTTCCTCGGATAGGACGTAAAACAGAGGTCCCCAGCATGTGCGATGTCAGCTACTCGTAAAAGATCCCTATCCAAATTATGCCTGGATAGGCAGGGCTCCCACTATAGCATCGTCCAATTAGCCTTAGTAGCATAAAGTGACGTCAAACAAACAAATAAACATGTATTAGTTGCGACATTGAATCGTTGTCATTGTTTAATGATTAATTTGTGATGCCAAAGACAATTCGGTTCATCCCCAAAATTATAAATATGTGTACAGTCATCTATTACGAAACCACACATACGTACTCTTTATCTCTTCCTTCAACAATAATCTATGCGTATACAATAGAATTAGAATCGGCAAAGATGTAAAGATATCAGCCCATAAGTAGGCAATTGAAATGGGACTGGATGAGAAATCTCCTTTTTTTTCATTAAGGAACAAAATCAAGGCTGGAAATAGTTGCATTACTGCAACTATCCTTCCTCATGCCATAACCTAATTTATCAACGCGTTTGCTAATATATGTGGCAGATGCGAAAGAATACGAGGCCTGTATGACCAATAGCGTTAAAGCTTTGCTCGCTATAGGATTCTTGAGTCTAGCGAAACCGTTTTCGATCCGGCCTGGTTGAATCATATTCATCAGGCGTGGGCCTTTTAATGAATCTTGACCTTTTCAATCCTGGTAGAATAACACCAATTAACCCAGACTGGAAGGAGTATAGAAAAAAAGTGCGTATAAAGATATATTGTAAACAGAATGTGGAGAACAGCGGTTGGATAAGATAAATTATTGTTTAAAATATAAAATAGGAAACATTAAAAAAATGTCAAAACATTTGCTATTTTTGCACAATAAATATTATTCATGTGGCTGTTAAAATCGTCTAAAATTTGGATACTGGATACTGGAATGTAAAAAGAAGTATTTATTCGTATAATTAATCCGTTTATCTGTGGACTGTTCAAGTCCACAGATAAACGGTTCATGTTGCATACTACATGTTATACACGATATTCATGTTGCATACTACATGATTTAAATTTACATCAGATGTATCATTAATTTTTGCATCATGTTTATATGGAGGAATTTATTTTGATCAAAATATGCGGAAACTTATTTCTAAGACACCTGGCCTTGTAGCCAATGATAGGAAGCCGTAGTTCGTCGCCCGGTCGATGGTCGTAAAATTCCTGTTCTCTTTGTTGAGTCAAAGTTTGATGAATGTTTCGGGTCCTCTTGAATCAATGAATATCTTTACATCTCACGCTCGAACAAAATATAAATATTTTTACCGATATTAATAAATGTATGTTGGTGATGTTTATGAAAATGGTGGGGGATGTGAGATAAGTGTACTGCAAATTATAAATGAAGGTTTGTCTTATAGCTGATCTGTAAAGTGCAGTTAAAGCTATCAGGGACGGATCCAGGGGAGGGGGGTCACAGGAGTCATGAACCTCAACTCCCTCCAATTTTTTTGTAATTTATATATATTTTTTTTCGTATTGTTGAAGGAATAATAACAATTTTATAGCTACTAAACCCTAAAAGTAACAGTTTGGGTTGTTTAGATCGCAGTCCTTTCTGATGCAAAGATATAATTCTTCTTACTTTGCTTAGACTGGTGGAGAGGGGGGCTCGTGAACTCCCTCCTAACTTGGTGCTAAATCCACCCCTGAAAGCTAGTTTATAGTAAGCATTTCGCTATCGACGATACTTATTTCGGTACTACTTCTATCGATACTTTATGGTCCTGATCTGGAATGAGAGAAGAAAGCTCTTTTAATTAAACTGAAAATGACGCGATAAGAGTTGGCTTATATTACGATTACGTAATCTATCGAAAATTCCAGGCTCAGAAGTAACATAGCTGAAGCGTTACCATTTTCTTTCTTTCCTAACCCTATCCGTAAGAGGTAATGAATCTACTAACTTGAAGTTCCTTGCTTTGTGGTCGTCCATTCTTTCTTTGCTTTTTAGTTGAATGCAAACATTCCTTCAGAGCAACGCTTAGTATATAAATACATATAAAATTGTTCTCCGCTTTATATAGAAAAATATTGACCTCCGTATAACTGTTGACTATATCCGTATAACTATTGACCTCCGTATATTTTCCGTCATATTGTCCGCCTTTAATAAAGATTTTTCCCTTTTAACCCTCTTTTTGAATTTTTTTTTGTGACATTTCAAATTGGTAAAGAAATTCGATGTGGCAACAAGGCTATTGGTAGATTTGATATACATATAACATTTCAGAAATTATGAAATGATTTAAAAATAATTGGCAGGGCCGCAGCATCTCCGACTCCCCGCTGGCGTTGCGGGTTCGAATCCCGCCCAAGCCTGCTTGATTCTGTTCGGTGACGGCCTCACTGAACAGACTCAGCCTTGCCATGGATTAGAAGAGGTTGGTTACCCGTAGATAACCCTCCTGATTAGCCCTCGTGGCATAAAGCGGACGTTTAAAAAAAAAAAAAATAATTAGGTACTTCGTGAAATTCTTTTCTGCTTCCTCATATATAAATCCAAGAAACATTTCGTTTATTTTTATCCGATTTTCCAATCTAAATGAAGGAAAATATGACCTCAGGTTCGGCGCTCACCAACTTTTTTTTTGAGAGAGAGAGAGACTTTCATCAAATAGCAGATCCTATCAACACCTTGATTATGCATACGTTCTTTTTAAAAGTAATTACTTGCATTGTTGAAGAACAGTGTTTAAATTGCATACACGTGATGAGTTTGCTGAAGACAAGCAGCCCACTTCCTCCTGAATTCATCAAGGCTCAGCGACAGCTCGAAATGACATTCCGTCACCGAGCCGATGAACTTGGACGTAGCCAATCAGAATAAAGTTCACTAGGCCGAGGTGATGCCTATGACAAATGTTCAATCTGTTGATTAACGAGTACGATTTTGTTTCTCTTATTGCAGATACCACATAGTCAACATGGCCAATGAGGGACACCTTGTCAAGTGTAACGCAATCAACACATGTAGTACGCTTTCAAGAATCGATTCATGAATTTGCATTCGGACTAATAATTATTGGCTTATACAGATGATAGGTATATTTTAACTTAACAAGGATATATAAAAAAAATTGGAACTGTTAATTTTTTCTATTTTTATGGGACGTGCCCACCATCCTTATAATAAAGTTTGTGGGAACTTATTATTTGGTGAAGATCATTGAAATAGTTAAAGAACGATTCAAGTGATTATTTTTTTACGACATCGCTTCGAGCCCGCTAGCACGTTTTTAGTAGGCATTGCCTGGCCACCTTATGTGGCCACGAACGGATTGATCAGCAACAAAAAATGGCATTGCAAAATACTATCAGCTGTATTATACTCATATTGTTTAATCTCATCTACAACTGATTTTCTACTCTAATGCCATTAGATAATTTGAAATAATATTTATACTTTTTTAAAAACAACAATACCAATCAGAACTGCTTCGTATTTAGCTACATTATACCCCAACTGACCACATTCCAACTTTTTTTTTCAGTATCTGGAAAAACTCGACGGTTCCTTTGGTTTGTTGATTTGGTTCCTCCAGTTGGGTAAACAAAAATGATTGGGCGAATGGTCTAGTAGTCTTTACAGCTTGCTACGAACATTCGTATATACCTGAGTATTTCAGTTATGACTTTACAACAGTTGTTAGTTCTTTTAAGGAATAGATTGTTCGGAGTCTCTCGACATCAATTCATCCTAAATATGGTTTAAACTTTCCGGGTTATAAGCTTTCCATATGTTTATTGCCAATCCTGAAGTGACAATAAATCTTCATTATACCTCAGGTTAGAGACTGTAACTCGTCTTGGTGTTACGAACAGGTATTGCTTGGTTGCAAATCACACACCGAAACCGGTCATAATAGTGGGCAGTAAAACACTATTTTCTGTGTGATGGCATGATTCCCCCCTCTTTACCTGATAGATTCATTTCCACCGTCACATCTCTTTTTGAGAAAGAATCTCCACAAGATGAGGATCCTGTTAGGGATGGTTAGTTCAGGAGAGGTCTAAGTAACAAGAAGCTTTATACATTTTCAATGAGCTAGATATTGTTAGGATCATTAAATTGAGGAAACTGACCAAGTCACTTCATGAGATTGGCAAATCCGGGGAATCCTTAGAGAAGAGAATAAAAGTTGGTGATGATATTCGAAGCAGCATTGAGTTATATTTGTTTAAATATTTGCAGAAAGACAGCTGTGGCTCAATGCATTAACTTAAAAAAAAGGAAATCTGAAGGATCTTTTTCAGAACTGGAATGATGGACGCAGTTTGTTATCGAATTCAATTCGACTTCCGTAGACACCTATATACCTGATATGTTACCTGGCCATATTAATGGTGCTAGATTTAGGGGTGAATAACAAAGAAATTGCACATATAAACGGTTCCTTGTTTCACCACACAGTTTTTGTTTATCGTATCTCGTATTGGGAAATTATTACAGCTGAAAGATCAGAGAAAGTTGTTATAATACGATTTTACGCAACATAGAGTAAAAGAATCTTATTTTTTTTCCTTTCCTTCTTATTTTTTTTATCTCGGTGTTAAATCAAAGAGAAGAAGGGTGCAGTAGAAGGGTACATCCCACCTCAATACCTCTTTGCTAGGAATATTTTTTAATAATAACATTTCTTTTAATGAATTACGTTAAAGATTGTTTTTTGACGATTTGAACATTTTTATTATTAAAGTTTTTTTATTGTCCTTATGTAGTAATCCGCCGCAAATGTTTTTTGCCACCCAGCAGTTTGTAAATGAACTATGTAAATTTTATTGATGGTGACATTAGAATGCCAGTTTTTATCTTTAGTCTAATAAGAGGAAAATATATTATTTTTAACCAAAAAAACTTCTTTTTGTGTTAATAAACTTTTATTTTTTATTATATATAAATATTATTTTTTTCCGATTCCAGGGTATAGTAGCTATGTAACTGCATTATTTTTATTAAATATTAAATAATATTAATAGCCAAAATAGTTGAGGGGTTTATTACCCTTGAGACACCTAATGATGTAAAGCTATCGATATTACTATCGATAGTTTTTAACAATCGAAAATATCGATAGTTTTTTTAACTATCGATAGTACCTACTATCGAAAACTTGGTTTTCTAAGCATTAAGTGATAGCCTCTGCCACTAAGCACCCACAAAATCCGAGGAAATGAAAAATAAAATGAAGGTAACTTTATTAATATGAAATGTAATTTTATTTAAGTTTCTAACTATAAATGCTTTTGCTACTCTATAAAAAAAGTATTAACTTTACGCAAAAAAGTATAAGACTTGCAAATTCAATGGTTTGCTCACATGGTTTAATCTCATACCTTCCAACTTGATGAATTAATATACAAATAAAACAACTGATTGCCTGCCAGTCCCTTGGCTTAAAAATTACTTGGTTCATTGCATAGATACAAAATCACAGTGCTTGTAAAAAAATATTTTCAACCTCTCTTAATCAACTACCTGAGAACATTTTTTTTGGAACTATACACGTTCCAAAGTAAGGTATAAAAAAATTAGATACATTCCAGGATTCTGTTTCGAATGTTGTTACGTCAAATCAACTACTTCGAAAACTGGAAATCATGGTTTCATGGTAATTTGAGGAGGGTTGGTATATTTTTCGTCTAAATACAGTTTCTTCGACATTTTGATAAACTATTTTTATTTTTATTATAAAAATTCTATTCTTTGTGGTTAAGACTAAACTTGAAAGTGATAAAAATTATTTCAAGGAATAATGGGACCCATTCTTTATTTAGAGAAATATTCATCTATTAACGTGCTTTATAGCCCCCACCCCCCGATCATCACTTCATACTATCGATAGCGGAGACTATCGATGGTTTTACATCACTTGAGACGCCCCTCACCCTGGATAATGACCGCACAACACATGTGAAAGAGTACATTGATGAGATCGGTATTAATATTATTCCTTGACCACTTCATACTAACCCTGACCTGAACCCAATGAAATATGCTCCAATAATCCAACAATGAAAGGACCAGTTAAGGTCTGGTCACACAAACCGCACCGCAACACGGGAGTGTTTTTTTTATTTTTATTTAATGACTTTTTTATTGAACAAAAATTTATTTCCTTTAAGACAACATACTCTTGGTCATTGACCATCAGAGGTTGAGATAGCGGCTAATTATTTTGTTTTATTTTCATTGAAAATAATTTGTAACCCTAAAATTTAAACACAAATTGGTTTGTAAAAATATTTTGTACACACAATACAACACGGGAGTGTATCGGATCAGATTGATTTACGGAGGATATATAGTAACCGGTCACGCATGCCCGACCCAGGGTCAACCGACTCGTTACTATCTATCCTTCGTATTTGCATCAGAAACGATACTCGCCCGTGCTGCGGTGCGCTTATGTGTGAGACCTTTAGAAGGTGTTTCCGACATAGACCAAAACCCGAGATACTCTCCAGGGCCAAAAAAAAAAAAAAAAAAATCAATGTGCCCCGGTTTTTTTGGCCACGAGTGTATTTAAATTTTGAAATTGTATCCAGTTTAACCCAATACAGTAGCATTTGTTACTTAAGGTTATCTAAGAACTTACTGAAAGCGGTCCAGCAGCCTAGGAGAATCTAGAACGACATAGTAACAGTTTTTAGATTATTAATTCACAAGAATTTTAAGCAAATTCAAAAAATTATTTTCAATCCATTGGTACATTTGTACTTTGTACCCGTTTAGGAAGTTCTAAAAATTTCTACATTTGACCTAAATTATTCATATTTGATTGTTCATACATATATCTCTTTCTTCACCCAGGACAGAAATGTTTATTCATAAGTCTCGTTTGGATATTACAGCTTTTAATGAGTAATAGAGAGCATTGTTGTTTAGACCCATGCATATGAATGCAACCGTTTCCTATGTAAATTTACAGCCCACTTCTTTAAATTTCTTTGTATTGTAATCTGTACATTCATGAAATAATTGGGCGTGGTAGTTTCATGTAAAATAGTCAACATTAAAAAAAAAAATATATTAAACTATATCCAATAATGTATTTTCTTAAATTCTAATAACTATATTTGTTTGGGTTTACTGAGATTTTTAAAAAGTATAACGTAATATATTTATCCTGAGAAAATCCCCTTGAACTTAAGGTAGGGGTAAAAATATATATTAACAACAATTAAAAAAAAAAAAAAAAAGAAAAAAACATTCCCCTGATATATCGATATAATCGTAGCTAAATAAGAATAGGCAAGACAAAATTCATTAGTTTAAAAATCAAACATTGAAACAAATCATTTGTTTATTTTTATTTTATTTTTTAATAAGTATTTATTATCTTATTTGTAAAAATAAAGCTAAAAGGAAAAAAGTTACTTCTGTCAAAAGGACTAAAAAACAAAACAAAAAGTACTTATGTAAAATTAAAATTATAGTTCTGTTACGTTTACATAGGAAGAGAGTTTTGACTTTGTAATTTACTTCAAATGCCACCGAAAATATAAAATAATTTAAATTTCACCTTTAATAAATGTATTTATATACTCAATAGAGTAGCATACTTTACTTTATACCAGTATTAATTTTGCACGTAATAATAGTGTTCATCATATTATAAAATTAAATTCAATATTAATTGTTAACTATATTATATTTGTTTGTTTGTCACTTTATGCCACTAAGGCTAATCGGACGATGATGCAGTGGTAATTTAAATTTTGCCTATCTTGTTATAATTAGGAAAGGGATCTTTAACGAGTACCTGTCATCGTCCAGGCTCGGGACCTCCATTTTACGTCCCTTCTGAGGGACGGCATAGCCAAGGATTTGTTTCTCCCTTTTAAAAATCCTAGGGCCTCCGCGGGACACGAACCTGCAACCTTCAGTATTGTAGGTTACCATGCTAACCACTATACCACAGGTGACCTCACTAACTATATTATGAATGATCACCTCAGAAAAATCATACTTGGGAGACCAATTTTCAAAGCCTGTTTAAGTAGTCTTCTTGCATTTCCGAAATTTCATATAAGTTTTTTACTTAATTTTAATTCTTTTAAACAACCTTCGACTTTATTTTAGGCTTATGTTCATTTCGTCATAAATTGTATGCTTTGTGCTTATTTATTTTATATTTGTTACTAACACAGTTGTTTCTTACAATTTAAATATGCTATGTAGGTTTTGTAGATTTCAAAGCACCAATACTATTTGTTCGTGTTGGAAAATCCTTAAGCCTTCAAATAAATATATTTTATTGTTTGCCTCAGGACTTACTTTGTTATGGACTTTTTTCGGCTAAAAATATTACTTTCACATCAATAGATTGATTAAAAACTTACGTTAATGTGGTTTGGTTCATTTTACAATATTTTTTTACACATCTGAATCAACAGATTATTCTGTTCAAAATGGTATTTATATTCTGGATCACATGTAACCAGTTTTTTAATATTTCTCAAATAAGTTCCTTTCTGTTAAATATAAAAATCTCGTTTGTTAATTTACTTCTCAATTTGATATTTTGATGATAATTTGAGACTATTAATTTGATTGTGTATTTCATGAAGTTTAACGCTATTTAATTTGTTTGAGATTAGGTTTAAGATTAGATTTTGATTAAAGTCTTATTGCTTTATTGTCAAACGATTCTTTTTGAGGTTATTGGTAATATGGACATTTTTTCCGATCTTGTTAAGATTATTCCTGCGAGAACCCCTCTGTAAGTATCCAAAATGAGAAACTAAGAACTTTCGCACGTCTCTTGGCAGAATTTCAATGAAATTTCCTAATTCTGTCTTGCTGTTAATCTGATTTCTCTCTGAACGTAACTGACCTAGTGAAGGATACGTAATCGCTGCTAGTATGAACAAGCTTCATAGTTAACAATTAAAACAGAAAAACTTGAGCTATTTTATCATACCACATAAACATGATCAAGTTAATTCTTGAACTTCGGTATAGCGATAGATAGTAGATAAGCTCAAAATTTTCCAAAGCAATATGTAACAGAATATTGGATTCATACGAATCGAATACTGCCTTTTATACAAAATTATCTGATAAAAACATTATTTCACTATTTTGTTTCCATTTTATTTTTCATTATTAAGAAAATCTTTACGCTAGCGGTCATCAACATCGCTCTTAAATTTTTATTGCTTTAGTCAATCCGTTTCGGTTACGTAGGGTCATTTTAAACAACAAAAACTACGACGAATCATCATTTCTTTTAATATAAAAATCTTCTAATTTGACAGCTCACTTTTGTTTCTTTTTTTTATTACCCTTATCTTATTGGCGATTCATAATTAATTAATAAATATTATACGGGAGAAGTCAATACTGAAACTTCTTACGGGCACCATCATCCAGATACCACCCAATTGCTATCTCTTATCAGGAAACCAATGTTTAGTATTACAAAGTGAAAAAATAAATTCAAACGTATATTAATTATTTATTTTACCGAATCTAAGTTCCAACTTGGACCTTGACTTCTCACACAACTTTCTTTCTATCATTCCAATCCAGAGTCCTGATTCGCCGATCAGTTCCAAATTCCAATCCAGAGCTTTGCCATATCTCCATCTTGATCCTTGTTGCGGCCCCAGAAAAAAATTTCGGATGTGTCGGTATAAAGAAAAAAAAAAATACCGATTGAAATTGAAGGGTTCTTCTTCTGTTAAGGAGTTCTTGTACAACAGAGTACCGTAGTCTGGAGTGAACTGAAACCACTGAACATTATGCCAGGAAAATAATTCCCCATCCCAATTCTTTATCCTTAATACTAAATCTGTCTTGAGAATCTCTGAAAAAAAAACCAAGAAAATCTTCCTGTTTCATTTCAATTACTTGATATGGCATTTTCTTTCCGGTTCCCCTAACTAGCTGAAACCAATCGTGAGGATGATAAATTGGGATTTGTTTTGTTTTTCTGTCATTGAGTAGTCAACATCACTCACATTGAGTGGTCTACAACGCCCCACGATGTACGTCATCTCCATTCATACCAGCTGTACCACTAATAAGACTGTGGCTCCAATAAAATTGATTTAAGTAGTGACCGGTATTTAGAGAATATGTTGACTTAAGACCTTAATACCAAAAAGGAATTTATAAAATTGACTTAAGGCTATAATATCAATTGGTACAACTAATCAATTTTTAAAGTTTGGCTTAAGACCTTAATACTAACCGGTAGCTCTGATTTCGTGCTGTAATATTACGACATAATCTCCAATTGCTCAAATTGTAACTTAAGCCCTTATGACCGCGCATCAAAGATATATAATAATAGTTGAGCCTGTTAAATACTTGGATGGTTGACCCCTTAACAGGAGACGACTCACACTAACCCGGCAACCCTTCCCTGTGTAATAAATCGACATCTCAGTGTGGTTTAAAAAATATTTAGCGTATCCATATTAATGCGTAATTTTGTAAAACTCAATCTTCTACATCTATTAAGAATATTAACAATATTTATTACAATATTAACAATAATTATTAACAATCAATGGACTTGATGATATAACACTTGAAGCGGTTGCTAAAGAGGTAGCAGTAATACGATGTGAGTAATTTTTCTAAGTTTGAACAATCACCTATACTTCATTGTTATTCTATAAGAGACACGGTTTCTTTTGATAAACAATTATTCCTTTTTTAGCCAACAACAATGTCTCCATTTTCTTAGACAGCCGTGACGCACTATATATATATATATATTTATATATGAGCAGACCCGGCCACGCGTTGCTAGGGCTCAATAGCAACAGTGTGTTGAATTAATTACATCCTATTTTTTTAATACAGTCAAATGAAAATTCACTGATAAAGGTAAAAACTTTTCAACTAGGTAATCTAAAAACCAACGGGATTTAAAATAGAGCTTTACGCCAAATTTAAAATTGTTTGGTCAAGAATTAAGAAGTGTTCAAGTTCGTATTTTTTACATCTCATATTTGAATACTGTAAGTATTAATGAACCTTTTAATTAGCACTAACTGGATTATTTCAGCATAGGCGAGATCAAATATAAATTATACAAATGTAAAAGGAACTAATAAAGAATATAATTGGAATAGGGTTTAGTACAATCACAATAGACTTTTACCAAAAATGTACCAAAATAATCTTTTGCCATAATACAGTAACAGTCAAAAGTTTAGACTCACTTGTATTTAATTCACAATCTTCAAGTTTAAAATAATTATTGTAACTCAAGAGGTAACATTTCAAAAATTATATGATTGTTTCGAATACAATCTATATAAATAAAGATCAAATTCTTTTTGTTTGTTGGTTCTTTAATGAAATCCATACCGTTTGTCCTAAATTTTCCAAATTTCGCTCAGTGGTTCTTTTATACCAGGTGCGGATACCTGTTCATATTAAAATTGCATAACTTCAGCCAATCTCTGGGTATATTCTTTATTGTTATAAAAATCGTTAGATTTTTACGAAATCAACCGTTGGAGTCGAAAAAATCTCATTTCTGTCCTAACGAACTTTTCTTGACTTACGGCTTTTCTCATTGCTTTCCAAGTTCCCTGGGTGAAAGCGGGATATACAGCTAGTTATAAATAAAATTATAGTTGTTATGTTGTTCAATAAATAAAATATTGTTATTTATTTATTTTACAAAATCTAAGGGTGAGTCTAAACATTTGACTGGTACTGTACATATTAATTAAATTCAGAATACCACATAAATCGTATGAGTAGGTTATACCTGAAACAGGTTATGACAGTACTACTTATCAAAAACATAAAATTTTAATTTTATGAATAAGATAGATAACGTTAATTTATATCTCTTTATAATAATAATTTAGTTTTATTTTAAAATTATTATAATTAACAATTTATAATCTATATTATCTATAAAATCAATAAATAATCTATTTATTGAAGATCTAATAGGTGCATAATGATTTCGGTTAATCTGTCTTTTGCTAAAACAAATAGATTCGATGTTTTTCCCACGCTACACATAATTGCCCATTGGAAAAAACAGGGATTTTCCTAGTAATAGTCGGAAAAACTAGATTGGTTACTGGATGCTTACCCACCCTAAATATCGAAAGAAAACTTAGTGTTGTGTCAATAAATCAACTTACACCGCCATCTGTTGGACATTTAGATAACTTACAAATAATCACACTCAATTGTAGGATAATAAGCATTTAAATTGGAATTAAAGGAATATTGTGGTCAATAATCAAGATAAAAACTATCCTATCTTTTAAATTGGACAAAACTACACACAATGAGTCAAAGTTTATAAAGATTGGTTGAGTAGTTTCTGAGTTTACCGCCGACAAACATCGGGACACGAGATTTTTATATATATATATAAAAAATAAAAATATATTATGATTGTTTATTATCGTATTTAATAATTTTAGGTAACAAGCTGATCCTGCGGAACGTCAGCGGTTACTTCAAGTCTGGAGAGCTGACTGCTATCCTCGGCCCTTCCGGTGCGGGGAAAAGTACCCTTCTCAATGTCTTAGCCGGCTATAGGTAAGTTACAATTTATTTATTATAATATTAATCTACATTTTATTAAATAATTTAATAATATATGTATATTTTCATTACTTGTGAATGTTCATTTGACGCTTTAACAATCTATTATATAAAATCCTATCTAAACCCTGCCACGCTTTGCTGTTGCTTAGGTATTCCAATAAAACCTTTTACGCTTTACTCTAATAATATCTTTTAGAGAAATAAATCATCTTAATCCGGTGAAATTTACTCCCAAGACACCATTGCAAATAATTGCCTACTTTAAATTACTGTTGAATAGAATAGGATTCTAAATTTTGACTGGCATTTTTAAATATTACACCTAAATATAACTTACATTCCTCTACATAACAGGAAGGAACGTTATAAGTTCCTTATAACAGTCCATTTTTATCCAAAACTTTCATTTTGCACAAAAATAATAACGAAAAATATATTTTTCTATTCCTAATGAATTTTTTCCCTTGGGTATAATTTTTTCATTTTTAAATTGTTTAATAAACTATTTTTTTTATTAACAAATAAAGTAGACATGGCCGCTAATTGGTTACATATCAAGGTTCTGAAGAAGTTTCAGATTTATCCATTCAAAACTTTTCGAGTTTTGAGGCAAAAAACATATATTACATATATTTATTTACAACATGTTATATATTTATGTAAGATAATTTACATTGAATAGCTTCGTCCTGATTCACTCAGTTAACACTGATTGGTTGAACCTTCACAATAAACGTTGGAAGTTTTATTTTCCCAGATCTGAGTAC
Organism: Aelia acuminata; assembly: GCA_911387785.2. Taxonomy (NCBI): domain Eukaryota; kingdom Metazoa; phylum Arthropoda; class Insecta; order Hemiptera; family Pentatomidae; genus Aelia; species Aelia acuminata. The sequence continues at coordinate 55,408,761 of OU426983.1, read as the reverse complement.
TCTAGAGACATCATTTATAATGTTAATATTTAGATTATATTTATACCTAATACTATGAACACAGAAAAGAATGTTACTTTCTCACATTAATTAGAGCAATGGAGTTAACGACAACCATTCTAATTAGAAATTTAATTATTCTTATAAGCACTCAGAAGAAAAATGATAAGAAAGGTTGCTGACCCGTTACACTTTGAGTGGTCATTATTAGATGTATTTGTTTGTTATTGTTTTTTTCTTCGGCTTAAATGCCTTGTAAATCTTTGGTCACCGTGAATTATTCTGCTTTTCACCTCTGCCTGCCTAGTGGTCCTTCTCCTCCGTGTGTAAATATTCTGATATCGATTCGCTCCAATTATCTTTCGGGATTCTTATATCCTTGAATTCTTTTTTAATTCTTCTATCAAACGTCTCGCAACCTGAACCAGCTTAGTTTTAATTAGAAATTTAGTGTGATTTCACAACTTTAGAAAGAAAGATGAAAGAAGTATTTATTGAGGTTATTTGAAACCTTGGTTGATTAAATCTACCTACATTCTGGAACGATTTACCACCAACGCAAATCTTGTTTATTAAGCTTGATATTTTTTTTTCTTCGGTTGGCTCACAGATCTTGATCGGTGACCTAAACTAGATCTTTTCATCACTGTCTAAAATGTTTTTAGATAAGTTGACTTTAGGACGATTTTCTCTGCTTCTATTATCACAGACATATGCAGCTACGTTCCTTTTTATTGCTTATAGTAGTATATACTCATATTTTAAACCACTTATAATATTTATTGGGGCCCGGTGTGGCTGTGCGGTAAAGCGCCGTACTCCCATGCCGGAGTTGCGGGTTCGAGTCCCGCCTTGGGTGGTGCTTTTCTTTCGTAGGAGAAGTATCACCCAGTGCCATGGGTGTTAGTATGGGCAGTATAGGGCTTCAGTGGAAGCCTTAAAGTCCCAAAAATAAAATAAATATTTATTGAATTTAGGATGGTGTGTTGTCAACTTAATCATTGCCCCTTATTTATGTTACAAAAAGAAATATGAGTAATAAAATTTGATATCTTTGATGGCACCCAAGTAAGCTAAATTATCAAATCTTGTAACTTTAAAGACTGAGGAAAAAAATAAAAATTGTTTCATTATTTGAGACGCGTATGGAATTAAGATAGGGTTTTTGAAGCTGTAATGGTGCCAATTGAACTACAAGATTTTTCAAAGAGTCTGTAAGTAGTAAAAAACGTCGATAAAGTGTTAGAACTAAATCGAGACTTGATCAAGTCACTATGTACTTTTTTTATTGAAATATCATTGAACTTAAAACTGAAAATAAATATACGAGGGTCATTCAATAAGTAAAGAGCTATAGCTCAAAAACGCTTTATTCCAATCTTTCAAAATTAAGGCTATTTCTACACACAATCACCCCCCACAGTTATGCACTTGTCCCATCTTTCTTGCAGCTTTCTAATTCCCTTGGCGAAGAATTCTTTCGATTTACCCCGAAGCCACTTTTGCACCGCTTCCTTAACTTTCTCATAGTTAGTAAATCTTTTTCGACGTCTTTGAGTGGTCCAAACAGGTAAAAATCAGATGCGAGGTCGGGACTGTAGGCAGGACGAGGTAAGACCTCCCAACCCAATTCTTGAAGCTTATCACGGGTCAGCTGGGCAGTATGAGGGCGGGCGTTATCGTGCTGAAGAATGACCCCTTTTGACAAGAGTCCACGGCGTTTACTCCTAACAGCTTGTCTAACTTTGTGTTCTAGAATCTCACTGTAGTATTGGCTATTGATAGTTAGCTGATCTTCAAGGTAATCGCAATAGACTGGACCCTGTTAGTCCCAAAAGATGGTCACCTTCACTTTACCGGCGGAAGGTTGAACCATGAATTTTTTGCGAATGGGAGAGCTAGTGTGTTAGTATTGATGGATCCAGACCTCGTCGCTGGTCACTATTCTTTCAAAAAAAGCGTCTCCTTCAATCAAACTAATGCTAAACTTGGATTTGCCATGATGAATTGAAAATTTTGAGGTTATTTTGACATAATATGATGAAACAGCTGATCACAGGTCGCCAACTAACACCCCTAAAAAGATTGTACACATTCATTGATAGTTTCAAAATTATGGAATTTGTCTCTTTACTTATTTTATACTTATGTTATAGTTTATATTGTCTTGAGTGTGTTGAGATATAAGGGAAATGTTTGAACACGTAGAAAAAATTAGATATTTAATTTCTACTTTGGAATTGAAGGAATTGATGAGAAATAATATATAGTTAAGAATAATATAAAGCCGGAAATTTATTATTTTTTTATTCCAAAATTGCTTACCTTACCCTTTCTGTCTCGGAACTTAAAAATTAAAATTTATGCAAAACCACTATTCTTCCTGTTGTCCTTTATGGATGCAAAGTGTGGCGGTTTACATTGAGTGCGACTAAATTGGGCTATTGACTGACTTGGATATGAAGCCGCATCGACGAGCATTTAAAATTGCGTGGCTTAGTAGTGAAGGAATTCCTTAGAAGATTAATGAGCGCTACGCAATTCGGTAAACGTATCAGGGTAGGCCAAGACGAAGGTGGGAGGGATGCGAGCTGGCTGATCTTGTGGAGTTGGTTTCGGAGATGTGTAAGCAACTATTCTTTCAAGTCGGCACCGAAACTTGTGTTTCGTTAAGCCTTTTTTTGTTATATTATCATTATTTTTGATACCTATTCTCAATATTTATCTAAAACCGTACCATGTCGATAGGTAAACTCAGATAACTAACATGCTAGGCTTTAAGAATCCTAAGTAAAAAAATTGCGGTTTCTAGATAATACTGTGTTTAGAAAGCCTAAGATGGCATACTTCTAAATTGATCAAGCTCATTCTGATTGAAAACTATAAAATTTTGGTTTGCTGAAAGATTATTAAATTTTAATAGATTATAATAGAACAGGTTAAAAAAAAAAAAATCGACTAATAATAAAATATTCATATATGAAATCTGTATGAATTTAATAACAGTTCAACTGCGAACAAGCACAATACACGGCACGTTTATTCGTAGTTATGATGCTTTGGATATAATTTTATTGTAATGTATTATACGTATATTAAATAAATATAATAACTAACCTTAGATATTATATTTCACTATAATACAGTGAGTATACATTGATCCAGTGATAGTAGTGGTGGAAACAAGTTGGGCAGGTGTGCCTTTCGGTCCTGTTCGGCAATCCCTGACACCTACCTAGAAGTTGTCGTACTCTACCAATTAGAGTCATAGTGTCAAATTTCTTTTCGCCAAAAAGTAATTATCAGCGACCTTCGTTGAAATGGAACAACCAGATACTCATTGGTACAAACTCTGCATTAAGGTTCTAGCTCGTTACGACTTCTTGTAAAGGATTTAAAGTATTATAAAGTTAAAAATTTTTATCTTTGTTGCTAATTAGAACCCAAAAGCGTTTTTATGAACCCGCCAGTTATATTACTTAAGTAGGTTATCGTACGAAAAATAAGCAGTACATGATAGAAAAAAATACGGATGTGTTTTTAGAAATCGATGTGCATCAATAAATAGGCAAACAGAAAAATTAAAGTAGGTCTTATTTTTTTTAAATATATATATTTTTTTTTAACTTTCAAAGCTTGTTATTAGAGATTAGGCATTTTCCCAGAGATTTTCTCATTCATCTTACGATTTTCATTGCAATCGCTGTGTTTTTTTTTAATCAAACGGAAGTTTACAATCTTTGTGTAATCCTAGGGAGGGTCATGTGTTGAATACTTTTTAAAGTTGTAAAACAGCTGTACGACGAGAGATCAGATGATCGTGATCACGCTCATCCGCCTCACTTTCCTCCTTAATTAATTACTGTAATTGGGGTCAACTATGGTTTTGTGGTTAGCCTAGCAACCAATATTTTGTTATGCAACAATACTAAAGGTCGCGGGTTAGCATCCCGCGGTGGACCAAGGATTTTTTAATGAAATTAAAAAATCCTTGGCTATTCCGTCCCTTGGTTAGGACGTAAAATGGAGGTCCCGAGCCTGTACGATGTCAGGTACTCTTTAAAGATCCCTTCTTTAAAGAGTACCTGAAAATCCCAATTATCCCTGGATAGGCAAGATTTAGGACTCCCACTATAGTAGCTTCGTCCGATTAGCCTTATTGGCATAAAGTGGCGTTGAACCAACCAACAAAAAAACAATCATTGTAATTAAGAATAATCACTTTACAAAAGCTGTGTGGTATCCTCCGACCGCTGTAGCAACATATTTGTGTAGTAACTGCCATGGCCAAGAGCATTGCGAATTTGGACTCGAACTATAAACATTTTTCCCCTGTATGTTGTCTAATGCCTAATAGCGATCTAGGAACGGTGTTTAACTACGAGCATATAGTTTTTAGGAATGACCTAAAAGAAATTTGATAAATGAGAGATAAAACTTGACAAAAGAAAAAAAACCAAAAGACATCATTAGTTTATTATTTAAAGATTGCAAAACAAAGTCTTCAGCCTCTCCCTGGTAACATTAATGATTATTAGGTTTGGAAAATCATGTTATTTTGTTGTTGTCAGTTCTAATGATGCCTGAAATAGCGAAGCGTTCGCTGGTTAGCAATTTCCTGCCATTCAGCAAATTATATCCAAGACATTACATTAAATTGTTTCCAAATCATGCTTCAAGGAACTTTAAATTAAATTTTATTGCGATCCACTAGCTAAACGTTTTCAATTAGACAATAACAACTTAGAAATTCTGTCTGGATATTTAATTCGGAAAAAAAAAATTGTTTCTCACATTCTCTCTACGTTATAAATAACATACTGGGTGTTGATTTTTGCAAAAGAAGGAATTGGTTTCAAAAACTTCCTATTTCAATATCTTAATATATAATTCATATTTCAATCAATCCATATTATTTCTTCTAGAGGAGAGGGGGGGGGGGAGGCTGGTAAACTTCTTATAACCTAAGAAGTATTCTGACTATGTAAAGCTCAATTAATGTTTCAAATAAAAATAACTGATATTTTAAAATTAGAATATTTGTTTAAATAATGCTTAATAAGTGTAGTGAATGAATACGAAGTTATTTAATTTGTAGTTTTTGTTTCTATGTGGGGGCAGCCGCCCTCCTCTGCGAATGCCCTTGCTTTCACTAATATCATTCATTAAAATAATAATATTTTACACTCACACTAATACCATTCTCCCCTGGCCCGGGAAGACCCCGCATAGCCTAGAAGGCGAGAAGGTTTATGCCATTCTCTTTCGCCTAAACTGGGTCTTAGTAGCTATTTGTTTAATTTGCTTTTCTATTTGGGAGTTTCGGTAACAAAATATAGCAAAAATTGGAAGTTGTTTTTTCAATGCATATAAGCTTGAAATCAAGATTCTCAATTTACTGAAGTAAAACCAGGCAAGTGTGCGGAAGAAAGCTAAAAGGACAGAACCATTAAGTGAATGCAAAAAGACTTTAGTACAAGATGTCGCTAGATCTACGTGGAACGTGACCAGCGGAGTGTAGCGGATTGGTTCAAGGAGATAGATAAGAAGAAAGGATGTATAGCGGTGAGATGAAACCTCTGTACTACTCCTGTACCTGATAATGGCCACATTGATAACACGATGTGCCTTGAAATGATCCTTTTAAGCAGCCACCCACCTACGAAGGTGGTCATTATCTGAAGATAATGAATGCTGGAAAGCATTTCAAGAGAAACAAAATAAGTTAATCAATGTAAGAAAACTATTGCAAATGATACCCTCATGAAATGTAATATTGCAACATGAGAAACTTTTTAAAATTATGGAGATTATAAAACTCGGTACTACATTGAGTATAATTGCCTTCATTAAAAATCGAATGAATCATAATGTAGTAAATATCCACGTGAACTGTTGGCAAGTCCGCTTGAAGGTTGGCAGTTTATATTAATCGATGAAATGAGGCGTCAAATTTTCATAAATTGTAAGTTGTTTTCTAGCACTAAAAAGTAATTTATATTTAAATAATTATTATTAAAGTAAATTAGCGTTATTTACTATTACACGGGGCCCCCTCAAGGTCTGTTAGTCTCTTCTGGGCACACATCGTAGGCGTTGAAAGGTGCACCCGGGGGGGAGGGGGTGCCATCGGTCGGGGGTTATCAAACCCCCTGGAGAGCGGGATCTCTGGTACGCTACCGTGACAATCATTGAAGCAGAATGTCGTAGGAATAAATACTCAATAATTATAACAAGACGAAGCCTACGAGAACTGCCAGCGTACCTACTAATCACAAATCTATCTTCCTTAAGTTTCGATAAGCCAAATTAGAGAACTTCTCCTTTTGTTTCGTGGCTGAACTTTATTTCAGGGGCGGATCTAACACGAAATTTGGGGGGGCGTCATGACCCCCTGTCTCATATTCACGTGGCTGAAAGCACCGTTTTTTAATGAGATTATTACCTTGTATTTATAAATCGCGATCTAAACAACCAAAAGTGTTATGTTTAGGGCACACTAACTACCTGATTGTATTATTCGTTTGAAATTACAAAAAATTGAAAAGCTGAAATATTTGGAGGGGTTCTGACCCCTGTGAACCCCCCCCCCCCCCCCGAATGCTCTCTTGCTTTATTTTTATATAGGAATGAGAAACAGAATTCCATTAAGAATTCACAAGTGAACAGCTAAAGTCAAGTGAGATGGCCATGCCCCACCATGGGCGGATCCAGCCGATCGTAAAGGGGGGGGCTGCAGTCCTAAAGGGGGGCGCTGCAGCTCCACAGCCCTTCATTTGGATCTGCTAATCAGCTTTTTTACCTTTATGTTCCTTTCCTACAACTCAATTTCTACTTGTTCTGCACATTATTTGTTCTTTAACTTGCTTCCTTACATTAAGGAAAGTCAAATTCTATCTTTAAATGACGAAAAATTTTCCAAAGGAGGGGCTGCAGCCCCCACAGCCCCCTCCCCCTGGATCGACCAATGTGCCCCACTCACAGGAAGTTTTATTTTTCCTTACTTCTTAAAAGTAATGCTATTAAAATACGATTTCATAAAATGGCAGTTTACTTAAGAACAAGCTGCAGTCTGTACCTTTGCCTTCCCCTCAAAAATGTTTTACCTCCCTTTTGTGCATATTTGGCCAAACTTGACAATTCTATCTTAAATCATTATCATTAATATCATTACTTCAAAGATCATACTTTAATAAATACATCCAGCTGAGTGATTGATCAATAGATTTTTTTAAAAATAAATTATTAATATCTGGTTTTTTTCCTGTTTTTTGATTTCGTGATATTAGTGCAAGTAAGCTGACTAGGTTAGTTACCCTAAGATTGAGGTGTGCAATAAAATTATTCAGTCATTAAAGCATTTTATAACTGACAAGTCTAAGTGATCCTTGAAATTAATTGTTGATGGTACACCTAATAGCTTTTGCAATTTCTCTCAATTAAGTCATTATGGAATATTAATTTAAAATCTTTGAGCTAAACTCAGCTGATGATAGTAGTCCAACAACATGTTCGAATTTGTTTCTATGAATTTTGGTTATGTTCCAAAATGCAGAACTTCTAAAGACACAAATACCGAGTGACAAACATTCAAAGACTATAAATTATTTAATCAGTTAGCAAACACAATTTAAATTAAACTGTCGCATAAATATAGTTGTTCCTACTTGTTCCTTTAAGGGATTAATTTGCACAAAATCTTTTTCGTGGTCTTCAAATATCTCTTTTCCTATTTCATGCTCCTTAGAAATTTTTGCAGAATTCGGTGGACCGGCATCAGGATGGGATTAGGGGGATATATCCTCTCCCTGATATTTTTTTTAAATAAAAAATTATTTGTTAATTAAGATGTTCCTTAAGAACAAAATTAAATAATATCTAAATTGGGGGGGGGAGGTAGTGAAATAAATTGATACATCTAATTCTGACAAATTTTCCAATGTAATAGTATATAAAGTAATTGAATGAAGTTATATTATTATTCTAAATTAACAAATTTTTTTTAGCTTTATGATTTATATTTTTTATTTTTTTTTAAATCCTCACAAAATGTGTACCTCGTCGTAAAAATATCAAATTTTCAGTTTTGGGCTAGCTCTATCTGCGGCTGATATTTATTTAATTAATTTCTCAAGAAAGGTGGGATAATCATTGATTAATGGTCCAAGATCCAAGTTTAAAAAGCCCCATCTTAATTAACAGGAACAGCCTCTATGCTAACAAGTAATTTTATTGGTACCAATAAATTTTAAATTAAATTAAATTTTCAGGATAGGAGACTCAACAAATTCGGTATTAGTAAATGGGGAGACAAGAGATATGAAGACGTTCAGGAAACTTTCCAGGTACATCATGCAAGAGGATGTCCACCAACACTGTTTAACAGTCCTCGAGACCTTGCAGACTGCAGCAGACCTCAAACTGGGCAAATCTGTCCCGAAGGAAGTCAAAATGAAACAGGTATCAATTTATATTAGTTATTTTATTTGATTAATTTACTACTTATTTTTCTTTCTGTTGAATTGGTTAGTTACTGGATTTTTTTGGATTAGTTATTATTTTTACTAAGGAATCCATTCTACAATCTGTAATACATGATTATATTATATCAAGTTATCCCTTTTATTATATTAAAATCCTTTTTATTCCTCTAATGAAACTTAAAGATTTGAGTTTATAAGTCGTTATAAATTAAATTCATAACATATTCTCGATGATGATCTTATAGATTATATATATACATAATTTTTTGTTTGTTACAGATAATGGAAATTTTAGATCTGCTACGATTAATGAACGCCAAAGATACATACACAGCCAGGCTCTCTGGAGGAGAGAAAAAACGATTGTCGATAGCCTTAGAGTTAGTCAATAACCCACCAGTATTATTTCTAGACGAACCAACAACGTTAGTATTACAATAATTTTAGTTTTTTTTAATTTACCAAAACTCATTTTTCAATCCCGTAAAAATTGTTTGTGTGTGTGTGTGTGTGTGTCTGAGTGTGTTTAGGTTTGTTTGTGAGTGAGTGTGTTGAACATTTATAAATTGTGCAAGGAGATGAATTGACCGAGACACACTCAACCACCTTTCCCCTTAATTAATTTGATTAAGAGTACCAACTTTATAGACTTTGAGTAAGCCTTGAGGGTCTATCCAAGGCTGATTACATGTTGACTGTTGAACTATAATATAATTTGCAGCCAGTATTCTTGCCTGAGATGCAAAGCTCGCAGTTTTTTTTTTTTTTGGCTCCATTTTTCTAAACCAAGATGGAACTTATAGTAATTTTTAATTGGCCTCCTTGTATTAAATTTAGATTGTCTTAATCACTTAATTTGACTAAAGCAAATTGTTTTTAGAGCGGAATCTTGATGGCAGCCTATGTGTTACCATAATAGGCAAGTATCCCACAACAGTCAGTTTCAAACCAAAACCTCGGGCGTAATAGTTCTTTGCCTTGCACATGGGAGAGGGGTAGCTCCCATAATTACGTGAATTGAACCAAATTTACTCAGTAAAATTGTTTATTATTTTTACTTAAGAGTAAATAACTGTGAAGAAAAACAAAGTATACCTATTTCATTAATTTTAACATCGATTGCCTCTAAAATTTAGATCTAATTCTCCTTGAAGAAAGTCTCCTTCCCCAAATGAATGTACTCGCTTCGGTATTTCATATACTATTGTGTTGGCAAATAAGTCCTTTCGGTTTTAGTTACTTCAGGGTGAAATAAAGCTCATTATCAATGTATTATTAGCCTAAAATCTATTTTAATCTACAATATTTTGATAATTTTTTAATTATTAACATGAGTTTTTCCCATCATTCCACTAACTGCATAATGCTATGTTCATGGAATTGTTTAAAAAAGGGTCCAAGTGGTTTTGATGTCATCTTCCTTTAGGAATTTCTTTTCATTCATGAATTTTTGCAGAGACCGGAATAAATGTTAGTCCCTTGAAGCTGTCTAGGTGAATAGGGAGGGTGTGGCAAAAGGTGCCATCTAAGGCTCAATATTTTATTGCAAGTGACCAAAGAGGTGTGTGGCCTTGTTGTCTTGGTGGAACATTCCGATCCCTTCCGATTTGCCAGTTCTGGGCATTTATTTTTAATTTATTGGTTCAATTTTGTTAATTGTGAGCTGTATATTGTTAGTCTGTTTGGCAAAAGCTCATAGAAAATAACACCTTAGAAATTCCACCATATGGAAAGCTTTATCTTTTTTGGATGCAATCCAGGTTTTGGCATTCTTCTTGGAGCCTCACTACTTGGTCCAATATTCATTACTCATTATATTATCGTCCAATCCATAGATCCATTTTTCATCTCCTGTTATCAACCTTTTTAAAAATGGGTCATATTGTTGCCGTTTCTGTAGTGAATCACAAACAGAAATGCGTCTTGCCCAGGCAGTGAAGCATCATTGATGTCAAACTTTCCTGAATGAAATTTGATTCACCAACTTTGACAGGTGCGTTAAGTTGAGGCATCATCCCTATAAACTCTGCAAATTTTGTTATGAGCTTCTGTAGCATGCTTCCCTTTTTTAAAATAATACAAAAATATATGGCTATAAAGAATGATATTTTCTTCCATTTTCTTAGTACAATAGTAAACTCAATACTAAGCCAGTTTCAACAAGAGCTAACAGGCATAGTCATTGATATATTACAAACTGGATAAACAATCAACCTTAGGGATTAATTCATCGGATAAGAAGTGTACCATAGTGACATAAAAATAAACAGAAAAACTGAAAGGACATATTTGCCATTGATGTATGTTTAATTCCAATATCTATATAACATACATCTTTTGAATAGTGGTTTTAATAGTTTTTACCGACAAATTATAACAGTAAAATATTATTACATGTTTACCTTTCCTTACAGAGGACTAGATGATCTCTCTAGCGCTCAATGCATAACACTTCTGAAGAGCCTGGCGAGAGGTGGGAGGACTGTTATATGTTCAATCCATACTCCAAGTGCAAAGCTGTTCTCACTGTTCGACAATGTATACATTGTTTCACAGGGACAGTGTGTGTTTCAGGGTTGTGGTGATGACATAGTTCCTTTCCTTGAGAGCTTGGATATTCACTGTCCTAAACATTACAATCCAGCTGACTTCAGTGAGTTTATAAGTTTTATTTTATTATTCAAATGGGAGTCGTAGTTGTTTTGGGGGCTTTAAGGCATAAAACTTAGATGCCTCAGCTAAAATATAAGATAAAATAATTTTTTCTAAAGTAGGCTCCATTTAAAAATAAATAAATAAAGATAGGAGTCTTTTTTACATTTTTAAATTATTGAGTGCACAAAAAGTTAATAAAATTGTTATTCTTATTTAATTTTTTCACTTGACTTATTCATTATTTCCCATTGTACAATTAAAATCTGATCTCTGCTATAATTTAAAATGTAAATTAATAATAAGAATTAAAAAATTATAGGATCACAAGATATCTATTGGTGGGATGCATTAACTTTCATTCAATTTAATGGTAGGTTTGTTTGAATATTGCATATTAAGTGGGCTGAAACTATTCATGTAATTTTGGAAAATAAAAATAATAAATATTTAACCGTTATTGTGGGTAACCACCTATTTTTTTTTAAATTATTTTAAATAATTTATTTTTGAAGAGAAAAGATTTGGCTCCGCCGGGAATCGAACCCCGGTCTTCCGCGTGACATGTGCGGTATGCTAACCATTGCTATGCCATGGTATGCTAACGGTTGGCACCGTTTGGAAGCGACTCCGTGGTGTAATGGTTAGCATACCGCGCATGTCACACGGAAGACCCGGGTTCGATTCCCGGTGGAGCTAAATCTTTTCTCTTCAAAAATAAATTATTTATAATAAATATTGCTTTTATTAAATTATGAATCCATTTTCTATATTTAAGGTAATTCTAGTATGTTTATTTAGCAAAACAACATTAATTTTTTAGTTGAAAATTGAGTCTTGGCAACCAATAGCTCTCTTATCATTGAATAGTTATTTTCTAGTTATTAGGAACAGGCATTATACATTGTTTAATGTAAGAGGCAAAATAATATATATTATGTATAAGTATAAATATGCTCTACACTGGTTGATTGAAGAGCAACGGGATAAGAAGAAGTATCATTATATAAAGTTAGTTTCATTTGGTAAAATGAAAATAGCTAGAGATTAAAATGTGCTTAGTTTGATCATTAAATAAGTATCCCTATGAATTTTCTGTATCCATTACATATCATAATGATGTAAGTTTTGTAATTTTCTAGTTATTGACGTTTCAAGCGGAGAATACGGCAACCATCACGAGAAAATGGTGCGAGCCATTGACAATGGAAAAAAACATAGGTGGTCTAAGAAAGAAGATCCTCCGCAATTAATTAGACTTGACAGTAAGCAAAATCAACCATACTTATAGTTATATAGTTTGGATGCTAGGTGTAATTGAGGTGAGGTGCCTCAAGTTACTCTCATCTAAGATGTATGTTCTGGAGGAAATATCAATAAAACAATATTAAACTTTTGTTTCAATATACTTTTTTTTTTTTTAGGTGGCATTGACGACATAAAAGAAATGCCAGACTATGGATGCAGCTGTTTAGATCAATTTACAATATTATTGTCAAGAATGTCTCTTCAAATATGGCGTGATTGGGTTAGCAAAAAAAAAATTTTTTTTTTAATAAACAGAAGAAAAATACATTACTGAATCATTGTAATAAGGACATGCCACCCCCCTTATATAATCTATATTATTGAAAAAATTCACTACTCAAATGGTCAATACATTTATAAAATTCTGTATTGATTCAGTAATATTGACTGTGTTTGGGATGTTTTAGGTTTTATTGCATTTTCTATATTTAGCTATACCTACATTTATATGTGTTTATACTACCTAAATGACCTTATTTTATTTTTTCAACTTTCCACTAATTTTTTGCTATAAAGCCATTTATAGTTCCTGATAAACTTGAGCCACTCAAATCTAATTGCACCTGAATAGCATTTGTGATTGATATTTTTAAATGTAATAAATTAAAAATATTCAATAAATAAATTTAATGAATCGCAGTACACAACTATGTTAGCCAAATCTATTTGTATTCCACCAGGAGGCAGAGCAAATAAATCATAAAATAACTCTGATTTATCTTGAAAGAAAATTTATTTTAGTTTCACCTCCAGAAAGTTCCTCATATCAGTAATCCTAATAAAGTAAATAAATGTTTTATCATAGAAGGTTTTGTCATATTTACAATGTTTCACCTATGTCTTAATTATCTTGAACAGTTTTTGAGCAATCCTTTCTTATTCAATGAAAATGTGGCCTCCTGAGCAAAGCACTTTACCGTGCAGAATTGGATGATCCATCAAATGAACTTATTTATTAAATATTATGTCTGGAATCATATATTACAGTTGAAATTAGGCTAACAACTTACTTTGCAATAGTGGCACTTTGTCTAATATATTATGTTCTCTGACTTTACCAACTCATACAGCAATGGTGCTCTACAAATTCTAGAATGCAGTAATCACAAGAATATGTTGACAAACGTCTCAACAGCAAGTTTTAACTCCTAAGATTGGAACTACTATAAAGGTGCTGCTACCACATTCTACAGCTTGATAACATAATGCCTCTAATAAATTGAATAATGTTTAGTTATAATTATCATAAAATGTAGAACCTAAAGCTGCTTGTATGATTCCACTATTTATCCAAGGTTGTGGAATAAAACCGAATATAAAAAAACAAATCAAGCAAGCAAAAGTAGGATAACAAAAAAAAAAAAAAAAAAAAAAAAAAAAAAAAAAGAGAGAGAAATACTTCATTAAAAAAATATAAAGTAATACTGTCCAACTATAGAGGGTTGCTAGTTACATAGCATACTGATACATCTATATAGACATTGGATTATATATCCACACTTGTTTTTTTTTCTTCTTGGTTTTTCCTTAATTGAATATTTATATTCAATAATATTTTTTGTTTTTCTTTTTAGAGTAATTTCTTAATAAAAGTTATCATCCACCTTGTTGTTGGTGTGCTCATGGGATCACTTTTCTATAAATATGGAAATGATGCCTCAAAGACTATTTACAACTTTGGTTTCTGCTTCATGTCACTGATCTTGTTCATGTATGTGCCAATGCTTCCCGCGATTGTATGGTGTAAGTATGCTATGATTAATACTTATTTTTTGAAAATAATAAAAAAAAAGCTTTAATTATTTCCTGGGATTAATCATTATCATTTCAAACAAGTCTCTTATTTACCTAGAAGAAGAGATATGGGGCTAAGCAGATTTAATTAGTGAATTTTTTTTCCCTTTAAAGATATTACGGTTTTAGTCTTGGGCTTCATTTTGCCTTTTAAAAAAGGTTGGTTCTGATTCTAAGAAGAAGGAGTCTACTTTTTGTAATGGTGGCATCAGTAAACCATATATCTCTATACATGAAACATAATAATATATCAATAAATGAAATAATATTAACTTTATTTAATTTATTACAATGGCACTAAGGTCCTGCAAGAACCCGGGTCTCCCCTAGAAAAGCCAACCGATCTCCACTATCTTGAGCTGTCTCGCTCTATCTTCGGACACCCAGTCGCCTCAGGTCCTGGGCTGTTTTTACTGATGCAACAATGTCTGGTTTCCTTTAAATTTCCTTCAGCTCCTCATTCTTCCTTTTCTCCTAATCCCGTTTTCAAATTCTCCAACCAATATTCTTCTCTATACCTTTCTCTCTCAGGAGTAAAGTGTGCATTCCATTTTTTGCGTCAAGGAGCCATTTTCCATTTTTCGCACCCATACATTTTTAAACAAGACTGGTTTTACTACAGTCTTCTACAAGAAAACAATTTAAAGTTCAAAACTCTTTGAAGTCAGAAATAGCATCTATTTCCCGCTGCCATCCTGGCTTGTATTTCGTTCTTTACTTTATTTTCTTCAGGTTTCCAGGTATCTGAACTAAAAGCTGTGATTACTAAAATGCATTTCTCCAAGAACATGTCATGTACATTAAGTACATTTCACAGTCTCATCTTTATTTAAATTCCTGTAATTTATCTTATAATGCATTTTGGGTCCTAGCAGTAATTACATCATCAGTATTTGCGATGTGTTATGTCAAATGATTATTGTTCCTTCTGGTTTCAATAGACCAAATAGTTACTTCCAGAGCTAGATTAAAAAGGAGAGGCAATATAGGATCTCCCTGCCTCAGTCCATATTTTACATAAAATTCTTCGGACAGCAAATATCTAAGTTTGACTCGACATGTGATCTCCTAGAGCGTCATTTTGATCAATTTGATTAGTTCCTAGGCCATGATTATGAATATGCCAATATTAACTTTAGTCATAATTATTAATTGCTTTTTAAAAATTTAATTTATTTGAGGAATAATTGTGCAATAATATTGTTCATCTTCAGTATATAATATTATATGGTAGGTGTAATGCCAAAGTGACCTAAGCACCAAACTTCAAATTTTGAGGAAACTGAAGTTTAAGTTTAATTTTGTGAAATTCTATTGCTTTTGAAGTAAAATATATTTCACTTTTTCTTCTATATTATTCAAATATAAAAAAATAACAATAGATAACTTAACATACAAATTTTATTAAATTGGTTGGCGCATAGTTCACTATGATTTTATTAGTTATTTTTTTATTTTATTATTTATTAGTGACCATATAATATAAACATTATATTCATTATATTATGTAATAATTCAGTTTTGGTTTGATTTTTACTTGCCTAAACTCTCATTTTCTTAAATCAAACAATATTTTTTTAATCATTCACATTTGAATGTTATTAAAATAATTCTTTGCCATATAGAGGTACCAAAGGGTAAAACCTCTTTGTTTTGATTGTTTTTTTTTAAAGGTTTTTAACACTTTTTTCAGTGATAATTGGATCACCAGTAAGTAGGAATGAAATCTGCATTATCAATCAGTAAAAGTTTCATCTGAATAAAAAATTAATATTAAAAGTATATAAAAAAATTTGTTTCTAAACTAAAAAACTACCATTATCAATTCATTATTATCATAAGTTATCTCATAATAATGTTTTTCAGTTCCCCAAGAAGTAAAGTGTATAAAAAGAGAGTTTTTCAATCGGTGGTATGGTTTGAATGCATATTACTTTGCTCTCAGTTTATCAAGAATTCCATTTCAGGTAGATATCATATCAGTTACCATTTCAGTTATTTTGACTACTAAGTTTAAATAATATATTTATATTAGCTTGATAGACTGCTTCATTTATGTACGTTATAGACTGCTTCATTTATGTACGTTCATTTATGTACGAATTGATAGCATCCTATTGTAGTCTCATAACATATAGGTCTACATGTTTACATTTCAGTGGATGTTTCGGACCAGTCTGTCCATATTCATCACCTATATGTACAGTGCATAATTATATATAGCAATTTACACAAACAATTATCAACATTAAATATACAACAATCATTATATATACAATTATTGGTTCTAAATAAATATAAAATGGCATACAGGCATGTATGTACATATAGACGTATATGTTATGAGACTGCAATAGGATGCTATCAATTCAATAACATAATATATTTATAAAGAATCATTGTATTTAACATTATACATAGATTTTATATGAGTTTTGGATTAAAAAAAAAAAGAAGAAATATTTAGCTATTTTGTTGCGCGCATTGAAAATACTCTATATTTATAATTACTTAAAATAAATGTTTAACATTTATTTTTTACTTTTCAGATGGTTCAAGGCATAATATACATATCAATTGTATATTTTATGACAGAACAGCCTGTGGAAATAGAAAGGATAATAAAGTTTACCAGTATTATCGCTCTAGTCACTTTATGTTCGGAAGCTTTCGGAATGGCCATATCAGCTAGACTCAGTATTGTTGTGAGTATACTTTATAAAAAAAAACTTGATGATATTGATGATACTTAATGATCTATGATATTTGAAAGTAAGAAGATCATTTTAAATTTAATAAGGTGGAGGAGGGCTAAATTGAAAAATTTTACTGAAAATTAAGGAAAAATGAGAAAACAAACTAAGATTTTTTCATGCTTTCCAGAAATAACTTTTCATACTGTATTTATAATAATGACTAATATCCCTCGTTTACAAATATTTGATATTTAATAATATTAAATGTCATATCGTAGGTTTCTTTAGTTTTTTTATCATGCTATCAAAATTTTCAATTTATTATCTTTAATGTGCATCAAGAGATATTTTCCAAAGGGATTTAATATTTAATAAGATTAAATTGCATACCTTATTGTAATTGATCCC
Source organism: Aelia acuminata (assembly GCA_911387785.2). NCBI lineage: Eukaryota > Metazoa > Arthropoda > Insecta > Hemiptera > Pentatomidae > Aelia > Aelia acuminata. The sequence continues at coordinate 55,391,420 of OU426983.1, read as the reverse complement.
TTTCTGATGTCACTCAGTCAAATTAAAAAAATTAATGTATATTTTTACTCAAAGAAAGGAGGGTGATAATTGAAAGTTGTGTGAAGCACGCAGTGCATCAGATTTTTACTTTCACTGACCTATGTATGACGGTTTTCAATGGAAACAGTTTTACATGCAAATAACCAACTCCCGTGAAATGTTGTGTGTCTGACTATTGATAAAATTAGGATTTTGTTTCTCAGACCCCTTAAAAAAATAAATTAATAATAATGAATCGAATAGTACTGAGGAGTTTAAAGTTTTCCGATAATTATAATACTTTAAACCTTGCGGAGAATAGCAAACGAAAATAAATGTAGATTTTGAAGTTGCTAAATGGTGTTCACATATTCATTGAAACACGTCTATTTCTACTCAAAGTAAGTAGGTAGGTAGTTGAAAGTTGTGTGTTGCGCGCATAACACCGTATTTTTTTTTAAATTATGGAAACCTTTTTTATGAATTATGGCTTCTTGTTTCACTTTTTCTTTGAGTGATTGATTAAGTAAAAGTTTTACCTATTAAAGTAAATTTTTTGTTTTTTTCAGAATGGAATATTTGTAGGCCCAGCTCTAAGTGTTCCCAATTTGCTGCTGTCTGTTTATGGAATGGGTTCAAGCATCACGACTATACCAATGTGGATAAGAGTTGCAATGCACTTCAGTTATCTGAGGTTCGGTCTTGAGGGACTGGTTGTAACTATTTACGGAGGTGCTAGGGAACATCTAATTTGCCCAGAAGAAGAAGTTTATTGTCCGTTGAAGATACCGAGACAACTCATGAAGGAAGTAGGAATGGAAGATGCCAATTTTTGGAGATCTTGTTTTTTCATGATATTTTACTTCCTTACTTTTAAAATAGTTTGTTATATTATCTTAAGGCACAGGCTCAAGCGCTCACGTTCATCTGGCTTAATTTGGCTCATTGGAAGGTTTATAAAAACACATTTTAATCTTAATCATTAATTAATATATCCATGAAAATACATTTCTGCATAGTCCAATTTTATAGATATTAAGAAATAAGTCCAAAAATCTCATATTTTGAACTATAAGTAAAAGTTATAGGCCTAGGGTGTTCAAACTAAAGGCCACATTACACTGCAATTCTCGTAAGATCATATTTGAAAGTGATAATTCTAGGATTATATTGGATGATTAAAAATGTTGTTTAATTAAGAGAAGTTAGGATAGTAATTTGTAAAATTTCTAAAATTGTATCCTGTTTTTATTTTATTTAAGAGCAAGATAGGCCAAAAAAACCTTTGCAAATGGATGCCTAAACTCAGTTTATGAAGGATGAGCTCAAAATTAGACATTGTAAGTTTATTGAAGACTGAATTTTTAAAATGTATATCACCAATTGTTTTGCTATATATTTTTTACAAACTTTTTAAATTGGATATAGGTAATGATCGATGTGTGTAATCAATTACTTTCCCAATCTTGATGCATTTAAGCTTGCCTTTTTTTTAAATATTTTTTTTTTTACTTTCTTATTTTTAATGTGTTAGTAATCATAGCTAATGTGTTTTCTCTTTTAGAGAATAGAATTTGTGATATTTCTTTAGATAAGTATAGCTACTATTATATTAGTTACATTCAATAATTGTAAATTATATTAATATGGTTGTTTATATTTATGATGAATTAATTGAATACATAATATCAATAAGCAATGAAATCATTCTTTGTATTCTTTTTAGTGTTATGGAATTGATGTGAGCCTTGATAGTAGAAACACACAGAGAAATATTTTTAATCTTATTAAAATCAATATATTGTATATCAAGGCTTAGGATCAATAACAAATGTATCAAGATATATATATATATATATTTTTAATACTGTATATATTTTTCAAAAAACAGAAGCAAAAAAAAGAAATTTGGAAAAAAATCTTAGTTATTTAATTAATTTATAAAGTAATTAATTCTTAAACAATTGAGGTTTTTAGTTGCATATTGTCATGAGACCACGATGTTAGACCATTTTGGTGCAGGCACCCAAGATTGCCTGTTTTGAAAAGGTTGTGATTACAATTCCTTCCCGGGTCTTTAAATTTATATTTTTTGTCGGTCCCACAAAAAGAAGCTTGGTTGGAGTCGTCAGAAACCATTAATTAATATTTCAGGATATGCAAAAAGAGCATTACTTGCTAGCCCGAACAGAGGAGAGATAGCCTACACTTAGGCATTGTTTTCCTAGTAATTACCAACCTATAGCATTGTAAAGGGAAATGGAAACGAATGTGTAAAGATATTGACTATGAAATTGAAAATAACATAATAAAAATACATATAATATTAATATTTTCAAATACTAATTTGATCATACTCATTAATCAGCAAGTAAAAAAATGATTGAATAACAATATTTATTTACTTTTTTTCTCTTTATCCATTTCATTGGCATGTAACATATTTGAAGATGTTATAGATTAAAGTTATACACAGCTATGTGGCCTCTGTTTAATTGTTATATTACTTGTTCCAACTTTAAAAAAATTTCAATTACTCTTTTTTGATAATTTATCAAATATTTTTATCTGTAATTATTTCAATTTTAGTTCTTGATTTTTTTTTTCAACCAAGTAACATATTATATCTTTATTTTTCAAACCTCTGTTGGTTTAATATTTGTTGTATATTCATTTCCAGCATTTCATAAACATTGTTTACTTCCTAAAATTTCCTACAAATACCATTTTATTGGGTTAAATTTTTGGGAAATATTTATTTCCAAAAAGTTTATTTATAGAGTTTCATATTCCAAGGATTCATTAAGCATATCGAAAAGTGATATATGTACATAGAAATTTTTAAGTTTTATGATCGTGTTTCAGTTTTATATTGTCAAGAGTAAATGCATAACACTATTTCCCCTTAGCAAATATATTAAATTATATTTTGATAGTAGAAGTTGAAAAAATTGTTCTAAGGAGTTAAGAATCATTATCAATGCTCATCAAAAATTAAAAAGTTTGACTTCTTAAGTAGCAAAGTAACCTTTGCTATCATTTTTCATATTTAATTAAGAATTCCATAATTAATGCCATGGCGAGCTTATAAAATTTACCATGAATTAGTGGATAGAATACATTAGTTAGTAAGTTTACTCAAGGGAAAAGAAAATATATTTATTTTCTTTCTGAAATATTGTGATGTGAGGTAACAAAATGTATCTAGAAATATTATATATTTTTTGTCTGATAAACCATCAAGTGGTATATAAATAAAGCAGATAGTAGAAACTAAATAAATTAGTCTATTTTTAAAATGTATTTACATATTTTAAAAACCTGTGATCCAGAATAGTTTATATATATGTGTGTGTGTGTATATATATATATATATATATATATATACTATAGAACTATATAGAAACTATAGAACTATATAGAAACTAAATAAATAAGTCTATTTTTTTAAATGTATTTACATACTTTAAAAACCTGTGATCCAGAATAAATCTATATTAATAAATCTGTTTTGGGATTGCATCCCTACCACATCAAACTATCATATGAAAATGTTTTTATATTTTTTCTATCTCTATTCAATTTGATTTCAGGTAGAATGATAGATATATAGTTAAATGATTGTATTAACATTTGTTCTGTATGGTAACCTATGCCATAGCAAAGCATCAAATCTAAAAAAAATAAAAACAATTTTTCACATTCAAAGGTGTGGTCTAGTAATGATGACATTATGTTAATACCACTGCTGTCTATCCTTAAGGGTTTAGGGGTTGTATTATTCTACTTTTTCCTAACCTGCACCACCATGTCCTGTTATCATATGCACTTTATCACTTGTTTCTGCTGAGTTGTTTCGGGGACTTAATTTCTTTTATTAGAATACTGCTTTCAACATCAGCTCACACCGCTTGCTAAAAGGGGATAACGAACCCCCAGCAGCTGAGATCAGGCCACATTGACCAGCTTTTTAGTTTATCAAATAGTTTGAAGTTACTAATAGGCACTGCAGTACAGATGAGGAAAGAACTAACATTTCATCCCAGATAGTGGAGAGGACAATATTCATAAACAGATCCAGGGTAGGGACAGTAAGGGCTGCAGTAGGGGCTGCAGCTCACCTTTAGACCTTTTTTTCTCATTTAATGATAGAATTTAACTTTAATAAAAGTAAAGAAGTAAGGTAAATAACAAGTAATATGCAGTAAAACTAGAATTTTAGTTTTGGGAAAAGAACATGAAAGTAAAAATGCTGATACAACCGGCTGGATCCGCAATAACAACGCTTGTATTCTCAGGTTTTGAATGACTGATCTTATTGTTTCCAGTTACCTCCTTTAAGGTGACAATCAGAACAAAACCTATCAGCTTAGAAAATTGAGTTATCTTATGCTACAACAAACATTATCAGGTGTTACTTCTGAAGAGCATCTGGGGTGCAATCATCAGAATTAGTACCTTAATTCATCTTCAGAAGTAGTACCACAATTTCCAAATTGAAACTCCTGCAGAAATATTCAAGCTATGAACTATTTTCTGTCATGAATCAAAAAGCAGCATGCTGAATGCAGCCCTGTTCCATGCTTTTTCAAAAGCATGCTCTTGTGTTAGGAGCTGTTTTGGCACTAGTATAATACACATTTGATACCTTTATATTTGTTGGGTGGCTGAGATAACCAAAAATTGGTATTACTTTTAAATAGTGGCTCCAGTGCCTTGGTTATTTATCTCTGAAGAGCGTAATAATCGTGATAGTCGAAAGCTAGAATTAAATAATATGCTGCTTAATAATAAGCTTTTTATAAATACGCTACTTTCTAATAAGTTAAATAAAGAAAAAATAAATACAGCGTATTTCAATAAATGCAAACAGATACTTCCTAAATAAAGCCTTCATCATCTTCTAGAAAGAAACAATTGTAGACCTAATTAATAGTGGTAATATGCCATTAATATTGCAAATATTTGCCTATGTTTAGTATACTTTTTTTATTTTAAATAAAATTCGTGCAACTCGAACCAGATACTGACAAGCACTCCAAGTTCATATCCCTGGTCAGTGGATGTAAAGAGATCCTTGAAGTTTGTTGGAGATAAAGATTGAAGGAGCGCTAAGGGAGTCCCTAACTTTTCTCTATTACTAAGTTTAGCATCGGATCAGATTGACGGCCCAGCCCAGATAACGCATCGCACTCAGCCAGTGGAGATAAAAGGCACTCCCTCTTTGGAAGGCTGTTCTCCTTCAGTGTTAGGGCGTCTGTTGATAGCAGGATCTCATCGTTTCTTACTGGTTTAACGTTACCAACCGGGTCTCATTTTACTTATTTGATATTTTATTTAAACATTTATTTATTGACATTAATAATTTTACATTTGACCGATAGAATGCAATGTTGTTTTGCCTCCATGATATAAAGAGGTTTTTCGATCCTCGTCGAAGTTTCGGAATACCCCCTACATTTCTGTTCAAATAAATTTGGGTAAAGGTACTGAAGAGCGGCTGATGGGCGTGGCCTGTTTTGAGAAGTTATGTTACCGTAATGTTATCAAACTCCCATCGACTTTTTTTCAGTTAAAAAGTGCCTTGATTGGCTTTAATAGATTCTAGCTTTGGACTCCCGCTCGCTGCGCTCGCTCTTCAGAGATAAATAAACCCCCAAAAGGGTCCTTTTCAGTGGAGATCGGGCCTTACTTTGAAGGGCGCTTCAGTGAACGGCGCATAAGCCGCACTTCAGTACTTGTACCTCGAACTCCCATCGCGTTTTGTTTTTTTTTTCAGTTAAAAAGTGCCTATATTAGCTTTAATAGATTCCAGCTTTCGACTCCCGCTCGCTGCGCTCGCTCTTCAGAGATAAATATGGTAGTTTGTAGAATACGGAGTTTACTCAGAGGTTAGAATTGTTAGGCTTTCAAAAGTCAGATGGATCTAGCAGAACACAAGATGTGCAATTCGTAACTTTGTACCGTCAAAACATTTTTTTGTTTTCCGACTTCTTTTTTTACCTCCAATTGCTACTATTGCCCTCTCCTTTTTTAATTCGTCTTGTTATTTACTGATTGTGGACTTGCGAGCAGACTAAATCAGCCTCTGATTATGTGTTATGTAAGAAATAAAGAAAAAAAATAAAACTTTATGATTACTATTAATAAAAATTCTCGGGTTCATCTCCCTGTAGTGAATTGCTACTGGTATAAGTTATGAAACAAGTGATTTTTATAGCCACGAACCTTTATTTACCTGCTTTATTCCTAAAAACAGAGTTGGGCCAGGTACCCGCTAAATGTATGAACTGGTTTTATTCGAAGAAAGTTGAACGATGCAATTGAATAAAAGAACTGAATAAATAATTTCTTGTTGATGGAATTCAACCTGGGATCGAGAGGTAATAAGCATTGTGCTATAACTAAAGTGCTATCAAACTTCCTGTTTATCTATTTTTCTAAAAAAAATTAAGTTGTTTCATTTACATGTAATAAGATTTTGTATTTTTATAGCTGGGGCGTTCAAACTTTTTATACACGTACCTATGTAATATTTTATGTGGTATAGTCTATTGTGTATTTTAAATAATGAAAACTTTTAATAAATTTTAATTATTGGGATAATAATTGTGCTGCCTATATAAAAAATTCAGAGTGAAATAACTTTTCATATCTAAGAATTCTAGATTTTAACTGAAGAATAAAAAAAAATATATTGGACTGCTACATGTCTTATGTTGTTCAATATCTATATAATGCCGTATACATACTGATGCGTTATATCTTATAAATGTTACGAAATAAAATAAAGTAATTTACTGACACCCCAGTAAATCCCTGGGTACAGATACCAGATGTTCATGCCAATTGCCATGAAAAGCCATAATTATGGCGTTTTAAAAAAAATAATTAATTTGTAGAAGAATATAATTGTCAATCGCATTTCAGTTTTAATCCTTACCTTAAATTGATATAGTTTTGATTCTATAGTATATTTCATAACATTTATTTACAAATTATTTAACTTCAAATCTCATATATCACGCTCAAACATTAATAGAGATTCTGCTGGAAATTATTCTTTTGAAGTACGCAGACATACCGAGTTATGATGTTTACTTACTCAATAACTGAATTTATCAGGGAATTTTTATTATAGACTTAAGTTTAATAAGGTTAAAAGTACTCAGATGATTTAACAAGCCGAAGCTTCCTCTGAAAGTTATATAATAATTCGACGAGGACCGCTCGTAAACAGCGGCGTAAAAGGCGCCTCAACAATGTACGCTCACAGCGGGGTGGGGCCCTGATGAACTTCACTTATCTTATTAAACCCAACGTCTCGTAGCTCTTAACTTCTACCCCCTAACCTCCTTGTTTTCGTCTCAACTTGGCCCAGCTACTACAATAGTTCATGTACAATATTCAATTAATTACTCGGAAGTTTTAACCTGGTTCCCTAAAAGCGCTGTCAGGAAGAAATTAAACTATGTCCTATTAAATTGTTAAAGAACTTTCAAGAAGTGTGAAGGCAGTAATACATGAGGTTACTTAAAGTTAGTTATTTTAGGAAAGCGTTAATATCTCTAATCTGTCGAGACTATTGATTCGATGAAGTGAATAATTAAGGGATAACCCTTAACAGGGTTATCTGACTTCTGAAGAATGTCTCCTGGGCGTGGCCTGTTTTGAGAGGTTATTTACCGTGATATTATCGAACTCCCGTCGCGTCTTTTTAAGTTAAAAAAGGCCTTGATTACTTTTATTAGATCCTAGCTTAATACTAACACACGCTACGCTCACTCTTCAGAGATAAATAAAGCCCCAAAGGAGCCCTTTCAGTGGAGATTGGGCCTTACCTTGGAGGGACACCAAGCCCCTGTTTAGAAGTATTTAATCAAAAATAACTCAAAAAGCTAAATTCATAAATGTGGGAATATTAAGATTCAAATTTAAGATTCTTCCTTAAAATCGCATATGACTTCCTTGAAGTTAAGAGACAACGCCAAATCTAAACTCCCGGTCAAAAGTTTCGCAGCACCTGTATATTCTTAATTTAATGGAAAAACTTGGCTTCTAGGGACTCGGGACAATTATAAAAACAAACTAGAAGAATAAAACAAGGTTTATTAATTAAATTGGGCCAATAAAAAAGTATTTTTTACAAAAAAGTAAACAAAAACTAAATATGCACTAAAATCAAATTAGAACTATTGAAGTAAATAAACCTTTGATTGTTTGCAGAATGTTCTTAATTCACCGTGTTTCCTCCTCTAGCTCTGATTACAGCTTCCATGCGCCTTGGCGTGTTCTAATGAGGTCTTGAATGGGTTCCTGTGCCCATTGCTCCAGAACTGCTGTTTCCAGCTTTGCCAACGTCGTGGGTGCAGGATTTCGGGCTTGGACCATACTCTACAAGTGTGTCTCACAGATTTGCAGGCCATTGAAATCTTTCGATATCATCGTAATCGAGCTAGTCAGTAACGCAGCTCTGAGTGTGGGGCTTTGCATTGTTGTGCATAAACAGTGCGTCTGGGCCAATGAAATGCATGAAATCCATGATGTCTTGTTGAATGATTTTCTCCACATGCCTGTGGCCCGTCAGAACCCCACCACGCACCACGACAAGCTCTTTACGAGCTCCCCAGGAGATGCCTCCCTTGGTCTTCCTCCAGTTGGCCTACTTGAATGCCTTTCTGTCTCTTAGTGCCATTTGATGCATCTGAGGACTGTGCAATAACGGATCATACATTCAGAAAGGCCCACCTCTGGTAAAGAGACGATACGAATGGATTCCTCTGGACTTAGATGCAAAGGTTTGTTCATTTTAATGTCTGGATCCAGTCACAAGGCCAATATTATTCACAATATGACCGTACTGATCGTAGAACAATGAAATGCATGATAGTACTGAATTATCACTGGAAAAAGACCTTCTTACGTCCCTAATCCTTTCATAAGATTCCTATATAATCCTAATGCTTATCATACTTAACCCGTAATGGAATCAGGAGACACACTCTCCATTTTATTTTAAATTCCAGATATTCTTAGGTGTTGCGATATTCTTGACCGGGATTGTATTAGCTTTGGTTTCAGGTTTCTTCAATCAAGCATTTCTTTTTTGTTTATTGGTAGCTGACCAATTGGGTTACAGATGTCCAGTCTAAAAATAATACCCTCACTTCACTGTGTTAATGTTAATGAAATGAAAACATTTAAAAATATTTTACTGATGCTGATATTTAGTTTCCAATTTAATGAATTGGAGGAATAAAAAAAAAAAAAAAAAAAAAAAAAACCTGTACCACTACAACCCATAAAGGGTTTTGGGTGCAGTACTATGTAAGGAAGAGTACTGTTTCTTGGTCAGCGGTCGTGCAAGGAGGTGATTTGACCGTGATCACGCTCAACCGCCAGGTTCTTTCCCCTTAATTTTTCAATTAAGGGTACCCACTTTATAGAGGCTGGGTTTGCCCCAGGAGGATCTCTCGGCCCACGAGACGAACTGTGGCGAATAATAAAGATATCATAAGCCATGTCAGATTCGAACTCGGGACCTTAAGCACAGCAGTCCACTGCCTTACCAGTGGGCTACCCCGCTCCCATTGGAGGAATAACAGGAGCCTTTTTTAACACTCCTGGTTTTTATGTTTTCTGCTTAGCTCTTTTTCTACTTTTTTTTTTCTGTAAGGTCTGCTGATATGACCGCATCTGGTTCTGACTTTCTGTTCAGTAATGACTGTTATAGCAAAATGCGCATGAAGAAGAAGACAGAGACTAATTATAAACATGTGATAAGAGATGCGAGGGCAAATTTCCAGCTCGACCAAAACAAACCCGACAATTTAATTTTTTTAAATTAAATTTTAATTTAAAAAAAATATATATTCTCTTTCTTTATTGCAAAGCTTGTAAATATCCTAGTTTACGCCATATCAGAACGCAGCCCATCCCAGCAAGTGCAATTTGGACAATGTGTCTATATAAATCCAACTGTCCAATTAGACAAGAAGGAGAAAACTTAGGGAGTTGGATTTATCGACCTCCAGGCTCAGCGGTCGCACCGAATGGACAAGTTGACGACTCGCTCTCAGCCCTCAGTACATCTTTGAGGCAGCCGAGTCGCCGCAGGACTAAGCCAGTCGGGTATCAGAGATCAGAGCCGAACACACCCAGATTTAGCAGAGTTGTGGGGGTGGGGGATGAGGGAATTAATGGGCTGTAGCTTAGATCGGCCTGACTGATGCTTGTCCCCTACCCACTTAGTCGGCTTACCACTGCTCGGTCTCTTTTAGCCGCTAATTTATTGCATACCTCTGATCCCGTCTGTCCGAGCAACTTTCAGGGCCCTCTATCAATGCCAAGCTCTCCTCGAAGAGCCTATCTTGTCCACTAATACTCGTCAGTTGACGTTTACAATCCAGGGCTACGCTTGTACAGAATTATTAACAAATTAGCTAAAACTACATCAAAACTTGATTCAAATGTTCATCTTTGAGTATCGCATTAAAATATAAAGTTAAAGTACATAATAATGTTTTACTTTCAACATAGAAAATACGGTATCCCCTTACTCCGTAATAAGAGTTTGAAATGATGATTGTCTAAATACTTCCAAAATAGAACAATTAAAGCATTGTTTGTTGCTTTACGATTCTCAGATATAAAATAATTCTTAATACATATTTTTAAATCATGCTTAGCCAGCGCAACGTTGCAATAAGGTAACTTTTCTTATAATTAATGTATGACTAAGTCCCCAAGTCCGTGATTTTGCCCAATGTAGCATTTCGAGAACAAAACTAATATCTAGTATAATATTATGTGTTATAATTAAAATTATAAGCTAGCTGCATAAACGAATTTAGTCAACCATTTGTGAAAATGCAAATAAAAAAATTCACAATTAAGTGAAATATGTAGCTTAGTGGTCGACTGAAAGCGAAAGAGGAGCCTATGTTATAATTTCTTATTGGGTTCCAAAGACCCATGCGATAGTCTTGAATGTAGATTAGTTTCTATTATAAACCAGGTAGGGAAAAATTCTAAACGGACATTTGTCGATTGTTACAATACAATTGAATGGATTGCTGAATTTCGTATTGCATTGTATAAGACTGTATCGCCCATTTTAACCTCTTGGATTAACTAAAACTGGGTCCTAATTGGCAAAGGATTGACACACGACGACGGGAAATGTCGATAGTTTTCCAAAACTTCAAATTTTCAATAGTCTAATATAAAAGGTTTCAAAAAGAAAAACGAAGATTCATTTAATTTCGAAAAACAACTGACAATCAATTAATACCTTGATTCGTAATTATTTCCTACTACAATGTACACATACTTACACTTTATTCGAATATATCAAAAGTTGGAGATTTCGAAGCTGCAAATATAATTGTGGTATATACTTGATGGTCCGGGAGCTGAGGGCCAAAATGGTGCCTGATTTGAAGATAATTTTTGATCATATAGGCTGAAATTACTCATTTTATAGACAACAAATGTGAACGTCTGCCACCTCTGATCGGTTGCCAACAAATTATATAGGCGAAGAAAATCGACATTTTCGAACTTTTTTCAATTTTTCGCTAATAACTCCAAAACAATTTATCGCAGAATAAATTTTGTTCTTTCGAAATAAAAGGGCAGTAAATTTCGCGTCGACTGAGGTCCTCACAGTTAAAATTTGGTAAGTCTTTTCGCCAAAAACCGATTGTCAATTAAGCCACTTTAGCGGAAAAATGAATCACGCTCATGTTCCAAGTGCTTCAATTTAAAGAGGGTTACTCCAAATAAAAGTGTTATGTATAATTTTATATTCTACAACTATTATACATAAGATTTTTTATTTGGATTAACCCTCTTTAAATTGTAGGCTTTGGAACATGAGCGTAATTCATTTTTCCGCTAAAGTGGCTAAATTGACAATCGGATTTTGTGAAAAGACTTCCCCGATTTTAACTGTGAGGAACCCAGTCTATGCTAAATTTAATGCTCTGTTATTTTAGAAAGAACACAATTTCTTCTGCGATAAATCGTTTTCGAGTTATAAGCGAAAAATTGAAAAAAGTTCGAAAATGTCGATTTTGTTCGCCTATAAAATCTGATGCCAACCGATCTGAGGTGGCAGACGTTTATATTTGTTGTCTATGAAATGAGTACTTTCAGCCTATATGATCAAAAAATTTCTTCAAATCAGGCACCTTTTTGGCCCTCAGCTCCCAGACTATGATCAATAATGCACATTCCTATGACCTATGTTAGACACACCGCGCAGTTGAGTGACATTCCTCAATATCTGATGACCCCATCTACTGACTGACAGATTCATCGCTATGCATATGCAATGTCAGTTACCATTAATGAAGATTATACTGGTGTCGATATTGATTAAATCAGTTAGACGTGATGTACCTTGTCGAAAGTGTACATTGACCTCATCATATGCTTATTAATATGGATAATGGATAATTTTAATTTTTTATTTTTCCTGGTTTACCATCCTTTAAATATTTTAGATTTGTTCCTTTTAAGACAAGGATAGCTAAAGACTCGATTTAAAGAGTTATTTTCCGTAGATATTTCTACTAAATAAGTGAGCAATGAGGAGGGAGGGGTGACTGTATGTAGCTATATATATACATACATACATACACACACACACACACACACACATATATATATATATATATATATATATATATATATATATATATATGTGCGTGTGTGTGTGTGTGGTAAAAATATTACCATTCTATGGAACAATTTTTGTTTTGCAATGATAAATGGGTACTTGCTTAGGCAAAGTGCAGCGAAGAAGGTACTTCTAAACTCACAGGCTGTTCAGTAAGGAGCCCTTCAAAGTAAGGCCCGATCTCCACTGAAAATGACCTTTTCGGGGGTTTATTTATCTCTGAAGAGCGAGCTTAGCGAGAGGGATTCGAAATCTGTGATCTATTAAAGCTAATTTAGGCCCTTTTAAACAGAAAAAAAACAAAAACAAAACAACTCGATGGGAGTTCAATATCACCACGATCACATTACAGGCCACGTCCATGAGCCACTCTTCAGAAGTAATACCGTGAAGATTACCGAAAAACGTACCAACCAACAGTACCAATGGAGCTATATTTCAAAATTGGGTGCTAAATTCTTTAGACTTTTCTACAACCAACGATTTTAATAGAAAAACAGTCTAATTTATACTGTTAAGTTTTTATCAAAACTTGAAGAATTTTTATGTTTTAAAAAAATTTGGTTTTATGTTTATAGCTTTCCTAGAAGACTATGGTTTTACTTTTCTTATTTAAACACACTAATTTTCATTTAATTATTCATTTCTAAACGATTAAATTCTCTAAACATTCTAAATAAACTTTTGGTTTTATGTTTATTTCCATTCTAGAAGATTATGGTTTTGCTTTTGATATTTAAACACGTTAACTTTTCGTTAATTATTCATTTCCAAATGATTCAACTCCCTAAACGTTCTAATATACTAAATTTAAACTTGTACTTACAACGTGGTTTGCCAATTTTATTTTCCTGTGATGTTTTTCTTATAATAACACTTGTGTCATCTATTTACACCATCCGGATCATGTTTCTATAGTTTTTTCACTATAATCGTTTTGTTTGTGGGAATTTAAGCATTTTTCACTACTTATGGTTATCCTTTCGACAGGTTACTCAATCACGTTCAAAAGCCCAAAGCAGTCACTGAATTTTTTCTCTATTTATTGTTTTTCTCGTTTTGAGCACTTTTAACTATCCAATTATGTTCAATAAAATCTAAAATCACCTCTAATTGCCAGCTTTTATTTCTGCCGTGCTTATAATAGTCGTTTTCCTTCATTTTAAAGATTGTATATTTCAAGTTTTCCGAAGTTTTCGCGCATTGCCACGCAATCCTAGCGCCTAATCCCTAGGCCCTATATAAGCGCGGGCAGATTCGTCCCATTGTCTTTTTGCGTTTGCCCGTTGCAGCGGGAACCTCGTTAACCCATTCACGTGCGTTCAAGGGTGATCGTACCTAGCCTGTGGCCTACACCGACCACCCTCGCACATGAAGGCGAGAAGAGAGAGGAAGGGGACAGAACCTGCTAACCAGCCTGACCCCAACAAACACTCATGACCTTTACAGGTCGGCGCTTGGTGGTCTCAGTAACCACGACCACCACGTCCGTACCGAGCACCCCGAGGGGTCTCGGCACCACCCAACGATGACGCCCGGGAGAGCGTCATCCCCGTGGTACCATTTGGCATCACCGCCTCAACTCCCGAATGGATAGCGGGCCGGACAATCTGTCCTACGGATGCTCCTACTTAGGGCATGATGGCGGGGGCTTACCACCATGGCCTAAGGAGGACTGGTCCCGTGCCAGCGCCTCTGTCGTTCACGAGTTGTAACAACTCCCCAGGGGGCACCACAAGGAGGTGACAGTAGGCGTTGCAGGGGATCGGGCAAGCGGGGAACAACAGACAGTGAGTGGGGCACTATAGCCTGATGTTCCCACATGAGGGGAGGAAGACTCCCGCACCCGTCTTCCGCCTCAGCCCCCCTTTACCCCTGCCATTTGCCCCCCGCGTTTGCCCGTTGCAGAGAACACGTCTCTCTACGCTTTTCCAGACCAGCTGCCAGGTCTCTCTGGCGCCTTTCTTGCGGTCCCTCTGGGTCGACCCACCGCCATCTTGGCTACCTTTAGTATCTCCAAACCGCTTACTTCCAAGGGGAGAAAAATCTTCTAAGGGCAACCAAGACCACACCAGATGAGCTTGCTGTGTTCATGCTGCGGAGATCTTCGTTTCTACTCTGCGTCATCTGCCAGCCTGCAGGCGAACTCTCTTCGCAGTCCAGCACTTCTGTTGCACCACCTTGTACTGAAGTTTTCAAGCGTAACTATACTCTCAGAAAATGTTTTATTTTTTATTCAATTGTATATGTCTTTAATTAGCTGGCCAGCTGTTCTTTATTGTAATTTAGCTATTCTTTATTGTAACTTAGCCACCTTTTATTGTACCTTAGCTATTACTACGTATATCTCTCTTGTATTCTACTACAGCACATTTTATTTTAAAATATTAATTAATTCTGTACATTTCAAGCCAAATTGTGAGCTGAACTGGGGAACCCTGCAGAGCTGGTAGATAGCTGAGAACAGAAAACTGTTAGCCAGAGCACCATCATCAGCTTGCACCTCCCAGCAAAGGACACTTCAGCATCTTCAGCTGTTTTCCGGTAACCATCAGGGGTGCAGTAATCAACTTCCGGCTAACCGTCAGGTGAGTGCCAGTTTTCTTTACCCTAGGCTAAGTCACACCTCCCCAAGGCTCTGTCTCACGTTTGGTTTCATTACAGTTCTCAACAGTGTTGGGTTCTCCTTCAGTTTTGATCGATCCACTACTGTCTTAGTTGCAGAGATTTGTGATCACTGTGGGACAGCGGCAGAAGAAGAGCTACACAATTTTTAGTTTGGATTTTATTCTTTTTGTAATAAACAGCAGGTTGTTTTTTGTTACCTTTTGGTTCTTCTTCTTACCCCAAAACCCAACTTGTACTATAACTGTTTACTTATTCAACCGTACACAATTTTTAGGACGAAACCGAAAGAAATTTATTATAATATTGTTTTCAAACGAAAAAAATCTCTATTAATTGTATTTCTCTAATAATTATAAATGTATGAATGACTTCTATGTTTTTCCTGTATTCTTTTCTGCATATTAAAAAATAAGAAAAGAAATAATTATGATGTCATAACTTGCAAGTAAAATAATACCATAACTTTAAACTTGAAATCTATCAAAATATTTTTAATTGAGAGTAGTGGTGGCGCCATCTATATTAATATACCTAATTATATTAATATATAATTATAATATATTATATTTATAATCATGCATGGAAATTGGATTTTATTAATAATTTAGAATTATTCTCACTTTATTTATTTTTCAATAACTACTCGCATATAAATGATTCCATAATAATATATTATTGTATGGAAGGTATTAAAAAATAACTGATTACGAATAATGGCTTAATCAAAATGTAGAAATTAAAACTACAGACTGATTTTTAAATCTTAAGAATATTGGATACTTAAAAAAAAATACTAGCATAGAGAATAATGGATATTTAAAAATATGTATACATAATTTATGTTCTAGAATATAATAAAACGAAAAGGGACTGCGAAGTTATAATCAAATTAGCTTCCATTACTTCCGCATTAGGGTTTTTAATTCAGTCTTATTCAGTTTGGTTCGTTTGTCGTCTTATTGGAAGTAAGTGAACAGTGTTTTGTGACGATAATTGAGGTTATTTAAGTTTATTTATAGACCTTTATAATGGCATTAATGCCCAATTCGAACTTCATAAATAATTATGTATCTTGTTTGTGATTAGTATTGAAAATCAAGAATGAAAATCCACCATATTGAAAATTGCTGCTGTAAGTTTTAAAATTCAGTTTTACTGAAGCCTCTTTTTCGTGTATTTGTAGAAATCCATTTTCTCAACTATCCTATATTAAAACACTCTGTTCTAATATTATTAAGAGTTATAATTGTGATAAGTATGAAATTTGCTTTTTAATATCAGGTAAAAGGAAAGATATGCTGATTCCATGTTAGTAATTTGATATCAAATTGAAATCCTTTTTAGGGTTCAGTAGAATTTTATTTAGTTATCTAAAGTTTCTCCTCCAAAAATAATGAAACAATATATTTCAAATATTACAAATGTTGTTATTTGTTACTGTTTTGCCACCTGTATTATTTAAAGATAATCAAGAGCCCAAGAGTTATGATGTTTTAAACACCCCTCTCACTTTAATATTTAATTCGTCACCAAAACTGTCCTCATCATAGGCCTCTCCAGCACCAAATTATTGGGGGGGGGGGGTGGCTAAACATCCTCCTAAATATGTATCCTAGGTATGTAGAAATTCGACAGGCTAAAAGTTGAAATAACAATGTCTAAAAACAACTGTTGGGACATTTAATTCCTCTTCCGATGTATGTTGAAGGTATTTATAATCTCTTAATACTTGTCTATTGATGTATCATCTAGAATACTGTTAGTTGCTAAGGAATCATGTTAAAGGATGTGGGCCTAAATTTCTTGATTGAATTTTATCCAAGTTCTCCTTCTCATCCTAATCCCGCTAATTTCATTGCTCTCCATCAACTTCTTTAAGCTTCATCGAGTTGAGGAAAATTAGGATCAAGCTGCTTGGTTTAAAAAAAGTAATGGGCGCACGTGGGCTCAACATGTTTTATGAGCTGGCGGATTATTTTTCTTTTTTTCTTCTGTATATGTCTACTTGATTTTTTTCATATTTCTAAGCCACCTCAGAACATTTTAATAATGACAAAGCTACATACACCTACAAATATTAAAGAATATTTGATTCTTATTAAATCTGATGAGTTTAATCAAAATCGTTAAAGCTATTTTTGACAAAATCGAAAAAAAAACGTAAAAATGGGAAACAAAGTTATGAAATAAAGAGCCCCCTCGGTTTGATCAATTTTGATGATATTTTTGCTGTCATGTCGCAGGCATTTTAATAAATCAAATACCCAGTTTTATCAAAATCGTTGGAGCCATTTTTTGAGAAAATCGAAAAAAACGTAAAAAGTTATTAATTGAAGTACCCCCTTTAACCAATTTTGCCCCTGTTTGACCAATTTTGATGAAATTTTTTCTGTCACATCGCTGAAACATACATATACCAAATATTCAATTTCACGTTTGTATGGTTAATAATAGTTTTTGAGCTAGACTGTTTACACACACACACACACACACACACACACCAGACAGTATTAAGGCCGACTGTTACTTATGGTTGCGAAGCATGGACCCTAACAGCAGAAAACAAAAGAATTCTAAAAGTCTGGGAGAGGAAAGTTTTTCAGCGAATTTCGGTGCAGTGAAAACTGGTGATGCCTGGAGAATTAGAAACAACAAGGAACTGCAGGAATTGTTTGGGGAAGGAGGTATCATGGTTGGGACATGTTGAGCGGATCGATCCCAGCAGAATGCTAAAACAGCTGCTCTACGGGAAGCCAGGAGGTGGACGAAGGCGAGGGAGAACTCGACTACGATGGATTGATGATGACGAGGCAGACCTGAAGGCTTTAGGAGTACATCGCTGGAGAAGATTTGCAGCAGACCGGGCCGAATGGAGTAAGCTGTTAAAGGATGCCAAGGTCCTACATGGACTGTAGCGCTGAAATGTGAGTGAGTGAGTGAGTGAGTGAGTGAGGGGACCCCAAAACGTGTATTTCCGTTCAAAACCGGAAGTCGAAATTTTTCATGATCGCAATACTTTCCCTTACTATATATTTCATATATAGGTAAGTGAAAGTAAAAAAGCGGCAAGGCGCCAAGTTGTGAAATCAGATGGAGTAATTGGTCATAAACAATCAATAGCAATGCTGTAATTAACAATTTTTTTATATTTATATTTTATTAAATTGATTGGTTAAACTCAGATATATTAATATAATCCTACTTTTATTTAATTTTTCACATGAGGGGGATGGTCCCCTCCTGCCTCAATATTGGGCATCATTCAATAGTCATTGTTTGTGGTCTATGCATGGGTGATTTATAACTTTTTAAAATTTTCTTTTATATTTATTAATGTTATAATAATGCCTAACTTTGTCGAGAGTTGTTTTATTTCATCCACTTTTTTTTTAATTTAAACAAAAAACCAATCATATGTACTAAGGGTGTTCTTATTGCATATTTCGAACGATCTTCATACCTACAGATTGGTTGTTAAAACATTTTATTTAAGGATATATAGCAATATTTTTCTAAGCATGTTTGTGGTTCATAAATCTATTCTTAACATACAACAAACAATCCATTCTTTTTTTTTTTTATACATCTGTTTTTACAAAAGAACTGAACTTTTCTAGAAATCATTAATTAAAGGTGTCCAATGAGGTAATGAAAAATCCTTGGGTATGCCATCCCTTGGATAGGATGTAAAATGGAGGTCCCGAGTCTGTACAATGTCAGGTACTGGTAAAAGACCCATATCGTAATAATACCTGGATAGGCAAAATTTAGGACTCCCACTGTTAGCTTCCGATTACTGTTAGTGGCATAAAGTAACATTAAACAAACAAACAAAGGTGTACAATGCAATGACCAAACCATTCTGTTATATGCAGAAAAAAAGGAAAAAAGGATTGAAAAATTAGAAAAGTTTTATGATAAACAGATCTAGAGAATCTAGAGAAGGAACAACTAAGAACTGCTGATGGGAAGTGGGTAGTTCATTACTTCTCATATTAGGGCAAGAAAGTTAAGATGGACATTGAGATAAAATAATTCTAAGTAAAAAGACTCAATATAGAAATGGATTCCACAATATTATGCCTTAAATTAAGCCTTATATAGATATATGGGTTCAAAATAGATGCTGTAGAACTGCAATTACCAAACTGGAAATAAGAAGCCCAACATAGCCAGATGTGGAGAAAGCTGTATCAGAGGGCTAAAGATGCATGTACAAGGTCTGTGAAGCCACCAGAAAAAAAAAAAGTATCATTATTCACTTTGCAAGAACTGAAATTATTTGTATGTATCGAATTTCAATTGTTAGGAAACAATCAAATCCTAATTTTTGTAGGATATTAGCATTTTACTGGATTCTTTGTAACTTTAAAAAAGTTAAATTCATAACCCTTTTTTATTCATTAATTTATTAATTGTATTCATTAAGTTTATTAATTTAAATTAAGAAATAATTGTGATTAGAATTGTAATTGAAGTGATATTTATCAGTTAACTAATGAACTATTGCTTTGTCATAGAATAATATTTAGTTTATTGTAAATTCTATGCTTCCTTTCATTTAGATTTTAGATTAAAAGTTTTAATTAAACTTTAAAAAACTTTAAACTAAAAGTTTAATAATAACTTTAAAAGCTGACTATTTACTGCAATTTGGATAACCATTTTGTGTTATATTATCAAAATAAACAAAAACAAAACTATTATTCACAATGTGGTTTTTAATTTTCATAACTATTTTTTTTGGACTAAAGATTGATATTTTAAATTTGGGCTTTAGTCATTCGATCTAAGTCGTTTGAGCTAAGTTATTCAAATTATATGAAATGCATCTCTGAGATTTTATGACCATTTCTATCTTTTTTGAATGGAACTGTACTGATTATGAAGAGTTTATTGAACAAAAATATTTTTCATTATCTACTATTAATCAAGTCAGTTATAGTAAGCAAGCATAGATAGAGAGTTAGGATTGTTTTTCATCTGCCAAAAAAGAAATTGAATTACTGTCAAAGTCTTGGAGGGCTTTTACTTTTAGGTTCATAAAAACACTTAATACCTTCCAAGTTTGTTACAGTAAATTTGAAATGCTTGCTTGTGGTACAGTGAGGGCAAGTTAAGATCTATATTGTATTCAAACCGGATTAAAAGAGATAGGGATGTTAGTCTCATTTTTTAAATGTAATCTATTGATTCTATTCTGGATAGATACTTTGACATTTATATTATAACCAATGATGGTTTATAGTATTTATTAATTATTAAATTAAGAGTAACTCCTACAGACAGAATAAGCTGCACCAGGGATGGCCCACACATTTTATTCATTTTATTATGCCTTAGTAACAGAATAGAAAAACTCATTCACAATCTGCCATACCTTGTTAGGTAGTTCATTAAATTAAATCATTAAAAATACTCATTTTATGAAAGGCAGCCTAATATACAATAAAAGAGTCTTTTTCATTTATAATTCTTTCTTCTAAATATTCAGCCTGATCTTCCTTGAAGTGTAGGACTATCTTGGTTCCACTGCCAAGAGGTTCACTAGGATGATATGTATTAATGCCTTCATAAAAAAAAAAAAAAAAAATCCTTAGTGAGAATATGAGTAAAATTAAAAATAAGAATGCGAAATCATTATTTAAAATAGGTTATGATAAATGAATTATGAAGGAGATGATACAAGGACGTGTGCAGGATTTTGTCTAGGGGGCAGGCTGGTAAAATTTTTGTCAAGGGGGCAGATGGTAAAATTATTAAGACTGGGGGGCGGGGGAGTTAATCTGACTATGGGCATGAAAATAAAAATTTGAAATTTGGTTCCAATTTAGTTCTTGGTTAGAAGATTGAACTGTCAAAATTTCATTTTGTGGAATCTACTAATTGCAAGGTTATAGTATACTTTTGAATGTTCAGTTGCAGCTTTTTAAAAAAAAAAAAAAAAAATATTTTGTGGACTCTACTAATCACTAGGATATATAGCATTGGAATGTATGCAATGTTAATAATATTGAATCCTTATCGGCATAGGATCATATAATATAATAAGACAAAACAAACCGAAAAAAAAAATATACATGCCGTTGTATTGATTTGGAAATAATAATTATTGTGGTTCCTTTCAATGTTTTATATCCTTGGTAGAGTCCACAAAATGAAATTTCGACATTTCAATTTTAAAGGGCTACATCTGAGCCAAATTTCAAATTTTTATTTTCATGCACAAAAAAAATATTAGGCTTTCAACATTAAAATTTTGGAAATTTCGAAAAATTACAAATTTTTATGGAAAAACCATCCATTTCCACAGATTGAAACTTTGTGAATTTAGAGCACCCACTTTTATTTATCTAATAAAAAACGCAGAGTTATCTGTCTTGTAAATTTCTTTTTTAAAACCCTTTTTTGTAAATTTACCACTCAGAAATTTGAAGGGGTATGTGGACCATTATACTTAGTTTTAATCTCATACTTGTAAACTTTTATTGAAGTTCAGATCTTTCTAAAGAGATAGGTCTTTTTTAAATGATCTAGGATGAGTAAAAGATGAGATATATGATTCAATGCAGAGCACTAGAATACAAGGGCGTACCCAGGATCAAAATTAGGGGGGGCAAGCTATGGTTGTTCAGGTTGTAACATCTTACCGCAGAAAAGGTGGATGAAACCAAAATTATGTATATTTATAGCAGTGCTTTATCAACTAAGTTATTACAATTATTTGCTTGAAAAAAATTATTCTGTTACTGCTTCCCGCCTTAAAAAATTATTGCATCCAGCCTTCCAGGGGGGGTCAGCTGCCTCCCTGCCCCCCGCTGGGTACGCCTATGCTAGAATAGCTAATAATACCCATTTGGTCGACAATAAAATACCTTTGGCAAAATAAGAATAAAAAACATAAATTAATTGCATTTATTTTCTTCTAATGTATTGTACATTCTTTGTTAAAAATATTTAAAAAATTAAAAATGTTGAAGCAACCAATTAATTTATTTTTGGACCATTTGATATGGATTGACCCTATAAGTAAATTGAATGTTGAAAAATAATTTTAAATTATCCCGAATTATTTTCATTTTCTTGTAAATTACTTGGACTTATTTGTAAAAGATATGGATGAGGAAAATAAGTTACAGAAGTGTTTTGTTTTTTTTAAGGTATACGTATTTGTCTTGTTTTTATAAATTTTTAAATTTATATTAAAAATAATTTGATTTTAAAGGATCACACGATAATTTTTTTTTGAAAATATAATTTTTAAATTATACAGCCCATCCAGCTTTTTTACAATTACCTCATTACCTGTATTATAAAATGATATTTTTGTAAAAATGTTTCAACAGTAATATAATTCAATATTACTATATTTTGTTTTTTTCAAAAAGAAAAAGAGATAAAGATTAAAAAAAGAAGAATGTTGAAAATTAGAACCAACTCAAATATAAATGGATTTTTAATTTTCTTTCCACTGAATTATCTCGGAAACGGATTGCCTTCAAAAATCCACAGGATAATTTTAGAACAGAATTTTACCTGGAATATTTTTTACATAACACGTGTACAAAATATAAACCATTATGTCTAAAATAATAAAAAACTAAGAAAAATGGAAATTTAGGGGAACAGAAACGAACTTTACCCCCACCATATTCGGAACTTTTCTGTTTCTCATTTCTTACTACTACACCCCTTATTAGTATTTTCACAAATTATAAAAACTTTATAAATTATTTCCTCGCTTTTTATTAATTTGCCTGGTGATACTCCACACATATGCATTTAAACGAAGAACAGTAATTATTAGCAAGCCTAACCCAAGAAATATGAAAGAATACATTGTTTTTATTTACTTCTTTTATTTTTAGCAGCTTGGACCAATGGGATTATTGGTGCTCCACCAAGCATGGCGGAATGGTTGGATTTAATACATTATATATTGATTTAATATATTATAATATTGAGGAAGACCTGAAGTCTGCTACAGCACTGTTTATGAATTGTTAAATCAATTCATGATTAAAGAGAAAACTTAAAATCTCGACAGGTATTAAAATTTAGGAAGTAGACTGAGCAATTGAAATTAAAACAGATGGATGGGTTACTATGTAAATATTACCTGTTCCTCTGCCGAAACATAACCCCATCCTCCCCCCCCCCCCCCCTCCGTTCTATATTTAATAAAGGGGAAGGAGAGGTTCCTGTTGTTCTAGCGAATTCCTCAGCTTTGTGTAAACTTGATCAGCCTTTCTTGTTTGAAGTGACTCTACCTGACCCACTCCATGTTATTTTACCTCCGCCCCGATTCACGGGGAGTAAGTATCCTATCCCTCTACTTTCCTCCGGGAGCTCTCGGTAAATGTTAACGATTCTATTCTGAAAACAAAGTATACCCGCTATTCTCCATCTTCGAGATTCGCGGAAAATATTGTAATAATAATAATAATAATAATAGGATCAATTTTTACACAGTTATTAAAATTCTTTAAAGTTTTTTATTTTAAAGAATAATTATCTGCGTTATGAATATACCAACTATCATTAAGCATAAACAACGCAGATCATAATTTTTTTTTTTTTTTTTAAGCCCCTTTTCATATTCTTGATTTATTAATTTTAACTGTACTCTAAATATCCCGCACCTACTCCCCTATTTTTTGTTTTTTCCATTTTTTATCACTAATAGTGAGCATCTTCCCTTCGAGCTGTCGCTCAAATTTAATTACTCTTTTTTAATTTTATTCCCGTTTAGGGTCAATCCATTTGAAGTGGTCCAATCTAGTTGCTTCAACATTTTTATTTTTTTAAATATTTTTACCATTGAAAGGGAAATACATCAGAAGTACAAAAGTGCAATTGGTTTATTTTTTGAATTTTTATTTTTCCAATGGCGGCCATATTATTTTCTAAAAACCGCGTATTTTTAGCTATTTCAGTGCTCTGCTTCAAATCAAATATCTCCTCTTTTACTCATCCTAGAATATTCAAATAAAGACGAATCTATTTAGAAAGGTCTGACCTTTAATAAAGGCTATTACAACTATGAACTTAAAACTAAGTATTAAGGTCCAGGTACGCCTTCAAAGTTTCAAGCGGTAATTTAAAAAAAAACGGGTTTTAAAAAATTATTTTTTACAAGAAGGCAAATGACTAAGTGTTTGTTATTTTTTTATTTAATGGATACAGGTAGGCACTATAAATTCACAAACTTTCAAGCTGTGGACTGGCACAGTTTTTTCAATACAAATTTTTGAATCTTGAAATTTTCAAAATTTAAAAAGTTTAAAGCTTTATAACTCTGTTGGGCAAGAAAATAAAAATTTGAAATTTAGCCCAGATTTAGTTCCTGGCTAGAGGATTGAACTGTCAAAATTTCATTTCGTGGAAACGGACAGAAAATAATATATGCTGTTTAGCGCTTTGGATTTAATACGTATTTTAGTACTTTTCAATGTTTTATATCCTTGCAATTAGTTGAGTCCACAAAATGAAATTTTGACAGTCAATACTCTCACCAGGAATTAAAGCTGGGCTAAATTTCAAATTTTTATTTTCTTGCCCAACAGAGATATAAAGCTTTAAACTTTTGAAATTTTGAAAATTTCATGATTCAAAAATTTGTATTGAAAAAACTGTGCCAGTCCACAGCTTGAAAGTTTGTGAATTTATAGTGCCTACCTGTATCCATTAAATAAAAAAATAACAAACACTTAGTCATTTGCCTTCTTGTAAAAAATAATTTTTTAAAACCCGTTTTTTTTTAAATTACCGCTTGAAACTTTGAAGGCGTACCTGGACCTTAATACTTAGTTTTAAGTTCATAGTTGTAATAGCCTTTATTAAAGGTCAGACCTTTCAAAATCGATTCATCTTTATTTGAATATTCTAGGATGAGTAAAAGAGGAGATATTTGATTTGAAGCAGAGCACTGAAATAGCTAAAAATACGCGGTTTTTAGAAAATAATATGGCCGCCATTGGAAAAATAAAAATTCAAAAAATAAACCAATTGCACTTTTGTACTTCTGATGTATTGCCCTTTTAATGGTAAAAATATTTAAAAAAAATAAAAATGTTGAAGCAACTAGATTGGACCACTTCAAATGGATTGACCCTTTAATGAGATCCACTTCGAACTATGAGCTCCGGTTACACCTATCTGAACATGGATCTAATTTTTTTATCATTGATTGGTCCCAAAAGGAGTGGGATAGGGGGCACTATTTTGATTTTAATTCACATGAATAATTTGATTTTGATTTAGTGTAGAGAACTTTTTTCGTAATCCATTTGAATCAGAATGCAGCAATTCTATTTGCTGCAACCTTGAATTTTCTATAGCATGAATTTTCATCGTAAGTTAGCACCTGCTCAAAAAACCTAAGGTAAATGACAAATAGAATGTAACTATCGATTAGTATGGAATGCAACTATCTTTACTATCTTAACTGCTAAAATGAATTATATTATTTTTATATTTAATGGCCAAAAATCTATAACTCCTGACTAAATGACGGTAATCGAATAATTCTTTTTTCATTAAAGAGCATGGAATTCCCTTTATCAGTGAGAATAAAAAAAATCAAAAATACCTTCAAAGTATTTCAAATTAATTTTTAAATTAATTCTTTCTTCACTTAAATTTAAATAAAATAGTTTATTCGGTACAGGGTTATACATAGGGAATGAAATGAGTCAGGATTATTATCTATTGAGCTTTCTGCTTATATCCATGTATTTTTCAGGCGTTTGCTCATTTTGAAAGATTTTAAAATAATTATTGTCTGATGAAGTAAAAATCCAAAAAATTAAATTAATAATACCCTATTTTTTAGGAATTTTAACGGAATAAAATATTGTCATATAATTCAACGAGAAGTATGTTTTATGATTTAGTCTAATTCGAGGCCGAAAATATAATGAAAGTTCAAATATAGGGATTTAAATCTTAAAATAGATATATCGCCGATCGATCGCATTCGATCGATCTAATTCTATTATGGTATTTTAGCGCCCTTCACCCTTTACCACTGTGATAAAAATTAGAACCAACTATTGCCAATAAAAGAATTTATATAAATTTAAATCATTTCTTTTCATAAATTACATAGTCAATGTGGAAGAAATCAAAACCCATTTTTATCCAATAATTTTACAGTCATTCTTCTTGTTTATGAAATATGTTTGGTGCAATAATATAAAAGATAAAGCTCTATATAAAAAAAAAAATATCAGAATGATGAGCATAGATTTTGCTTAAAATAAATTCAATTTCGTCATTTAATCAGGAGCTATAGATTTTTGGCCGCTAAATGATAAAATTTTCCCACTGTGCGTCGAAGGCCCCAAAAATTTAATTTTTGTTTGATTATAACAAATTTTATTTTAATGGATAGAAGAGTTGTCGATTTTTTTTTTTAATATTAAAATTTAGATATCTAGTGGCCGTCCGAGTGGTTTTGCCAACTCCCGTCTTGCAATTTTTCTGGAAGCGTTCTTTGGATTAATTGGAGTTCTAAACCAATTTAGAACCCGGGAGTATGCCACAATGATATTCTTAAATAATATTGTAAAGAATATGAATTATGGAACATAATGAAATTCCTATAGAGGAACATAAAGTTGTGCAGAGTGAGATACAGTGGCTCACAGTCAAAATGATGCAAGGAATTAACTTTGAAAAAAAACTATTTTATACCAAGCCAAAATTTATTTTCAACAATCTTTGTTTACAAATATAAAGTTCAAACATTAGGCTAGAATTGACAACACTTAAAAGTTTATTTGAGATCAAATCCTAAAATTAAACTAAAACTTCATGAATAAATGTACACTTCTAAGGTCACAGTGAAAATGATGCAAGATTAAAAACATCCACAAAATCAAAAATATTTTGAATTTGAGTACTTTTTAGGTAAGCCTTTATTTTTTATTATCCCTTTTCGAACAATTGGGCGTGGATTGGACAAGCTTTTATGTTTAAGACGGGCTTATCTTGTCCCATTCTTCTTGAAGCATCTTTTTGAGATCTTCTCTATTTGATATCTCATGTTTCCTCACTTCTGTTTCTAATTTCTCCATGAATTCTCTATGACGTTTAGTTCTGGTGATTCTTGAGGTGTTTTTATAGGTTTGGGGCAATTATATCAACACCATTCTTTTGCAAGATAAGAAGAATGCTTGGGATCGTTATCACTATAAAAAGCAAAATTATTTATTATTCCAAGCTCGGTTGCATTTACTTTAAAATTTTTCTTTCAGGATGTGACAATATAAATGTCTATCCATTGTTCCCTCAATAAAATGAAGATTTCCTACTCCTGAGGCAGCAATACACTCCCAAACCATGACATGACCACCTCCAGGTTTGATGAACGGGCGAAGTTTTTTTTAATAGCGCTCTTCAATTGACTTTCTTTAGAAGAAACCTCTTCCATAAGAGCCAAACAAATTAAATTTTGGCTCATTCGAATACTGAACACTTCCGGAAGTCTATGTCTTTTGTTAAACAATGCTTAGCAAAATTGATTCGAACCTTTTTATTTTTGTCACTGATATAAGGTTTTTGCCAGGCAACTCTACCGTTGCATTGGTTTTTTCTTAAGACTCTTCGAATGGTTTCAGCACATACCATTTAATTTAAATGGTTTTTACCTAATTTGGTCAACTTTGGAGCAGCTAGTTTTGGATTATTTGTTATTTGGCGCAAAATCCAACGTTCATCATTACCAGTAAAAAAATGTTTTGCACTTTTCTGATTATTCTATTTTTGTTTTTAAAACTTTCAATAATATTTTGAACGATGGCATAACTCCTATTGATAGTAGAGGCGATTTTTCATTGTGTTTTGTCCATTTTTAAATTGCTAATCACTATTTCTCGTTCACGAATAGTTGTATTCGCACCCATTTTAAGCAAAAGCTCGAACTAGACTGATTACTTGTATTCATATTGTTTAGTTTTGTTTTCATTGAAAGAATGAAATGAAATTAAAAGGGTAATAAACTCATTTACCCGATAATTGAAGAATACTTGTCACTTTCACTTTTTTCTAGACGGAAGTAAACGTTGCATCTTTTTCACTGTGACCTTCAATTCCTACGAGTTTTAATGAAGAATTTTTTTTCTCTTTCTATAATTGCTGTTGAGTTGATTTGATCATGTAAATTTAATGTATGACAATGAATCATTATGGCCTCATGTGCATTGGTTTTAAAATTTTAACAAAGAGGAAGTAAACAGCATTTGAAATAAAAATATTCGTTTGCATCATTTTGACTGTGAGCCACTGTATGTGATGTCCACAGTCACGTCACGGCTCAGAGGCTAGGCTTCGCCTGATGGGCCATGACGACGGTGAGGAGAGGTTTGCCAGCTTAATGGCCTGTCTCGCCATTGACCTTAACGAAATAATTTATCAAGAAATAATCCAGTAGATCAATTACGTGTGGTGATTGAAATAGGCTTATTACAGGGTCAGAACGAGGGACGAACGAATCATTAATATGGAAATCCTAATAAAGCTGATAGAACAGCGATATAGGGAAATAAAGGCAGGAGAATTAGTTACATCTGCATTTAAGGATTGGGGTTTTAAAAGAATTAACAACTAGTGATGTAAAAATATCGAAAGTTTCGATGTCATCGGACGTAAACTGCAAATGCTGTGAAGTTTGATTCCAAAAGGAATCGCGAGATCCAATAGTCCGGGCCCATTGGAACATTTTTTTAAAGGTTAAAACTTTAGAAATTGCGATCAACCATCGGTTCTACTCTTCAATGTACTAGTATCTATTTCTATAATAATTCACGGATGACCTTCCATTTTCAAATATTAAAGGGACTGAATTGGGTCTTACTTATTTTTACTTTAGTTCAAAACAATAGTCGTTTCTATTTCAGTATATTTTAATCTTCACCCATTCTTGATTGAGATATATGTTATAATAGATATTTAAGAGATATCTTAAATATTTCTAATATTTTTCATTACGCTTCACGCCCAGTCGTCCCATCTGTTCGGGTGGTCAGTAAAATACCACACTTAAAAATATTTACGTAAGATTTTTCTTTAATGAAGAAAAATCTTCCAATGGATTATTTTGTATTATCATATATATATATAACATATAATTATCACGTTTCGGGCTTTTGGCCGAGCTTCTGGCGTTATCTATTGTACATTTTTTAAGTCCATCGCCATTTGTCTATACATAAATTGTTATATATGAAAATATATCTGCCATTTCGTCATTGTACGAGTACACGATCAACTTATTATTAACACTTATTATGGCTCTGGACTATTTCATTGACACTGATCTAACTATGATAGAGCAGCGACAATGAAATAATTACATGTCAATTCAACACAGGCTTGAGCCTCACCATCTCATATTACAATATTTTGAAATTTGGTACATTCCTAATATTTGTATTGATTAGAAAAATTGTGAAATATTACTAAGATACGTCGAACCGTTTTTGAATTATGGACCTGTTAAACCCTCAACATTAGGTCCAGAAACAGAAAAAATCATGATTAAAAATAGTTGTAGATGTTTTCCAAATTTTACTTGGACTAAGATATTAGTGTCGTTTAACAGCGCATTCCATGCCATTTCTTATGATATACTACAATGTATATGTTGTTACATAAATTGGTTGATACTACAGAAATTTTCTTAAAACCAAATTGAACTTTTAATTTCAATTTTCTCAAAAAAAAAATTTACCTATATTTTATAAAAAAATAACCAGTACTATGTCCAAACTTCACTAACATAGGGTTTGGTTATTCAGCTCAAGAAGATCATTTTAAATCGGAGCTTTTAATCGGAATCACTTAATCAAATTTTATTTTATTTTTAATTTAATTAAACTTCTGTTTTTCAAAATTTGGAGTTTGGCGCTTACTTCACTTTGGCGTTCTAACGACCAAATGCTGTTAGTTTTCTCACGGCTAATTAGTTGACCCCTTATTATCATTTGTTCCATGTTTTTCCTATTGAAAATATTGCCATAGTGTTAGTAATTATTTTTTTTAGTAATAAAGCAATTTTCATCCCACATTAATATTTTGTTGTTTGATTAGATATAACACTGCCTACTTAAAAAAAAAAAAATAAAAATAAAAATTCCCTTTTTGAGAAAATTGAAATTAAAATTTAAAATTTGGTTTTAAGAAAATTTCTTTAATACCAACCTATACGTTATTGTATCTCAAATGAAATGAATGAATGCGCTGTTAAACGACACAGTCTGGTAGTCCTAGTCAAATTTGGAAAAAATGTAGAGCTATTTTTAATAATGATTTTTTATTTTTCTGGACCCATTATTAAGGGCTTTAGAGACCAATATTTCAAAAACGGGTAGCCATATCTCAGTAATATTTCACAATTGTTCTAGTCGATACAAGTAGTACACATGTACCAAATGTCAAGAAAATCTGAGGTGGTGAGGTTAAAAATGATGTATTTTGTGTTGATTGGACCAGGAATGGTCCATATAACAATTCATGTATAGAAAAATGACGATGAAGTTAAAAAATGTACAATAGATAACCCCAGAAGATTAGGCAGAAGCCCGAAACTTTGGGATAATTAAATACAAGATAAACCATTGGAAGAGATTACTCTATTAAAGAAAATCCTTATGCAAACCAAAATCTTCCTCACTAAGGTGAAATATACAATCAAGTAAAAAATATTTGCGCTACTCAAATTATTACCACTATGTTAAATTATGTCCTAACTTGTCATTGGTCTTTGGAAAAAAAAAAAATCTGGTGCGTGCTCGCAACACACAACTTTCACTTACCAACTTACTTAGAATAGAAATTAATGGGTTTTGTTAATTGCCACTTCTCAAATGAACAGAACGGCTTTAATTATGAACATTGGTCTGTCATTAAAGGCGTACTCCGCATGCGTGGGCTCAACGAGTTTTATGAGTTGACTGAATATTTTCCTTTTTTTATCCTCTTTATGTTTTCTTCATTTTTATCATATCTCATATTTAGACATTTCTTATTTTTAGGCATAACGAGAGACAGGTAATTTCTCCATGTAAACAAAAACAAAAGTATTTTATAGGACAAAAAAAAAAAAAAAATAAGAAAGAAATAAACAAACAAAAAAGCCCCCCCCCCCAATAAAAAAAACCCCTCAGAACATTTTAATAATGATAAATCATATCTGATATTAAAGAACACCTAATTTTCATTAAACATGACGAATTTGATAAAAATCGTTAAAGCCGTTTTTGAGATAATCGAGAGAAAGGTAAAAATTGGAAAAAAAGTCATGAAAAAAAATGCCCCCTCAGTTGGACCAATTTTGATGAAATGTTGGCTTTTACATATTTGGTATATACATACATCAAATACCCAGTTTCTTCAAAATCGTTAAAGCCGGTTTTGAGTAAATAAAAAATATGTACACGTGAAATTGGTACAAAATTTATTAAGTCCCCCCTCCGGTTGATCAATTTTGATGAAATTTTTACAGTCGTATCTCGGGCATATACATACATCAGATACCCAGTTTGATCAAAATCGTTAGAGCCGTTTTTGAGAAAATCGAAAAAAACGTAAAAAGTTATTACATAAAATACCCCCTCCCATTGAGCAATTTCGATGGAATTTTTGCTGTCACTAAATACCCAATTTCAGGTTCCCACGGTTTATAGTTTTTGAGCTAGTCTGTTCACACACACACACAGACCATTTCGCGGGACTTGGTTATTTCGACTCAGGGGGTCCCAAAACGTGTATTTCCGTTGAAAACCGGAAGTCGAAATTTTTCACGATCGCAATACTTCCACTTACTATATATTTCATATATAGGTAAGTGAAAGTAAAAAATCTGGAGCGTGCGCGCAACACACAACTTTCACTTACCAACTTACTTAGATTAGAAATTAACGCGTTTTGTTAATTGCCACTTCTCAAATGAGCAGAACGGCTTTAATTATAAACAATGGTCTGTCATTAAAGGCGTACTCCGCATGCGTGCATACTCAACGAGGTTTATGAGTTGACTGAATATTCTTCTTTTTTTCTCCTCTTTATGTTTTCTTTATATTTATCATATCTCATATTTAGCCGTTTCTTATTTTTAGGCGTTACGAGAGACAGTTAATTTCTCCATATAAACAAAAACAAAGGTACTTTATAAGAAACAAACAAACAAAAAAGGCCCCCCCCCTCAAAAAAAGCCCCTTCAGAACATTTTAATAATGAAAAAACTTACCTGACATTAAAGAACACCTAATTTTCATTAAACTTGACCAATTTGATAAAAATCGTTAAAGCCGTTTTTGAGATCATCGAAAAAAAGGTAAAAATTGGAAAAAAAAGTATGAAATAAAGTGCCCGCTCTGTTTGACCAATTTTGATGAAATGTTGGCTATCACTTCTTTAGCATGTACATATATCAAATACCCAGTTTCATCAAAATCGTTAAAGCCTTTTTTGAGTAAAAAAAAAAAGGCACGTGAAAATGATACAAAATTTATTAAGTAAAGCCCCCCCTCCGGTTGATCAATTTTGATGAAATTTTTACAGTCATATCTCAGGCAAATAAATAGATCAAATACTCAGTTTAATCAAAATCGTTAGAGCCGTTTTTGAGAAAATCAAAAAAACATAAAAAGTTATAAAATAAAGTATTCCTCACACACACACACAAACACACACAGACACACACACACACACACACACACACACACACACACACACACACACACACACACACACACACACACAAACAGACCATTTCGCGGGACTTGCTTAATTGGACTCAGGGGACCCCAAAACGCGTATTTCCGTTGAAAACCGGATGTTGAAATTTTTCACGATCGCAATACTTCCACTTACTATATATTTCATATATAGGTAAGTGAAAGTAAAAATATTTTAAAATAATAAGAAATTCTTAATTTACGAATTTTGTTAGCCGATGAATGCAAAGAAACTATTTAGTACATCAATTCCACTTTTTACAAGTTTTTATCGTTCTATTCATTTGAATTTTCTACTAAATATTAAAATTTTGGTTTGAGAAACGAGCTAATTTCATAACTTGGCTGCGTGAATTACTGCAAAAACATATCTTAAGCGATGGGGAAAGTTGGAGTCTATTTTTAAGGCTAATGGGTTTATTAAAGATATCCGAAGCAGGCCAGTGCATTATTTCAGGAGTAAAATATGGCCGACGGGGCAGAGGCCATTGTCCCAGAGATTTACGACTATCAATAATCACAGTTTTAATGGGCTTTAATTAATGCCACAGTAGGGCCATAACGGATACCCGAGCTAATCATAAACAGTTATTCAACAATTAGGCTCGTCAGTCTGCCAATAAACAGTTCTTAAGCGTCACCTCTTGCAGGCATAGGTATGCCGTTGGACTTCCTTCATATATCAATTCGCTTCAAGTATCATTGTGTGTTTACATAATATATGCATTCAAGGTTTTGTTACTCTATTTATATTTTCATAATGCGTTTTATTGTAAAAATACATACAGTTTTCATATTTGTAAATGGTTAAATCTTTATCTATGGGTCTTTTATAAGACAAAAATGGAAAAAAATATTATAAAGGAAAATTTTATACATCGTTTTATACTCCTTAAGAAACTATCGAAGGACTTAACTACAAGATTATAGAATATCACCACTTTCACCTAAGTGATCATTATCCCACATTGAACCATGAGCATTATAATCTCCTTCCAGCATTACTTGAGACAGAAACAAAAGTAATAATATACCACAAGGACAGAAAGATGTGCTTTGCAAACTCATTTTCATTTGTTTAATTGTAGATCATTCGCATGTAAAAAAAGTATATATACATCTTTAGTGAAGACGTGTTGAAACGTACTAATGACACACAACTTTAGAATACGGGCTTATAAAAATGAATTTGCAAGTTTTCTTATATTTTTCTTATGAGCCATTATATAAAATTAAAAAGCAAATTTTATTTTATGTAACGAATTGTTTATTTAAATTTAGAGCGTACATAAAAATGAGTGTGAATATTTTTCTTTTTCATGGTTATTGTGAGCTCATCTCTTCCCTTAAAATCACAATCCAATCTTTACTAATTATGCTCAAGAATCATTTTCAGGTACTATTTCTAAATAAAAAAATATTGATTTTTCTACCAAACTAATGGCAATTTTGATACGGTTGTTATTACGATATGTTGACCATGTTAGGATGAATTATCCAAGTTTCAATGTAATTATACAAAATAAATTTTAAGCTGTTTTTCTTCCCTTTCAATTATTATTGTTGTTTGAAAGATATCTAAAAAGTTTAAATTTGGCGATTTCAGAAATATAAAATGGATAAGTTACGACATTTCAGTATTTCAATTTTATTTACAAGTGGGCAAGGTAGAGTATCATTAAATTTCCCGTGACTCCGAGTTTTGAACTTTTTTTTATTTTTTTATTCCTCCCCTTCCTCGTCGGTTAGGCTATACGGGGTTTCCCGGGCCCGGGGAGAGGGTGGGGGATTAATGCCGAGTATTATTAAATGTCCCCTGGCTCAGGGTTTTGAACTAGCTATCTTCAGGTTCCCAATCATACGTTGCCATGGGAATTAATCGTATTTGCTAACGCGTTAGCCTTCCTATACCCACTTTTGATAATGAATCATAGTTTGCTTAAATCCCTTTTTTTTTTTTTTTTTTTTTTTAAATCCAACATTATTTCTTTAGGGTCTTCCTGAATTCTATTGATTGCAGAAATAAATAAATATAGGAATATTATAGGGTAGAAGTTGGGAATGGCGTAGGAATATTTTATGAGCCCCCTTGGAGGGGCAATCAGGGCCGTGTCCTCCTACAAGGGTCCAGTTAGCGAACTCTTGTTGAATATATCACTGCCCGGTATGGGCCTACTTCCCCAGCCCTCCTCCACTAGCCCGGCAGTTTTCGAGGAAGTCCTTTTCCCTCCTTTGTAATGTAGAGGAAAAGGGCTCTGGATATTGCCTTGAGCATCAGAGAAGTTCTAGTATAAGATGGCGGAATCTTTAGTATAATGATGGACTCCAAAGGGGAGAATTCTCCGATCGATTTATGAAATTTTGTTAGTTATTCTGTCGACTTAAAGGCTTATATAAAAACGCAATAACCTTACGTTTGTTACACTAAAACTGGGAATTGCATGGTTTGACTTAAAAGTTTTATACAACGTTGCTGTTTGGTCATATTATGTTGATATCCCTAATGAAAAAATGTTATTTTTGTGCAAAACGATACTTTTCTTCCTTCGCAACAAAACGAAAAATGTTGTCATGTAATCATTGATTATTTGTTAAATATTTAATTTATAATTTTTAAACTATTTAATTGGGAGAGATAAAAGATTCGACCACGTCCGGTAATCGAACCCAGGTCCTCTTCATCATTGTTACAGCGCTCTTACCAATGAGCTAACCATAAGGCCGCTCCCAGTCGTGTTCGAATCTCTCTCTTCTGCGATTCCACCACAATTTTTATCTTCTAATTAAATAGTTTTCTCATTAGGTTTTTTTTATTTATTAAATACAATTCATTTGTCTAGATTTAAAATTTGCAATCTGCAAAATTGCTTTGCAATGAGCAAAGTTTGTGAGCTGCTTCGACAGCGTTCCTGTGCAGGAGTAGTTATTAATTTAAATGGTCTCTTGGCCACCGCCTTCGAAGTCGTCGGGGAGGGCTGTAAGGGTTGTTTAAGTTTTATTTTAAATTGTCTGCCAGTGGGTTATTGTTGTAGACCAGTCTTTGGTGAAAGTTAATGTAGTTGTCTTTGGCTGTTACAAAAACTGTTGGAATGTTTAAGCCCGTATGTATAATATCGTTGCTGACATAATATGGCGCGTCTACTATTTTTCTTAACACTTTCGACTGAAAGGACTGAATTTTTTGGATGTTCGATTTCTTGGCAGAACCCCACAGTTCTACACCGTAAGTCCATATCGGTTTTAAAAGAACTTTATACAAGGTTGGTTTGTTAGCTAGGGATAATTTTGAGCGTCTGTCAAGTAATCTAGATAAGAGTCCAAAGCGTCTATTTAATTCTTTTCGTTTGAGTCTGACGTGAGTTTTCCAAGTAAGTCGTTTGTCCTGATAAAGCCCCAAATATTTAATTTCATTTGATTCCGAAATTGGAAGTTTGTTGAAGAATATTTGGGGGCAAAGACCATGATTAAGTGTGAAGACTACATGCACACTCTTTTTCTCATTCATTTTAATTTTCCACCTAGCGGCCCAGTCAGCAATATCGTCTAGATGGTTCTGGAGAGTTTGAAATGCAATAAAGGGATTTTTATCTGAACAAAGAATTTCTGTATCGTCAGCAAAAGTGGCCAGAAGTGTATTTGGGTGTTCTGGTAGGTCTGACATATATATATTAAATAATATAGGACCCAGGACACTGCCCTGAGGCACTCCTGCTTTAATAGGTTTTATTTCAGAAATTTCAGTCCCTACTTTTACCGAAAAATGTCTATCTGTTAAATAAGAAAGTAAAGTTAAATAGTAGGTCGGGGGGAGTAATATTTTAAGTTTGGAAAGCAATCCTTCATGCCAAACTTTATCAAACGCTTGACTAATGTCTGGAAAAACACTGGGGCAATATTTTTTGGATTCCAAAGAGTTAGATATAAAGTCTACTAAACGATGACATTGTTGAACAGTTGAATGATGTTTTCTAAAGCCGAATTGATGATTTGGAATATATTTAAAAATTTCAAGAGCATCAAAGCGACGGAGAAGTATTTTTTCAAATAATTTAGAGAAAGAAGGAAGAAGGCTTATTGGACGGTAGGAATTTGGAAGATCGGGACATTTGTTAGGTTTCAATACCATCACAACTTCTGAATATTTCCACAGGCTTGGGAAATACGTGGTTTTCAAAATAGAATTATATATATTTGTTAAAAAAAGGATTGCTTTCCAAGGTAAGGTTTTAATTATAAAATTCGTAATTAGGTCGAATCCCGGGGCTTTATTAATAGGTATGTGAGCAATCAAGTCTTGAACTTCATAAGGGTGAATAAATTTTGGAGATAATGTCATTGGTAAGGGTATATCAAGTTGATTTTGAACAAGTAACGAAGAAAGACTGTCATTTATGTCATGCGGTTTAAAAGTAATTGTCCTCAAGGTGGTCAGCAAGTAATTGTGCTTTTTGAGCATCTGACAGCCCAATAACCATCAGGATGCCTAAGAGGGTGAGAGACATCACGATGTTGAAGGATTCGCTTGGCTATGCTCCAGAGAGGTTTCTCGGATGTTGATAAACGACCGAGGAATTTGTCAAAATTTTCAGTCTTTGTTCGGTTAATTTCATCATGAAGTCTTCTTATTAGCTGATTAAACTTATGTTTGTCTGATGGGTAGCGAGTTGTTTGCCATATTTTTCGAGCTTTAGGTTTTAGTAATATATCGCAATTCTGGTGAAAGGTATCTATGGCAATGATTGTTGGTATTTTTATGAGGTAGTCTCGAAACCCATGCCGAATTTTGAATGGTCTGTGTCAGGTGATTTACCGCATCGTCTAAGTCTTCAGGTGTCCTTATTTTAGTATTGAGTGATAATGAATTTTCAATGGATAATTTAAATTTATACCAGTCAATTTTCCCAGGTGTTAAAGATGGAACATGAGGTTTGAGTAATGGTTCCGAGTCGATTGTCAGGAGAAGAGGGGAATGGTCCGAAGATAGGTCAGTTAGGTTAGTAATAGAGCATTGTTGTATATAGATTCCCTTCGTAATAAAAAAATCCAATAAGTCAGGAATCCTGTTAAAATCCCTAGGCCAATATGTGGGCGAAGATGGCGACAATAATTTACAATTCTGGGCTAGTATTGCATTGTGAAGGGCTCTACCCCGAGAATTGCTTATTCTACTGCGCCATATCTGGTATTAAGATTAGCATTAAGATCCCCGCCACACAAAAATCTGTTGCCCAAAGAATTTAAGAGAAGATCGAACGTTTGGAACGATAAATTCTTACCTGGAGGACAATATACAGCAGCAATGTTAAGATTAAAATCAAGTACATTTATCATTACTGAAGTACATTGGTAACTCTCAGAACTCACAGAAGTATTGAAGTAGTGACTGATTAAATTCTTAATAAGAACCAGAGTGCCTCCCTTAGCTGTATTCGATGGGTGGTCAGTCCTGTATGTGCTATAAGATGGTAAATGGAATTTAGTGTTTCTAGTCAAATGAGTCTCAGTCAATAAAGCAACGTCTATGTCATTGTCAGAAAGGAAAATTTCAAGTTCGTTTTTACGGGTTACTACTCCATTAGCGTTCCAAAGAATTACTTTCAGTCCTTTCATTTGATAAGTGCTGGAATAACGTGCTGCACCAATGATGAGAGCAACGATATAAGGGGTGAAACAAGGTTTTTGAATTCGTTAATGAAGTTTGTCAGTTGTGGGGTTATTTCTGTGTTGTTAGAGATACTATGAGTTTGAAGGTTAGGAATGGATGTGTAATATGGTCTTGTCATGGATTGTGAGTAGGTTGGTTGTGTAGCAAGGTTCTGAATCTGAGTATAGTCTGACTGTAAAGGGGGCTCAAGATTACCTTCTAAGTTTGGTGCAATATTTGAAGCTTCCTCATTTTCTTTTTTATGTTTCTTTCCCTGTTCTTCATAAAATTCGAGATTTCTCACCGGGGGGCGCTGTCTAAGTTTCTTCAACTCTTTGTGAACAGAGCATCCTCTATAATTTGCTGGGTGCGGTTCGTTACAGTGAACACATTTAGGGGGCTTGTCCAGAGGTTTTTTGCAATTAGGCGAAAGATGTTCACCAGGACACTTTACACACCTAGGCTTCAAATAGCAATAAAACTTAGTATGTCCGTATGACTGGCAGCGTTTGCATTGAACAATTTCATTTCGTTTTCTAGGCTCTTCAACCTTGATTCTTGTATAGTACAAGTATTGCAGCGAGAATATTCGTGTACTCTTATCGTTTTTCACTAAATCAACAAAGAATATAGGCAAAGGTGCCTTTGTTCTTGGGTGAAGTATATTATGTACACCTAATACGTCATAACCTAATTCTTGTAATTCAGTTTTTATCAAATCACATTCTATACTGTGATGTAAGTTCCTTATAACAACCCGAAAGGGTCGGTCCTCAGGAAGTTGGTAGGTATGGAACTCAGTCTTTCTTTCTCGGAGGTACTTGGTTATTTTCCTATAAGAGTCAGACGAGTTGTCCATAATAACAACATTTTTAGCTCCAGATTTCAAAGTGAACCCATTAGAACCTACTACTTTAAAGAGCTCATTGCAAAGTAATTTAAAGTTATTAACCGTTTTAACGTAAATCGGTGGAGGTTCTGCGTTTCATCTTTATTATTATTATTATTTGTTGTAGATTCATTAATATTAGACTGGGGATCCACATCATTCGGCAGAACATAGAACGGATTTAATGACTCGAAACTAACCTGCCTCTATAGAGCAGAAGTAGCCGCTGCTGTTGGGGACACAGCTTTGCGGGGGAACACCTGATGCCACTCTCCTGAGATGCTAGGCCCAGCCTCTGGTCGCGGTTCTTCACTCTTCTTAATACCCTTGGTCTTAGAAGTTGTTATCTTCTTAATTGATCCAGATGGATTCTTAACCTTCATGACCTTTGATTGCTTGACCGAGTTTATCTTGGACCTTTTATACCTAATTTATCCGCGATCATGATACGTTAATTGTATCACAATTAAGAAGCAATCGGTGAAACACCGGAAAAACAACAATATTAATCACCAATAAATTTCACGATGTTTCACTTAGTAGCGACCATATGCAAAAGCAATTACTTAAATAGTTTAAAAATTAAAAATAAATCGCGGAAATAGTACGATTAATAACAAAATTATTTTGATCCTGTTATGTTTGTTGTCGAAAATTTGACAAAAGATTCACTTAAAATTGTTACCGTTCCTAGCATTTCAGTAGAGGCGTGTAACAACTATGTTTTATAATCCTTCCCTATTCCTCAACAATTGAAAAGAGGCTCATATGTCTAATGATTTTTTCTTGGTAAATGATACTAGAATACATTTAAATACTTCTTTTAAATTTAATATTGGACCAGTCTGGCTGGGTTGAGCAACTATTTTTAAATACCTTGAGTAATTATTTAGTTACATACATACTAATAATTTGTTTTGTTTTTCAGGAAAAATGGATAAAATCTGCAATCAGGTAATCTTATTACAATTCGTAGAATATATTTGCACGATTAATAAAAATGTTGGTTGACTGTGAGGTGATTAAAAGGCATGAACTTTTCTTTTATGTTTTTAATTCATTATATTGAGTATTTTATTTTACTTTGGGTTTGGGAGCGAAAAAGACCAGCAGTACATCATAAAAGCTCCTTAAGGGTTTCTATTTTTTTTTTTTTTTTTTTTTTTTAATTGCAAATAATCGAAATGACTAAAACAACGATGTTTTTAGGCGGCATGGGTAGTATTTTCGCATTTACGAAGTTTAAAATTCGAAATAATTTTAACAATTTAACATGCATTAAATAGAACTGGATTTACAATTATATCAATATTCAAGCGTTAAATCTTAAATCTTCTTATCAGTCTTCAAAAAAAATTATTAGTGGAATAAATTCAAACATCTAATTCTTACAAAAGTTCCCATTATAGTCGTATTTAAATTTATGACTTTAATTTATGAATTTAAAGAGTTCTTCTCATTTTCATAAATAAATAAATGTGTTTTTTTTTTTATACCGACGTATCCCCCCCTGGAAGGTTTTTCTTGGTCCGCGCCTGGTACATATATATTTTAGATAATATCATACAAGAAAAAAAAATCTTTGATGCTTCTTTAACAATAATAAAAAAATATTTGTGTTGAAAAATTGTAGTCATGTACCCTTGCATTAATTCATATACTTATATAAATTTTTAAAAGAAATTTTGATGTTCAATTTATTCAGAAACTTACCACTTTTTTTTTACGCTGCTAATTTAAAATGCCTACTGAGTCAAATATTGAATATTACCTTATTATAAAATAAAATAGCCAGATTTGTTGAAAAAAACAATCGCTATTTTTAAAGATGAGATTCGTAGAAGTGCTCTCTTCGAAATTATTATTTTTCAGAGTATTTCACATATTTAAGAAGTTTTTATTTTATCAAGTCAAAATTGCTTCTCTACTACAAATGAGATTTAATTGCAATGCTAACCAAGAGTTGGGATGCCAAAGGTTAGGTTTAGAGGATCTCGTTAGTATCTCGGCAAGTCAGGACGAGGCGAGGCAGTGGGAACAAGATGTCGCCCAATTAGTGGTCCTTGGCACCCCACCAATTATTATCATTACTATATTCTAGAATTAGTTTTATTATAACATTTGTTATTTATAACCTTTGATTACGGCGCAAGATGTGTTGGGAGTGGAAAAATCCTTCAAAAATAATCCCACTTCTATTTTTGTCTGCCAAATTAATGAATCTCGGAGGCAAAAAGTATTAATAATGGCATGAATGCTGGAATGAATGGAGAACATCAATTAGTATAGCTTTTTTATAATTGTGAAAAAATAAGTTCTAACGTTTACATCTTGAACAAAAATTAATGTCTTACCCAAGTAAATAAATCATTTGTGGTGCTTAAATTAGGTATTTTCACTTAAATCACGGAATATAATTGTAAGCTATCGGCGCCATTTTTGAGAGCGTTTCTTTGTTTTTGTTTTTTATTTGCACCTTGAATTTCGCTAAATATTGAAAAGGGAGAAAAAAAAATTGGATTTGTTCCTGTGTTTTGTAAATTTTCTTTTTTTTTTCTATTACTCATCAGGTATTATACATTGGCACAATTTGAAAAAGAAAACGGAGTTCATTTTAATCGTTTTACTTTGATAATATAAGAAAAATAACTGAGGTCCTATATTATATAAAACTCCACTTTCAGATTTTTTCCTCCCGATATTTTGTATAAACAAATACCGAGTGGTATAAAATTTTCATTAATAGATTAGTTAAATTTGGTATTCTGCAAAAATTGTTGGTCAAATAATAGGGATTAGACATAGGGGGACACATGTGGTATCCCATCAGGTCATGAAGCAAATTAGAAGAGAGAATGGGCTGATTTTTCCCCCCCTTTTCAAACGTGTCCGCCGTGCTACTGAATTCCAAGGTTTTGCCTATACACATTTAAGTGGCCTTGGATTAATTTGGCCCCCTTTTTGAAATAATTCAATTGTCAATTATTAGTAATTACCTCGGAGAATATTATTGCCGCTCCAATCTGCTCAGGCAATGCTACAGTTAATTAGCTCGATCATATTAATCAACATTCATGACTTCATAATCTGTGATTACTGATTCAGTGGCGGTGATGGCTACGTCTCCTCCAATTTAGGTTAAAAAATACAAATAATTGTTTCCGGATTTAATAACCTCCATGAATATTTATATATCAGATCTGATGACCTAGAAAATGCCGTTTTTATTCTTTCAGAGCGATATAATTCGCTCGCTAATCCCTGGAATATGACTGTTTACCTAATTACGGTCCAGATCATAGTTAATGCTATCTATATATGGGGGTGGTTCTCTGCTTACGTCGAGCTGGTGGGAGATCTATATATGTAAGCGTGGGTGGAGGAGCACCATCATCGAATGGTATTCAGATTTGGAGCACAAGTGCTTCTCTTTTCTCAACTTCTGTATGCCGCAAAGCAGGGAGCAGCGATCCCAGTCCATTTCACCCTTATTTGATGATGCTCGTAAAAGAGCAAACGCTGTCCATTACGTATAATAATAAAAGCTCTACCGATCAGTCATTCGAAGAGTTGGATTCGATAACATTTGTGGTGACCATATTATTTTCGTGCCTTGTCCATTAGGCCACTTTCCCGGCTCGGTGATGCCTTGTCATATCATTTTCAGTTCTCCAGAGGTTGTCTTATCTTTATTTACAATCGATCGTTCAGTTAACTCTGTTCTGTTCCCACTGCTGACATATCGTTAGAAGTAATGGTGCGCGGTCTATTTAAACAACGATTTTATGCAGTATACCCGAAAATAAGCTAAGCAAACATCTCGTATCTCAACTCCCTGATACCTTCTCTGCATTTTCCTCGTTAGGATTATTTTATCGCAGCAGAAATGATTTTCAAATGCATCCTAAAGGACTCCTCTCCATTATTCTTTCATGAAAATATTTTTACTAAAGTTTTTCTTCCACCTGTGTTTGTTCTCCTGGATATTGTCTTTCTATTCATTCCTGAAATTTCGGCTAAATGCAATGACTAAAACATCGATGTTTAGGTTTGCTTGATAATATTCTCGCAAGGTTGGCACAATCTTGTAAATCGTGTTACCTCTCATATTAATTCTTAAGTAAATTTTTCTAATCCCTGGAAGCCTGTACTGCTAGATACCTACCGATGCATTACCGGTATATCGCTTCTCCTAAGCCCCTTAAGTCAAGGGGGCTTCCTCATTGATTGGTTATTGCAGTATTCCCTCCTCGGTTTCGATAACGCCATTTCTTACTCTATAGGACTAATTCTGCATAATAATTCACTTTTAAATCAATTCAATGTTCCTATTTGACGTTCATTGTCAAGAAGATGGTTACTTACATCTACTACTACTACTAAATAATCTACTGCTATACTATACTATATACTAATCTACTACATACTACTAAATAAAACTGTTTCTTTGGATAATTACAGCCACTGGTACCAACAATAACTAAAAATAGCCATCATTCCCTCCATAAAAGAATATGGTAACTTGCGCCTTACACGAACGGAACTATTAATACTTTTTTGACTATATTGTAGGTTTCGTCATTCTGATTCAAATTTTGTTTTTCATCCCAAAGATCCATAAAAAGAGAGTCCCTTTTACAAAATCAACAAAATTACCCCCAAAATGTCAATAACCCACAGGCAAAGGAACTGCAAATTTATATTTTCCCCTTCGGGATCAAAGTAAAATAACATAATTAGCAAAGCGGAATCTCACTTCGGTACGAATTCCCAGAATATCATTTCAGCAAGAATGAACCAGTCACGGCCTAAAGGAGCCCTTAAACAATGTTCGCCTCGAATGCTTTTATAAACAAAACAAGGACTCATAATCGCTATTGCAAATCAATAAACAATTTTGTAATTTTAAGACTTTGATAAAATTGTTGATAATAAAATATTATTTATTTTTGTACAAAGAAAACATTATAAATAAGAAAAACCTTTTTTATCGATAGAATAAAAAGGAAAAGTTCGTTGGTAACCGCAACGCGTGGGGACGGATAGGCATTTTTAAAATGTTCGTAACAGACCGAGTCAGGTTCGATATGGAATCAAAATTGGAAATGTTGCCTGGAATTGTTTAAATTGCGTTATTCAAACATAACTTGAAATCTTTCAATTTTCAATGCATTAAAAAATATTTTTCATAACTGAAATAGTTTTCGATTCCTAACAAATAGAAAAAAAAAACCAGGAATCTGTT
The DNA here is from genome assembly GCA_911387785.2 of Aelia acuminata. Taxonomy (NCBI): domain Eukaryota; kingdom Metazoa; phylum Arthropoda; class Insecta; order Hemiptera; family Pentatomidae; genus Aelia; species Aelia acuminata. Next base: position 55,346,588 of record OU426983.1, on the reverse strand, counting down.
ATTTTCAAAATATTTGTAATTGACCTAATTACTATGTCCCAGCGAACCAACAAATTAAAGCATTTCTTTTATTGACTCCTTATAGGAAATTCTTTTTTAGTATATATTAATGACCCAAATCTGTGGTTCTCAAAGTGGTTTCGGGAGGAGACGGGAGGGATATTTATTATCATTATTATAACATGGAACATAATATGCAATCAACATTTAAGTAATTTTATTACAAAAAAAAAAAAAATGCGTATATAAGTTATGGCATTGGATTACATTTAAACCATATTAAATGGGTCGCGGCGAAGTTAAGTGTTTGACAACCGTTGAGTTGAAGGGTTTGTTTTTCTACACACTTTGAAAAATCTGGTGCCATTATCGTTAGTAAATACCTACTATATTCAATTAGATATACGATATTCTCAGTTTTAAAATCTTGTACCGACTTTCTCAAAATGATCGAAACCAAATTTTCCGTGACATGGTTAGAACTACGTCTATTGGTTCAGCTAGTAGAAAATAAAAATGGCGTTTAGCTAGATTGAGCGAACTCATTTATTTTAATGCTCAGTAACTTAAATTGTCTGAATTGCATTACTTTACTATTATTGCTCTAACATTAAAATGCAGTTGTTTGCATTTAATAATTCTTTAAAATTTAAAATATTGCCATTAAAATATTAATGGGAAGATACAAGTTTTTACTGTGTACCTCCCCTTTTTTATTATAGGATCTTAAATTTTACTCAACTTTGTGCATTATGAGCGGCGGTATTAATTTTCTATGCCCCATGTGGGAGACAGCCGAAATATTAATCGCCATACCCCGGAGGGAAGGAAAGAAGAAACATTTTCGGAATTGCAGGTCGGGATAATTACATGAGGAAGTTGGAGATACGGTTGCTATCCGGGCGGGATCTCAGTTGTGCGCTGGTTGCGACGAGGTAGCTCTGATTGTGGAAAGTTGTTAAAGCGAGGACCAACTCACCAGATTGACATTATTCCTTTTCCTGATAAGGCTCAGCTGGTTATTATAAATCCATATAACTTAAGGTATCAGCTAACCCTGTTTTTTGAGGAAATAGGTTTTAACACTTCTTGTTATCATTGACTTGATTGGGAAATGGCGTATGGTTTTTCTGAATGAATGAAAATGAATGAATCCCAAGCGCGTTCCTCTTATTTACTCTTTACCAATACTATATTTCTCTTCGAAGCTCATGAATCAATCTAGATAAAGAGTTAGTTCTAAAGTTTTAGATAAAAAAACATGTCTGTGTCTTATGAAATTCTTCTTAAAGACATTATTGAAAAATATTCTTGTTTAACTGTTGAAGCGTCTCGTGAAATCAACAAAGTTGAACGAGAATGTATCATTGAGTCGTGAATCCCGCTGAATTGATTTCAGAATATTTCTAGTTGAGGTATGTTATAAGACAGAAAGGAGGGCTCAGGGCGACGAACAGTAAAGTCATGCTCAAGAAACACCGATGCTCTCGACGTATTGCCTATGATTCATTCAGGTTACCGTTTCAGTAAGAAATTAATTTATTTTTTATTAATTAATTTTTCTGTAATATTATGCAAAATAAATATTTAAAAATTGGCCATTTCCCATCTTTCATCTTTTAGCCAATCTTGAAATTGGCTCTTTAGGCTTATTAATAGATTTTCCTCCTTTCAAGAAGCGGGTCATTGATCAAATTAAACGAACCTCTGACGGAGCGAAGTCCAGACTGTATGTTGAATGAAGAAACGGTTTGATAAGTACCATAAAGATTTAAAACTTTTCCTTAGTCCTTTAGATGGGAAGTATGCAGCCGGTCATAGTCTTGCTGGAACAGAACTACTTTACCAATGCCTTAAAAATGGCGAAAAACAGTGTGTTTCGATACTCCACAACTCTTCGCAAGATCGCGAAAAATTGTGGATGGATTTGATTCTACAGCTTGCGTAAAATTTTACTGAAAACCCTTGAGTTCTGACTCTGTAAAATTATTTATTCCTTTCTTTGCTGCCAATTATATAGAGGCAGATAGACATATTTTTACTTCCACTTACCTATATATGAAATATAGAGTAAGGGAAAGTATTGCGATCGTGAAAAATTTCGACTTCCGGTTTTCAACGGAAATACACGTTTTGGGGTCCCCTGAGTCGAAATAACCAAGTCCCGCGAAATGGTCTGTGTGTGTGTGAACAGACTAGCTCAAAAACTATAAACCATGCGAACCTGAAATTGGGTATTTAGTCTATGTATATGCCCGCGTATTTTATGTAATAACTTTTTACGTTTTTTTCGATTTTCTCAAAAACGGCTCTAACGATTTTGATTAAACATAGTATTTGATGTATTAATATGCCCGAGATATGACTGTAAAAATTTCATCAAAATTGATTTACCGGATGGGGGACTTTGCTTAATATATTTTGTATCATTTTCTCGTGTTATTTTTATTTACTCAAAAACGGCTTTTTCGATTTTAATCAAACTGAGTATTTGATGTTTGTATATGCCAAAGATGTGATACCCAACATTTCATCAAAATTGATCAACCGGAGGGGGGACTTTACTTAATAAATTTTGTATCATTTTCACGTGTTTTTTTTATTTACTCAAAAACGTCTTTGACGATTTTGATCAAACTGGGTATTTGATGTATGCATATGCCAAAGATGGGACAGCCAAAACTTCATCAAAATTGGTCAAACGGAGGGGGCACTTTATTTCATAACTTTTTCAAATTTTTACTTTTTTTTTCTATTATCTCAAAAACAGCTTTAACGATTTTCATCAAATTCGGCATGTTAAATGAAATTTAGGTGTTCTTTAATATCAGGTAAGCTTTATCATTAATACAATGTTCTGAGGGGGCTTAAATGGGGAAGGAGCCTTTTTTGTTGGTTTTTTTTTTTTTTGTCCTATAAAATACCTTTGTTTTTGTTTATATGGAAAAATTAACTGCCTCTGGTTACGCCTAAAAATAAGAAATGGCTAAATATGAGATATGATAAAAACCAAGTAAACATATAGAGGAGAAACAAAGAAAAATATTCAGTCAACTCATAAAACACGTTGAGCCCCCGCATGCGGAGTAAGCCTTTAAAGACAGACCATTGTTTGTAATTAAAGCCGTTCTGTTCATTTAATGGAAATTATTTGTTTCATGGCAACTAAATGAAATTTTCAACAAGTACATAGAATTATAAAATCAGACGTCTTGGAGCATTATGCTTGTATTGCCGAATTATCGCAAGTTAAAAAACTTTTATTTAATAATAAAAGAAATTAGTGTTTTTTATAGAGCAAATGAAAACAAAAATAAGTAAATGAATGTGGAAAAATGTGTTACTTTGAGAAATGGCATTAAACAAAACTAGTCAATTTCTAAGCAAGTTGGTAAGTGAAAGTAGTGTGTTGCGCGCACGCACCAGATTTTTTTTTCTGAGATAGTATCTACCTTTTGACCAGTGAATGTAGAATCTATTATAATACAGGCACTGTGAACCCAATATAAGTTTTCCCTCCTGCCTGGATACAGATAAATACCTAATATCAAAATTTATGAAACGTAACAAGCTTTCTGTTCATTAAGTTTGAAGTTGCTCTTGTGCCTAATGGAGTGAAGTGGTTATCGGTTGTCGAGTGCTCGGTTGTCGAGAACCGGAATTTCAATGGATCTCCTAATTTTTTTTAAATACAACCTACATTTCGCATATATAATTTTTTGTTTCTGCCCAATTTACGAGGAATCAACATTAAATTTTGGTTTTATCTCTTTAGATTGGAAGACGCCTGGTCAATAAAATCGAAACTTAAGTGCGTATGGAGTTTTTTTTTTTTGTATCAATTATAATATTTCAATGTCCAAGAAAAACTCTGCATAATATTTCTGTATTTGTTTGGTATTATTTGAGTTCTTTTCAACTTGTTAAACATGACGATGTTATATTCAATAGAACTGGCAATATTTACGTTTGAAAAATGCTTTTAGATGACAAGAGTAGGTTGTACAATCTTTTTTTATACATTTATGTAAACAGCTGTGTCATCATTAAATAATTGCTCAGCTGTTGCTACCTGTATAAGTATCGGGTTCTAGGCGTCGTTCACCATATCCGCCATGAAGTTCCTCATCTTCTTTGCCTTCGTTCTCTTCGCCTCCGCGGTGAGTGCAGCTCCGCAACCTCTGTTAGGCAACCTTATGTCAACTGTAGGTACAACTGTTGGAGGGATTGTTCCTGGATTGGGCTCCAACATCGCAGGACTTGGTTCCACTGTCCAAGGATCTGGTGGTCAACCAGGAGGTGGTTTACTTTGAAGCTAAGAATCTACTAAAACTCCTTTCTCTTACTACGCGACAATAATAAATACAAATAAAAAATATTTATAATATCAGAAAATGTTCTATCATTATTGACAAATAAAATAAGTTAAAACGAATGTGTGTAATTAAATAAACCCTAATTCTCAGAAAGATATTTTATTCATTATTTTAAGCATTGCAAAACATTTAACTGATCTCCGGTATCACATGCCCTCCTAATAAGGATAAGTAGGATTAGTACATAATAAGGTTATTTTGAAAATTTACGCATGCGAGAGCTGTCTACCTCACTGGGATAGGCCACGGAAAGACTCGGAACAGTGATAGACAGGAAGTGGGATAGAAAGACCCAAACACATTTACATCTACTTAGCAAAGAAATTTTTAAAATGGGGAGGGGGTGGATAATATGAAAATATCCTTATTTTTAAAATACCCTTATTAAATCAAAATTACTTTTCGAAAATTCGTTCTTGAACTCAATACAAATCTTTCCGACCGATCGAAAAGCGTCCCTGGCACATATATACTATGAGGTTTTATTTTGTTTTGTGTTTTAATACGAAATAAGTTGTACAGTTTGAGTAAAAAGAAACAGGATATTTCAATGGTTTTTTAATTTCATTTGGAAGCGTTTATTTATAATTATCACGAATTAAGGTCTTTTTAAGGGCTAGCCATCCAGGGCAGTACGGATGTACTAACTACACCATTGCAAAATATTTAACTTCTGGTAACACATGCCCTCCTAATAATAACTTTCTCCAGTTTGACATATCCCCCGCCTTCCATAGCGTATGGTAGCAGAGCATCCTTCAGCAATTGCACAAATATGAAGCCCCCAGCTACTTGCATGACCTCTTAAGAAGCTACCTCCAGGATCGTAAATTGAAGATAAAGGAAGCTTCTTTGAGTTTGAAGCCGGTGTAGCTAGAGGTTGTCCACAGGGCTATGTCCTCGGCCCTGCCCTGTGGAAATCGGTCTTCGACGACTTGCTGAGTGTGCTGGAAGAGGAGCGGTTCCCCGCCACGGCATATGTCGAGGTAGGCCACCGTACTAAGAGTTGAAGAAAAGTGAGAAGTCGAAGAATGGAACAGAAAACTAATCGGGAACAGAAAAACAGTCAAGTCTGTGCAAGACGGTTAACAAGCAGCAGTGAGTTACATTTTTGTACGCGCCTTTGTTTGCATACCTCATTGCTGCAAAATCATAATAAATAATAAGCTCTGCAATAATATATGGGCTTTTATGTTACTTTCCTACTTAGAGTTGGAGAAAAAGCTGCAGCAATTGACTAGGCCAACTAGTAAAGGTTTTTTTAGGAGTCTCGGCGACGCACAGTGTCATATTTTTTATTATTCTCAGGTCCGTAAGGATGTTATAATGAGTATTTAAGACATGGTTTTTCTTTTAGTTTCGAGAAGTATAAGTTTTGTCTAATTTCTTAGGTATCACAGAGGTTCCACGCATAAATAATACACTATTTCGATCATCCAATATATATGCTTTTAAATAAACCTAAAGTATTCGTACTAGATTTGTATCACAAACCTGCTGACCTTTTTATTCTATTTTTGATTGCAAAGCTTGCCAAAAATAAAACAAATTCTGTTGGAATCATTTATAAAAGATTTTTTCGATAAAATCATTTTTTTTTTTCAGGGGGAAAATAACAACGTACTTATAATACGATTGGAAAGAGAGTGATTTAACTACTACGTGAATAGAAGAAAATGTATCAGAGGATTGATACAACTTCGGAGCTAATGTTAATCTTTTTTCCGATGACTGTTTACATATCGTTTACCTCAGGAACCAGAGTGAATTAAAAAAAAAGAAAGATACATTTGTCGAACATAAATGTTTATTAAAACAATTAACAAAATTAATGCTTCAAAAACATTTTTTTTTTTTTTGTGTACCGTAGCGTTATAATTGGTAATTTATTTTACTTGTTTGGCCATAATAACAAGTAGTTATATTACAAAATTAAAATATTTAAAGCTATGTATTTCATTGATATCATTGAACTAATCCTAAAAACAAAATAAATGTTCGTAAAAACATGTGTTCAAATTAGACGTTGCTTAGCAAATGTAGTTGCAGGTCTAAATTACAATTACAACGACTAGTAGTAGTTGTAAAAATTAAACTACATTTTTCCAACTACTGTAGTTGTAGTTAATTACAAATGTAGTTAACTACTGCCCAACTCTGACAGTGGAAAAGTAACGTCATTTAGTGGCCAAAAATCTATAACTCCTGACGAAATGACGATAATCGAATAATTCTTTTTTCATTAAAGAGCACGGGATTTTCTTTTTCACATAGAAAATAAAAATACCACCACTCTAAGTATTTCAAATTAATTTTTATATTAAACCTTTCTTCACTTTAATTTAAATAAAATAGTTTATTAGGAACAGGGTTATACACAGAGAATGAAATGAGTCAGTATTATTATCTATTGAGCTTTCTGCTTATAAAAATGTCTTTTTCAGGCATTTGCTCCATTTGAAAGATTTTAAAATAATTATTGTCTTAAGAAGAAAACATCCAAAACAATTAATTAAAATATCCATTTTTTAGGACCTTTAACGGAAAAAATATTGTAACACTTCTGTGGGTTAACAAATATTTATTCAGCAAAAATATACAATGATCAATGCCAAACGAATTAATACAACTCAAATATTCGAGCAGGTTATAAAAATGATAACGTTATACCACACCTGGTGTGGTGAAATCATATGACTTGAGCTTCACAGACTAAGAATAACTGGCCCAGTCACTCGCTCCTTATACAAATATATTGTCCCTACCCTCATTACTTTTCTCCAGTCCTGAATTATCAATGTTCTGAATGAATGTAAGAATCCTGATTTATTTAGTTGTGATTATATACTGCTATATTGCTTTTTTTTCATATGTGTACTCACTTTAAGTTGATTTCTGTTTTCAATAACAAGTTTTTCACTAGTTTATAATACATCCAGACCATCACTTATGGTATTCTTAGTGTGCTAAATGTCCCAGAATTAAGTAATCATTTTCATTTAATTTATAATTGCCCCGACACATCCCAATGTTTTTTTCCATTTCTGAAGAAACACTATTTTACTATTAAAGTCCATGAAAAATCTATAATCAGGAACTCCATAGAAGCACAGGAGGAAAATAGTGAAGATGCTGCCGAGTGGCCCTGGCTACTTCAGATGCGGGCTGCCAGGTCGGGGTAGTTTTTGCTGATCCTGCACTAGGGGCTACACAGGACCCTCTTCAAATCGCCTCTGAATCAAGTCCCTATCTCCTTCTTATGCAGACTTCGTTCAAGTTCACTCACTTCAATACCCAATCCCTTATTTGTTGCGGTAACTTTCCTCTCCTATTTCCTTGATCAGGAAGAGCTTTCGATTATTCCTTCTACACTCTCTATTTACTGTTAAGGTACCTTCGAATTCGGCATAAATATATTCTATAAATAATTGAATGAATTACCCATATCTTCAAATTGTACAACATATAGTATTGTTCAAACCGTTGCATTGGAAGTGGTGTACATGCCGTGACCTTCTTTATATATTTTTGTGATTTTTCTTTATATATTTTTTTATATATATATTTGTGACATTCTTTATATATGTATATTTTTTCAGTTCTCGCTTCAATCAACATTTAAGTATTTCGTAGTGAATTCCTTCTACTTATCAGAAGTACTTTCGCGCATTATTTATTTGTATAAAGCGCGCGGGTAGGTTCCTTTCTTCCCCGTTTGTACTAAAGCTGGAAGTTGTAGGTTTGCATTATTAATAGAGTTTTTGTATCTAGTTTGAAGGTGGTTTTTAATGACCAAAACATTTTTAAGAATAGGAAAGCCATTTTATTTTTTGGTTTTAGTCTGTTATTGATATACTAAATAATAATTTTCTTTCTTAAAAATATTAAATACTTACTTACTAAGGGGCATATGTTTGTTCCCGCTAAACTCAGAGCTTCATGATATATCATATATATATAAAAATAATACTGTCTCTATACAAAAACTTTTTTTCAGCGATAATTTTTTCCTGTTTCACAGAAATGCAAAGTAGGCTACTACGTTTATTAAAATATTTTCAGCAAAACAATTTTATGTACCTTCCTATATATTAAATTTAGACAAAGTGGACGGGTATAGCTAGTAATGTTTTGATTTGGTATAGTCCATGAATCATAAGTTTTCTCATATAGTTACTATACTATAGATAGATATCATCAGCCTAAAGGATTCTAGATTAATAAATTTATGTGAAGGTGTTCAGAAATTAAAGAATATTTTTTATTTAAATAAGAGCTTGGATGAAGAAATTTTCTTATTCCGCTGACTTGTGAAGGAGGGAAATACTAATTAAAAACTAAATAATATAGCCGAATAATTCCTGGATTAATTCCATCATCCACTTCCTTTATATTTCATATTTTATCTAGGGAAAAGGAAAAGAAAAAAAAAAAGAAAAGGGAAGTTCTTTGCATTGGCGAAGGGAGAGCGATAAAGTATGAGATGAAGGGCGCGACAATAGCCTCGCTCAAGTCCGGACGGAGATAGCCGAAGCGGGGTCCCGCCGGCGGGAGTCAGTTCCCGCCAGAACTCGGTGCCCGCTGGCCGCATCCTCCACTCGATCATTACTTGTACCTGCCAAAGTTATAATGTTCTTTGCCTAAATTTCACTTTATAAAGAAGTGGAAAAATATTAAGAAAATGCGGAGGAGTACCTTACTTGCTTGCTTGTTCACTTTTATAGGTATGTCGTTAATTGTTTAGTGGCTGGAATAGATGGAATCTTATCATCATTTTTTATCATTATGAAAAATATTTCAGAATAAATTTAATATATAGAATTTTGTTTAAAAAAAGAAAGAAAGAAAGAAGGGTTTACAGCTAAAAAAACAGAAAAAAGTGAGCCCATTTTGACATGTTGGTTGGAGGGTAGCACCAACATGTTTTGGGTCTATTTTAACCATCAAGAGGATTGAATGATAATTTAGTAACTGATAGTGAGTTACTATGGGTTACTGAATGGTCTCTAAATACAAAGGTTCTAAAGCAATTATTATATAATTCATTATTGAATATTTATACTAAATTTGGTGGATTTTTTTTTTATCTTTTTCACTAAAAAACACATGAGTAAAAACAGGCACGCTTTGTCCTCTTAAAGGCTCAACGATCCCTATTTTACAAATAATATTCAATATTTCATTTGATTTTGCTACTGGAACATATATAATTAAATATCTCACGGTTTCTTTAAATAATTGAGGCTGTGATGCTTTTCTGCGAAAGCTTGCATGAATAATGCCTAGTCAGTAAAACTTAAAAAATTTAAATATATATTGCACGGTTACTAAAAACTTACTTATGGAACAGTGAGATTCTTTGTTTATTTTTTTATGAGATGGTACCAATAATCATTCAAAATTAAAATTTAACTTATCAATTAAAAAAAAAAATAAACGAAAAGGATAAAGAGAAAAATTACATTAATCTATCCTCTTAATGTTTAAATCCAGAAGTTCTTTAGATGATCACTTTCAAATAAGATTAAAATAAATTTATTTTTCTCTTATAGTTTCTAAATATGATAAAATACGTATGTTGCATGATGTTTTGGCTACTCGTTTTTATTGTAAGGATTTAATTTCAGTTTTAATATAAGATCGACATTAGCTAAATATAGACTGCTAAATTAATTACTTTTTTACACCTTCGTGCCAAGGTGTTTTTGAAGATCAATAAAGCATCTCTCTCTTTATATATACGTTATGAAAATTTCCAAAACGGTATTTAAATGAGAGTTTTAATTTTTTTTTTAATCGGGAATGCACAAAAATAAATATATGCGACATACTTATTCTGTATATATATCGCGATATTTTATAATGAATATCAATTATATATACTTCCTAGTTGATCCGTGCATTAATAATAATTCGCATACAATATTGATCGATGAGATTATAGCCCTACGCATCATTACATTAGTATCGCATATCATCATTAGTACAAAGAAGATTAGTAAACGCATCATAGTACAAAGAAGATAAAATTGTTTTCTTCCCTCTGTGAGCGATGAACAGGATTCCAAGTGATTGAATTAAGGAATAAGGACAAGTTTCGCAATGCGGTAATCGTATCGAAATTTAAATGCGCAAATCTCAAATTTATGATATGATAAAAATAAATAAAAAATTGAAAGAATGAGCAAGTACCAAATATTCTTTAGTAAAAAAAAAAGACAAGGCCCCTGATATTGAAGAAAATTGACAACTTGTATAAATGATTTTTTAGCGAGCGATCAAAAAACTTTTAGGTGCTATTTTTTTTTTCAGTTTAAAATTAGCTGAAAAATTGAATGAAAATATGTAAATTTAAAGGGTTGGCTAGATAAATTTAAAAACATGACAATATTGTGTGGAAATAGATTGGTAGTGAAGGATTAGGCGAACAACTTAAATAAATAGCCCTGACCTATGTTTTTTTCTTTATAAACCTCTTAAATCAATAAACCTCCTTTTACCGGTAACCTCTAATCAACGAAAAAAATGGTCCAGTCCCCATCCTTTCCGTTTGTATGAAGTTTACAATAAACTGTACAATATCTTTCCATTCATGTTTCCCGGACTAAATTAATCAAAAATTATTGTTAATATACGAATCAATATTAATAATCAGGATACCTGATTCGTGGGTGGATCGCTATAGCTTTTTCATTCATTATGAGTGGGATGTTGTAACACTGACGGTTTCTTTCAATTTTCTTTCAAACCTTGTCCCATTTCTCGAGTTGAATTGAATTAATAGTTGAAACCGCTAGCAAAAATGTAATATTAATAAATAGCAATGCGCTAATAAAACAACTAGATAGTTCATTGGCCATTTAGATTCCCTCAAACGTAAAGTGGGAACGGTTGGCGCATTCTTGTGGAGGAAAACAAATTTGGTTCTATTGTATTGTGAGTTAAATTCATTTTGGCTGGTACATCACTTACTATCTTAGCTTGCATGTGCGCAAATTGTTTTAGAGGAGAATTAGAGTTGAGGAAGAAAAGGTTTTGAATAGAAACATGGAATTCCATCCGTTGATCTTGCTGACGTGAAGAGGAGATTTAAAAATTGGACCAATATAAATTTAATGAAATTCCATTCCTTATTAAGAAGAAAGCGCATATTCATTTTCTTTGTAAGATAATTTATATTTTAAAAACCCAAACCATTTGTTTTCTGATTTGGACCAAAGCTGGAGAGATGTAAGAATGGTCACCAAGTTCTTCCTATTCCTCTTATTTCACTGCTAATAGAAACAGTTTTATCTGATTCTACTGCACTAGTAAGATTATAAAGGTTGTGAAATGTGGCAGCCCGTGACCAATGGCTTGGGAGGTGGTTTTAGTTTTTGAACTTAATATGATTCAATAAAAGCTTATCGTTGGAATATTATAATCAGTTTGCAAAAATAAGACCATAACCTGTGTGTTTTCAAGAGTTTTTATTTCAAGATTATACATTGCATGCTAACGAAGTATGGATAAAATATATCCCAGAAAGTTTTTATTTACTAGGTAAATGACAGACAGTGCAGAGATTAAAATTGTCTACAAGACGAAGATAAATCGTTCATATCTTCTGTACCCATTTACTGTGATGTTCCCTCTGTACACTATAGAAATATTTAGCATTCTTAATTTATTATCATTATTTTGGTTAATAATTTAAAATTCTATTGATTTATTATAATGAACATAATTGTGTTTTTAATTACCAGAATATTTATAATAGTCGAAATGATTCACTACTTGATTAATTGAATCGCTTATAGATTCTTAAACAGGGCCTTTAAATATGAAATTCTCAATAGAACTTATACATTGCATGATAAAAAGGAAAAACAGTGTTAAATAATAATCAATGTTCACTTCCTTAGAATGTAAGGAAATGCCATTTCTCGGTCAAGTGGTAATCTCGCTCAACCGGCATGTCTGACTTAATTTTTCCAATACTTAAAAGGATTAGTTTGTCGACAGAATTGAAAAGTACACTTCCATTGCCAGTTCCAAACCGGAAACTTGAGCTTACCAGGTGGCTAACCCAAAATGCTTACCCAATTCCATATAAAATGAATTTTAAGAATTAGAAAAGATTTTTTTCCTTTTTGTGCGAAATAATTTGTTTCTTGTTTTATGCTTCTTTCCGTTTTCCCCTTGTTTTCTAATTCTACATGTCCAAACATCCTCTATTATTGTAAGTTATTTTTAATTGTAGAAAAGTAGTTATTATTATAAACTGTCAGGAAAATTTATATTTAAAGTTTTTGAATATATCCTTACGCCATTTTAAGCTACGAGTTTTTGTTTAGTAAATTTAATGGCATTTTTATGAATAATTATTAATAACAACCACATGTTTAACACAGCTCACAGAAGTATTCATTTACATAAGAACATCGGCTAAAGGGAATGTTGAAACTTAATATTTGATTTAATTACTATACCAGCTCTGAAATGTTTAATGAGGTTGTAATGTGTAAGTTGAAATATAATGAATTCAAAGTAAAATCTTGGTTCCTCAAGTTTGTAAAGTTGGTACCTCAAGGATTTTAGTGAAGTTGTTGATCGAAATTTAAATAGAAGTATATTTAATCCTACAACATCGATATTAGAAATGCCAGGCATTACGGCATATCAAAGCCATGAGTCGCAATTATATCAATACAATTTCTATGGATTATTAACAATATTGAGAAAAATCAGCGTTGTTTTGACCTACAACAATGATTGTTTTATTTTCGTGTTTTATTTCCTATTTTAAGTGTCTTTCATTTCTATGCGTCGGCCGTTGCATAGCACAATCCATAAAGCTGAAATTTAACAGAAGAAGCATCTTTCGGCATTATGATTGCGGTTTATCTACTCCATGGATGAATGTTATCTAGCATTAAAAATCTGTCATTTTTCTCAAAATGAATGTGACTTGAAGTTATGATTGACGCAAGTTTTCGGGCTGAGTCATTCCTCTCCCAAACGATATAGTGTTCAGGGTATTGTGTTTAATTTTTCTTTGCGAATTTTTATCTCGTGTATCAAGTTATTTTTTATTTTATTTTTTTGTTTTGGAGAATTAATAATAAAACTTTTGTGATTATTAAGTTTTTTTTTTGCCTAAGCTAAATATTAAAAATATTTAAATTTCAGTTAATGGGAAAAAAAACTGGGTCTGGTTAACAGTAACTCGCGTTCCGAAAATACGTAAGTATCATTTTTATAATATTACCATCAATTGCAAATAATTGACACCTTATGAAAGTGAATGTTTAATTATTCGATAATTGGAATGGAAATCATATATAAATCTTTAGGAATAGTCCAAGAATCAACGGCCCACCATTTTCGACTATATTATTCATCACAGAGCGACAACTCTCTCCAAGTTGGACCCGCTTAATAATTTATTATTCCTATTTGTGTCTGGGGTAATTATCACTCCCGTATCATTGACGTCCCACTTCCTAATATAAATCTATAAATCAAACATTATTACTGCTTTATTGATGACCTCACGATTGTCTTTATTGATTACTAGCTGAATGTCCCGGTTTCACCCGGGGAATTTCAATTTTTAAATCTATAAACTGAGACTTTTACCGACTCAAACGGTCGATTTTGTAAAAACCAATGTAAAGCGAGATCAAAACGATTATTATAACAATAAAGAATACACCCAGAGATCGGCTGAAGTTATGAAATTTTAATATGGACAGGTGTTCGCACCTGGTCTGAAAGAACCACTGAGCGAAATTTAGAGAATTTAGGACAAACTGTATGGATTTCTATAAAGAACAAACAGAATTTCACCTTTATATGCATAGATTATAGCTGTATATCCCGGTTTATCACGGGGAATTTCATTTTTCTAAAGAAACGGTCGATTTCGTAAAAAAAACATTGTAAAGTGAGATCATTATGATTTTTATAACAATAAAGAATATCAGCTGAAGATCGGCTGAAGTTATGCAATTTTAATATGAACAGGTGTTCGCACATGGTCTGAAAGAACTACTGAGCGAAATTTGGAGAGTAAAGAATATCAGCTGAAGATCGGCTGAAGTTACGCAATTTTAATATGGACAGGTGTTCGCACCTGGTATCAAAGAACCACTGAGCGAAAATTGGAGAATTTAGGACAAACGGTATGGTTTTCTATAAAGAACAAATAAACAAACAAACAAACAGAATTTCAACTTTATTTATATAGATTGTATGATCATAACAACCGCTTTTAAAGGACCATCGAAAATTTTATATTCATTTAATTGTCTATAATGGAATATAAAATACTGTTGTGAGCTTATCATAATTTTAATACTCTTGTAATAATTTCATAAAGTAAAATATTTGGTAGTAAAAAAAATGGTTTAAGTAATGATTATTGTTTATTAACAATAGAAATGGCATTGGTTGAATTTGTGCAAAATACAATTGAGGAAATAATATGTAACTAGCGCAGTACGCTGCCGCTCTGCCACCGAGGCTGCATCTGGATCAATTCAATCTTCTCTCTTCACTGATCCTTTTCCCCGGATCTCGCACATTTTTTAGGGAATTTAACAAGATGTTTCTTTAATTAAAAAAAAAATATAAAAGTAAGAAGAAAAAAAATAATATATTAGAGAAGAAAAGCATAAATAAAACTTATCCTTTCCTTTGGGTCTTCGAATTCTTAAAAAAACATTTAGATCACTGTCTAATGTAGAAAATCTCTTAGCCTGCGCCACAACAGTCTTCTCGGCGGGTTGTAGGGGTTCGGTGAAGTGAGTAGAGCTTGAGTTAGTGGCTGGAATTTAGCGTAAGGTCATGAAAGTCATGTTAACGATCTTAAGTTGTTACTTTGACGTAAGGAATGTCGAAGTCAGTGTGTAAGGTCTCATTAGATTCATTAGAGGAGGCACCTGCTATCTGCCTTAGTTCTTTTGGTTGAAATGATTGTTGTATATTTGACTATTTTGGCTTTTCACCATAGTTCGATACAGTTTGTCCAACGTGGTTTAATGGTACTTTGTAAATGGTAATTTGTTAGAGATAATTTTGTACGTGGTTCAAGTGGTGTCGAAAGAAGTCTATAACTCTGATTTAGTACTTTTCTCTGGCATTTTTTTCTTTTAAAGTTGTATATTTATTTACATTTTGTATTTTATTTTTATTTTGCTGATTGTTTATGCTTGTTTTCTTTTCCTGTCGGCATATTTGTTTGTAGATGGCAAATATAAGAAAAATACCAGAAGCTACAAATATATAAATATAAAATAAAGAAAACTAATTTTTAAGTGGATTTCGAATCGACCTTGTTTGGAACCGAAGGCTATTGTGGACAACTAACCAGTTACCGTTATAACATAAGAATACTTCAACCAATATAATAAAAACTATTTTCTTATTTATTTATAAATAAGAAAAAATAAAAGTGTTTCTTATGTCTCAGATTATTTTTTTTTTCTTATCGATTTTAAAGTTAATTATTTTCCTTCTAATATACATTGGTATTTTTCCGGAAATGATTACAACCCAAATATTTATTGAATTTATTTTGACAACAAAAATAATAGTAATTAATCTCGTTTCTTAAATAGTTTTCATGATTTATTTATTATAGTATATTATTATTATATATTATATTATAGTTTTCATTACTCAATCACTGAAAATAAAAGCCTTGAGTTGTCTTTATAGGCCTAGGAAGATTGTATTTCCAATTCCTGACCGGACAGCTCCCTCCGCCTACGACAGCTCGCCTCCCACTTCTTCAGCAGAGGTCAGACAACGCCATTAATTTAATAGCTCGCTTCTGCCTCTTCGTTCAGATTCAATTATAGGCTATCTTTATTATATTGCTTCTTCGATCAGCAACCCACTCGCATTTATCCGCCTAGAGACAGACCAGTTAACGGAAAGTTGACCATTCGAGGACCCCGAAGGTTGTCAGTAATAACCGAAGTTGATGACCTCTCGTCATGTGGTGTGGTACTCGAATACAATGAACAGGCACCCATTGCTCCCATCGCGATCCAAATAATCGACTACAACAAGCTTGTGTCCGGACCGCTTCCCCCCACTTCCGTTCTCGTGTTTCCGGTAGAGGGGTCCGCACTCAGCCTCTCCCCCCCCTCCCAACCGGCTTAATTCTGTGGGTTTAATGGCCGAGTTTTCCTTTTGTTTTGCAAATATTATCTCGCTTGGTATCGGGTCCATCATTTGTTTCAAAGTTTAGAGCATGTCCATTTAATCGAAATATTTGATACAATATTTCAAGGTAATATTAATAACCAACATCAATTTATCTTCCTTTGAAATCGATTTTCTTAATAAGCTTAACCTGAAATACCTAAAATATAAATTTACAACGAAAATGTATGTGTTTTACCCAATTTCGTTTCTGGGGTAGAAATAATTTAATTTTTTGTTATTTCTTTCTATTCATATATAACTAAATGTCGAACATATATGAGTGGTAAATTAAAAATTATCGCCGTTCAGGATCCCTGTTTTTTAGAAACGCTCATCAGAGACATTGTGAGGTGTCAAATGTAAAAAAAAAATCAGCCTTAATTTTTTTTTATTATCATTGCATTAATTCAATCAAGCTTAGTTATACTAAGTATGTAAGAAGTTGTTAAAAATCATTCTTGAAGCGTGCTTTTTTGATGTTTTAAAGTTACAATAAACATATTTCAACAAAATTTAAACTATCTTTGACATTTTTAAAAATAATTAAGAACCTAAAAAGAAACATTTCATAATAATATACTAATATTTATAATACTATAATATTATGTATTAATTATAGTGATGCATTAATGCATCTCCGCGACAAGCTGGGATATATGCTCGAAAAGGGATTCTGTACCCATCCTGAGTACTGTCTTTACCCATTCATGTCATGTCATTATAGTATTTAAGTACCATGTTTTGATCTGTATGAGTATGTTTTTATATACATCACAATAATTGGGTCTATGAACGTAGTAGTACCTAGTTTATTTCGTTGTTTCGTTAACGTCAAAAACATATCTACAATAGAAGATAGCATCATTTTCTGAACAAGAAACAAAAGAGACAAATATAATTCAAATACGGACTTTTCAATGCATCTGTATGAAATAAAAAATGATAACGAAAAAATAAAACCCAATAGCATAAAAAAAGCAAAAAACATTAAACGTTTTTCAATGCTCGAAGTCTGAACGGAAATAAATGTCCTGAGCATGGAATACGCAGTTGGAAATTATCTCAAACTGTCAAGTTTTTCTACCATAATAGCCCACAATCCCCCCCTCCAAGACATGTAACAATAATTTATCACGATATAAAGACAGAAAAATAAGGGAAAAGATAAAATTTAAATAAAATAACGAAAATGATGCAAAAAAAAAAGTAAAAATTAAAGTAAATAGAAATATCTCTTGTCATTTTGGAACAATGTGGATACCATAATATGAATATGATGTTCAATAAAAGGTCGAATATTGATCCTAGCAGTACTCAAACCCTCAACAGACTGACACAAAAGCTATCTGTGCCCTGTCAGGACGGGAATAACACGTAGGAAAAAAAAAAAGTTTTCCGCAGTATGTAGGCTACAGTGGTAGTGTATAGAAGTTTGATTTTTAATGCATATGAGGAATGATATGTGGATGTAATTCAAGAAAAATAAAATAAATGAGAGCAAAATTAGTAATACAAAAGAATCTATAGGAATTATTTAATAGTGATTTACTAAGACATAGTTGAAAATTTATTAAGACGTGCTTGAAATTTACTAGGACGAGATGATAATGAAAAAATAAATAATTAAATAAACATATTTATGTTATAGCATATACTCATTGATGCTGATACAGAATTATGTTGTGTATGTGGCGATCCTATTCAGTTGGACAGCATTGCTTGTAGATGAAGTCATTACTGTGTGTTGTGAATTGAGTCAGTATAATAATGTGTAGTATTCGAATCCAATCTGGACTTTATTTAATTTTTATTTGATTACTAAAGGTCAAATAAATGTTTTTATTTGCGAAAAAAAGGCTATGTTCTAAATCTTTCGGGTGTAAACATTGGATTGACAATGTTTTATCAGTTCAAAACTTAATTTTAAGAAAACCTAGTTAGAGATTGGAGCTACTTATACTTTTTGTGGTCATTCATGTAAGTTATCCATTCAAGCCTCATTTCTATACAGGGCGTTTTTTTAAGATATGAAATTTGTCTTGATATCTTTGTTTCTTTTTTTAAGAAACAAATTTATCTTCTATTTTATAAAATATGTTGAAATACTGTTACAGGCAGAATTATTAAAAATAAAATTGACAGAGATGTAAGTTAAGTTACAACTTGTTAAAAATTTATTTATTTATAAATTTCTATTGCTTAATTCATTTTCGCCAAAAATGTCAGAAAACTTTGTAAACATCAAAACACACGACATTAAAAGAAAAAACTATTTTCTAGTGATTTTTCAAACCACTGAAGTTTCTTCAATGTGACCCATGAATATTTGAGCGTGGTGGAAGGTTTTTGGCTAGCACTATGCAACTTTTGACACCCTTCCTCAGCTGACAGGTACATGGTTACCAAACCCAGCCCACGCTGACAGCATGTAGGAGGTCTGGCTTTGAACCTTGTTACTTAATTGACAAGCATTACGCGGTTGGCCAGGACGTTTATATGCTTACCTGGGCGGCGGGGGAGGACAAATAGGTTAGTTTTTTAGCCGACCCCTGGCGGCCATGATCGATGGATTCAACCCATTTTATCAATGCCCTTGAACTGATGATTAGGAGGTGGGCTTCTGGATTTATTGAAAATACTCTCTATGTGATGAATTTCAGTCTATTTAGTTTCGGATTACCACCAATTAGAAATTTTAAAATCATTTAATATTTTCGTAACAGAAATTGTTATCTATTGAATATGTTTAATAAGGTTTAATGTCTAGAACATAGGCCGAATGTCGTAGGTTTGTTTGTTTTACGTCACTTTATTCCAAGGCTAATCGGAAGATGCTACAATGGGAGTCCTAAATTTTGTCTGTCCAGGTATAATTAGGTAGGGGTCTTTAACTAGTACCATACATCATGCAGGCTCAGGACCTCCATTTTACGTACTATTCGAAGGACGGCATAGCCAAGGATTTTTTACTCCCTCTAAAAAATCCTATGGCCACGGCGCATAGAGGAGTATTTACCATCAAATCATGGCTAAAAGTCCAAAAAATAAATTGTACTTCAGAACATCACAATACGTATTTCCTGGTAGCTTAGGAATGTTTGCATCGAGATATATTTATCTCAATCATTTTTATCCACTTCCTGCCCGAGGGAACTAGTCTGATTCCATGAATCGAGTGCGCAGTTGCTTTTTCATAAGTTGTAAGATGCTTAAAGATGTGATTTCTGTGGAATCCATTTAACAAATGAACTGAAATTTCTCCTCACAGTTTCGAAAGGTATGGATTTCTCAGTGATAACTAGTTTTTAGCACTTTTAATATCACAACGGTTAACTTGTAGTTCTTTTGATTACGATGAAAAAATTAGACTTTTTTAAAAGAATAAAATAGATTATGCTGGATTGACGGACTATGTCGGGCAGATATTTTTGCATTAATATAAATTTCAATCCTTCTACTTGCCATACCGCAAAAAAAAAAACACCCCAACACACTCCCCTGTTTTTAATAAATGTATAAAAATATTCACGTCTTAAAGTGAATTTTTTTATAACCAAGTCGGTATTTAGAGTGCAATCAATAATTTCAAACTCTTATAAGACGTGTCATGGAAAGAATATAGTAGTGATTGGTAAAAGAAACGTTTTAGATTATAAAAATTTCAATCCTTATAATTTTTATAATAAAATAATTTTCTTAAAAACGATTTTCTTTGTATTTTCTATGTAAGAAATTAGTGACTTACCAAAGTTGTTTACCCTTTTAAGTAACTTCGTTATGTTACTATAGGAAGCTTAAATTTAAAATCAACCGTGTGAAGATTTCATACAGGAACTAGAACTGGAAACTATTGGTCTAATCTAGTAGAGTAGTCTAGAGTCTAATCAGGAAGTCGGCTGCACGTGGAGAACGCGTATAAATAGACAATCACAATTGAAATTTATTTCGCAAATAATGTATTTAGTATTTGCAAAAGCTAGGTATTAAATTGCAGAATAACCTTCAAGTGTCTTATGTCTTGAACATTTTCCCTGATTTTTACAGAAATTCCCCTGATTTTTGATATAGTTTTAGATTGTTAATAAAAAGTTTTAAGTATTCCACAGTTAAAAATAAATAGGTAAATAGTTTTGGCCAGGATTTCATGGCCAAGAATCCATGCGCTGTGCGGCGGGACCCGAAACGGCGACCTTTAGTATCAATAGGTTGCTGTGCTAACCACTACAATTCAGCTGACCCCTAAAAACTGTAGGTTGGATTATGATAGATTTCGAAAACATGTTCAAGCCAACTTAGGGGAATCGTTTAAATTTCGACGTAATTAAGAAATATATTGATTTTTTTCTTATCAATAGATTTATAGAGGATTTTGTTACTCAATCATCAATAATTATTCAGTAAAGTATGATAATGTACAGTGCTTCATATAAGTATATATTTTCATAGGGACTTCCGAATTGCGGCTTCTGGGTGTCGTCTATTTTGGAGCCGCATAGTGTGGCGTGGTTTCATCTCAAAAGGACCAAATTGAAAATTTATTTATCCCTTTAGAGCGAGCAAAGCGAGCGGGAGTTTTAAGGTTGAATTAAATAACACTAACAACATAATTTTTAACTTTCTTTTGGGATTTCGATAATATCTCAGTCACACACAGCCTGTCGAAATAGATCAAGCTCAGGAGTCGATATCCACAGTTAACCGAATCCTTGTTTCCTAACTAATTTCACAAGTAAAACCTTTCATTTCATAATAAAAAAATTTAGGTGACTTTTGGACAAATGGAAATTATTTGTTTCATGGTAACTATTTGAAGTTTTCAACAACAACATAGAAAATTATAAAATCAGACGATTTGTGGTATTATGCTTGCATTGCCGAATTATCACAAGTAAAAACTTTTATTTAATAATACAAAGTTTGTGTCCTTTAATGAGCAAATACAAACAAAAATAAGTAAATGAATGTGGACAATTGTGTGACTTTGAGAAATGGCATTTAACAAAACACGCCAATTTCTAATATAAGTTGGTAAGTGAAAGTTGTGTGTTGCGCGCATCGCACTAGATTTTTTTATTAACATTTATGCCATTATTGTACATTAAAAAGTGTTCCAATCAGATTTTTTTTCTTTTTTAATATCGCTACCGTAAATTTTATAAACGGGTATCATGTTAGTAAAAACAATGTTACTTCCGATTTCTCCAGCTATCCAACGCTATGAATATCATAATATGATATAATATATATAATATTATATCATACCATTCATATCAGACTAATTTACTTCACTATTTTTATATTTTTAGTATTTTTAAATTAATTTACTTTTATAATTATGCAGATCATATTTTTATCCTGAAAACAGTTTTATAGTTATCGTTTTAAGTGTACCGTCATGAATTTACTTATCATCATTATAGCTTAATTAAATCTAATGATAGCGACTACGAAACAAATTATATAATTTTCATGCAAGAATATGTATACTTTATAATTAATTAATGTATAATTTTTATTTTAAAGTATATTTTTATTATAGTATTTAATCGAAAATAATCCTTCTCTTTCAAAAAATTTATTAAATTATCGAAGTATAGCTGACTAGAGTAAACTAAATCATACTAGCCATTGGTCAAATAGTTATCTGGCAATTTTATTTAATTAATTAGTTTTTTTTTTAATTCTTTATATTATTTTCAACGAACCTTCAACTTTCAGCAAATAATTATGTGATGTACGCTTAATTAAAGGCATTTCATTATTAATATTATAAAATTTTATTAATTAATGTGAAACCATTTTATAATAATATTGTGACATTTCTTAATTAATATTAATATTCATGATGGAAGGATGGCTTGTGTCGGTAACGCAGGTTTGTTAACAAGGGATCTTAATTTACTAAACAAGGTTATAATAAATTTAAGCCTGTTAATTAGCAAAGAAAATGTTTGTTTTTTTTATTTAAACAATTATTGCTAATGGACTTATGTGTTATATGTTATATTTTCCATCGACATAAAGTCATGTCAAAGCCACCATAGTGCTTAGACAAGCTCCCCCCTCCCATATTTATCTCGGCTTACAAAAGAATAGAACCCGCACAATAGAAACGAACCGCCTTCCTGGTGCTATTGTACAGACTGGAAGCTAATTCATTACCTGGACACAGCAGAATATAGTCACCGGTTAAACTACTTTCAACCTACACGAACGCTTTTCCGACGATGCCTCGCCTAGGAAATAATGGCTCTCAATTACTTAATTGGATTAGGGAGCCTTTCCCTTTGCCATAAAAAAAGGCTTTTGCCTTGAAGAAAAGTGCTTTTCACTATTTTCCCTGAGAGGGAATATATCCTTTTTTTTTTTTATATTCTCGGAATTATTAGCCTTGTATGGTCTATTCGACCATAAAACTAGGCGGGTTACATAGCATTGGTGTCTGTGAAATTGACTGAAATATATATTAGGCTTCCTTTATATCCCCCCCTTTTTTATAGCAATTTTATGTTTCTATTTTTATTATGTGACAAAATAATTTATCATCCAACCATTGACGATCGAAGACCTAGTGAGATGATAAGAGTTCGTTAGACTTTTTGTATGATATTTAATACATAGTTATTTTAATATAACTAAATTTTGTAATCCAACTAAATACAAATAAAATAACCAGGTTTTATTTTTTTAAAGGTGTACATTCAGATAAAGGTTATAATAATATGTTATAATAATATTTAAATATCTTGAAGACTACATAAACATAAATATCTTACATAAGGACCGTAGAATACAAGGGGCCTAATTAATGTTTTTGAAAAAAAATCAAGTTGGATGCGGTAAATGATAGTAAAAATGCAACTGTTTTTATGGGTATAGAGATCGAAGTGAATTAAAGGAGAAGTTTAAATAAACAAGTGTTATTTAGAAGTTTTAAAAACCAGTTTCTCGAAATTCCGTTAATGTAGAAAAACCCGGTAAAAAATAAATAATTATATCAGATAAATAGATGTTTCTTACGCTGAATTTGTTTTTTTAATTTTTTTTTGTCACGACTACTTTACTAAACCTTGATTTTTTAGGAACAGTTTTAACAAATGTGACCTAAAATAAAAATAAAAAAATATATAGATTCAGGAGTGTTCAAAATAACATTACATTTTCTTCAAAGTAAAAGCAATAATTAAAAATGTGGCCCTCGAACCATGTCTCTTGCCTTATATCAATGGTTTCCAAACAGCCAGCCGTAGAACAGCTCCATCGAATAAAGTGCTTGTACTGAATATACATTTGTATATTGAATTAGGTAAATCTGTTCATAAGAAAATCAAGGGTTGATAATGGGTTGAGGTTAAAAAAGGAGAACTTAATTGTAAGTAAACAATAAAATATAATAGGGTAATTCCATTTATCACAGGCTTCAGCCCCATTTCATATTTTCTTGAAATTTGGTGTATGTTTACTACCTGTATCTATTAGAACAATTGTAAAATATCACTGAGATATGTATACCCGTTTTTGAATTATTGGTCACTAAAGCCCTCAAAAACAGGTCCAGAAAAAGAAAAAAATCATGATTAAAATAGCTGTAGATGTTTTCCAAATTCGACTAGGACAATGAGATTGGTGTCGTTTAACAGTGCATCCCATACCTTTTCATATGATAACAACAATGTATAGGTTGGTACTAAAGAAAATTTCTTAAATCCAAGTTTAAAATTTTAATTTCATTTTTATCAAAAAGGGCATCTTTTAATTTTTTTATATTTTTTGAAAACAATAGTTAGTAGTATATCTATTCGTACGACAAAATATAAAAGTAGGATGAAAATTTCTTCATTAATAAAAAAATTGAAAACTAGTGATAAAATTCCATAAATCTAGCTTATTATGATTAAAAATAGATTTAAGGTCTGGCCACACATGTCTGCACCGGATCCGCACCGTAGCAATAATATAGGATATGTTCAGAATATTTTTAACTTAACTTACATATTACCTTTAGTTATGCCTAAAGTGGCCTGTGTCTGACATCTGTGGCCTGAACTTTAGGCATAACTAAAGGAAATATGTAAGTTAAATTAAAAATATTCTGAACATAACCTATATTATTGCTACGGTGCGGACATGTGTGGCCAGACCCTTAGATGTTTTCCAAATTTGACTAGGAGTAAGAGGTTGGTGTCGTTTAACAGCGCATTCCATGCCGTATAGGCAGTATATCCTTTTCTAAAAAATAGATACAAATTTTAAAAAAATGCCCTTTTTGAGCAAATTGAAATTAAAATTTTAAACTTGGTTTGAAGAAACATTCTTTAGCACCAACTTATGCATTTTTGTATATAATATGAACTGGCATGGAATGCGCTGTTAAACGACACAAATCTCATAGTCCTAGTCAAAATTGGAAAACATCTACAGCTATTTTTAATCATGATTTTTTCTTTTTCTGGACCTATTTTTGAGAGCTTTAGTGACTAATAATTCAAAAACGAGTAGACATATTTCAGTATTATTTCACAATTGTTCTAGTAGATACAAGTAATACACATATGCCAAATTTCAAGAAAATCTGAGATGGTGAGGTTCAAAATGATATATTTATGTTTTGATTTGGCGTTGAATCGTCCAATAATATAATTAAACAATAAAAGTAAATACCTATACTCCAAAAATAATGAGTAAATTGATATTAAACTAAAAATAAACATTCTATCGAACCTTTTCATTTTAATTATACAAGTGCCATAGTTACTGATGCTATGAACTTTTAATTTGAGGGAATTAGACCGGTGGGAACGGTAATGATGCCCTAACTAGGCCATAGCAATTTCAGTTTCTGCTAATCAAAGCTTGAGGGCACTTCCGTGACAGAACGGAACTGTCGAAAACTATGCAAAACACCGACCAATTTAGGTTGGAGTAACAGATTTCCAGTTCACTGTTCTAGGAGAGGAACCAATTCATTATTTACATAAGTAACAAGTCTTCTAAGCATCTCGCCGAAAATGTCGAGCTATATCAACAATATAGTTATTTCATCTCAAATTTATGTATCGTATACCACTAATCATGTTTTTTGTTTCTGAGTAGACCCCATTCTTAATGTATATATTTTAATTATATTTTTGGCAGATTAATAAACTTCAAATATGTTTTTGATTGTTCCGTGAGTTGGTTTGCCAAGGTTTTAACTTCTATAACCTTAATTTTAAGAGAAACAAGTTTAAAGATGTGAGGTGCTAACAATTTTTTCGTCATTGATGGAATTTATAAATTCCGTCCTTATATCTGTAAGCTGTTTGAGTTTAATGATGTAAAATATTATTTTTTATTTTATTTAACATAGTGACAGTAAATCATCAAATCCAAGTGTCCCAAACTTGGGAAAAAATGAAATGTTTCCGATAGAAATTGAGCTTTTCCATCGGATCGGGAGGGGGAGTGCGAGATTTCTCTTTTGTAACTTATCTTCCTCTTTAACTCTGACCTATATTCTTACTATTTCTTAATATGAGCTATGTAGTTTTTCTTGTCACTTATGAAATTTTGGAAAAAGTACTAAGCTACAGCTATTGAAAAATAAAGTCTTCTTGAAGCAGAATAACATATATCAAAAATAAAATTCTTGCGAAAATGTAGGTTAGCGGGTTGAAATAGTGTAATAATACTATCCACTTAAAAAAGGTTAAAATTTCAAACTCCAGTGAGGCATTGTTTGAAAAATTAAAAACAAAAAAAAAAACGCGTCAAGTTTATAAATTTTCTGTGAGTATAACCTAATATAATCGTTATTGCAAAATTCCTAAAAATTTTAAGTTCTTTGCGACCAGAAATCAAATGACTTATTGCCTACTACATTTAATGTTACTGTGTGATTGCCTGTAGTCAGAGTTGGGCGTTGGGAGTTGTTAATATTAATGAATGCTTCATTAAAATTAAACTTAAAAAGTTTAATCGAAATCGTTAGAACCGTTTTTGAAAAATCGTAAATAGAAAAAAAGTATTCGGATAAATTGCTCGAAATGCTTACTCGATTTAGAAGAAATCTTGGCTGTCACATAGCGGGCACCTATATACCTCAAATACCTAATTTCAGTTTCGTACGACAAATAGTTTTTGAGCTAGTCCTGCCACACACACACACGCGCGCGCACACACACACACACACACAAACGCACGCACGCACGCACGTATGCACGCACGCACACACACACACACACACACACACACACACACACACACACACACACACACACACACACACACACACTCAGAACATTTCACGGGACTTGGTTATTTGGACTCAGGAGACCCCAGAACGTCCGGTTCCGTTGAAAACCGGAAGTCGAAATTTTTCACGATGGCAATACTTTACCTGACTATATGTTTTGTATGTAGGTAAGTGAAAGTAATAAATAAATAACAATTAAATAATTACTTTTAATATTAATGTAAATTTTAATACAAAAAATATTAGTCATGGAAGACCTTAATTAGTTCTATTAGTTGAGAATATAGCTGTTTTAATATTTATTCCTGCGAAAATAAGTGTATTCGTATATTTTTGTAGCGAATATGAGTGTATCTGTATTTTTATCAAGTAAATACAAACGTATTTGTATATTTCAGCTGCGAGTATACGATTATTCGCAGATTTTCCCTGCGAATAATCGAATATTCCCAGATTTTCCCTGCGAATATTCGAATATTCATACTTACATTTGCAAATACAAATATATTCGTATTCTTATATTCGAATACGAATATTCGTATTTGTATTCGCAGGTTGGGGGTGCTTCGGGTGATATTCGTATTCTTATTCGCGAATACGAATACGCCCAACTTTGCCTATAGTCAACATCATATGAAAATGCACTTAAAAATCCCCTCTGCGCTTCTATTATTTTAATTGGGAATATAAGTTTGTGCACAAAACTTATTCCTACTTATATCTACTAACTGTCAGTCTTGTACGTTTCTGTGTAAAAAATCTATCTGTTCATGTGGATTATTCCATTCATGGCCATAATTAAATCATCAAATTTTTAATTTATTTCGGACTCAGCATAGGCCATCCATGTGTGTAGATGGATGTAGAGCACGACAACTTGAAAGAATGTTTTTTAATATGTAGTCGGAAACGGTAAGTCTTCGAATTCGTCGACACTTTTCTCTCAAATTATCCTAATCAAAAGAAGGCGCTAGGACAATTAGGCATGGTATAAAATAGAGATTAATGAACATTTTTAATTAAATGCCGTTTTTTTTTTTTTTTTTTTTTTTTTTTTAAAAGGTCAATGTTTTAGCATTATATAAAAGATGGAGGAGAAGGGGTCGTATTCAACGTGACAAGAAAGAAAAGGGTAAAAATAATATTATGACGTAACTAGTTAATGTTCAGACTGATAAAATCGGGCTTGTCATACGCAAGGGGATCTTGATGGACGTCACTAATTCCTCATAAACCTCAGAATTTTCGTCAAAAAGTTGTTTGTTTCTTTGTTTAACGTCACTTTTACCAAGGGACTGCATAGCTAAGGATTTTTTAATCCCTTTAAAAACATCCTAAGGCCACCAAAAAACAAAACAAAAAAAACACAGGTTACCCCATAAATTCATTGATATCTAAATGTACACTCTTGAAAGCCCGAAAGTACGGTTACCTTCGAGGTCTAGGGTCCAGTTGCACGTTGTGTCCCTATTGAACATTGAACCACACACTTGTCGATTTGGAATCCTATCTGAATAATAAGGAAGATACTATACAAAATGAATCGAAAATGTCAGAAGACTGATCCTGAGTATCTCGAATGATCGTCCTTTTGGATAGTAGCAAACTCGACAATGAATAAATATCAAAACAATGAATAAATATCATAAAAGTCGAAACAATTTCATTTATTGAAATTCACATATGACCATGGGGTTTCCTATATAATAAAAAATATATTTTATTAATATTAAGAAATATTAAATAATATTAATAAAAATATTATTATAAATTCCTTTTAAATAATTTATTTTTAAAGAGAAAAGATTTGGCTCCGCCGGGAATCGAAGCCGGGACTTCCGCGTGACATGCGCGGTATGCTATCCATTACACCACGGAGTCGCTTCCAAACGGTGCCAAATCCTTCCTCTTCACTGACAAATTCCAACCACTAACAAAAATAAATTATTTAAAATAATTTAAAAAGTAGGTGTTTACTCCACAATAATGGTTAAATTAATATTATAAATTCCGTTATAATAAAAAAAAAAAACATACACACAGAATCTCTTTATCTTTATCTAAATCCTTTCTTCTCTTTATTTAAACTAAAATAGGTCTTTCTGCGTATTTACAAGCAATTCTAAGGCTTTTCCTACGTTTAAAATATTTATAAATCATTATTATTTGAAGGAAAAAAAATAATTTGGTTGGGCAGAGCAGTCAAATCTGGATGAGTGTTAAGCACTCTATTTTTAAACATATTTCAGTCGAAAATAACATCCAATCGAAAACCCCGCTATTGATCGACACGAGAATGATGTAGCCTTTATAGAAAAGCTTTGGTTGGAACTTCTCTGTTGAAATTCTGTTTGTTATTAGTCTATACTAATTGGAACCCTCAAAATATTTATTAATGATTAACTCCTTCATTAACGAAACTTTAGATATAGCCATTGTACAATCTGAAAGTCCCATGAGGAAAACGTGACATATTTTTTCTTTTAATTTTGTTTTTGATAAACGCTTTCTTGCTAAGCTTGCGAAGAAAGCCTTTTCTGGGTTTTGAGAAGCACCCTTTCAAAGCTTAATAGTGGCTTTTGAATCAATCAATGTCTAAAAACTTTTTAAAGAAATTGTACAATTGTCAGCGTTTACCATTATATATGAGTGAATTTAATAATTGTGTTTTCATTATTTTTATAGCTTGAATTATATTATTTGGCAAAGAGTTTGAATTTTCATCGTCAAAAACCAAAACTGCGGCTGTTTATAAGTAGACTGACATCTGGCAGCTTGCCTAGCCAGCTTGGAATGGCTGCTAATATTTTCCCATTTTCCTCCCTTCGGTTTAAAATGGCCCGATTTAATAGAGGCCTCGAAAACGGTGGGGGAATCTATATACTGTGCAGGGTAATGTTGGATAAATGCTTTTTTTTATGCTAAA
The DNA here is from genome assembly GCA_911387785.2 of Aelia acuminata. Classification (NCBI taxonomy): domain Eukaryota; kingdom Metazoa; phylum Arthropoda; class Insecta; order Hemiptera; family Pentatomidae; genus Aelia; species Aelia acuminata. The sequence continues at coordinate 55,316,854 of OU426983.1, read as the reverse complement.
GGTATTTATTTTTTCGCTATCGAATAAAAGATTATTATACAACTTATTTTTTATAATAACATGGTCCATGATATCGCTTCCAATTATTTCTATATATTGTCATATTGTTTTTCGATCCCTGAAGCGTCATAAGGAGAGAGGTATTATGGTCAGCTCACGTCGCTTTTCCTACACGTTCCTGCCTTCAATCGATTGAAGGGTCAGGTAGCCTCTTTAAAGTGGATGTAAGTGCTCCAGGAGTGTCTCCCAAACCCGAAGTGGAAACTCAAGTGATAAAAAAGTAAAAGCGAAAACCTTCTGTTACTGGAGGTTTTTGATAACCAGGCCTTACTTCCTCCAGAAGGTAAGAAGGTCGAATCTTGTGGAAAGAGAGTAGTCGGAGGACTTCGATTGCACAATTTTATTGGCGTATGAACAACTAATGTGCATTTATAAATATTCAAAAATTACATTTTTTTTTTTACTCAATTTATAATCCGCACCTGCCTACTGGATAATGGCAGCAAATTTTATGTCTTTGATAGTCCAATAATAACATGTTAGGTATGGGGAAGGATGGCACAATTGACCCTCATCCCAGGCTTATTTCATTTACTCTGGTCTACTTGGGAAGAATAGCGTCATCTGTTGCTCGTACTTGTAAGTTAGTATGGAAACGTTCGTATATCATCTTTATTTGTTTGTCGACTTTTAGCATGTGAAAGTCATCTTGATTTCCACAATATGTTGCAATACATGTTTCCAAGTTAATGAAACATGTAGAAGATCCGGAAAGTTTTGTGAGCGTTGTATTGTCTACGCATCCTAACTTTTAATCAATTGAAAATGAAGTCGATATCAACATAACGCCTTTTTTTTTTTTTTTTTTTATTGACCTTTCATAATAATGAATGCTTGTCGTTTTGATTAGTACTTAGTAATCGCAAACATATGTAATATCCAGTGACAGAACGAGAAAGGCTCGAACAAGACAAAAACCCCTTACGCCTTATGTGACCATTATGATAATGCAATGAGAATAATTTGGCCTGTCAGTTTACGAGTCACTACTGCCAGTAGTAAGTTGTTTTCCTAATTAGTAGTTTTCGACCTGTCACATTAAAATTAAATAATATTTGTTTTGTTTTTTGTTTTTATGTCATGGATATGTATTTAAATAATCATCATTCAGCTTATCGCTCACTCCTTTTAATCATATACGTATCAGCATTTTATAGATATCCTATTTAAGCATATCTAAAATAGGATATACTTACTTGTGAATATTTTCTGAAGCGCGAAAAGTTAATTATATCTATGCAAGATCGTCTAATGTTTAAATCAATCCAAGAAATGTTTCCTAAGAATGCCAAAAATCAATAAAATGTATGTGTATTTATTCGTCTTGAAACAGAGAAAAAAGTTTGCTAGTATCTAAAAAGATCTGCTGCATAATTAAATTGATATAATTGACGTAATAAAATTAAAATCGTATGCCTAATTCCTATTCGCAATAGAAATTAAAACATTTTATTCTACTTTTAAACTTTAAATTTATTGTCCTGAAAAAATCATGTTTTCTGAGATTTTACGTTAAATAGAGTGAACATACTAAAGTATCTGGCTTTTTTTTTTTTTTTTTTTTTATCTTGGGAATTGAGATACCTATTGTGACAGCAGACTTGACATGCTATTTAAATAAGGCTTAAACGGTTATATTTCGAATTGAAAATTTAAAGTCCTTCTTTGATCTTTACAGATTTAGATCTGATCTAATGTAATAATGTCTAACGTCAATCGGGAAGTATTGACTGTTAGTTTATTCCGAATGTTAATAAAGTCTTTTCTTTTATGAGCTCTTAAATTACACTTCTAAATTGTTACTATGGCCTATTTGGACCCATTTGGTGGTTACTTAACCGAAAAACAAGTTTTTAAAATTCTCCTGAATTTCCATTGAGAATAATAATAAATTATTGAGGATACTCATAATGATGAGAATATTGACCCCATTCTCAATCTATATAAGAGATAGCAGCACTTGCGCTAAGCTCTGTGGCAACTCATTATCTATCCGCTTCCTTGAACCTAAGTAACTAAGCCCTTAGGGTACTCTCATTTTCTTAGAGCTAGCATGACAAATTTAAAATATATCTATATAATAATTTACAATCTCTAACACAGTTGCAGCAAAACTTAAAGTTTATGAGGATACCAAAATTTTAATATTACGTTCCTGGGTTCTCCGGACAAAAACACAAAACATTTTGAATTATTTATTTTGGCATTGAGTTCCAATATATTTAGTTTATTCCTCATACTTGTTACGATATCAGAAAAATAAACGATTTTTAACGATTAATTTTCTTTTGCTTAAAACTTTACCTTTTTAAACTTCCTAGATTTTCTTTTCATATTACTCATTTTAGATTAGATACTCGTATATAATTTTTTTTTATTCACAATTTCGTTTAGCACTATCGGGCTGTTGTTGGTAGCAAACAATACATTTTCGTTCACACTGTAATGAAACATACAGCAGCCCTTTATGGTTAATATAATGAAAGACGATTCTGTAATATAGCAGGTTAGTAGAACGTAGCACAATATATGTGTTCCACTCAAGAGGTTATAGGATACGTTGGGGGCACATGTGGTCCCGAATATCACATTTGGGATGATTTGTTATCTAATAACCCGATTTCCATGTATGCTTGGAAATTACCTTGGGATAAATGAAAGAACAAAAGCATTCTTCTAGCAAACAGTTCCCTTTATGCTTAGCGAAAATTATGCTCCGATATTTTCATCTATGCCAAGCAATATCATAAATCTATGTTAGTGAGCTTTATGCCTCTGCTTTAGAACATTTGAGGATATTGGTGTCTCTGTTTTTATCCTTTTGGATAAATCTAAAGATATGAAGAACGTGATATAAGTTTTTATATACTTGCAGATACATCTGTAGATAGTATTTATTATAAGAATCCTTAAATTCTACTTTTTTTTTTTTGTTCATACCTAATATAAAAAAAATATATAATCAACTATTTATTATGAAAATTACAACTATACTTTCTCTCTGGTATTCAAATTAAGAAGTGAATTTGAGAAATCTGTCAAGTGCACTTTTTAAACCATCGGCAAAAGAAGACTCGTCGATTGCGATCTCGGATTCACCAAGCTCCCTAATAAGCACAAAAAATCCTTTTTTCTTTTTTCACTCGTCAGAAAAGTTTACGACCATTCACATGGGATGGAAAACGCCTTGAAAACAGTGGTTTTTACCCGAAATAAGCAACGAAATGAGCGCTTGAGCAGCGAAATCAGCTCATGAATTAGAAAATAGTGAATTTTCTTATTTATCCAGCTCTGAACTTTTTTTGCCTCTCAGAAAAGGGATTTGGAAGAAGTGGCAGGTCGAACAGTTTAGAGATGGAATTCATGTTCTAGTGCGTCGAGAAAGAAGTGGTCATTACTCGCCTCCGCATAGGGCATTGCCTTCTCACCCACGGCAATCCGATAGCTAAAAAGCCATCGCTTCAATGCCAACAGTGCAAAAATCTTTTATCTGGAAGGCACATAATAGAGGAGTGCCAGGTTTTTAAAGAAAAAAATTTACACATGGGACTTCCTCGGTCTCTCGCCGAAGCATTAGGTGAAAATCCGGAGATCATCACAGAACTCTTAAGTTTTATTAAAGAAGTGTGCTCTACCCTCTCATGTAAGAGCTAAGATTTTTTAAATTTTGGTGATGATAACCATAGCTCTTTTTCGCCGTTTATAAATGCAAATAAATAAATAAGCCATCGGAAAAAAAATCCTACTTTCTATATTACTGTATATTGTAACGTTAAATCGATAAGCAAATTAAAAAAAAGTGTAAACTCCCAGACCGTTTGTTTTGTGGAAACAAAATAAGCGGTGATGATTTGGGTCTAGATCTTTCGCGCCTAATCCACGAAGACGTAGAACTGTCCACATTGTTCTGGAACATTCCAGATCTGACCATTTACGATCATATATAAGGAGCGAGTGACTGAACGAGTCAGTCTGTGCCAGAGTTGGGCAAATTGTAATCAGAATAATGATTCATGACTATGAATAATTGGTTATCATAAAACAAATGAAAAATGAATAACCATTATTCATAATCATTACGGAGTATTTTTAATGATTATTGAGTGTTTATGGTATTCATTTGAAATGAATAATGAATAACTGGTATTTAGTTATTTATTTTTCATTTCAAATGAATACCATAAACACTCAATAATCATTAAAAATACTCCGTAATGATTATGAATAATGGTTATTCATTTTTCATTTGTTTTATGATTACCAATTATTCATAGTCATGAATCATTATTCTGATTACAATTTGCCCAACTCTGGTCTGTGCCTTGACGGTGAAGCTCAAGTCATATGATTGTGAGTTATAACGTTATCATTTTAGTAAACTGTTCTACTATTCAATTGTATTAATCCGTTGGCATTAATAATTTTATATCTTTGTTAATTAAATATTCTTTAACCCACAGAAGCGTTACAATATTTTGCCCAGAAAAAATTAACATTGCTATTTAGATCCCATAAAGAAAAAAATGTTAAAAATCATTATAAAAAAATCGTAAGAACCTAGTACGGTGCGACGTCTCACACAAATTTCTCTTACCGTCCTCATTTCTTTGACAAAAAATATATTGGTATATATTTTGTTATGTGTTCGATTGCTACCGGAAAGGGAATGCAAAAATGATTCCCTGAATGACCATTTTTCTTGGTTATCCTATCGGAAAGTGGGTCCTCGAACTTGAGATTTTTTTACGAAGGGTTAAAAAAGTGTACTTGGCAGGTTTCTCAAATTAACTTTTCTTAATTTGAATACCCGGGAAGGCATTGTTCTAATTATCATAATAAATAATTGATTATATAAATTTTCACAAACTTAGATTAGAAGCTTAGTTAGGAACTTAGATGGTCTATGATAGAAATCTTGGTAAACTAGTCAAGTTTGCCAAGTCTGAAATAAATTTATTTTAATAAGAAGAAGACAGATTTATTAAAAACTGAATTTCTAATATCTCAATTAATGATGAAAATGATTTATTTTCAAACAAAACTTGCTGTTTTTTTTTCTTTTAAATTTAACGTGGCTTACATCCATTATCCATATCCTTTAGTTTATTGTGAATATATATCAGAAATCGATTGATAAGCTGTGGGGTATTCTGTTTGCAATATAGGATTAAATGTATATAGGGATCAAATCTGCTACACACAGAATGTATAGATCATGTGGGCATTTATATTTTTGACATAGAACATGGAGAATTTTATAAAGAGATCAGGATCGCATGGAATTCAATAGCTTTGAAAGGGATTCGGATTTGACTCTATAGGGTATTCGCTATAATATATCTAGATAAAATTGTATGAAATGAATATTGGGCTCTGAATTTGACATTATAGAGTTTCCATTACTGACTTTTCCCTCTTCAAACCTGCTTCATGAATATATTTATAAAAAAAAGTTGTCATTTATTAACATATTAATTTTTAGTAAAACAATGATGGTTATGAAAATAATCACCATCATTTTTATACTTTGTGGAAGTAAATAGAAAAAAAGTGTTTCTGGATAGGCCTGATTGAGTAAAAATTTGACATTTTTGTAGTTAAACTTTAATGCTGTTACTTAAACCAGTTCCATTAATAATAAAATACCAATAACGGCATTACCATTAGTGATAAAAAAATAACTATTTAGTAGCTTGGCGAGGAAATAATTATTGAGAGCCTTTAAAACAATTACTTTAGGTGTTTAATTGACGGATACCCATTACCTTACGATTCCGTCGTAGTTAAGTTCTCCTAATTTAAAAATGTATTTTTGTCTTTATTTTATTATTTTTACCTTAAAGTTTATTAATTTTGATTTTTTAATGCTTTAATTTAATCATAATAAAAAAATAAAAAAAATGCCTGGTTTTTTCTTCGCTTGATCTGATAACTATATTTGTCTTTCAGTCTTTCAAGTACAATTATACGATGACTGATGATATTATACTTAAGGTATGAAACTCTCTGTATTTAATTTACTGGACTCCTTGAAATCCTCAACTGAGTACTCATTCCCATCTACGTTTCTCTTGGTATCTTGACGTTAAATTAAAAGTTATTATTACTTAGTTAATTAATTAATTAATGGTTATAACAGACAAGTAGAAATGGATAACGCAAAAGCACCTCCAGACCTAATCAGATCTCTCAAGAAGCAGGCAATAAAAGAACGGTAGGACTGGGAGCTGCAAACAAAGGAGAGATTATTACTTTGTTCAGCCCAACCTAAGTCTTATGTAGGTCTCGATAATACCCCCCGGTATTAATACGGATAGGAATCACATCGTGAAAATAACAAGGCTCTGGACAATTCAAAGATGAATCTTGATGAAAATAGAAGCCAGCGGAAAATTTTACATCTGTATTTGCTAAGTTATAGCTAATTAAAATATAGCGATAAAAAATCTGGTGCGTCCGCGCAACACACAACTTTCACTTACCAGCTTACTTAGATTAGAAATTAATGTGTTTTGTTAATTGCCTCTTCTCAAAGTCACGCATTTTTCCACATTCATTTCTTATTTTTGTTTTTATTTGCTCTATAAAATACACTATTTTTTTTATTATGAAGTACAAGTTTTTACTTGTGATAATTCGGCAATACAAGAATAATACTCCAAGTCGTCTGATTTTATATTTCTCTATGTAGTTGTTGAGAACTTCATTTAGTTATCATGAAACAAATAATTTCCATTCAATGAACAGAACGGCTTTAATTATAAACAATGCTCTGTCATTAAAGGCGTACTCCGCATGCGTGGGCTCAACGTGTTTTATGTGTTGACTGAATATTTTCTTTTTTTCTCCTCTATACGTTTACTTGATTTTTTATTTCATATTTAGCCATTTCTTATTTTTAGGCGTAATGCTAGACAGTTAATTTCTCCATATAAACAAAAACAACTTTGTAGGAAAACAAAAAAGGCCCCCTCCCCATTTAAGCTCCTTCAGAACATTTTAATAATGTTAAAGCTTACCTGATATTAAAGAACGCCTAATTTTCATTAAACATGACAAATTTTAGTAAAATCATTAAAGCCGTTTTTGATATAATCGAAAAAACGGTAAAAATTGGAAAAAAAGTTATGGAATAAAGTGCCCCCTTCGTTTAAACAATATTGATGAAATGTTAGTTTTGGTCAATTATGTCACATCTTTGGCATATACATACATCAAATAACCAGTTTGATCCAAATCTTCAAGCCGTTTTTGAGTAAATAAAAAAAAAAAACACCTGAAAATTATACAAAATTTATTGAGTAAAGTACCCCCTCCGGGTGATAAATTTTGATGAAATTTTTGCTGTCACATCGCGGGCACATATATACACTGAATACCCAATTTCAGGTTCGCACAATTTATAGTTTTTGAGCTAGTCTGTTCACACACACACACAGACAATTTAGCGGGACTTGGTTCTTTGAACTCAGGGGAACCCAAAACGTGTATTTCCGTTGAAAACCGGAATTCGAAATTTTTCAAGATCGCAATACCTTCCCTTACTATATATTTCATATATAGGTAAGTGAAAGTAAAAAAAGGGATATCTAGTTGTTTAGGGTTAGGAAAACCAATTTTATGCAAACAAAAAAATATTGTTATCATTGATTCTTTTTTTATCCATCTTCTATCGCCTCAATCACGTTTACTGTGTATAGTTGGCGCAATCCGGTGTTGCGTTACCGCCTAAACACACCTGTTGACGGATCCGTCTTTATTTCAAATATTCTGCACAGTCCTTCCTTCGTCCTTGTCCCTAAAGAAAGACAGAAAGTAATAGTGAAGTCCTAACTTTAAAGTTTCTAGAAAGTATGCGCCAACCAAGTAATTTTGAAACTCCTTTTGCCTTCTCCTATGCCTTTATTTCCACTTGATTTTTTTTTGTCGTTCTATTTATTGTAAAACTTCAGATATTATGAATTCTTTTTATATTAAAATGTATCAATCCCTGTTACACAATCGAAATTTTGATCCAATTGAATTATGGATTTTTTTAATACTTACATAATGCAAGCGAGTCAGTATTTATAATAAATAAGTAATTTTTCGTTTGGGCTTTAACCCCCTCACATCTGGGTTCAGACGACTCTCCAGAGGTTAACGCCCCCTTGCAATTGTTACTTTATCTCCCCCTTGGGAGAAATTCTCTTCAGTATGGTCCCTCTTGTCTTGACTGTTTAAGGAATTGTAACTTTTTACAGTATAGCAGAAAGTAGCGAGCAATAAAAAGACATAAAAACTTAATGTTTTATATATTTTGTTCTCTTTGAGATTTAATATATATACTGCTATATACAACTTCTGTCGCCTTGTACACTACGTGAACATAATTCAGGTAACCGTAACCTTACACAAATCGAATGAAATCCTTTCCAAGCTAGAAACAACCTTTTCCAATTCAAACATAGCTCTTTAGTAATGAACTGTAATGTAACTCTTTAAAAAACAATCGTCACCCATTCTATTTCAAGGTTAAACGTTTCCATTTTAATTGTCCCCCTTAAAAAAAAATTGATTTTCTAGTGAACAAAGTTTTGATGCTCAGTCTTCACCAATTGCACTGAATCTTTTTTTAAGGTTGAAAATTAAAAGGAAACGGCTACAATTGAAATAGAATGTATGACGATGGAGTTGTGAAGAGTTAGATTTTATTAGGAAAGGGCTATATTTGAACTGGAAGGAGTTGCTTTTATTTTTTAAATTTGATATGTCGAAGTTTACAGTTGACTTGATAAGGTTCAAAAAGACTTGGAAATGCTATGTAAGTAAGTGACCGACTATTGGTTTAGTCCTAAACTGAAGAGCGAAGAATGCAGTTACTTTGAGTCACTGTTAAATTACATTTAACTGTTTTAGGGTGTCTAGAGTACGAGAATATTCATCGGTGGGAATTATGTGGCAATTATACGAGAATATTTAATTTTGGACCGAAATTGAAGGAGTTTTGCCTCTTACTTAGCATATTATCTAAGTATACAATAAAAATTACTGCTATTCGTCGATCCATTTTTGCAATCTCTTGTAGGGATTAGATACAAACTTCGATTGTGAACAGGCTAAGAAGACACAGTTAGGTCCTCACTCCCCCTTTCTGACGAAGTTGTTGAATTTTTACGATTCGCCTGTCATTAATTTTGAAAGTACAAATCGTTACACTAAGTATTTGCTTCTATCTGTTATTTTGTGTTACTTCTCGCTATGTTAATTTTTTTGTAATTTTTTTTTCCTCTTGATGGGGGGGGGGGGGGGGGGGTGACATGTGAGAATTTCGGAAGCCAAGGCTGCTGAACACCGGGTGATATTTTTGAGTTATCATTGTTTGTATGACATTTTTGTAATTTTCAGTCAATAAAATCATTTGAATCAGCATTGGTGTAACAATATTTAATATGCTATAAGTGGTCCTATTATATAACTATTAAAATAATATTTGACCAGAGTATCTCCCCGCTAGCAGAAGGTTGACCTGTTAGATTCCTACCCTGTGTTAGCCAACCTTATCAGGTTGTAGCATATGGGGGGGGGGTTGGATTTACCTAGCCTTTATCCCACAGTTTGCTGCCTCACCTAATTTATGCTCCACCCTTAAATATATTGCTTTTCTTTACCGCTAAAGCTGTTCAGTGTAAAGCTGATTTTAGTAACAATTTACTGCTCACGAGAACGTAAATTTTATATATGAACGAATGATTCAATCCGAAAACTTTATGGCAAAAAACTTATAGCTGATACTTCGTCAATACGGTACGTTTAATTTTTTAAAGTTGAACGATTGTCTTAATAGAAACAAATTAAGACCTAAATGATATAGCAATTTAAAAAGTATGGATTATTGTCGGATGCCGGAATTCTTGTTGCAATTGGGGTCAGAAGGTCTAAGGAAAACAGAAAGATCAGGAATATTGGAAAAATAAAGTACAAGAAAAATTGATCGGACATGGATTATCCGAAGAGGAGACGAATGACATAAAGGCGTGGAGGCAGAGGGAACCTCGTTAATCCATTCATGCGCGTTCAAGGTGATCGTACCTAGCCTGTGGCCTACACCGTAAAGGCGTGGAGGCAGAGGCTTGTGAAAGAATTCGGTTGAAGAAAAATTCGAACGTGAAGAAACCCTCAACAGAAAATACCAAAAACATAATAGATGCACGCCACTTCGTACAATGGCATATTCTTTATTATAGCATATGGAATGCAAAATAAGTGATACCTATTCATAATTTGTCCTTAAAATTATTATTATATCTATATAAGAGATTAAAAATAGCAATCGATATTTTTTTTGCTAATATTATTATTCTTTTTAATTTATATTATTGCTGATATCATCATCAATGTCCTTCAATTAACTACCTTCTTACATTAAAATATAAGATCAATTTAACATATCTTATTTAGTATGGTTAATAAATTAATGAAAAAACAACCCGAATGATTCTTAACAATGTTTCGTGTATCCAACATATAAAACCAATTAGTAATAATTGGAAAAATTATATGAAGAATGAATCTTGTGCGCGAATGTGAGATTTATTAAATTATATCTATCAATCGAAAACATTATATTCAAATGGTTATCTAAGATTACAGATGAATTAAAATTAATCGTTATTTATAAATAACGAATGATGAAATTAAATGCATTCGAATTATCGAACAATAGATAATTGTATCCGTAGTCCTTTATCTATTAAAAGAGATGGATTTTTCCCAATTCTGATTGTGTGATTTACTTCTTAATTGTTATATGGATGCAACTACAGGCACAGTATATACACAACACTACAAATAAAATTAATTTAATTAATTTAATGAAATATACTCGTAATAATTGTAAGTATTATGGAAGTGTAATTTATGTTGGAAATGAAAAGATTGTCCACGCCGGGAATCGATTACAGGTCCTCTAAATTTAAAATTATATATAATTATTAAAAAAATAATAAAAAACCAATTTCGAATACGTTATGGATGAGGATCTCTCTCAAAAGGGTTTCCTTTATTTTCGAACTATTATTTATTTTTAATTTCCGGAGTCCTATACATTTTTGATATCACCAACTTCATTTTTTTGATGGGTTCTTTCTTCAAGCAATCCATTAGAACGGAATACCCTTCGCATATTCTCCATCTCTTCCCTTTCAATTCCTTGTATCTGATCTTGACCCTTCCAGATCCAATCCTCTCTTAGGATGCATTTCATAAGAAAATCCTCCCGAATCATTATCTTTTTTAACTTCGTTCGCAACTATATTCCTGAAGTATAATTCCTAAGTATAATCTTTTATTTGTCAATAAGATTTATAAACATATGAATATATATATATATATATATATATATATATATATATATATATATATATATATATATAGATATATATATTTATTTTTTTTTTTTTTTTTTTTTTATATTTTTCCTTCTATGGTAGCCCCAAAGAAGGAGAGTTTATTGAAAGATTTACATGCTCCATGCCTATTTTATTAGGCACATTACATGTATTACATATTACATTATATTGTGAACAGATTATACTTGTTATTACCTAGATTATGTAATATACTAAAAACAAAATAAAAAATAAATAAGAAAAGTTACAAAAGTAGTAATATAAATATAAACAAAAGTAACAATATAATTATAAATACTAAATACTAAGTGGCAATATAAACTCAAACACAAACAAGAAAACAATATAAATATAAACTAAGTAGCAACAAAAGTATAAAGTAGCAATATAAACATAAATAACTAAGTAGCAATATAAACAGAAAATAGAAATAAAAAGTTAATAAATGTAGCAATATAAGTTAAATTATTAAGATTTATGATTTACAATTATTATTAATAATTATGTTAAAGAGATGTTACCAATAAAAAATAAATCAAAATAAATTAAAATAAAAAGCGCAACAAGCTATGTACAAAGCTAATAAATGCAAATAATTTAAACCGCCTTCCTACATTCGTCTGTCAGTCGGTCAAAGTCTATTTTCCTAATAAATTCCAGGAAGTCTTTTTTAAATTTTGTCATCAGTCTCTGTTCTGTTTCAGGCCATGTCCCTCGTTTCAAAAGAACGTTCTGTATAAGTTTTGCCCGAATGTGGTCCAGGTTTATGCAGTCAAATATTAGGTGTCGAAAATTGTGTATTTGTCCGTCGTGTGGGCACTTGTCATTGTGTAGTATGTTAAAGCGTGTTAGGTATTGTTTAGTTTGTCCGTGTTCAGTAAGAATTTGTGTAAGTTTGTAGTCAGTACTTAGTATTCTTTTATAATTGTGAAATGTGATGAGGGGAACAAATCTATGGAGACTCGGTGATTTCGAGGAAGCAGTCCAGGCTAGGTTCCACTTAACTACCGTATCCTTTCGAATGTCCGCTTTGATGTGGGATATCGGAACCTTATCGTACGTCAGCGGGAGCTCACTGTGAGCCGCTAGCTTAGCAAGCCTGTCCGCTCTCTCATTGCCCTCTATCCCTGAGTGCCCCCTTACCCAGACTATGTTTATGTATTTGTTTTGATTGTGTAGTGTTGCCAAATGGTTTCTGATTTTGTCAGTAAGTTCGTCATGTATCTTTGAATTTTTAATTGAATGTATGATGTTCATGTTGTCTGTGTAAATGGTTATGTTGTCTTCTGTTTCTATCGCATTTTCAGAGAGATACTCTAAAGCTTTTAGTACGGCTAACTTCTCCGCCTGGTTATTTGAACAATGTTTACCCAGCCTATGCTGAGCTTGGGACATTTTTTCATTTGTACTTCTTAGTAACCAGGCGCATCCTACATTCTCTCCGTCTTTGCTTCCGTCTGTATAAATTTCTGTATCAGTTTCTGTATAGATTAGTTCATGTGGAAGTACTTGTGCCGTAAGCGCGGGGTGTGTCCAATATTTACATTTAGTTGGGAGGTCTATATTGTCGTGTACTATATCTTTGTAGTTAGTCCGTCGTTTTTTAATATCATAAAGTTGAACTGTTTCTTGGATTATCAAATCTATAGGAATCATTCCCGCCAGGACGCAGGCTGCTTCATGAGAGATGGTGTGGAATGATTTACAGATTTTAATCCCCATAAGTCTTTGGAGCCTTCGGAGTTTCATAAGATTACTTTTTCTAAGCATACCTTTGTGCCATACATGAACTGCATATAAAACTTTAGGCAAGATAGCTCCCTGATAAATAATCTTAAGAATCTCTGATCTAAGACCCCAAGAGACTCTGGCTGCTACAGTCAGTCTGTTAATGGTTAGTAAGGCCTGATTGTAAATGTTGTCAATGTGTCTTTTCCAGTTCATTTTTCGGTCGTAAAGTACACCTAAGTATTTTAAAGTTTCACGTTGTTTTATTTGTGAAGAGTTCAGGATTATGTTTAATTTTGGTAGAGTCCGTTTTCGTGAAAAAATTATAAATTCTGATTTTTGTGGATTGAAAGTCAGTTTATTTTGTTTAGCCCATCTGGTAAGCCTAGCTAGTACAAGGTTTGTGACGGATTCTAGTTCTTCCATGTTTCGCCGTTTGACCAGTAGTAGTACATCGTCTGCGTATGCGATTATACTAGTATCAACCGGTAACTCTACCTGAAATATGGTATTAATTAAAATGTTCCATATTACCGGTGATAAACTAGAACCTTGTGGAGTCCCCTTGCTTAAGTGTCTGCTGATCGTGAACGAGTTAGTTAGTATGTTAAGTTGTCTGTTAACGAAATAATTTTGCACTAATTGATAAAGATTTTTGGGGCAGTTGTATTGTTTCAGATTATTTAAAATTGCTGTCCACCAAGCATTGTCAAAGGCTCCTTTAATGTCCAGGCTTACTACTAGTAGGTGTCTTTTCATGTCCAATGTCGTCTGAATTTGTTCATTTAAAGCACTTAGGGCGTCATCTGTTCCTGATTGCGGACGGAAAGCGAATTGATTTGCGTGTAATAGTTCGTTGGTGGAAAGAAAATGCATCAGTCTGTTTTTTATTATTTTTTCTAAAACTTTACTCATTACCGGTAGCATGCTTAAAGGCCTAAATGAAGTGGGGTCTTTTTTGGGGATCAGAACCAATTTAGCGATTTTCCAAATTTGTGGGAATTCCCTCCTCTTATAGAAAGTTTTGTATATTTCCAAAATGATGCGCGGAAAAAATTCGGTTATCTTTTTAATTATGGTTGGGGTAATTTTATCATGTCCAGGAGATTTTCTATTATTCAAACTATTAACAATATCAATTATTTCTCCGTCTTCGATTGGTAAATCGTCAAGCGTGTTGGGTGGGTGTATTACGTCCAGTCTCATGTGGCTCTGTTCTTGAGTGTCATTGCTATTGTTATCATCTTGAATTAGAGTATTGAGTATGTAAGTAAGTGTTTCTTTAGAATCTTTTGTGTATTCACCGTTGTCTGTTAGAAGAGTTTGGAGAGTCATTCTACTTTTAAGTTTGCCGGAAGCCCATTTATAAGGCCAGTTCCAGGCAGTACTGTTTGCGGTGTATGTTTTCCACGATTCTAATTTCGATTTTTTCAGCAGAAGTTTGTAATTCCGTTTCATGTCGAGGTAGTCGCATTTCCTTGATTCCCTGAGTTCTACGTTGTTTTTAGTCCGTTGGTATAACCTTCTAAGATAGTTCGTTTGTTTTCGTAGTTTTGTCAAGTCATCATTCCACCAGGGTACTGTCCGATGTGAATTGTTAAAAGACCGTTTTCCTCGCGTTTTTCTAAATGTCATGTTACTTGCTTTGATTATCACGGATGTAAATTTCGAGGCAATAGTGTCTGTAGTCATGAATTGTAACTGCGATATTATTTCCCGATCAAGTTCTATCACGTCATCGTGAAGTAAAAATTGCTTTCGCAACTGAGTGCAGCAATTAATTTTAAATTTTTCCCAGTCAGCATTATCGGTTATGTATAGTGAGTAATTTGATGTTCTTCCTGATCCTATACTGTTGTAAGTTGCTAGTATTTCGTAAGTTATACAATTGTGGTCCGAAAAGTTTGTTTCTTTAGAAATTTTCCAATGTTTTATTTCGAAATATTTAAACAAGTTAGTATTAGCAAGAGTAAGATCAATGTAAGCAAAGACAAAATATATATATAGATATATATATTTGTTTATATTTGTATATAGTATGTTTTATGCCATTTCCGGCTATTTATTATTTAGTTGATTAGGGACCTCTAATGCTTATTTTCTGTTAATAATTTTATTTAATTAATTGCTTGCATTTAGCACATAATATCGTTATAATAGAACTATTTGTAGTTGAATTACTAGCAGAAGTGTTAATTTTTCTTATTTTCCTTGTGAACAGGATAACATAATATCCGATTAATCTTTTGGTTCTATGAATTCCATGGCCTTTCAGTTTCCAAAGTTTATACATTGATTATGGGCTGGGTTAGAATTTGTGTAAATTCATTATGATATTGAGTGGGTTTATGAATACTTAATTAGTGATAATCACTGATTAAGTCGAGGTCACTACTTGTTATCCAAATCCTTAGTAACTGCTATAACTTGTAACCAGCTAAAAATTAGATAAAATGTAGGAAAATCATTAATAATTCAATGGAAGCAAAACTAGTTCCATTAAGAAGAGCTTACTGGGTTTGTTGGCTGTAATTATTTAAATGGTTGAATGTTCATTTTTTAACAATACATATTGATCCTCATTTGAGTTGTACGAATCGAATCTGTTTTTATCCCTGCCTCCCATAAAGTGACATTCTCCGCGTAGCCTGTCAAACGTGTAAATATACACTCTTGCTGTTTGCTGTTTGAATGTTTTAGTCATGAATGCGAATCTCAATTTTATTACCTACATATAAAATGCTTTACATTCACGTCTGACAAAGTCATATATTCTATATTGATTATTGAATTTGTATCGTACATTTCCAAAATCAATTTTTGAGTTATGTGCTGTTAAAAGTTTGATTATCCATCGGTCTTCACTGTGTTTTATTTCTGATTCATTTCCCACCTGGCAAACATAATAGTTTTGTAAATTTTTATTTAGAAAAAGATCACGAGAGTAATTTCATGCCGAATCATTTCTTCTTATTAGATTGTATTCTAGTTTTTGAAGACTTAAATTCCTATACTTCTCTCCGTGTTTAGACGTATCATTTATCATTCCACGGAAATACTTCGATTAACTTTATAACGATATTCGAGTGCTACCGCTGGGTAGTTTCTCCACACGCCTTTTCATGTCAATTATGTACTTATATCAAATTTACTTATTGTATATACAGTTGTGAATTTCAAAAAATAAGTTATATAAAAGAAAACATTATAAGGCTTATAAAAGTAAATTTATCTATTATAATTACCTACATACAATATTTTAATTTTTTATCTTCCTGTTTTTTAGAACTTTTTGTTATTTCTCCCGTTATCCCGAATTATGACACAACGGTGAAAATTTTATTATCAATAATTTCACTCAGTATTATCTTAATATTGCATAATGATAATATTATTTAAATTGATAGGTATAATAATTATATGGCTGATTAAATAATATTTTATATTATATCGTATTATATGAATATCATGCAATAAAATGTACGTTATTCGATTCATAGTAATAATAATGTAATTTATTTATTTTATAATTATCTAGCTAGTATATTTTCAGTTAAAACACCGGATTGACTCACTTTTTCTGAATAAAGCACGGTAAGGTACATTATGTTATGACAAAAAGTTATATAAAAAAAAAAAAAAGACAAATCATTAGAAACATGCAGTTGGTTCAGGCCGCTGAACCAATCTATTATAATGACTGTTTGCCATTGATTATAATCACATTATGTGAACATGAATGGAATTTCGGTAATATATGTAGCTTTTCCTCGAACTTAATATGTATGAGTTATGAGATAATGAAATTAGTTTCTAGGCAGGAATTTATGCTGTTAGATTCTATAATATTGTTATACCAATGTTAATCCATAACATATACATGTTTTCGTGTGTGTGTTTGTACATAAGTATGGTCTAAACTTATTTATTTCTATATTAAATTTAAGTTTTATGTATAATAAAATATTATGTATGTCATATAAAGAAATAGGATATATTGGAAATTTTATCGTAAAGGAAGAAATATAAAACCGGTTAAATATATAACTCAGCAATGTTGAAAAAAAAAGAAGATAATTAATGATACCAATTTTTTTAAAATTAGAAGTACAATATAAGTATTTTTTATTGCAGTAAATTTCCCGCTAGACAAAGTATGAATGGGGTGCAAGATGAATACCTTGTTTTAGCCAGCAGCATAAAATACCCTGTTTAACTTTTCCTTAATTTGTTGCTGCTGTTGGAAGTAAGCAATGAATAATTACTGATATTACCCCCACTATGATTTATTTATAGGCCCCTTTCCGGGAAATTTTCTCTTCATTATACCTCATCGGAAGTATTAATAAACAGTATAAAAAACTTCAATTTCACACAAAAATGATTTTTTGTAATGATTAAATCTGTATTTGCATGATGTAACATTGTGTATCATTCCAGGATATTGTGATTAAGGCACACGATGCACAACATTTTCTGATTGAATGGAGTAAATCGTTCAACTAATTCATAATTAACTTCAACTCCATTTGCAGGTGTTTAATGCTTAATAAAGGTAGAAGTTTTTCTGATCTAGTTATCGAGAAAGTCAACTTGTCTGACTTCCAATAAGTCCCTCCTTCAATACTTTTACAACTAGCAGGAATCATGTAAAGCGATTCGCACGTAGGTCTATATGAAATTTTTACACTGATTTTTACGTCTGCAACTGTGGAATAAACACAAAGAGCTTAATGCTTTAACTACATAAACGTTGATGCAGTTATCCGGGTTTCGAATAGGCTAGTGTATTTTCTATAGATACAATTATTTAAATAATGACTATTGGAATTTCATATATATATATATATATATATATATATATATATATATATATCTAAATCTGAAGAAGACCTGCGTTGTGTGGAATCATAGAATAAAAATAAAATAGTTTCTTACTTTTTGTAAATCTTTTCACCACTCACAGCCTTAATTTATTCCTTGTGGAATTAACTGTTAATTTATCCAATTATGTATATATATATATATTTTTTCCTTTTTTTTTTAACGAAAACTTACATAAGACGTTTAACAGCTATATATATTTGCTAAGAACGTTTTTTTTTTTAGCTTTGATATTGCTTTTGTCACAGAATGGCAATCTCCCATTCTGTGACTGAACGGAATACAGCGCTGGTTACAATTGCTCAATATTATCCTCACGCCTGTAAGATCCTTCAATGTCAGATTTAAGTTCCGATAGCTATGTGCTCCTCCCCGGATATAAATGTGTCCCTCCTTAAGATGAATTCTCTTCCGTTAATTTCCCTCAGAAAAATCTTTATTGGACTTTTAGCGAATATTTTGAACCATTTTTTCCCAGACCTGTTTTTTTTGTTTCCAATTTAGTAATATTTTAAGAAAAAAAAAAAATTGGTATTTGATTTTATGTTAGGATAATTTAATACAAAATCACAGTAACTGTGAACTGTTCATCTACTTGAATTAAATGATTGTTAATTCGTACCTGCCAATTGATATTTTATTATACTTTATTTCCATTAGACGTAGTTTACTTTATTTTATCACCTTAATTCTATCCTTTCGGAACTTGAAAAAACTGAGTAATTGTGAGAAAATTGTCTATTCTGTATAAGGTTACGGATTATTAAGATTCAGGTTATTGTTCATATAATTCTAATTATGATATTAAATTATGATATAATAACCTTATTCTTATCTATGTCGATTTATTTTATTAAAACAAGGAATGTTCTTATTTTTCTAACATTTTTTCTTTTCCGTGCTTATTTAAAAAAAAGAGATTCAATATATTTGAATATATAAATATAAATTTCAGTATATATTTGTAACGATAATTTTTATTTAAGGAATAAATTTTGTATACAAAGAAATAATGGTTAAACATGCTTCCGATATTTTCTTTTTGAACGACAGTACAGTTATTTCTAAACCTGTATTTCCTAAATTTCCGACATTTTTTTTTATTTATTTTTTTTTTATTGAACTTAGGTATTCAGGAGCTTAGGGACGTATTCAGAATGAAATGTGAATAAAAATATTAATATATTATTATTTTACCAAAGTCATAAGCGTGTCAACGTCATTCCAATCATCATGACCAGTGATGATGTACATTTATGGACTTATTTTATTTAATAGTGCAAATGTCATAAAATTAAAGAATATTATTATAATGTAAAGTAATATTTGAGAAATTAAGGTTAGGACGTAATATTCGATGGTTTGATTTGCGATGGATTCCCTACTGGAACGTTGATGTGTTGAAGTTTTAAATGTAGCACTCCGACTATTGTATGCTTTGTCCTGCCCTGGCTGGATGATGCTTGGCGAATTTGATAGTAGCGAACTTTACGATTGTAATTACCCGAATAGTTCTAGTATCAAAATAGTTGTCAACTTGTCCTCTGATTAGTTTTCCCCGAACTATGGTCACTCTTTGCTGAAATGACTAATTGGGTACCGTGGCAATTGATCCGTATTGCCTGCAGTCGGAAAGCAACTTGCTGAGTCCCCGAACTTTTGCTGTAGCATGTTATAATAAAAAAAAGTCTAATTTAAGTTAATGGAGTTCTTTATTAAGCAATGCTCGGATATTCCTTTTCGTATCAAACCCAAAGACGTTGGGCCGAACGAAATAATTTATTCACCCAACCTCAATACTAGACCCATTGATAACTGTTGACAGAGCCTGAAAAATGGATCATATCGATTATTGCAATGGGGCGATCTCGGTTTAGACTTCATTCGGGGCTAAGACGATTTGAGTTATCGACAGTTTTAAAATTAATTTTATATATTCGCCTTTTAGTGCATTATGATTTATAATTACTAGTTTATTGAATCATGTTCAATAATGATCATCTAGCTGTAGAGTGATTTATTTTCAAATCTTCTGTTCAATTATTTTATCATAACATAAACGCTTCGGGGTCCAAACATTGAAGAATAAAAATCTTTGAGATTATCATTTTTTTAAATGTACAAAAACAAAATACACAAAACCTTTCGAAAACCTATCCAGTCAGCTCCTAAATGTAACCTTCTTATTTTAGGAAGCTCATTATGTTATTCTTAAATCTTCTTAGCATTGATCCATCGTCCTTGCTTTAAACGACATGCAGAATCAATTAGAGCTGGGCAGCTAAAAATAATTCAAGAAAGTGAAAAGTAATAACTTTCTATACAAAAAGATAATTCGAAATACCTTTGGACTAAACAGTAAGCTTATTAAATCATGCCTCAATATTTGGTCATTAATAAATCATTTTACGATATCTTTTTGCAGATAAATCTGATTTGTTTTTTTTTTTCAGGCATTATAATGGCTCATGTAAGGCTAGATTTAAACTGACCTTACATTAAAGCTAAAGTGCTAAAAGTTTTTTGACATTAATGAAATTTACCAGTTCTGGTCCGATTTCTTTCGATGGGATTGGTTTGATATACGAAAATTTAAAAAAAAAAAAAAAATTCTTCCTTTATCAGTTATTTATAAGAAATATCTTCATAAATACAGTAATAATATATTTACGGAGAAGTAGTATTATGTACAAAAATGTCATCTTTAAGGAAATTCAGCAGCATCCAATCGGAAAACCAAGGAGGAGATCCGAACAGGAGAACGTTGAAAAAATTCCCTTTATTTACAAATTTTATTTTATTCACATCATCAAAGTTTTGGGGTTCTGCTTCATCATCAGGAACATTTAAAACAATAAACATCTTTGAAAATTTTCCTTTCTGCTATCCATATTAGTTCTTTATCGTCCATTCTTCAATTATTTCATCGGTTTTAATAGCTTAAATTACTGATCTTGATGATGAAAGAAATTTTGTTATGTTTCTTTAGTTCGGATCATCTTCTTAGTTTGGCGAATTATGAGATTTTTGATAGAGTTGAATTTTTTTTTTCCATTAGACTTCCCCGGGACAGTATTTTATGATATGTTTTTCAAGATATTTCATTTTTTTTTTTTTTTTTTTTCATATCATATAAAAGACGACGGTTTTTATTTCATATGATATAAAAGACTACGGTTTTTCCTTTAAAATAAAATAGCATATGAAACCAATGTAAATAAATTTGACCAGTATCGGTAAATTTCATTAATGACCAAAAAACTTTTAGCACTTCTAATTTAAGGTGAGGTACGTTTAAACGTAAAAAAAAACCAACGCATTGGTATGCCTTTCTTCTTGCCTGTCTAAAAAAAGGCCCATTTTATGTGCAACAAATATTATAAAATGAGTTAGTTATTACTGATAAAATATCGAGATAACTGATAAAATAACTGATAAAGTCATTTCGAATCACCTTTTTATTTTTTTATAGAATTTTAGCTGTCCTAGTCTTAAGTTATTCTGTATGCCTTTATACGGGATGACTATAGCTACAATGCTAAGAGAATTTTCGAATAAAATAATCATGTTCCTAAAATAGGAAGGAGTGAAAACCTTAAAAGTGACAAAGGACCCGGGAGTGAAGATGGCCTTAGAAGACAAATCTTACAAAGATGTAATCCGAGCCGTGCATATTTCAAGAGGCCGCATGCCTTCCCAAACGTGCTCAAGATTAAAGGGGCGCTTCAAAGTCAAATCTCTGCCTCCTGCGCCTACTCTCATATTAACATATTCGTTTAAGTTCAAAAATTAATCCATTTTAAGCTTTACATTATACATTTTTCTTTCTTTTTTACATAAAAGTAGGTTTTGAAGGAACATTCTTTTTTCCAGTCAAATCTTCATATTAAAGTTATACTCATAGGTTCATCAGTGTAATATTATATAAAACATTTATGATATTAACACATTGTCAGTGGAATAAAATATTCGGAGTTTTTGAGTAGAACACGTGGCTTTTTACGTACATTTTCTATAACAGGGTAGTTAAATAAGGAGGATAAAGCTACACGTCTTACTAATGTTTCTGTCAACCTTTCTCAGACATCTTAATACAATGTAAAACCATAAAAAAATAATATTGGGTTGGTGCAAAAATAATGCAGGTTTAAAAAAAAAATTGTATTATAATTTTTATAAAACTAAGATTATTTATTCAAAATATTTTCCATCATTATCAACACATCGTTGCCAACGTGTCAGAAGCATTTTTATTCCAGTTTCAAAAAAATCTTTATCTAAACACAATAAACTGTCCCAATGACCGACTCATGTTGTCATATAGGATCCATTTTTCATCACATGCCACAATTCGATTAAAAAACTGTTCATTTTGGGAGCGCAACAGAAGAGAATTGCAAATTTCAAAACGTAGATGTTTTTGGCTGTCGGTCAATTCGTGAGGTATCCACGTAGCTTCTTTAACTTACCAATTCGTTCCAGAAAGCGAAAAACTGTTGAGTTGTAAACGCTAACCTCTCACGGAATGTCCCGAGTAGTTTTTTCGAGGGTTTTCTTCTACCAAATCCCTCAGCTGGTCGTGATCAACAACAGAAGGCCTACCGCGACCTTCCCTAGCTTCGAGATCAAAATCTCCTAGACGAAATTTTTGGATCCATTGCTGCAGTGTACATTCATTGATGCTTCCTTCACTTCAAACAGCATTGATGTTACGCGCGGTTTGAGCCGCACTTCGACCAAGTTGGAACTGTTAAAAATAAATTTGACGAAAATTTTGTTTTGACATAGTGAATTTCAGAGGTCCTTACTCATAGAGAGTATAACACAAAGAAAACTAATCTTGGAGAAAAAAAAACATTAATAACCATTTTTTATCGTCAATTAGCTAGAAATTGTATTATCTTTTATCCGCATTTCTTCTTCCAGGTTTGACCATGTCACAGGTTTTCCAACAGCCAAGCTTTCACCCATCTTGCTGTGGGCTTCCTCAGGGCTAATACAAGAATGTATTACTAATTTTTGTATTAGCCCTGAAGAAGCCCACAGTAAGATGGGTGAAAGCTTGGCTGTTGGAAAACCTGTGACATGGTCAAACCTGGAAGAAGAAATGCGGATAATGGATTCAGACCATGGAAGCCTGAAACAACATGTATTATCTTTGTTTACTAGCCTCACATAATATTCGAAGTCTTTCGACAAGTTACATTTCCTGTGATCATGAAGTGTTAAAATTAATTGGGCCATATTGTCAAACATGATTACATACAATATATTACAAAAACTTTTAGGGCACGGCTTGATCATGAGCTTGAACCATTTATGACTCAACAGTCCTAAAAATATCTTCTAACTTATTCTTCAATTTTCACTTCTATTACTTACTTGATCCTTCAGTTATTACTTCTCCGGTGTACTTATGTAACGTACTGAGAGCTATCATAGAGGTAAGACCGATTAGAAAATCCTAGCCCGTCTCTTCTGCCTAGGAGGCCGCTTACTATTAAATCACTAACCAAACAAAGGGACTTCACCGTCTGCCACACTCCTTCCATAAATTCACCGACTTCACCTCCCAGGGCTAAATTAACTTTCGCAGAAAAGTTGAAGCTGTTGGAGAACCTAGCTGGAAAACCAACCGAGTTTTCGGGACCTTCCCAACAAACTTCGGGAAACGGCCAAGTTCACTTTTTTTTCTCATTCTCCTTTCTCCTTTTTTTTTTCTTTTCTATTCCTTTTTTTTTTTTTGTTTTTTAGAAAACTCCTCTCCCTTCTAGAATATATTAGAAACCGTTTATAGGCACGGCTTAAGCAGGAGATGGAAATTATAATTTATAGATTTAATGAAGTATGAATTTAATATAGTTCACTTTGGAAATACTTGATTCCACCTGGCCTTGACCTACGTTCAAGGCTCAATTTCGTTATTATCTGATTTTAGGCTCTATATATTGCATATGTATATAATAAAATAATCTATTATAATTGTTGGAGTTCTCGAAAGTGAGATTTGTTGGTTCTACTTTTGACATGTATACATTTTGTAAAATTATTGGTGTAAAAATGAGTTTCAGCCGTTGTTGAGTGGCGGTGTCACGGACAAGTTCATGTTAAAATTGTCTAATGTACAACGGCATATGGAGAGTTTGGCCATTTTGCAAAAACGTAAACTTGAAATAGTCCAGACTATGTGTTAGCAGTTATGTTTATGTTTTCGTGCGAACATGAGTCATATTTGTTTAATTTTAAGAAATCTGCAGCTGAGGGCCATAGGCAATTTGTAGAAGTATGCGGTTATGCTGTTTTAAGTTGGAGATTTTTTCTAGAGTGGTTTCAAAAGTTTGAAAATGGGTAGTTTGACGTGAAGGACAAAGAAAGTTGTGGTGCAGGATCTGAAGTATTATTGGTCGGAGATTCCTGCCGAATGCAAGAAGAACTTCCACTTCTCCCAGGAGTGAATCCAAAGGCAATTCCAGATCGTTGGGAATGAATCTAGTAGAAGAATATTAGGTCCCATATGAGACCACGGCAAGATACATCGAATGCCAATTGTGCACATTTCACATCAAATTACTTTAAACTAAATTAATAAAATTATTTATTCAGTCGTTGTTTTAAACGGCCTAAGTCAATTTAGTCTTTAAAAAATAACATTTAATGTGAAATGCGCACAAAATTTCATTTTCATAATAAATATTAATTGGGAAGAAACGCTTTGTAAAATGTTTTTCGTAGAAATCCTGCAGCTACAAGCAACATCATCCAAGCACTTCCGCTTTATGATAGAGATGATGGAGAAAAGCAATCACGTTCATCAAATATAGAGAACCGTCCATTTCAGAATTGCAATCGTGGTTGAATCACCAACCATCAGGTCGTCGATGCGCGTACACACAGGAATCCTTGATTAAAACATTTCAATTAAAGATACCCTAAATGAGACAGCAGGAAATATTTTTTTTCAGGTTAAATTGTACGATAAAACTTGTAACCTGCCTATCCGAACGGTAAGATATATTGAATATTGACAATTAAAACGATATATTTGAAATCGATACTTGACCGCGAATACCTTTCGCGAATATTTATTTCGTTTCCCATACTCAGCGGTTATTGCCGATTGAAAATATGTATCACAGATATAAAAAGAATATAGGGTCAATCGAGGGTGGGGGGGGGGTCTTCAATGATTATTTTTATTTAATCTTAACAATAAATGCATTTGAAATATAGTTGATAAAAAGATATATATGCTCACTTTATTTTTTTTTAATTTATGACAGTTTAAAAAATAGGACTACGTTAAAATTAGTGTTTATACTGTTTTGGTAAATTGTAAATGAAAAGAAATGTTTGTCTTGCCCGGCGGTATCAGCACAATACCAGAAATACCTGTTGGTATTGCGGGTCGAATTGGAGTGTCTGAAGGGGCACGTACAAGGAATCTTTCTAATTTGATTTGTAATTGTCGCAGTTGAGTAACTATCAGCAAATTTTTAATAAACAAATAATTTATGTTTATTTATTTGAATTTAAATTTTATTTTTTTGTTTGAATTTTTATAATCTCATTTAAATATTAATTGTTACTCAAGATTCTATATGTAAAATCTTAGGAATAGTTATTTCACCAAGACTTGAAATATCATTCAAATTATATTGAATTTGAAAAAAAGTCCAAAATTAAGTTTAGTATAAACTTAAATTATCATTTCTTTTATTATTTCAGCTTTTAAATCGAAAATAGCCTTTTGCGGCAATTTTTTATTTTTCCTTTTTTTTGGGGGGAGGAAGATTGATTTGACTTGGATACAGCCTTTAGTTGCGCAGGGACAGGCGCTGCGCGGTAGATCCGGATTTTAACCCTACAAATATTGTCTAAATTAAATCTTTTTTCTTCAATACAAATTCAAAAGTATTAAAAACACATAAGCAGTGGTTATCCACAAAAAATAAATAAATTTAATATTAAAAAATTACGAATTGTCAATAGATCCTACTATTTGGAAAACCCCCCCACCGGTATATGTTATTTATAGATTAGGGGAAGTATTATCTAATGATTGCCGTAATGAAATATTGCCCAAATTTGTCGATATGTCTACATATCTCTAAGTATGCCACTCTACATATGTCTGTATGTACATTTGTAATTATTTTGCCTAAACACAATCGATAACAAAAATTGTAAACCTGTATAAAGTTTGTAAAAGAATGAATTAGGAAGTGGCTAACAAGGCTCAGTTTATATTAACTATAGTGCTGAAAGGCTAGTAAAGAATCGGTAGGGTAGGGAGGATCGGAAAGGAGATAAATATTTATATATGGAGGGGCTAGATGATCAGCATCTCACTTATTCATGGATCAATCGATAGTTCCAGTTCGTCGCCGGTTATCGTCGTATTCAGATTAGCAGCCATCTTAAAAAATATTGTATAGCCAATAATCTTAACGTCTTCACTGTTGGTTTGAAAATAAAATAATGAATTTAACATTTCATGCTATGGGATTCAATATAGGGAGTAAATTGTTGGCTACTTTGGACTAGTAAAGGATTAGACTTGGGGCCCAAATGTCCAAATGAAAAGAATAACTCTTAGCAAAAGACGGAAAACACTCTACTCACTTTTTTCCAAATCATCATAATTTAAATGGAGACAAAAACTAAATACAGACACATACCTACTTAACATAAATTTTCGGCATTGCAAAAATAACGAATCTACAGAAAGTACAAACTTTTCAGCGAAAAACTTTGAAAATTATTACAGCATCCCTGGTTCTTAAATAAGGAAATTCTCTATGCATATTTGGGCCAACCAACTATTCAACAACACATACGCCCACTTATTCTCGTTTAAGGGAAATAAGGAGTATATTCGAATGCGGAAAGTGGTGCTGCTGGGCACTTTCTTTCCTCATGCCTAAAATGCCATATTGAGACACATTAGATGACAGATTCGGTGATTGCTTTGCGAACAGATGCGAATAGATACGTGAAGAGACAATTAAAAAAATTAAAAATTGTTTACAAGGTATGACAGTATTTTTTCTACCTTTCCGTTCCCCCCCATAAAAGAAATTCAAATGTATAAAATCAACAAATGCCAATAGAGCAACATTGATGTTATTGTTGCTTCATTTTTGACTGCCCGATTAATTAATATTAAAAATAATTAATTTAGTGAATTAGAGAAATGCCTTCAAGTTAGCTGTACGATAAAAATATTACAATATTTTGTAATATAATAAAATGTTGTGTTAAAATATGCTCAAAAGATCTTTTGATTAATAAGATTTAAGAATTATTATTAAGATTTGAGAATATCTTAATAAATTATTCAAATCTATTACGTGTATGGCAAACAAAGACTTACATACCATGACCTCCTCCACCGTCAAGA
Source organism: Aelia acuminata (assembly GCA_911387785.2). NCBI lineage: Eukaryota > Metazoa > Arthropoda > Insecta > Hemiptera > Pentatomidae > Aelia > Aelia acuminata. The sequence continues at coordinate 55,289,392 of OU426983.1, read as the reverse complement.
AATCACCAACATTTCATTTAGTAGAATAAAACGACAAACCCATTGCATAATGTAATCCTTATTACCTGATATTATCATTTATAACATGATTGCCTACTCATGTGCCTACATATATACCAACTGATTAGTTAGAGATATTTTCGTAGCGCCCCTGACTCTTCTGCCTTTAACATTCTAACGCGAGTAGTACAAGATATCTTTTGAGACCCTTACTCTATTCACTTTCAGTTGTTCGACTTTGACTTCGCTAATGATATATCCTCTTCAGATCTAAGGACGTACTTAAATTAAACCAGCACAAACGTGAGCCCTGAAAAATAAATTAAATGTCAAGACTTAGTTATTTTTTTTTTTTTAAAACATACTAAATTTACATAGATATGGAAATAATCCCACTATCATAAATATATCAATACTTTTTCGGATAGCTAGTTCCTTCGGTGGCACAACATTGATTCTTGCTTCAAGTTGCTGCTGATAAATAGAATTGGAACATGTCTCTCAACAACAGTCTATAAAAAAAAAAACACAAACACATTATGTACATTTGTTAAGTGTTTTTAACGTGTTACCTCAGTATCTTAATTTATTGCGGGTGTAATTTATTCCTGTTCAATGGTTGGTGTATCATAAATATTCATATCAAACAAAGTAATTAATTAAATTTTTTGTGTTTTTGTTTTTACATAATATGCATTTTTCGTTGCATATTTCAGTCACATATGTATGTATATATAAAAATATACATACATATGTGGTTATTTTTACTGTGCTAAACTTAACATTTTGTTTTTCATTAAAATCTGGGCCCTCGTTATAATTTTGTTGATAGATATAGATCATTATCGTACGGTGGAGGTCAGTACGCTAATGCTGTCAAAAAAAGGCTCTCTTGAGAAACAGTATTTTCAATTTAAAATGGGAAGAACAATTGCTATCAAAACGTATTTCATCCTCTGATGTGTATCAAAATTAATAATTAGTGAAGTTTCATGTTAGCGGAATAAAACTTTAAAAATTAACGCAGAGAGTGCTGCAGTGATGGTTCAAGTTTGATAAATAAATTATTCAAGGTACAATGGGTTGGAGAGAGAGGGATGGATAGAACATTTCACCTCTCGTGTACGGATTTAAATGATGTAAATTATTAAAGGCAGTGACATCGGAGATATTCGCAGAGTTCTGTGAGTTTGTGACGTGAACTCACCAATTAATGAATGAAAAATTATAGGGACTTTTCTGCTTTACTTCCCCTATGATTACTTATATGGAACAGTTACCTTAGAGGTTTCTTTCAAATTAGAACACATGATCAATAAATATGAATTCATTGTAAAAAAGTTAAAAGGTTAAGTGCATATATTTCTCATTTATTGTTTAAAAGTTAATAATGAACGGATTTTGAATTGTATTCATACTTCGGAAAAGATGATAAAAAAGCATTGCAAATGTTTCAGGAAGAAGGTATAATACATTGTGGTGCTTTGCAACTCATATGACTTTTTTAACATGTGTTGTTAATGTTACATTCTAAATATTGTGTTATTGTGAAAATAAAAATATTCTGAGTTAATTCTCATTATTAAAAGGTTCAATTATTTTTACAATATTGTGGTTTAAGACCAAACATCAACCACAGTGGTGACCACCGATTTGGACAGCTACAATCTGTAAGTTGAAGACTTTAGATATTTTCATTTATAATGTATGATTCCGAGAACACGGAGACAAGGCCCCAACGTAGCAGTTATGAAGAAATCAGCCGAGTATCAATTAAAATTCCACCTATTTGGCGAAAAAACATCAAGATCTGGAAAATGCAGGTGGAAGCTCAATTTTACAATTATAAAATAACCTCCGAATTAACTAAATTTAATTATGTTTTAGCTTCACTGGATTCAGACGTCGCGGAGCTAATCGCAGATTTTTTAGGTAAGGAACTTTCTACAACCCCATATACTCATCTTATGGAAAGGCTGCAACGCGAATTCGAAGAATCTGAAGGACGGAAGGTAACCAAATTACTTACTGAAATAGATCTTGGAGACAAACGGCCCAGTCAGTTGTTACGCGAAATGCGTAGCCTTGCTGGTTCGCAAGTCAATGATGACTTTCTAAAAACTATTTTCATGCAACGTCTCCCAGTTAATTTGAGATCAATATTAGCCTCTAGCAATGACACACTAGACAACACTGCCATTATGGCTGACAGGATTCTCGATTACACACATTCCTCGCCTAACATAACCTCTATAAATAATAATCCTTCCCATAGTTCATCTTCTAGCATCTTACCCACTGATAGGCTATCGCGTTTAGAATCACAAATTGCCGAATTAACCGCTGCTATTAGTAGCTTATCTGCTGCAGGTCGTTCACGTTCGCGCTCTCGTTCACGATCCCACCCTTCCTCTAGTGGTCCTCTTTGCTGGTATCACCGTAAATTTCGTGAAAAAGCCACAAAATGTAACAAACCTTGCTCTTATAAACAAACATCTCCTTCTAAATCGGAAAACGAGTAGGCCACTCTCTTGAGATGGCGCAGGAGAGCACAGGCCAAATACTCACACGCCGTCTGTTCGTCACGGATATTCCTACTGGAACAAAATACCTCGTGGATTCCGGGGCAGATATATCTGTCGTTCCTTCCTCTCCCCAAATGCGACCGACCAAACGGGTACTCTTTGCGGCTAATGGAACGCCTATAAACACTTATGGTGAGCGTCTAATTAACCTGAATATAGGTACGAGACGTTCTTATTGCTGGCCTTTCACAATCGCTAAAGTTCAGACTCCTATTATTGGAGCTGATTTTTTAAATCATTTTGGACTATTAATTGATCTAAAAAATAGGCGGCTTATTGACAATACAACACAGCTATCTACTTCTACATTGACTACGGTTAACTCACCCGAGAGTGAAATTCACTTATTAGATCCGCTGAGCAAATACACTGAACTACTTCAAAAGTTCCCAACATTACTGCGCGAAGATCCAAATTTCTGTGCCACGGATATAAAATATTTTCATAGCATTAAGACAACCGGTCCACCCGTTGTTGCTAGGCCCAGACGTCTACCTCGCACAAAATTGGAACAGGCTAAATTAGAATTTCAAAAAATGATCGACTTGGGAATATGTAGGCCCTCCAAAAGTCCATGGTCGAGTCCCTTACATATGGTAGCCAAAAAAGATGGTTCGTGGAGGCCTTGCGGCGATTATAGGGCACTTAATGCCATAACAGTTCCCGACCGCTACCCTATACCATATTTAAACGATTTTAACTCCAGACTCGCCGGTAAGACTTTCTTTTCTAAAATCGATTTAGTTCGCGCCTACCACCATATTCCGATTGCACCAGAAGATGTACATAAAACAGCTGTGATTACCCCTTTCGGATTATTTGAGTTTCTAAAGATGCCTTTTGGATTGAGAAATGCCGCTCAATCTTTCCAGAGATACATCGATAGCATTTTACGAGATTTAGATTTTGTTTTTTGTTATTTAGATGACATTCTCGTGTTTTCAAATAATGAAGAACAACATATTTGTCATCTCACCTCACTATTCAGGCGCTTGAACGAATACCGCATAAACATTAATATAGCAAAATGTGAATTCGGGATAACAAAAATTTCGTTTTTAGGTTACTCTGTATCTGTCGAGGGTATTGAGCCGTTACCTGATCGAGTTGACAAGATCGTCTCGTACAAACAACCTAAAACCATTGCCGATCTCAGACGTTTTCTTGGGTTAATAAATTTCTACAGAAGATCGTTGCCTGCAACCGCCGAAACGCAACAGCTGTTATTTAACCTTTGCAAAGATACGCGCAAAAATGATAAACGCAACGTGGAATGGACTCCTGAGGCTTTGTGTGCTTTTGAGAAACTTAAAACTCAAATCACAAACGCAACACTCTTAGCCCACCCATCAGACGACTTACCATTAGCGCTTCTCGTTGATGCTTCAGATTATGCAGTTGGATCGTCGCTCAACCAACTTCGTAACGGTGTTTTAGAACCACTTGGGTTCTTTTCAAAATCATTGACAGACACTCAAAAGCGGTATAGTACGTATGATAGAGAGTTACTCGCCGCATATATGTCCGTTAAACACTTTCGTTACATATTAGAAGGTAGGGATTTTGTATTATACACGGATCATAGGCCTCTGACATACGCGTTTAAGCAACGGCTCGACAAGGCTTCCCCACGCCAATTACGACAATTGGATTTCATAGGGCAGTTCACCACAAACCTCCAGTACCTTCCTGGCAAATCCAACACTCCGGCCGACTTCTTTTCTCGCCTATCCGCTATATCTGTCCCATCCGTGATTTCCTTTGACGACGTAGCGAAACTACAAAGTACGGACGAGGAACTACAACAGCTAAAGGCTAATAAAAATTGTTCCCTTAAATTTTCACCAATCGCATTAACATCAGGAGCAGAATTGATAGTAGACACGTCTATAAGTCGTTTGAGGCCTTACTTACCGCTAGCATTCCGGAAACCAACTTTCGACTCTCTCCATAACATGGAACACCCTGGAATAAAAGCGTCCATCGAGCTCGTCAAGCAACGATATGTGTGGCCTTCCCTTAAAAAAGATGTCAGACTATGGGCTAAAACATGTATGGGTTGTCAACGTTCAAAAGTTACCAAACATATTTTTAGCGAAATAGGTACCTACGAACCAGCCATTAGTAGATTTTCTCACCTAAATCTGGATATTGTTGGTCCTCTGCCACCTTCCGATGGGTATATCTATTTACTAACAATCATTGACCGTTTTTCTAGCTGGACGGAGGCAATACCTTTAAAGGACATTTCAGCGGAATCAGTCGCACGGTCTCTCTTATTTTCATGGATCGCCAGGTTTGGAGTTCCATCTAAGATTACGACAGATCGTGGCAGACAATTTGATTGCTCACTCTTCGCCCACCTAACCAATCTTCTGGGCATCCAATATTGTAAAACTACGGCATATCATCCTGCGTCTAATGGCAAAATAGAAAGATGGCATCGGCAGCTTAAGTCATCTCTACGTGCTCAGCTGGTAAATGACTGGATTACCAAACTACCCACAGTTCTTCTTGGTCTACGTTCCCTCTTGGTACCTCACCTCCAAGCGACACCAGCGTCAATAGTGTACGGAGAACCTTTGAGACTACCAGCAGACTTCTTCGAAGATGGAGCCACATCAAATGACCTACCTATGCTGGTACATAAATTAAAGGAACACATCAAAGCGCTTAGACCGGTAATTACAAGCCATCACTCAGCTAAGCGACCCTACATTCACCAGAATATTAAAAAAACCTCCCATGTTTTCGTGCGACAAGACGCTGTGAGAAAACCCTTACAACCTATTTATGAAGGACCATTTAAGGTAATTTCACGAACCGACAAATTCTTTGATCTTGAAACTCCGAGGGGCACGAAAAGGATCTCTATTGACCGCCTTAAACCGGCATATTTGTTATCGGAGGACGGAACATCGCACCACCAGCAGCAACAGAATTCAACAACAGAAGGATCGCAACAGAATTCATCTAGTGCTCCCGTTGTTAAAGCAACTTCACCTCCCATGAACAACCGAACACGTTCAGGACGCCGAGTAACATTTCCTTCGAAGTACCTCTCCGTTATCACTGGGGAGGGAGTATGTGGTGCTTTGCAACTCATATGACTTTTTTAACATGTGTTGTTAATGTTACATTCTAAATATTGTGTTATTGTGAAAATAAAAATATTCTGAGTTAATTCTCATTATTAAAAGGTTCAATTATTTTTACAATATTGTGGTTTAAGACCAAACATCAACCACAACATACAGCTAGGAACTTACGTGAAGCTTTTTTTTTTTAGTGAAAAAAGAGGATTTCGTTGGCGGTGTTATAATTATAAATGTCGTCGTTATAAATGTAGATGTGATGTAGATGTGAATTGGTATAAAGAAGGAGAGGATTTATTCAAGGTTTTAAAAAAAAAAAATATATATTAATGAATTTTATACTATTTAATTCATTTGACAAGTGTTTACAATTTGTATTTGGTTATATATTAATAAAATAATTTAAATATACATGTGTTTGTTTATGTAAGGTTAATTAAAAAGTAACAGATATAGAAAGTAATGATAGGGGGAGTAAAGTAGAAAAGACCCAAATTATATTTTGAGGTAAACGATGGCTGAAGTTTAATTCCGATCAATTAAGAGTAGTTGGTAGCCTAAGTCGAATTGCTAATTGCTGATTGAAACATAATACTGTTCAATTTTACAGGCTATAACGGACTCATACAAAAAATAAAATTTACGTTTTTCGGAATTTACGAAAGTAAACCTTATACCAATTACAATCCATGGAGTATATTTGTGGCAATGTACGGTAAGGGAATACTGTTTCGTGTTAAAAGCGATGGTCTGTTAATATTCCCCTTACGTACCAACTTGTTTTATTATTTTTGGGAATACTTTTCGACCAACTCCATGACTATGCGCTCACATTTTATAAAAATAATATTTATTTATTGATCTATTACATCATATTTATGTAAGCAATAGGTTACATCATATTTAGGTAAACAGGTTGCAAATCATATGTTTTGAGAGGACTTATTCATTTTTATAGTAGCATTGTTACGGATTTTCTATTTAGATGTAACAATGGATTGTTAATCAAGTGATCTTTTTAGTTATTATAGTTTTTATATTGGGCCGGGATGGCCGAGTGGACAAGGGCGCTTGCAATAGATAATCGAAGTTAAGCAACGTCCATCGTGGATAGTACTTGGATGGGTGACCGCTCCATTTGGGTGACCGCCCACCAATGAACGCCACGCAGTCCAAGTCTACCCCCACCCCCGGGTATGTGAGGCCCGTCAGCCTACTGGAGGCGACTCACACCGACCGGGCGTAGGAGTGATGAACCTTCCCCGTGTATCTCATCGAGAATCGTGGTGTGGTTTTCCAGGATGTCAGTAACCGCCTGGAGGTTTGGTTCAGGGAAGGTATGCTTCGGGGAAAGAAATATAGGTCCTCGGGGCCTGCTGACTCTGAGCTACCATAATCCTTGGACCTAGACCAGTTTGTCACTGTCCTTAAACCCGAGAGAGCTGACGCCATCGGCGGGTAGGACACTGCCAAATTGGCCCCAATGGGATTGGTTATGGAGCTATAGGCAGTCTGCCGCTGTACCATGGTGACCATGGCTTGCAGCAACGTGAGGTTTGGGCTACCCCCTCCAGGCTGTTTGCACTCCCGCAAGCAAAACAAATGTCTGTAAGAAGACCACACTGCGCGGCCAAAGGTCTCATTAGGCCTAATGCGCCAACCGAAAAAAAAAAAAAAAAAAAAAAAAAAAATATTTTTTATATTATTTATATCGTTTATATTGTTATATATTTGTATTAATAAATGGATCTTTTTAGAATGCGATTAACTCCAATTTGTTGCAAGATTAGATTTATTATAATTTTACCACATATTTGAATTGAGATTTAGCTAAAAACAAATCTTCCTACTTACTTCACAACATTAAGATTTCATTCTCATTGTCGAAGTGTATTGTATTATTTTATGTATTTTATTTACTCTTAGATATTTCTCTTCAACATAGTCAATCTCCTTATGTTCTTTATAGGCTAAAATGACCCAAGTAGTCCATTCTTTCTCCAGTTTTTTTTTGTCCATTGATAAATGATGCCCATTTTTTGGTAGTATACCTTATCTTAGTTGTTTCATCTTGCCGATCTTTTACTTGGCGAAACGTCAAGGTATCTGATCGTGGTTTTCGTTTCTCTTTTTAATTTTTACTTTCATTGAAGAGCTTTTATATTTTGTTTCCTTGCATTGAATAGCTTGTTAATTTAGTATAATATATATATTGTTGAAATGTATTTTTCCAGCCCAGAAGTCGGAATAATGAGTAGTACTTTGACCATTTTTGCGACCGTAAATCTATTTTATTTTATAAAAATAAAATTATTTTTATTCCTTTTTGTCTCATTTATGTTGAAGGAAATCGGCACACAACAGTAGGTCGGAAGTCGTTGGCGCTGATGTAGAGTAGCATCGGTTTCTAGATCGGTTATTAATTCTCCCCCTCTCGAAAGCGGCCAATCAAACACATGCCACCTAAATCAAGGCTAGAAATGTGGGTTTGATGCCGATTGGAAACGTGAACTGGGATCCAATTTGTCCCACAACCCCCACCTCTCGCTTATTGCCTATTGGAGATGAATAGTTTCCAAACGACCAAAACTAAATATTGGATATCCGACACCCAGAGCCGAGTTTTGTTTCAGAATTGTATATTGATACCTATTGTACAGAGGAAAAAAAAAAAACCTTCGGTCCTTTTTGTGTATCGAAACAGAGAAGGACCCAGAAATTTAAAGAAAGTGTTGATTTTTACTATTAAATATTGTGGAAAGAAGCTTTCGAATAACGAACCCGATGATTAGATACATATTCGATTTAATTTGTTGCCTAAATATCTTAGGCTAATTAAAACTTAAATCTACAAAGTTAAACTAAATTATGTTTACTGCTATAACTTATCCCTTCCTCCAACTTGTTGCCACCTTACCCACATATTTAAAAAAAGTAGACATGTTTAAGAATAGGACATATAAATATTACTAAATTTTGCCAATTCAAAACAATAAATCAAAAGGTTGTAAGTAAAAAATAGACATTTTTTGAGTTATTTGCGAAAACCAAACGATGGTGGATGGTAAATATTTGGGCCAATGGCAACTAATGTACCTTCCAGGCAAATTTTACAATATTTCATGGCGTATTAACGTAATTCAAAGAATTAGAAACAGTCGCTATTACGATTGCCAATTTTTATGATAAAAAAAAGAATTAAAAAAAAAAAAGAATTAATTTTTTCGGCGTTTTTATACCTTTTCCCCTATTCGGGGCTGTGACGGATCCAAGACATTGAAAATTATAAAAATCAGTTCAGCCTTTTGAATTTGAATTATGAATAGATTCACTAACTATAGATATTTACTGCCGATGTTTATCAGAAGTATTTTACTTCGTAGTACTTACCTCTGAAATATATCACCAGTCATTATGCCTTTGGATTTATGGCCTATGTAAGTAGTACTAATACGTTTTCCAAGACTATGTTTTAACTATGAGAAAAACACTATTAAAAATTCGCTTAGCACTCCTATAAGCTTAATCCTTGATTAAAACCGAGAAGTTAGTAATTGGATTTTGGAAAAGGGGATCTTCGACTGGAACTTTAACTATTTCAATCTACTGGCCTGGTATTGTGGTATATAAAAGTGAAAGGAAAGGGCACAGTGTACTTTGTATATGTTTGTGTCTATTTTATGTTTTTGGGAAATGTTTAGTAAAGGATTTATCCTATTTTGATAGTAGATACTTCATATTCATGATAAATTGGCTAAATGTTTAGCATAAATGGAGATTACGTGAGTGACCCATTATCAAAGACGGCGAGTAAAATAAAAAGAATTACAGTAATTGCTGATTTTCTACCATCGTTCCTTTAATACATAAAATACTGCAAAACTGTTAAAAAAATTGATAGTTTATATCCATTGAATTTATAATATAATAATTTCAGATATTTATTCTTATTATAGGGTCTAATGACCTTTGCTTTTTATTAAATAAAATAATACTACTTATTTAGAGTCTAATTTAGATCAGTAGTTAATAAAAAATATTTCTAGTAATACATTAAACATTCAGGTTGGTTAAGAACCTAATATCGTAGTGAAATATGTATATAAATTAAATCTTCGTAACGGGTGATCCATTCCATGTCGACAAGGTTTAGCACTAACTGTAATGATAATGATTTTTTCATTATCACTGATAATATTACAGACGCTGAAAAGCATATAAGAAAAAAGACTATATTTAAAACAGGCACATGCCGTTATTTTCGGTTAAAACATATCCCTAATTTATCTTGGCTATGTTATTTGAAGGTTATGCAAAAAATAAATTACAAAGGGGTGTTAAATGTCCACATTGTCTATAGTTTCATTTTCATTGAGGATTTATTGACTCAACCGGATTTCAATTTTTAGTTTTCTAATACAATTGTTAAATATATTTTTTAAGAGAAGTACTTACAATTTTGGAAACAATTATTTTTCGGTTCTAATCTGATCTAATTAATGTTTTCAAGAGGAGTAAGCGCTGGACGATTCATGTTGTATAAAATTGTAGTTGAATGTAGTTGAATAAAATTATGATGTGTTTTAAAAATTACATTCTGTCTAAAACAAGCCATCGATACGTTTGCCTTTGTTATATATATACATTGGAGCGTCAATTATCTGATTGCAAGTTATCTGTTCGTTCAATTACCGGCAACGGTGGTCTCAGGGATATCTGACCCCCAAATCCCCCCGACTGCCCACCCGAAATTGCGACAAAAATATTGGGAAAATAAATTTACCAATGTAATTCTTAGATATTTACAGGACTACTAGTATTTATATAAAAAAATTAATAAAGTTCTGTAAATAAAAAAGTTTGCCGTTTTTTTCTCTTCATGCACGTATTCTTACTTATTTAGACTAGTGATAATCGGAACTTTTTTTTTTTTTTTTTCAAATTGATGTTTATTTGAATTGATCAATGAATTAGGATCTTTTTTATTGTTAAAACTATTATAATGGTGGAAGATTACTTTATTGTTTGTTCACCTACAGTTCAATATTTCTTCACATTACCTCAGATAAGCTATTTTGAGTTTTATCAAATTTTCATTTATCACTTTTATCATGGTCTTACTTCAATAACATTTTTTTTTTTTTGCTTCATAATTTTAATTTGCGCCTGTCAATAGTGTGAACTGTCAATACTTAATTTCTAACTTGTTAGAAAGAAACTAATTTGTTAATTGTATCTGGTTGATCTGTATGTGTATCACCACTGTGTGTTTCAATAAACATGCGTTCAGTACGCAACTAAAATTTCGCGTTATTATTCGAATTTCGATTCCCAATATTTTATTTAACCGAAACACTTCTAATATTATTACGTCGGATAATCGACACGTTGTACTCGGCTTATCCCAATTGCTTGAATTTTTCTGTAATAATTATCTAATATACAATCAAGGATAATACCTGAGTCTTGTACTCAAAAAAGTTTTAGAGGAAACTTCAGTATGTCACTTTTTAATATAAAAATTTATATTAAAAGTATGTCGTTAAATAAATTTTGTTTATAAAAAATATTCCTCCAGAGAAAATATTCCTCCCTCATAAGTGGGACCCTTTTGAATGAAACGGAATTAGTTGCGTAATTCAAGTGTCGGAGTGCGTGGACAAAGAGATGCCACGAGTCGGATTACAGAGAAGAAATGCCTTTGGAGAGCGGAGGTATTTCCAAGGGCGGGTTTTGACCGCGTCGTTGATGCAGCATATCCCTTAGCGCGGAGGAATGTATGAAGGGCGGGTAGCGCATGTCTTATTCAATGGCTACGGGGAAGGGGAGGGCGTAGGGCACAATATGGGCAGAAGAGGGCACTAAAAGTGGCTGGCGGTTGTCGTTCGGGAATTCTCTCCTTCGGCTTTAGTTATTCATCCCACCGTGCGGGGGGGGGGGGCAGTTAGCTGGAAGTCGCCGCTGGTTTAGGCGCTCGCCACCCCCCGCTCGCCCCCCTCCTCTGCCCCCCTCCTCTGCCCCCCTAAATACATTACCCTGTCCATTGTCTTCTCCGTCTCCTGTCCTCTTCCGCCACTTCGGCTGTCTTAATGGAGTCAATATTCTCACTTCGCAAGGAAACAAATGGACTTCAACAAAAGCTATCTCTCTGGGTCAAATACACTTTTTACTTATTTGTATGCATACATATATTCTATACATACTATACATTCAAGTTACTGTCTTTTTTATTTCATATGCCATATCTATCATTAATAAAATACTCAAATTGGCTAATGATGATTAATTTTAACAATTTTAAGTATATTGTATAGTATTATGAAGTATTAGTATGCTTTACTTACATATGTTTAATATATACGATTTACGAATAAATAAGTAGGTACCTATATTATCCTATTTAATATGGATTTCAATTTTCAGATCCACGATGCAATGGTAATCGTTGCTGAATGGAACTCAGAAAATTAAATCCATAGTATACTAGATGTACATGAAATATACATGTAGGAAACAACAAATGTACTTTTGTGGGTTAGCTCTATCTGAAGTACAGTACCATTGGTACCATTGTACGTCCCATCTGTAGGACGTAGATAGCCAAGGATTTTTTACTCCCTTTAAAATTCCTAGGTCCACTTTGGTGTGCGAACCCAAGATCTTTAGTCCACGTGAGGAATAATGAATATTATAAAAAGATTTTATGCCGCAAATAATCAATAAATAACTGTATGTAAATAACATATCGGTAGGTTTGAGGAACTGATTCTGTCCCAGAGTCATTGAAGGTTCATAGTTAAGAATTTCAATGTTCAATGTGTCACATGATGACAGGCCCAAATGTGGGCACACATGTCTTTTATTTGCACAATACAAAATACAGCACTCCAAGGATGCCACTGACGTACTACTGGTTTTAGATAAGGATGATATCATATTCTAAGAACACGGTATCGGCATATCAGTATAATAACAAGTATATATACAATTCACTAGCGTAAATGTATACAATTAAAGCTTAAATATTTATTATCTAAAATTATAATTTTAATGGAGATTTGTATGAAACTCATGTTAGTCATCATCATTTTTCGTCATTAGTTCCGTTAGTGTTGATTTATTACATTTTAAGTCGTAATTTTATCAGTTATAATACTCAGGATATGAGACCAGCCAACAAAACCCCAAATTTCGAGATAATGCCCTACTTACAGGGAGAACTTACCTCGCCATTAATATTCACTGCCACACCTATCATCAACCATTAAACTTGGCGCGGACCCTAGCGGTGGGGCGAGTGGTGGCAGAAAAACGAAGCCAGAGGACCATAGAATCGGTAATGACATCTGCTAGCAGCCACATCTGGTCCGTCCATAGTCCCCGCTGTTTTGTTCCCTCCAAACACCATAAATTATTCAAAACTCGACCTGACAAGATTAATACAAAGTGTTCGCCCGTTTGTGTCCATTCTTGTTACTCTATCGTCACAATTCCGTTTAGAGGTTTTCGTTTAGCCCATTTCCTTGTACTCATTTTTGAAATTTTGAAAATGTTTTTACATATACCTAAGTGCTAATATAAGAATATCTTTTAATTTTTATACTATAGTATGAGATATATTCTAAGACCTCTAATCGAATGAAGTTCGGGCCATAATTTAAAAAAAAAAAATAATAAAGAAAGAAAGTATTATCTCTCTTCTGAGACATCTAGTCCCCTAAAAATAACAAAATCAAACCGGCATATCTGCAAAATGTATAATTTTTACCTGAGCACTTTTAAGTTTTCGCATTTAACGTCCGTTTGGTTCACCTCAGTGCCACCTTATGCATGAATAAAATTTAGGCGAATACTGCTTATTAAAGTAGTAGGTAAGTAGGCGTATTGCGCAATAGATCTGTCTTCTGATTAAAAGATGGCTATTTCCACTTCAATGTATACCGGCACAACGCCATCTGACGAATTTTTATCCAACTATACGAGATGTCGGTTTGACATAAAAATAGACGCGAAAAAAAGAAATTTTTTGACACCAAAAACTCAATTTTCGCACATATGCCGGTTTGATTTAACAGCGACGATATGTACAGATCCTGATCTGGCTAGTTTAGGACAAAGTTGGTAAAAGAATTAAAGAAATAAAATAAAAGCAAGCCTCATAAAACAAAACAAACAACAGCATAAAAGAGATTAGAATATAAGTTGACTGTTTTCCAACCATTTTTAACTTGAACTTGAATTGAAAACAATAAAATAGAAACTAAATTTTATACATAAAAACACAGATAACATTTCGAAATTAAACTTTTGAACTAACTATTTGACATAGTTACGGTAGTTTGAAGATTGAGGAGGTGGATAACTAATTGGGTTTTAAAAGAAGTAAGGGATGAATTTTCACGGATGGAAACGGGTAAGGAGTTCCAAAAGGAGGCACAACGGGTAATAAATGATTTTGTAAAGGAGGCAGTTCGGTTTGGAAGGGATGTGATGAATATTTTTTTATTTTATTTTGTTACCTTGAAATCACTGCAACTGGTCTAAAAAATGTGGATCCATAAAATCTTAAAAAATAACCTAAATTTAAGATATTTATTTTAGTTGGTTTATCATTTTTATAAAATTTTAATGCTAAACTAGCAGATTTGAAAAAGAGTTGTTCGAAAACTCATACCAGTTGTAATTGCGGTTTCTAAAACTAAAATATTTTCTATTTTATCCTTAAAATAGAAGGAAAAAAAAAGTTTATGTCATTATTTAGAATATTTTTTAATATAGATAAAATTTACCTCAAGGAAAAAATATTATCACCAATGATATATTTTTAGCGTAATTTTTATTTTAATAAGTCGAGAAAATTACAATACAACCCAACTTTGTCGAATCGTTGTTTGTATATGGAGAACTAACTCTAATCACTTTGTAATTATATTGAATTAATTGGTGTATTTGAAGAGATAGATAAATCTGTTCTTCTATAACCTTTGATTCAATTGTCGATAAACAAATTCTGTTTCTTGAAAATTACATGGATAATCGTTTGGGTGCCGGAATATTTTACGTTTAAGTCATGAATTAAATTTTAAAATTTAACATTAAATTATTATTGTTGTTTCATTGTTTTATGCTAAATCTGACCGAACGGTACTACAATGGGAGTCCTAAATTTTGCCTCTCCAGGTTTCGGACATTTTGTACATATTCGTCATCTTGTCCGAAACTCCTTTGAAGACAATAGAAGCAATTTTTGGCCCTTATTCTGCTATGGCTGATCGGATGATGCGACAGTGGAAGTCCGAAATTTTGACTATCGAGGTATAATTAGGATTGTGATTTTTAGCGAATACAAGAAATCGTACAGGCTCGGGTCCTCTATTTTTAGTCCCATCCAAAGGACAGGTTTTCCAAGATTTTTAACTCCATTTGAAAAGTCATTGGGCCACCTGGCGGGCTTCAAACCCCAGACCTGCGTAGAAGCTGGCTATGCTAAACATGACATCATACATTACTCGAAATTTTATTAGTTAACTGAAAAAAATTATTTAATGTAAAAATATCGTTATTTTACAAATACTATTATCTCATAAAAATATAACATTTGCTAAATAATCATGCAAGGATATGGTGTGGTTCCTATTATAGAATACCATTTCTATTAAATTGATTGACTCCATGAAGGTCTGGGATTTTCTTTATCCACTTTTTATTTTAGTCGGGATAATCCTCCCTAAATATTTTTAGCTTAATGTAAAAATTATTAAAATTATTTATTACCCATCAATCAGCCATTCAACAAATGTAATTCCTTAGTAAATAACATGCATCGTATTGTTACGGGCTTCGGGTTCGATAAAATGAACAATTAGCAATAGGACAATAATTTATTAATCAATACTCACAAGGGTAATTACTGCCTTATTATCAGATACAAACCAGGCTGTGTATGCAGACTCTAATTACTTATAACTAACCGCACGGGTTAAAACAAGAGTCTTTTCTACGACATACACTATCACCACAATAACTTATCACAATAAGGCTTACCACTTATCACACTATCTTATCACAATAGACTTATCACTGTTCACTACGAAGTCCACACCACGGGTGTTGCCAAACAACTCCGCTGAGGCCTGTTAGAGCCGGTATTTATTAGTCTTGGATGGATTCTAGAAGGTTCGGGGTTCATCTAGAACAAAGTCTTTGATCTTCCCCGACAGCCAGTGCGGCACCGAACAACGGACGTATTGTTCACCAAAGGCGCTTTGTCTACTACCGCTGGCCGCAACACTACCCCCTCCTTAATGCTGATCTGTCCCAGATCAGGTCGTGAATGGGATGGAGTAGACTCAGGTGTTTTCTCCTCTTCAGCTTCCAGCAGGACTTTTCCTGTTTCCTGACCGAGTGTTAGTTTCTTGGCACTACCAGGCGAAGCCACCCTCAACGAAAGGACACTGGCCGGTGCAACAGAGTCGAGCTCCACAATGCCAAACGTATTTGACATTATACAAACACCAGAAGTTGGGTCCGGGACCTGGCTTGGATCAATCCTTACAACACTTGCTTTGGAAACCAGCACCTGTTGGTTGTGAGGGTCTAGACCAATGCTCTGCTCAACTAAGATTCCGTTAACTGCACCATGAGCAGCTAATGGTTTGCTCTCATCACCATTCGATTCGAGTCCTACTACCGCTGTTGGACTTTCTGTAGTCCCATGGGTAATATTGGGCTTAGGAGGAGGCCGTCCAGGTCCTCGAATGATGCCACTCACTGTCACTTCATTGTCAGTTTCTCTCTCCAATTTCAATTTCTCTGCTAAGGGGTCATCATCCTCATCAGAATCAGTAACATGCGTTCTCCTGTTTAACATTTCAAGTTCAGCATCATCAGGCTTCATAGACCCACACCAAGCCTTTCCCTGATTCAAGGTTCTTTGCTTGCTGTACCTGATTAGCCGACCACTGATTGAAAAGGTTCCAGAGTTTGTCACTTGATCGTTTCCAGCCCTCTCCGATATGGCAGTCCTATGTTCATTCAAAGACCGCTTGGCCAAACTCTTCTCAAATGCTCCAAACAGACGCCGACAAGCCTCCAAGCTTCCAGCCGGCTCCCAGCCACTCTGTTCAGAAGGGCATCCCTCCCATCCAAGGGTGTATCCGGCCCTCCTCGATACGGCTGACCTCTGTCCATTCAAAGACCGCCTGGCCAAACTCTCCTCAAATGCTCCAAGCAGACGCCGACAAGCCTCCAAGCTTCCAGCCAGCTCCCAGCCACTCTGTTCAGAAGGGCATCCCTCCCATCCAAGGGTGTATCCGGCCCTCCTCGATACGGCTGACCTCTGTCCATTCAAAGACCGCTCGGCCAAACTCTCCTCAAATGCTCCAAACAGACGCCGACAAGCCTCCAAGCTTCCAGCCGGCTCCCAGCCACTCTGTTCAGAAGGGCATCCCTCCCATCCAAGGGAGTATCCGTATTGCTTTTTTCCTGGATGGAACCTACGGGAAACAACAAACTCTTCTTCCTTATCTTGGGAGCTATCACCATCCTCGAGATGATCTCTCAAGTTCTCAATATCCTCCCTTCCTTTTTCAACACCAGTGGTTGACTCAACTTCCATGACTTCTCTTGTCGAATCCACCTGAACAAGCCTTCCCACTTCAACAGGCGTTTCCTCAGCGCCTTCATCGCAATCTTCCTTGTCAGGTTTAGCATACCTAAAAGTACTAGAATCCATGACAGTCTGTACAGCAGCTAACCCTGCATTTCCTATTCTTTCAGGCTTGGGTTTCATGAACTCCTCGAAATGAACACCACAAGAGGATACACACACAAGAGCATCCACCTCTCTCAATCCGTCAAGCGGCACCTTCACATCTTCAACACTCACTTGAGGATCAAGGTCGAAGGGCTCTTCTTCTTCTTCTTTATCATTTTGCGTAGCACTAAGAACCTTCTTAACCGAAATCTTAGGAGTATCACTATCAACTAACTTATTTTCTAAAGTAGTAAAACATTCTGATAACGTAGAAAATAACTCATTTTGATTTTCTAACAACTCATTTTTAAATTCTAACAACTCATTTTTCAATTTACTAAATTCTGTTTCAAAAAGAACGTGATCTGGATCCTCTCCACTACTAATTAAAGCTTCCCTGAGCCTTTGTTGCAATATAGACTTGTTCCCAGAAGTATCCAAATCGCGTTCTTCTAATTCCCTTTTTAAATCTGCTACTTTCAAATCATACAATCTTAAGCCACCGGTTGACATTTTAAATATTATATACAATTATCAAAATTAAAATTAACAAATCAAAACTTAAAGACTAACAACAATAATTTGATTATAAACTAACAACGAAAAGAAAAAAAAAATAAATCTAATCCTATACACAGTTAATAAAATTTAAATTACAAATGAAATTCTCAACACTATAAACAATAAACTTAATTATTAAAAGAAACAAAAAAAAAGATTAAATAAAACTCAAACATTAAATAAAATAAACAATATTCAAAATAGACAAACAAATTTTCAATAAACTAAATTACAATAATTAACTAAAGTAATAAACAGAAAAATTATTTACAACAAACTAAATAAATACGCTAATGCTAAAAATATCCCCGCTTCTGACACCAGTTGTTACGGGCTTCGGGTTCGATAAAATGAACAATTAGCAATAGGACAATAATTTATTAATCAATACTCACAAGGGTAATTACTGCCTTATTATCAGATACAAACCAGGCTGTGTATGCAGACTCTAATTACTTATAACTAACCGCACGGGTTAAAACAAGAGTCTTTTCTACGACATACACTATCACCACAATAACTTATCACAATAAGGCTTACCACTTATCACACTATCTTATCACAATAGACTTATCACTGTTCACTACGAAGTCCACACCACGGGTGTTGCCAAACAACTCCGCTGAGGCCTGTTAGAGCCGGTATTTATTAGTCTTGGATGGATTCTAGAAGGTTCGGGGTTCATCTAGAACAAAGTCTTTGATCTTCCCCGACAGCCAGTGCGGCACCGAACAACGGACGTATTGTTCACCAAAGGCGCTTTGTCTACTACCGCTGGCCGCAACAGTATCTGTTATAAGCTATTTTCTTTTTAACTCATAGATTTCTAATATATTGTTTTTTTTTTATTTTTAGGTAAGCAGTTTTGGAAATCCGCTCTGTGTTAATGTAGTAAGTTTTAGATGAACTTAACAAACTTTAGTGTAATAATGATTTTTATTATTACTAAGAAGTTTCTTGAAAAACTATACGTTTTCCAATTCAAATGTATTCATTGCTATATTATAGTTTATAACTAAATGTTTTAATTGTTGCTTATATTTTTTAATAAGGGTCGCTTTGTTTGTTTTTTTATTTTTTAATTCCCAGAATTAAACCGCCTGAACCAAAATGCGGCCGTGTTTCGATGCACCACACTTTCCCCTTCCACTGCACAAATTTCCTCGGCTGAGGCCTTTGCACTAAAACCTTTTTTCCAATAATATGCCTAAGAAGGCCGCGGATGACAAATTTTTCTTCTGACATTTCTAGTGAAATTTAATAAACTGAATGAAAGGCAGGGACAGTTGGCGTACATAGATAATTAGAGGATTAGTTAATGTAAACATTGACATAAGAATTGTATTCGTCAGAGATTAAATAAGGATTAAATTAGAGACCTCAATGTAAACAACTTGATATGCACAAGGACTTTTGTAACAACCTAGTACATATACGACTTAAAATTAACTGGAATATTAAAGATGAGAAAGTACCAGTTTATCATGTTTCACAACCAATTGCAAGACTGACCAGTATATGGCATTGTAGGTCACCCGATGGCTTCTTGATATATTTTACTGATAAGGTTTATTTTTAATTTAACTTTTTTTTAATGCATTTAAGTTAATGTCGATTTAAGGAGGAATTGTTAAAAAACCTTTAAGCATATTTTCTCTTGCGACTCCCAGTTTTGATATACGAACCTTATATTTATATTATACAGCCTTTGACATATGACAAACCCATTTTCTTTAAATATAGTCTGTGTGGGTGGTGGGATGCCTGAGTGGGCAAAAGTGTTGGAAAATACAACAACCGGCGGAGATATGATAACCCGATAAGATATGATGGCAACCCGATGATAGCAAGTTTGAAACCCGGAGCCAGGGGACATTTAGTAATAATACTCCACCCTATGGCCTGGGAAACCCCGTATAGTCTAAATGGCGAGAAAGGGGAGGAACAAAAAAAAAAAAATATACCCTGTAACCAAGAATTATTAGAATAATTATTTATAACATATTATGGTTCTAATGCGGGGTCTTTAACCTGTTGATGGAAGGAATGGGAAAATTGTTGTATGTGGAATAATCTTTCCACTCTCAGAAGTATGAAATGAATGTTGCCTGGGAAATCTCTCTCGCTTCAGATGATTTACAACGTAAACGGTTTGTTATTTTTCTTTGTTTCCTTCTTCGTAATTAGGCAATCTGTCTGGTTGCCTAATATAAAACAAAACTAAAAACTCCACTTCTATTTCTTTCTTTATTGTGAGGGAACATTAGAGACAAATTGTGATGCTTCTTGCTTCATGGTCACATGATAATATTTGATTTTAAAAATAGATCACATCTTCAACAAAATGGTAAATTTTCGAATCTGTGAAAATTCAATTTTTCAGAAGAGAAAATAGTAAATTTAACTTTGCGAAGTTAGTTTAATTTCTACTTACAAAAAAAATTTAATGAAGACATTCCAGTCTAAAGTAGACTGGGATGATAGTATAACAGACTGCACACGATGTTTCGGTTAGAATATATAATTTTAAAATATCGATTATAATTTAATATTTTGCCTGTTGATTTGTATTAATTTGTTTGCATTCATCAATTTGAGATCATTTATTTATTTTTTCTCCACAAATATGTCATGGAATTTCAAAAAGCAGGAAATAAGTATTTTTATTTTTTAATTTTAGAATATATTTAATATATAACTGATGATGTCGAATGATCTAATCATTATTTTTTTATCCCCTCAATTTTATTTATTAGGGAATTTTTCTTAAAACCAGATTTTGTTGTAAAAAGTTTAAGATTTAACTCAAAAGGTTTCTTGAGTACTTGACAATTAAAGGGTATCGTTGTAGTTTATTTTCCCCAAATATAATTAAGAATTAAATCATACATTGTGGTAAAACGAACGTGTGGTATATTTAATTTCTCATTGAAGTATGTATTTTTTGCTGTGACTATTGTGTAGTATGTTAAAACGAGTTTTCTTGGATCTGAGCAAATATTTGGGTCTTTCTAGGTATCAAGAAAGAAATTTGTAGCCATATTTTTTTTATAGATTTTTAACTTGAAGTGCAATATTGACCACGCCCTAAGCAGCATAGCGGTACAATTAGCGAATATGCATATAAAAGATGGCCCTGACTTAGGTAAGATGTAGGTAAATTTAATAAATAAAGTAAATCATTTATTTATGACCACCGTTTCGACCCACTTTGTAGATCATCTTCATCAAGGTTAAAAATTTAAAACGTAAAAGAAAAAACTGAAAAAAAAAAATGATTACTTTATATGTATAAATAATAATTTATTTGGTATAATAATAAAGTATAACTTTTTTCGTTAAATGCAGATCTAAAACCATTGGAATTTTTTCTGACATAAATTTTTTAAAATATATGAAGCGTGGAAATGCATAAGAGTATAAGTGCCTTTGGAAATTTTTACAGAAATGATATGACTTACACCCTCCAGGGTTAACTACGTTCAGTGCTTACGCCCATACCATCTTTCATACGTTCAATGAACTCTTTTCTAACAACAAAACATTACTTATAACTAGAGCTCGGATTCCCGTGCAATTGCATATTTTTTTTGGAAAGCCAGAATAGAGCGTACTCAAGTTACTTATCCGAATTAAGCCTAATGGAATGTTTTAATGAAGTTTTATACTGCACGAAATTGCACGTTTGGGGGTTAACTGCACGAAATTGCATGTTTTGGGGTTTACTGCACGAAATTGCACGTTTTGAATTTTTATTGTACGAAATTGCATCATTTAATATTTTGAAGGAAACATATATTGCAAATTGTAATTTTCTTTAATACACATCAAAAAAATTGTGGAAAAATAAATGTGAATATCATAGAAAAAACTTAAAGGGGACTTGGAGATGTAAACCAACACAAACCTCCGATTTCCCAGAAATGAGGGTTCAGTGGTTCCTGGATGTATACATTTTGTTTCTCAATTCCCATCGTTCTGTCAGTATCAAACTAGCGAGTATCGAGTATATTGTTACTAAAAATACCTAAAATGGGAGCAAGTGTGTCTTCGAAAACTGCGGGATGGATTGAAAAATATCCTGAAGTCAATAGGGATGGTTGTATAGTGTTCTGTAAATCTTTGATAAAAAATTGGATGTGAGAGGAAATCACAAATTGACACCCGCTGTAGCACAAGTAAGTACCTATTTTTTTACCCTAGAACGGTAACAGGAGTAGTGCGTGTCACCAGGTGATTTAAAAATAAGCCTACGCACCGGATATTGCATCCAGTTATTCCATAATTTGAGTAGTATCTTTTCTTTTTTTTTAAGATTTTCCTATTTCCAATATATGTAATTAAACCTCACATGCGAGTATTTTACTCTGTAATCCACATCTTGCTGTTACTATTTTAAGTAAATATTTTATGTTCCGATATTTTTACCGGATTTTTTTTTTAAATATATCAATAGTATTATAAAAAAGATCCAAAATTCAGTGATTATACCGAAATTTATACCAAAACCAATATTATAAAAATAATCTGGGGTCACCTGTGGTGTTGTGGTTAGCATGGCAACCTACAATACTAAAGGTCGCGGGTTCGATTCCAGCGGTGGCCCTAGGATATTTTAATGGGAGTAAAAAATCCTTAGCTACGCCGTCCCTCGGATAGGACGTAAAATGGAGATCCCGAACCTGTAAGATGTCAGGTACTCGTTAAAGATCCCTATCCTAATTATACCTGGATTGGCAAAATTTAGGACTCCCACCATAGCATCGTCCGAATAGCCTTAGTAGCATAAAAATGGACGTTAAACAAACAAACAAACAAAAATAAAAATAATCTGTAAAAATAAAAGAGTTTCTATTTCAATTTACTCTCCGCTACTTACTTTTTTCCAAAGTAGCTATTTTTTGTTCAAAAAAATAATTTAATGCCTGATTTTCAAGCAATACATTTTTATTGCATGTTTTTGCACGTTTGGAAGTTTTTAATGCACGTTTTGAAGTTTTTATTGCACGTTTTCAAATTTTTACTGCACGGATTTCCGAGCTTTACTTATAACCATTTCTGAAGAATGGCTTTGGCACATATAACAATATGGCAAAAAAATTCTTTCTTTTATTTTTTTGGCACTTAGACCCTTATGCATTTTCACGCTTCGTATGTTAGCAGTTTCTACCCTATACGAAGCGCTGTTAACTTTGACGGATAAATATCCAACGTTTTTGCCGTGTAGCAATTTAGTTGAGAATAAAGCAGGAACTCTCCGGAGCCGCGACTGCTAAGGCGGGCAACTCATCTCCTACCTCGCGACATTAATTAAAGACTAATTATAAACCGCCGAGGACTATCTCCGTGATGGATGGAGCTCCGGAATAAACACTTTTAAACCATAAGAGATTGGCAATTAAGGATTTTGTCTCCGTTGGAACAAGGGTTTAGCCTATCCTCATCCTTTTCAATTCCTCTTAGGGAGGGTGGGGAGCGGATCTCCTACTATAGAGGAATTACCAGGACCGAGATAATAGGGAACCTCCCCCTCCCGCCGTTCAACCACCCCCTCCCCTGGCCTGATATCTTTGCAGAAAAAAAAAAGAAAGAAAAGGAAAGTCGGTCTTCTCGGGAAAAAGATCAAACGAACATTCCATGAGAATTCTTGGGGAAAACAGTCATTTGTAGGGAAAGCTTTTGAATAAATAATTAACATTGGCTCTCTTTCTACATTTCGGATTTTTATGAAGTAATTTTCTTTTAGATTTAATTAGTATATAAAAGAATAATTCTAACTGTATTTTCCTCTCATAATAAACATTAAACTCATATTGGTTTCTCATTTCATAAACAATTTCTTATATTTTTTTATAATAATTAATCTCAGTGCATTTATTATTTGGAAATATCAATTTCGTATTATGTTATGATATATCACGTTATACTAATTGATGCATTAGTTCCAAAAAAAAATTATGTCTGAATATCTTTTTGGTTTTATAGCGAAGGTGAACTGACATCTTCAATTTTTATAATGTTAATGAAAAATTATTATATTGATATAAATTTTCAGATTTAATGCAATTCTGATGACCTTTATTTATTCTGAATAAACTTGAACCCTTTTCCTATTCTTAAGTATGTAAAAGTGAAAGATCGCCTTTACTATATGGGACTGATATACAGATAGGTAATATATTTAAGCTTATACAATTACATGGTACAAATTAATTTGATAATATTTTTTTTCAGCTTTATTTTTTTTATTGAATTAAATATTGGCAAAAAACACTTTTTTAAACTTTTTTTTTAATTTATCGAATCTCTCAAGCTTTTATTTGTATGATAACTTAAGTAAACCTTAATCCTTTTTTTTTTAAAGTCTATTACTTTAATAATACCTTGTACCAATAAAAAGAAGATAAAAAAAAAGCTTGGCTAAAAAATAGTTTTTACGAAATTAATTTGTCCGATTTTTTTTTAAAAAGATTTATTTGTTATGCTTTTTCTGGCATCCTACATTTCTTCTTCGAATGTTTCATACACACACACACAAACAAATAGTATTAAAATATTGAGGAAAATACTATTCTACGAAAAATAATTTTCTAGCTAATAGTGTAAACATTTCTTTCTCACTATGCATAATTTATTAATCAAGCGAACCTAAGTGCAGGAGATTTAATTAATCTAATAAGATATACCTATTGAACAAGGCTGTCAGTTTTAGAATTTTAAAGAAAAACTAAAATGTATAAATAGATTTTTTCTTATTTACTGCATTCGGACGATTAAGTAGCTGTTTCATTAACTTTAAGTCTCTCATTGTAGGCAGCTTAAAATAAAGTTCACTTATAAATTTAAACATCTTTCAGAACTCGCAAAAGCAATTTTCCATCTTTGGGTATTGAAATTTGTTCGTGCCAGCTATTACCATGATAGGGAGTGTATTCCGGCTGCGTGGGTGGATATATTCCAAAACTAGCGAATGGCGTGCGGCGTGTCATTTGCGTAGTACAAACAGCAGTTAAGGGAAGGGCTGGTATTTCAGGGGCATGTTCGGTAATATACTGCGACCTGTCTTTCAAAATGATAAACTGGAAAGATGGAGTTTACAAGTTTATTTGGAAACCGAACTTTATTCCGTTCCGGACAAAAAAATAAACTATTATCTCTTGCGAACAACGAATTGTGAGCAATAAAATCCATTTTGTTCATCATGGAAATAATGATAAATAAAATAAAATGCACTGTTTCTTTATTACATTTTGGTTCCCTATAGAACGTCAAAGGCTAGAGACAGCTAATTATAATTCTATTTTATATTATAGATATTCATAAATATTTTTTAAGGAATTGAACAAGTTTTTAATACAATTTTAGTAGTTTAAATATACTCCTAGCTATATTCTTCGTGTTTCCCCTATTTAAAATAATGAAAATTAACACACTTCAAAACAAACACTTCGTTATTTTCAAAGCAGTAGTCTACTTTCTAACGGATTCATAAAGTTGGAGATATCCCTCAATCTTTTTTTTTTTTTTTTTTTACTCTTTTTCACGAATTAACTTATAATCTCCCTATATTTAATCTGTGCAAGACCGCTTATAGATCGCATAAAACAAGCGATGGATATTAAATGAAGATAAAATAAGGGGAAATGTTTTTTTTTTCGAATTAAACCTGTCACACTAGACGAGTATAAAAGTGGCTTGAAACAAGTACCTAATGATGGATAAGTGTATCCTTATATATTTACTTCTGACATTTCTCACACAGAACACGATTTAGTATAATAGGAAACCACGAATTCGCTATTTTGCTTTAGTAATTTTCTATGGAGTGTGAACGTTTTCAATTCAGTTAGTTTATTTATTTATCATACTTCGATAAGTTTACAAATCTTATACTATATTATTTCTCAAAGCCTTTTTTGTGTCGGTGCGCCATAACTTCCTTAGCACTTTCTCAAATTTCATGAATGAGGCATCACTTTATAGCTTTCCTTAACCGCTACACCGGAAAAATATACAAATCACTCATTTTGCCTTAGATTGCTAGTTATAAGCGCAAAATGGCGGTTCCTGAAGATCAAAATGGTCGTAGAAGTTTTTAAATGGTCTCAATCTTTTTAGATTTTCAAGGAGAACATTTCGGACATAAACATTTTTTCGATTAACCCCTTCGTTTGCGAGTAAAAAAAAAAAGACAATTGTGCACTATAGATACTAAATAAACGGTGTTCAGGTACTTTAATTAAGGGAGATTTAAGTTGGTTAGAGTGCGGATGCTTCGCACTCATTACCTGCACGTAAGGTATGTTCGATGCACATAAGTACTTGGTCCCATATCTAACTATAAAATAATTTACATAAGGAGATTTCCACAACTGCTCCATTTTAACTTTCTTTATGTTTTTTCTGGCGTATATACCGTGGTAATTTATTGTTGGTAAGTTTTGAAGTTGATCATGAACCTTTTTAAAAGTTATTCCGCGATGTGTAATTCGTATTTTTTTGGGACTGATACTGACTGCGGAATTTCTGGATTTAGTTTTGATCTAAGTATATTAGTTCTTCTTTGGATTCGTGGAGCGTAAATCATGTGGGTTTAATCTGTTTCTCATTTTTCGAGTCGACTGTGAAAATATATAACAAAGTAAGTACTTATCCTGGAAACAATAGCGAGAGAGAGAGGTGGGAACAGTAAAACAAGAGAGCTTAGTTGTAGTTGTTAATGCAGCGCTGAACCCGAAGAGAGGGAGTTCCTTTGTACCATGCCCACTTGTGTCATCGACTTTCTCACTTAACAGCTTTAGCCTCTCTCACTGTTTGTCCAGCTCCTCAGAAATAGAAATATCCCTTTATGATCATTCCAGTGCCTCTTAATGATAAAATACAAAGAGCTTTGCCATGTTTTCTGCAATAATTGTTTAGTTAAAAATACATGTGTGTGTGTGTTTGTGTAGTGTACTTATTTCATGAAATATTTGTTATATATTAAATATAAAAACATTAAGAAAAGTCATGAGACGTTATCTAATTCATCGAATATGAAGGGGGAGATGGGACACATTGAAACACAAAAGGGTTTTTTTACTCATAGCACACCACCTGAGATTTTATTTTCAATGTTTTATTTTTTCCATGTTACCTTAGGATCTAATCTATGTATGAAATGCGTTAAACGTTACTTTATGCATCATGTCTGACCGCGAGAAAGTATTTTCCAAAAAAATAATTTTGTTTCATAGTCCCCCATGCCCGGGGTACAATAAAACAGCTGAAAAAACAACACCATAATTAACAAAAAACTGTATTCGGCTTCCAGTCGGTTTTTCGTTCTTCTGCTTTAGGATAGCCACAACATTTTTCAAGAAAGAGGAAAGTTTGACGTTGGAAGAAAGGTATCAAAAATTAAGACAGGTTTTTTTGGTGTTCCGCTCTCAATTTCGCACCAATTTCTAAGAAAATAATAAAAACCGACTGCTTATTGCACAATGAAAAATACATGTAGCATGATGAAACACAAACACCCTTGGGACTCCATGAAACGTTTCATTGTGCCCCGAACGCCGTTGTTTCAAGGAACCCCATACGAGCCTTTTAGATGTCTTTAACTTTCTTCGATGAACGTGAACAGGTAGGAAAGCCAAAGTCAGGCAAAATCTTAAGAGATACATGCATAATAAAATGTTGTAGGAGCAGATTGATTAAAATAATTACTCATACCTTTAGACGAAAATTCCTTTCGACGAAAATTTTTAGTTTTAGCACACAAAACCACACTTCAGCACTTGGAGTCTGCCACGCAACAAGTCGAAAGGGGACAAATAGCTGACTTTGTTTGGAGTCACCCTTACCGCTCGCTGTTTGAATTTGATTGCTCATGACCTTTTGGTTCGCCCAGTGCACCGACTGTTTCATTTTGCCCCATCTTACCCCATGTGTAATTTAGTAATTAATATTAGAAACTAAAAAAAAAAAGAGTTGTATGGATAGACAACATTTAGCAGAAGAAAACCAACCTAAATCACCTATGTCTCATGTATAATATTAGTAAGTAAACAGGATTAGGCAAAATATGTGTATATGAAATATCTAGTGAGGGAAAGTATTGCAATCTTAAAACATTTTGACTTTCGGTTTTTAACTGAGATCCACGTTTTGGTGTCCCAATAACCAATTCCAGCGAAATGGTCTGTACTTGTGTGAGAGCAGACTAGCTCAAAAACAATAAACCGTTCGAAATTGGATATTTGATGTATGTCTATACCCAGGATGTGACAGAAAAGATTGTTCTTTAGAAAACGTTGTGAAAAACAAATGGTATAATATAATCCTTAATAATTATACTGTAGTTTACAAACTTTAGTTCCATAACAAATTTTTGAATGAAGATGGTTTTAATGGAACAATAATCGTTGTCGGTTCCTGAAAAGGCCTAAAAATTTTAAAATTAAGTTTTAATTTACTGCGAGCCGTAAACACATCTTCTATTGTTTCCCCATCAATACTGAGGACTTTCATCCTTTGCAATAATTATAATATGCTATGCTTTATGGATTCAAACAAATAGAAGTCAATAAATGTGAAAAAATATTTGTTTTCCATATGATGTAGATTTTTAAAGTCAGGAGGAAAGCAGGAGTTACTGGAAAGCACCTCCTAACATATTTCAAATGATATTTGTATTTCTACCCAGTTTTTAAAGTTGTTTTCATATTTTTAAATATTTGCAAATTTATACCTCTTATCTTAATATCAAACAAAATTTTCTCCAAAATGTTTCTTTTTAATCAAAGAAGGAAACTCCTTCCCTACTATTGCATTTGTTGAATTTTTTCGTCTCCTACTACTTTGTTAACCTTTCTGGCATTTAGCAATTATTAAATCCTTACGAATGTTCTAGAAAAGAAGAATAACAACAATTTAAAGTTTAGAAGATTAGAGATATAAACTGTTACATGTGGATTAACGGTTATTAATAGAAACTTTTAGACATAACCTATTCAACGAGGAACCACAAATGCGCAAAACTATTTTGAGAATAGATAGAGATAATTTAATATGGCTTGAAGCTTTGAACTACTTAAACAAGCTCATATGGGATGAAATGCTGCCCTGTTATATTGATTCCGATAGCGCTATTTAGTTCACATAGAGTCAAAATTATATATACCCTTGTGTGGGGGTGTTTGAAACAAGGAAAACTTTGTCTTGCCTCTAAAACATCTAAGATAATAAAGAATTATTTAATATTGCGAATATTAACTGTACCGACGTTAATTCAAAGGATATAAGGAGCTAAAATTAACAATTTAATAGGCTTCATAAGACAAAAATAAAAAT
This sequence comes from Aelia acuminata, assembly GCA_911387785.2. Taxonomy (NCBI): domain Eukaryota; kingdom Metazoa; phylum Arthropoda; class Insecta; order Hemiptera; family Pentatomidae; genus Aelia; species Aelia acuminata. The sequence goes on along the minus strand of OU426983.1, from coordinate 55,260,062 downwards.
TTAATAGGCAGAAAGAAATTAATGAACATTGTATTAAATCGATAAAAGTCGAACCCAAGGTGAGCAACGTGTTTATTGAATAATGAAAATATTATAGTAAAAAGCTTTAATAGTTGCCTTAAAACCTAAAATACCATTTTTTGGAGCAGTTTTAACCAATATCTGTTCGTAAAAGCTGTAAATAGCTAAAACTGAAGACAAATTCGCCCAACTTATATCTAACTGAACAAAAATAAGAAAGAACAGTATTTGGTTTTATAACATCAATTTTACTCGGTCTGTTATAAACCCTATTGAATATTGGCTGATGTGCCTTTAAGTGGACTGTACAGGTTAAATGATAGATTGGAATTAAAAATTAATATATTCTTCAAAGAAAAACAATTCTATTAGGGTGTAAGCCTGAAATATTTACCATTGCTATTGGAAATTTTGAAGAGATGAAAATTAAAAAGGTTCAAGTGAAAATGAGATGTTCGATTGGAGATGATTTTAGTGGAACAGTAATCGTTGTCGGTTTTTGAAAAGGCATCCAAATTTGAAAATTATGTTTTAATTTACTGCGAGCAGTAAACACATCTTTAATTGTTTCTCCATCAGAATATTTTTACTAAAAGCAGTAAAAAAAAAATATCGATTATTGATGAAATTAGTTTAGGTCCTTAAAAAACGCAATGTACAATAACGAACAGAAAAATACTTCATCTTTGTTCATCTTGTTGAATTGATTAAATTGCTCACCGACCTGTCCAGCTCATTTTTCCTATTCTCCCTCTTCCTGGGTTCACTGAATGACTTTACTCCATGATGGTAGATGATCAGGGAATAAGAGAGAAAAGGAAAGTTTTCGCCTGAATGCGGTTCTTCCGCTTTTTCATACAAAAATAGCTTAGTTGCATAGCATGCCGTAGGTCGCAGCAGTGGCGTACTTAGTCGCGAGTAGGTGTACAATTTTATTTATGTAAAGGAGAACAAATGTATGTGGATGCAAAGATAAATAAGATATGCTTCAGTTTACCTGAACAAACAGCAATAAAATACAAAACTGACCAGATTGAGAACACAAAAGTGACTAAAGAAAAAAAAAACCTACAGTAGAAAATAAGAGACATGTCAAACCTGAAAGCAAGATAGTTATCAGCCGATATGAGGGTGGTTAGCGATCTGCCAATGAAACTCGTAATTACCCATCGGGAATATTAAAAATTTTATATTAAAAAATAAAGAATATTAAAATGTTCTTGTGTGAAATAAAAAATCCTTTCCTTCTAATTCATAATGTAAAAGCGTTGCTGGTAATACTCAAATAAAATATCATTATGTCAGAATGAAGTTAAATTTATGTTATTTTGTTACAAGCTTCGTAGGTTAGTGAGCTCTACGAGGTCCTTTTCTTACAACTTTTGGTCAGCTGGAACAATAAAACAATGGTTAAGTCTTAAATATTTTTTAAAAGGTTCACTAATAAAGTTTAGGATGCATCCTTACTTTAAATATTTATTATAAGTTGTATTTAATTTAATTCTTCTAGTATTTAATTCCCATTTGTTTGTGTTATTTATTTATATAATTTTATCGCTTGCTCAACTTGATTCATTTAATTTTTTCCATGTATTGACATATCATTTATTAATATTTTTCTTTATTCGTCAATGAAATCAAACTTTGTGCTGTTATGAGTGTTTAAAATGATTTCAGTGTGGCTTCAAAGAGAAAGTCAACTTTACCAAGAAATAAAAAATCTGATTTAATTGCTTAATTGAAATTATTTTGTTTGCCTGATATTTCACTTTGAATAGATCCTATTAAGTCACTTTAAAATTCAATTAGTTATGAAGTGATCCGTTTCTAGTCCATAACTGGAGCTGACAAGAAACGTTTAAAAACAGTAAAACTAAATTATGCTAAATAATCCCTCAAGTGACTCGGTTTTAATTAAACAAAGTTGATCACTTCCCGTCCCATTTAAAACTTTGCCTTCGAAATTATGAAAACAGGGCTCTAAAACTGGACTTCATAATTGTTGATTTGATTTAAATATTTTTATTTAGACGTTCTTTTCCGGACGAGACAACTTTTTGTGTGGTTTTTGAATGTCAGGACTTTCAATAGTAATCGAATGTAAAATTAGACGATCAAAGTATTGTGACATCAACCAAAAACAGCTGATTATTTCTGTCAAAAATAAGGCGAGAAAGCACATGTCTATTCTGGAATGTTCGATTCCGGACTAAATATAAAGGCGCGTCTACATTAGCGCAATGCACGCGGCGGATATTCGTCAGGAATGGGAGGGGGACAAACATTCTTGACGAACACGAGCACATGTCAATAACATATCCAAACTACTCCATAAAATTAGATTGAGAAAATAAGCATTATTCATCAGAGGAAGGTTTAAAAAACAGAGAGAGGCCCGCTGAAACTCTTCTGTTGGACAGTTATAGATTCAGGCGGACACAAAAAGGCGTCCACATCTGTGCGCATGTTCTGTTTGAAGTACCGACAATTACCGGATCGAGCGAATGTGTTAGGCCTGATGGTACACATTAGAACTTTCCCGAATTGACATTAGAACATTTTGGCCCCGAATGCGCTAATGTGGACGCGGCTTAAGAAGTAATAGACAAGGGGCTTAATCTTGGCTTGAAGATCGACGCATATTATTGTGTCTGTTGCTTTTTGTAACGTTTTTAATGATCGAGCTTCGTTTTTTGTCTAATGCTTGATTTATTTATCTTCACCTCAGTTATATATATACAGCCATTTAAAACTTCTTTTTTACCTCGATTTCCCTCGTCAGATTCTTCATCGGCTCTATCCAAAGTACGACGAATATCTACATATTCCAAGGGTCGTATTTAGGCCTGCATCCTCCTTTGCTCTTCTTGGAAGCTCTTTATAATTTGCTTTGGTGGGACTTTTGGTGATGTTTAATAATGCTTTCTAATATTGATGCTTGGCTATGGTTTTTGCCTTATATCCATGTATTAATATAGCACAATATGCAGTTGATACAACAGTCAGTTGATACAAAACAACACTAAAAACATAAGGGATCATATTTTTCTCATTAGTTTAACTATTCATTGTGGGTGTAAAGTTACACTTTAGTCACCTACCGACAAAAAGAAATGAAGAGTCCTATTCAATAGATTTTTTTACGAGCGCTCCATGTAGTTGCAGGTCTCCTCTTGCGTGCTATTTCGTCTTCATTTAACTAATTAATCGGCCATTCTATATTTAATGTGGTTTAATTACGTATATGTAATCTAATATTCATCCGAAATAATTTAATCAATGTGAATAAATAATATGTTTCTGTATACTATAAACAGATTTCATTTTTTTTTTTTTTTTTAACTCTTCAATCAAGAAATACATTTTTTTTTTTTTTTAATCGGGCATTAAAATTGTTTATAGAATACCAAAATATTTAAGTTGAATGCCTTGAAGTATTACTCCACTCTCCATCATCACACTCCGGAGTTCTTTAATAATGTACCATCACAGGTCCTGCCTACCAAGCTCATTACTTGGGACGTCATGTTGACATGTTTCAACATGGAACCCTCTTACGAGATAATCTAGTTGATAAAATTTAATTTACTTGAGACCCCTTTATGATTTTATTAACGAAAATGGTCCTTATTTTCATGGATCATATATATATATATATATACATAAAATTTGTGTTTGGGCAAAAGAGTTTAAGTCATAAAAAGCTTTTTCGTCTCGACTTCAAAAAAATCATAATTTACTATAAAGAGCAGTTCCAGTTGAAATAATGAAGTACCATTTATTTTTCAAGAATAAAACTAGGCAATCAGACAGAATTGATAATCATTTTTTGATCTTGGTAAATCGCTATTAAAACTTCACATAGGATGACTTAGGTCCTTTTACCCAAACACCAGTGATATCGTCATTTTGATGATTTATAAACTAACTTTTGCTGCATGTTCTCTCTAATGAAGCAATAGAAAAACGGAATGGAATCATGTTGGAAAGTATTAATATCTATTGTAGAATTAGAGTTATGAATTAGAAATCTTTTTTTTTTTTTTTTTTTAAACACATTAAATCTTCAATAAATATTCTTTGACATTCTTTTCTGCCTCAAGTACCGCAGTTACTAACTAACAACGAGTTTTTAATTACAGACAGGTTATTTCTTGATTTTTTTTAAACAGCCCGACCTAAACGTATATCATCCGGCCTGTCTATTAGGCCTTATCAGCCCACAGGATACATGCCTGACATAATAAATATCAGGTATTATGAGGAGGTTTTTTATTTTTTTTTTATTCCAACCGGTTGATCCGAATTTCAGAAATTCTACACACTGGTTGTTCAGGTTGTCTTTACATTCAAAATCTTAGGAGGTTGATAAGAAATAATGTTATAACTGCTAGGTAATAATAGTTGGAGAGATTTCCTAAGATATCAGCAACGCACTATAGGTGATATTGACAAATCGGGTAAACTTGTAGTAAGTGCTTTCATAAAAAAGTAGTAAGTGATTATTTAAAAATTATTATATACTAAATTTAAATATTTAGTGCCTATTTAAAAAAAAAAATTAAAAAGTTAAGAAAGAGTTGTTAGAGCAAAAATACTTTAATGGATATTAATTTCAAAAAGTTGTTAAAACGAACTAGGTAGTAGATTCTAGAATAATAACACTGGAATATTTTGGGACAATTAATATTATTAACTTAAACAAGATGGCAGTTCTGATTCATGGCGAATTATACCGTGATTTTGATAATTTATTAACTCTAACTTATCTGTACATTGCATGCCTTTTGCTGAATATTTTCCCTAATGAAGGGAAAGAGGAACGGAATGAAATATGGTTGCAAAGTTTTAATTTCTAATGTTGAATTATAGTTATGCACTATCAATTTCAAATTATTTTTTAAACGCATTAAATTTAAAAAATATTCTTTGAGATCTAACATCAATTAAAATATAATAAGTGTTCAATAGGGCGTTAATATTAAAAATAATGATGAAGGAGAATGATAAAAAAAGAAGAGCGGTGAAATTACAGAGAGAGAAAAACAAAACTTTTATTCTTAAGGAAAAATACAATTAATAAACAGCTCGAGCATTAGATAAAATGAAATAAAATAAAGCTGAACCATATGACACTTCTAATAACAACAATAACTTAAAAGGTTATGAATGAATAAAGATGAAGAAAAAAAAAAAAGAAACTAGAATTCTTGAAATTAAATGAAACTTAGCACTAACAATTTTACAATGAATTAAGGCCTTAGAGCATGTTAAGAAATGATCATGAAACATTTAAGAAAATTAAACAGAGATAAAGAAAACCAGACTAATTGACAGAGCTCTGTATTCTAATCCACTCCAGGTGATTAAAATAAATAGCTATTAAATACGGCGAACAAACCCACTAGTGTTTCTGAAGGCGAACTTAACTTCCGGTGAACTGAAACTCATAGAGATATGCTTGGGTTGCACAATCTCCAACGTTGACCTCTCTTCTGCTCTGAGTCAATTCTTTGAAGAAAAATGGCAATTGCATATAGTAAGATCTTACTTACGTGGTCGACTCGCAATCTGACCAAAGATAACACCTGCGTCGTGATGGCGGCCGGTGGCAGGATGATTGAGAGATGGAGATCTTAACGTGACGGCGGTCGACAGCAGAGTGAGTCGGAGTGGGGAGGACGCACGTGGCGGTAGACATCCGACAGCTGATTTTCATAGCCTTCTTAACTTGCACTTAAGCTACGCACTTACAATAAGTTAGGAGGCATTGGATGGCGGGAAACATTGTTTTTAAATTCAAACAGTCTGAGACTGAACATCCCCCCCCCCATGGCGCGGATGCGGCATTATTGAGAGGGTAAGGGGCATAGGCGATTAACGGGACGTTTAAGCAAGCCTGAAGGGGTTAAGATGCTGGCCACTCGGGCTACATTGTCAGTACCTGGAAACAGCTCGACGACCCGGGCGAGAGGCCAGTAAAGGGGAGGTAGATTGTCCGTTTTGACCAGAACGAGAGAACCCGGAGCTAATTCAGGAGAGGAGTCCGTCCAGCGGGAACGCTGTTGAAGAGTGTGCAGATACTCTACCGTCCACCGTTTCCAGAATGATTGGTGAAGTTTATCGACTAGTTTCCATCTTGTTAACCGATTAACCGGGGTGTCGGAAACATCGCGACTAGGTGGGGCGTTAAGAGGTCGGTGAATGAGAAAATGGCCAGGGGTTAAGGCTTCTAAGTCTTGAGGATCCGGAGAGAGAGCGCACAAGGGGCGACTATTGAGAACGGCCTCTATTTGAGTCAAGAGAGTAGAAAATTCCTCGAAAGACAGAATCTGGGAACCCATAACAGTACGGAGATGTCGCTTGGTGGATTTAACTGCAGCCTCCCAAAGACCTCCGAAATGGGGAGCACTAGGCGGGATAAAATGCCATTGAATTCCCAGGGCGGATGAGCGTTGTGATATTGCCTCGCGGGTATCAGCGTGTCGCAGGAAACGCCCAATTTCGTTTAGCTGGCGACTAGCCCCTACAAAATTAGTACCGTTGTCACTATAGATGTCAGAGGGAACGCCGCGGCGACTGCAGAACCGAGCGAAAGCGGCAAGAAATGCGGGGATGGAGAGCTCGGAGGCGAGTTCTAGATGCACAGCTTTGGTGGAAAAGCAGACAAAGGCGCAGATATAGGCTTTAGTGACGCGGCATCCCCGAATGCGGGCAGAAGAAACCGAGAAGGGACCGGCGTAGTCGACTCCTACTTTAAGAAAAGCATACGTGGATGAAACACGGTCTTTAGGGAGCGAACCCATGGTGGGAATGAGTGGTTGGGGGTTGACTTGAAAACATCGGTTACACTTTGCTAGGCGATGGCGAACAACGTTCTTTCCGTCTAAAATCCAAAATCTCTGGCGAATGAATGAATGAGTAGCAGATGGACCGGCGTGTAAGTTGGTAAGATGAGCATTATCGATTATTAAGTGAGTGAGGGGGTGATCCTTAGGAAGTAATGCCGGGTGTTTAGCATCAAACGGGCGAGGAGCAAGATGAAGACGACCGCCTACGCGCAAAAGGCCGTGGGAATCGATGAACAATTGTAAAATGCGTTTAATGCGCAACTTGGAGGCGGGTTCTGACGCGGCTTTATATTCATCTGCTAGCGCGACTTGTTGGACTCCGCGGACTAGGGTATCAAGTGCCATGTTTAGTTCAACGGCGGAAAGAAACCCGGTATATCGGCGATCAGGATTCCTACAGTTGTGGGCGAAGCGGAGGCACCAGGCGGTGATTCTCTGGAGTTGAGTCAGGGAAGAATATCGACTTTCCAAGTCGAGGGAAGTTAGGGCGACACAAGTGATGATTTCTTTGGAGATTCGACGCTCCTTGTTAACGGCGTCAGGCGGGGAATCTATATGCGATTTTGGCCATTGACTAGGCGGTTTTGATAACCAGGAGGGACCTGTCCACCACAGAGGATGACGGGTGAATTCATTGGGGAATAGCCCCCGAGAGGCACAATCGGCGGGGTTTTCCTTACCGTCAATGTGACGCCATTGAGAAGGGGAGATAACTTCCTGTATTTCAGTGACGCGATTGGCCACGAAAGTTTTCTATCGGTGCGGTTCGCCGCGAATCCAGGTGAGGGCTACCGCGGAATCGGAGAAAGCAACGATATCTTCAAATGGTTGAGGGAACATACCGAGAATTTTAGTGGTCAATTTTGCTAAAAGGTGAGCTCCGCATAATTCTAACCTAGGAAGGGATACCTTTTTGAGGGGAGCTACGCGGGACTTAGCTATGAGTAGATGAACCGCGATTTCACCGGCGGATGAGGTAGAGTGGAGGTAAATGGTGGCCGCGTATCCTAATTCTGAAGCGTCGCAGAAGGCGACCAGTCGTTGACTGCTGCGGGATTCCTGATAGAAGGGGAAACGGCGAGGGATGGATATCTTTGATACAGATTCAAGTTCGTTTTGAAAAATATCCCAATCGCGGGTAACATCGGCGGGGGCAGGTTCATCCCAATCGGAGTGTCCAATCCACAGGCGTTGAATCAATAACTTGGCGGTGAATGTAACAGGCACTAACCATCCAGGCGGGTCATAAATGCGAGCAAGTTTAGACAATATCAACCGCTTGGTAGCCGGTAATTTATTGGAACAGAACCGGTAAGAGAAGGCATCGGTATCGGCAGACCATATTAACCCTAGAATGGTGGGCTCATCAGTCGTGTCAAAATCAAAGGCGTGGGGTCCGATACGACAATGGTCGGCGGGCAAATTGGCGAGGATATCGGGATGATTGGCGGCCCATTTTCTTAGTTCAAATCCCCCGGCGTGCAAAAGAGCTATTAAATTATCCCTTAACTGAATGGTTTCGGCGAGTGAGGAGGCTCCGGTGATTATATCGTCCACATAGGTGTCATCGCGTAGAACCGGGGCGGCACTAGGGAAACGGTCCCCTTCATCTTGAGCTAATTGGTGAAGTGTCCGAATGGCTAGGTATGGAGAAGAACTAACCCCGTAAGTGACCGTGCGGAGGCGGTAAGAGCGCACAGGCTCTTCGGGTGAAAAACGCCATATGATTCTTTGAAGGTCTTGGTGTTCCGGGGGAACTAAAATTTGGCGATACATTTGCCTAATGTCCGCGGTGAATATATATCGGTGAGTACGTGAGCGGGTGATAAGGGTAACAATGTCCGTTTGAAGCTTGGGCCCGGTGTAAGAAATGTCATTGAGGGATTTTCCATTAGATGATTGTGACGAAGCGTTGAATACCACCCTAATTTTAGACGGAGGGTCATCAGGTCGGTGAACAGGGTGATGAGGAAGATAATAGGTGGCACCGCGGGCGTCATCAGGATCCGGAACTAAGGACATATGGCCGAGGTCAAGATATTCGCGCATAAAGGCGACATAGGCCTCCCGGAGAATAGGTTCGCGTTGGAGGCGGGCTTCGAGACGGTGAAATTGTTTTAGAGCTCGGTAATAAGATTCCCCTATATCAACAGATTTTAGTGGTAGAGGAATGATGTAGCGACCCTCAGGGTTCCGGGAGACGGATCTTAGAAATAGATCCTCACACAACTGTTCTTCAGCAGAGAACTTGGGGGAAATGGCGGACACTTCTTCGAGATCCCAGAATTTTTTCAACTCTTTATTGAGTTGGAGGTTGGTGAGCGCATTAAAGGCTCTTAGTGCTTCTGGAGGACTGGGAATTGCAGGAGAGAGATCTTTGGCAAGTGAAGTAGTCAGGCTATCAGCCTTGGGTGCAGGCGGAAAATGATGAGAACGGCGGCGAGGAGGTGGGCGATAGGTCTTACCTTCGTTGTCGATCACGTCTTTCGACCATGTAATACGGCGCTGATTGGCTGGGGGGCGACAGTTCCCCATGATACACCAGCCAAATACAGTTTCAAGGGCGATGGGTCCGCCCTGAGATACGGGAGCGATACCCAGAATGATGAGGGGAAGGACGTCTATACCTAACAGGAGGTCAATCTCCCCTGGTTGACACAAGGAAGGGTCGGCGAGTGGCAACTGGGTAATATGCGGCCAAGGGGACAAATCTACGTGCGAAGTAGGAAGAGTGTCGGTTATTTTCTTAATAACAAAGAGCCGTACCCTAAGTGACAAGGAGTTCGGGACTTCTAGGGAGGCGGTAGTATACCCTGGGCAAGAAATGTTTGAAGGGCCCCCAAGAACATTAACTCCGACGGGCGAGGGTGTGACAGGCAGCCCTAGGCGAGAGGCGGAATCGGCGGTGATGAAGCTTACCTGGCTTCCGGAGTCAAGAAGGGCGCGGAGAAGCTTGGGAGGATAAATAGGACGTCGAACCGCAATCTGCGCAGTTGGAAGGAGAGCAGGCGAAAAATTCCCAAAGGAACCTAATAACGTTAACGGCGGAAAGGAGTTGGTGCTTACATCAGGGCGAGCGGCACTGGCGAATAGGACAGCGGCTGGGAGACGGCGCAGAAGCATGGTGGTTGAATGGCGCGTCACTCCTACTCGATGAGCGGTGGACAGGGTTAGCAATGGTTATCGACGAGGGTTGATCATCTGGGCGAGCAGGAGCGAGAGCGGGAGTGTCGGCGGCGGTAGGTAGTCAATTATCGTGACCGGCGGCCCCTAATGTAGGTGATCGGCGAGCAGGTGAGGTTCCATGCGGTGGAGAAGGCCCCCTCGAAGATTCATTGTGATAGGGGCGGAAGGACCCCCCCGGATGGTGATAAGAAACGGGGGCAGCGAACGGCGAAGGCGGCGAATTTTCATAGGACCTTCGGGCATGATCATGGGAATTAGGCGAACGTCTTTGTGAGCCCCGTGGAGGAGATGGCGGTGCCGCGTGGAACACCGGTAGAGGCGGCGAGGAGCGAGGTCCTTGCGAACGGACCGGGGGGCGTTGGGCCGAATAGCGGCGCGGCTGAGAAGTTCGGACGGTGGGAGAAGCTGGCCGGGGTGAACTAGGCGGAGAGCGCGGACCCGCCTCTGGGCGCGAGGATTCCGAAAACCCCCTATGTAACAAAGTATGATGAAATTCCTGACAGTTATGACAGCGCTGGCTAGACTGACATTGATGTTGTGAATGGGCCCCCAAACAGTTATAACATAGCCCTGATCGGCGAATAAATTGTAATCGGTCCCGGCCGGAGAGTTCCTTGAATTCACGACAGTGGTAGATGTTATGGGCCTCTCGACAGTAAGGACATTGAATACTGGAGGCGAAGGCACGCGCTACGCGATTGACAGGGCGCGGTGGTTGGCGAATAGGCGAAGCTTCCCGTTTCCTAGGGGGAGGTGATCCGGAAACGGAAGTGGACGCTATTTGGAGACGGTTGATGTAACCCAACAAATCGGTGAGGGTAGGAAAGTCTTCGGGATGGTGAAATTTGAATTCCTTCTGCGTGACCGGATCTAGACTGCGGAACGCCATGAAATATAATAAATAATCGCTTAGATTCGGAATAGCCATTGATTTTAATTGTTGCCCCAATTCAGAATAGATCTTTAAATATTTCTCAAGAGCTTCGGGAGATGGGCGTGAAATCGGCGGGAAATTCAACATATCCGTCAGGATACGGGCGGCGAGAGTCGATGCGTTATCGTAACGCTTGGTCAATGCGTCCCAGGCAATAGCATAATTGGAATCTAAATTGTCTAAATGACCTATGACGGATAGAGCCTCGCCCGATAGACAACTCTTTAAATAAGTAAGCTTCATCCCATCACTTAAACTATCATTATGGTGAACGATAGGGAGGTAAGTAGTTTTAAAAATTTGGAATTGAGAAATATCCCCGTTAAAAGTGGGCAAATTGAGTAAGGGAAGTCGCATTTCCGTGAACCGGTGAGCTGAGGGAGGAACTGGTGACGCGGATGCCGATCGGTCAGGCACTCTAGACTCTAATTCTATGATATCGAATTGCGCTTTTATGAATTGTTCCTCCACATCTTCGGGAACCCCTTGATCTAAATTGAAACATTCCTCGACAAGGGAGTTGAAAGTTACTCGCATCTCTTCTATTAATTGATTTAATTTTTTAATGAAAACCTTTGATACTTGGAAATCCCGGCGATCCAATGCCTCTTTACATTTTTCGGAAAAGGTAAAAAATTGTTCTAATGATTTTATCAGAATGGCCTTACGGGCACTCACCCCTAAATTATTTGATTTACGGCGATTTCCCATGATTACAATTACAATATACAAAAGAAAACGGGGTGCTGAAAAGAATTACAATGTTAGAGATAATATAAGAATTAAAGTAATAAAAATGATGATAATAGTAACAATAGAAAATAATAGAGCTAAGAAGAGTGAGAACTTATCTTAATACTCAGAACACAATGACTCACAAAAGAAACAGAACAGCAATGATGATTCAGCTTTACCAGGAATGACTCTAGACAATGGCGAAACAAGTTTTCTGAAATGTAAACAAGTCTCTCAGCGGTTAAATAATATTTAATTTTATTAATTAAATTCCCGGGTTTCGGCACCAAAATGTTCAATAGGGCGTTAATATTAAAAATAATGATGAAGGAGAATGACAAAAAAAGAAGAGCGGTGAAATTACAGAGAGAGAAAAACAAAACTTTTATTCTTAAGGAAAAATACAATTAATAAACAGCTCGAGCATTAGATAAAATGAAATAAAATAAAGCTGAACCATATGACACTTCTAATAACAACAATAACTTAAAAGGTTATGAATGAATAAAGATGAAGAAAAAAAAAAAGAAACTAGAATTCTTGAAATTAAATGAAACTTTACTAACAATTTTACAATGAATTAAGGCCTTAGAGCATGTTAAGAAATGATCATGAAACATTTAAGAAAATTAAACAGAGATAAAGAAAACCAGACTAATTGACAGAGCTCTGTATTCTAATCCACTCCAGGTGATTAAAATAAATAGCTATTAAATACGGCGAACAAACCCACTAGTGTTTCTGAAGGCGAACTTAACTTCCGGTGAACTGAAACTCATAGAGATATGCTTGGGTTGCACAATCTCCAACGTTGACCTCTCTTCTGCTCTGAGTCAATTCTTTGAAGAAAAATGGCAATTGCATATAGTAAGATCTTACTTACGTGGTCGACTCGCAATCTGACCAAAGATAACACCTGCGTCGTGATGGCGGCCGGTGGCAGGATGATTGAGAGATGGAGATCTTAACGTGACGGCGGTCGACAGCAGAGTGAGTCGGAGTGGGGAGGACGCACGTGGCGGTAGACATCCGACAGCTGATTTTCATAGCCTTCTTAACTTGCACTTAAGCTACGCACTTACAATAAGTTAGGAGGCATTGGATGGCGGGAAACATTGTTTTTAAATTCAAACAGTCTGAGACTGAACAATAAGTGAATATTTCTCTTCACTATAAAACAATAACAATGTTCCAATTTGATTTTTGATTACTAAAGAAAATCAGTGTTGAGAGAATTTTATAACTGAATACTTCAAATTACACTTTGAGTGCTTGAGTTTTCACTTCAAAGTTCTAAATTAGGTTAAAATTAGTTTTTCATCATTTATAACTGGTCAATAAATTAATTAATAACTAAAAATAATAAACAAAAAATAGGTATTGACCATATCTTCACTTCCATATTATATTTTATTCTTAACCTCTCATATAGATCCAATGTTTTCCTGGAAAATTGTTAAACCTGAGAACCAGAAATAACTGCGTAATTGGAAGGGAAAAGGCCCGAAAAATCTTTCGATTCCATATAATACCTTTCAGTATTCATTTTCTACATATTAATTTAATATTGTTGCTGAAAGTTAAAATAAAAGCGAGCTTAAAAGGTTTCCTGCGACTATTTATAAATTTATAAATCGTTAATTGTTATTCCTTGATAATGTTGTTAAGTTGATCAGTCATGTATGAATTATTTATCTTTCCCAAGCTGTGCAAAGAAACACCACAATGATTGTTTCGAAGTTTTCCTCAATAGCAGTGTAACTTCACATATAGGGACAGAAAAGGAATTTCATACCATCATCGTTTTGATATTCAAAATTACTAGAAAATTTGCCGGAACCCAATCGTATATTGTATAAAAAAAACAAAAAATGTTAACCATTCCACCACATCCAAATAACTTTTATTTACTTGACTCTTACTCTACTATTCAGATTCAATGTTGTATAGATACAGTCAAACCTGGTTAAGTGGGACCTGGTTAAGTGGAATACCTCTCTAAGTGGTACAAAACTTGTCCCATCACTTTCCCCTTAAATAAACTCTATAACTGGAATGTTTTCACCTGTATAAGTGGAATCAATTTTCGGGAGTTACCTCTATAAGTGGGATGATTTTTGTATTCGCCTCTGTAAGTGGAATCCACATTTCTAAGAAAACGTTAAGGGTTATCCTGTTCAGCCACAGGATTGGGAAAATGTGATAGGAGATACCAATGAGAAGTTTCCAATATTCAAACAGTATGCCCACATGAATAATGAAATTATAACAGCAGGAGAGCTGAATGATGAAGAAATCCTTGAAAAATCTAAAACACCAGACGGAAATGAAAATTCAGAAGAGCCAGGGAGGCTACCAATCATGAAAAAATAAATACTATTGAGAAGTTGCAGAATTTTATTGAAATAAATAGAGGAGCTGAAGATGAAATATTTGATAAATTAAATGACATAGAAAAAAACATTTTTAAGTGTCGAAGTGAAGTGCAGAAAAAAAAGTGATTACTTTCATTAATACATTTTCGCATAATTATCTTGTAATCTGCATTATTTTATCTTCACATTACACAAAATATGAAATAATTGTATCAATATTTTATGTATTTATGGTTTTTAAGTGTTTACAGTACACACCGTATACACAATTTTTTTTATAAAAATTACAACTACAATTTGTCTGAAAACCTCTTTTAATGGTACATGACCCCTTAATAAGGTACCTCCACTTATTTAAGTGGAATACCTCTGTAAGAGTAATTAAAATCCGGTCACCAAGAATTTCCAGTTATCCAGGTTCGACTTATTATATTAATTTTCACAGTGAGTTTACTTTTTAAGATTAATGAAATTAATAATAAATAAAAATATATGCAATTACTTGATCTACTAAGTGGAGTAACCCAGGCTTATAAGTAGTTTTAAAAAAATACGTTATACTTACATGTTTTTTTAATATTTAAAGAAATCAAATTAAACCGTTTTTGAAAAGTAAACATTATCTATTTCATTTAGAATATTTCTGAGTTAAACAGGGTTATCTTAATCAGCCTTTCAATGAAGAAAGGGCAGAAGAGGTCTCATAAAAAATTGAAGACGTAGACTAATGAAGGAGGTAAGCTTAGCGAAGACGGCCTGCTAAAATCCTCAGTTAAACGTCGGTTGAAATTTTATTAATAAACCGCTACGAGCTCCTTCAATTCGATGGCTTCTTATGATATAGCTATTATCTTTAGGGCTATTTTCTTCTCTGGATTCAATATCATGCTAATATTTTCAATAAAGGTCCCCTCTGTTTTTTGGCTTATAGCTAGCTGGCTCCCTTCTCTCGATCTCTTAACTCCTATTCATTGAAAAACAGTAGCATTTTTTGTTTTAATTATCTAAGAAAAATATTATATGCTTGAATAAGAAATTTCTGACGATCAGCCAAAGTTTAGGTTTTTAAAAATAAAATAAAATATATGTATAATAATCTTGGTTTAAGAAATATTTATAGCAATAGTGACTTACTAGAACTGGGAGAACTAGCATATTCTTTGGTTCCGAAAAAAATACGTTTTCACCATCCAAAATATTATATTAACATTTTTTCCAGACCTTTCTGTCCAGAGCTGGATTCAGAGTGAGGCAATGTGCTACCATGTCTTCTTGAACTTGATAAATTTAGGAAATTCTTGGGCAGCGTCTCCTTTTAGGGGATAGTATCTTCACTGGGCATTCATTTTCAGTACTCTTGCATAATATATTCTGTCTCTACTTAATAATATATTTCAACCGACTTGTAGTTTTCCATTCTGAATTTCCCCAGTTTCCATCTTTTATTGATCTTTTATAATACACCATTAGGAGCGGGGTAGCTCACTGGTAAGGCAATAGATTGCTGTGCTCAAGGTCCCGAGTTCGATACTGGCTCGGCTCAGGATATCTTAATTATTCTGCCACAGTTAGTCTCGTGGGCCGGGAGACCATCCTGGGGCAAACCCAGCCTCTATAAAGGTGGGTACCCTTAATTGAAAAATTAAGGGGGAAAAACCTGGCGGTTGAGCGTGATCACGGTCAAATCACCTCCTTGCACGACCGCTAACCAAGAAACAGTGCTCTTCCTTACATAGTACTGAACCCAACACCCTTCATGGGTTGTAGTAGTACAGGTTTTTTTTTTTGTTTTTTTTTTTTATTATTATTTTTTTTTAATACACCATTACATGCATAAGAATCGCATTAAAATTTTTTTTTTCTATTTATTGAATTATTTTAACATGGATATTGTAAATCCAAAGTTACTAAGTTCAATATGTTGTCTTTTTCTCTTCTGTAATCACAATTATAATGGTGATATGTATAATTAATGAAATGTACGTCGCATTAAAATAAACTTTTGTTAGAAATAGTTTGATTATTTGTTTCATCAATTTTAATTTTCTATTGTATCTTGTGATAGTCTATTAAAATAATTTCAATTCATCAATATTCAATTTAGGTAACTCTCTATTCAGACATCATATTTATCCGTAATTTTCTCAAATTCACTTTCTTTATTTAAAGACGCTAAAAATAACATTATAAAAGGTATAATTGAAGGCCAATAAGTAAAAATAACCGTTGAATTATGATTATTTATGGTTATATACGGTATTAGTTTTAAAGGTTTGCTACTTTTTTTGGATATATTTTTCCTTTGAATTAAGAGTATTTTTTGATGTTTGGAATGCATCAAGGATTTACCTAAGTTGTTTTAAAATAATCTGATGTTGGACATTTGTTTGCGGTCTTATGTCACTTTCACCCAGATATTATTTTTTTTGAGAATAATTAAACAATATTTGTTTTCATTATTTTAGCTGTTGGTCCTTTTGTTTTTTTAATTAAATATTTTATTGAGTATATTTTTATTTTTTACTAAATTCCGAGTGCGGTTCTCTGCCCCACTTTCTGGTATTTTTTTATTGTGAACTGTTTTATCCTTTTTTATCTGTGGAGGACTCAGTTTGACATAGAATATATATAAAGTACGAGAATCTTTTTTAAAATCAAGGCCTTATCTATGTAAACTGCAGAGGTCACTGAAACTGGGTTAGAGTCACCACCACGATTCCAAGCGCAGCGCACTAACTCGAATTTACATAAATGTTTTTTTTTTTTTTAGAAATTCGACCACTCTTATTTTATCAATGTTGTATGCAGTTCTGGTTTTATTTAAGCTATTAAATGTTTTCCATTAAAGTTAAATTTCATAGCAAATTAAATTTTTTTAACAGCTCAAAGCCGCCTCCGGTCACTATCGGACCTTTATTTACACATTCGGACCAACATACTAAGGGGTTGGTCAACCTAAATATTTATTTTCTCCTTTAGCGTTAACCTAAGAATTTTTATCTAATAAAGAAAGACAAACCGCAACTTGTCCTTATTTAACTGTACATGTTCTAATTGATTGCAATATTGTTCTTCCAAAGATCTCTGTGAAATACTAAGAGGACAGGTAACTCATAAATTTTCTCAAAAATATTAACACATACATTAAATAATCTAATGCCCGCTTCGGCATGAAAATTTAGGCTGTGTGGTATAAATATGGTTAAAGCACCTCAAAAAATAAACATATATAAAATAGTTAATCAGATGCTTTACAATGCATTTGTACCGCATTGGTTCGAGACTAATTAACGTTTTTTAGATTAACATAATCTTAGAACAAAAGTATTAGCAATATTTCAGGTTGGATTTTACATTGCCTAACTAAAATATGTAACTTAAAAAAATAATTAATTAATAAATCTTTGAAAAGTTTTATGAATGTTTGGTTATATATTACATAAACTATGTAAATCAATTTTTAAATAATGAAGTGAAAAAAAAACTGAATCCAACATATTTGGCTGAGAGAATTGTATTTAGCTAGGTGGATACATATTCAGTCCCCAAAGAGACCTTATGAAAATTTCAGAAATAAAATCCTTCTAATTTTATTTTTTTCAGTTTATTTATTTTTTACTTTCACTTACCTATATATGAAATATATAGTAAGTGGAAGTATTGCGATCGTGAAAAATTTCGACTTCCGGTTTTCAACGGAAATACACGTTTTGGGACCCCCTGAGTCGAAATAACCAAGTCCCGCGAAATGGTCTGTGTGTGTGTGTGTGTGTGTGTGTGTGTGTGTGTGTGTGTGTGTGTGTGTGTGTGTGTGTGTGTGTGTCTGTGTGTGTGTGTGTGTGTGTGTGTCTGTGTGTGTGTGTCTGTGTGTGTGTGTGTGTGTGTGTGTGTGTGTGTGTGTGTGTGTGTGTGAACAGACTAGTTTAAAAAACTATAAACCGTGGGAACCTGAAATTGGGTATTTAGTGTATGTGTATATGCCCGCGATGTGACAGCAAAAATTTCATCAAAATTGCTCAAAGGGAGGGGGTACTTTATTTAATAACTTTTTAAGTTTTCTTCGATTTTCTCAAAAACGGCTCTAACGATTTTGATTAAACTGAGTATTTGATCTATTTATATGCCCGAGATACGACTGCAAAAATTTCATCAAAATTGATTAACCGGAGGGGGGACTTTACTTAATAAATTTTGTATCATTTTCACGTGGTTTTTTTATTTACTCAAAAACGGCTTTAACGATTTTGATCAAACTGGGTATATGATGTATGTATATGCCCGAGATACGACTGTAAAAATTTCATCAAAATTGATCAACCGGAGGGGGGACTTTACTTAATAAATTTTGTACCAATTTCACGTGTACATATTTTTTATTTACTCAAAAACGGCTTTAACGATTTTCAAAAAAATGGGTATTTGATGTATGTATATACCAAATATGTAAAAGCCAACATTTCATCAAAATTGGTCCAACTGAGGGGGCACTTTATTTCATGACTTTTTTCCAATTTTTACCTTTTTTTCGATTATCTCAAAAACGGCTTTAACGATTTTTATCAAATCCGTCATGTTTAATGAAAATTAGGTGTTCTTTATTATCAGGTAAGCTTTATCATTATTAAAATGTTCTGAGGGGGCTTTTTTTTTGGGGGGGGGGGCCTTTTTTGTTTGTATGTATCTTTCTTGTAAAGTACCTTTGTTTTTGTTTACATGGAGAAATTAACTGTCTCTCGTTACGCCTAAAAATAAGAAATTGCTAAATATGAGATATGATAAAAATAAAGAAAACCATAAAGAGGAGAAAAAAGAAAAATATTCAGTCAATTCATAAAACTCGTTGAGCCCACGCATGCGGAGTACGCCTTTAATGACAGACCATTGTTCATAATTAAAGCCGTTCTGTTCATTTGAGAAGTGGCAATTAACAAAACGCATTAATTTCTAATCTAAGTAAGTTGGTAAGTGAAAGTTGTGTGTTGCGAGCACGCACCAGATTTTTTAATCCATATTTCCTTTCCTAATTCATGTCTATCATATTTAGTATTGTCCTTTTCCCGTCCCTTTTTATATAAATGTATATTTTCCCATATTTATTTCTAGGATTTCGATGTACTACTTGGTTGAATGGAGTTTAATTGAAATCAACTCCGATTCCTAGGATTTTTCGATATTTATTCTTGCTGTCATTTTTCTTTTTTAATACTCAATTGGATATTCTTTTTCCCTTTTCGAAACAAAAATACTATACCCCAGGATTGATTTTATATTATTCTGTAACAGTAATATGGTAAAGAAATTCTGCATATTTGCTTCCATGTACATTGTATCTGCATTAATGTATGTATAATTTTCTACGTCAGAAAAAAAAATGAAAGCTCAAATTATCAACCAACATACAAAAAGTAACTACAAGTGATAATACAGTTACACAAAATTAACTTTTTCTCATTCTTAAAGAAAACCTTTTTAATTTTATATCTTATTATTAAATCTTAGTCCGAGATAGAATATTCCAGAAGGACGTAGAGAATTCTCTTAACATCCAGAACATAAGATTACGTACTAGTAATACAGTGACGTAACTGTTCCAAAAGAAGTCTAAAACTTTTTTATTGTCACAGACAAATTCATATGATTTTGTTTCACTTAACAATATCATATGTTTACTACTTTCCCTACTTACCTCTATTCTAACAAAATAATTATAAATTACGTTAACGTAATAACAATATAATAATTCAATCATTTCGTCATGCCAATGTGTTTTTTCTATATTGTTAATGAGAACCCAAGTTTATTAAAAATTATATTTCCTGATAGTTGGAAGGTAACGAATCTTACTTGTCGTGATTCAATAAGTTTTTCTTATATATATTAGTAAATAAAACCCTTCATAATTTGAATTTATTAGATATTTCCATAGCTCAGTTTACGATTTTTCGAACCATTACGATCTTTTATAAGGATTTGGATAAAGTAACAAAAGATCAGCGCTAATTTCATAAATTATTACGTTTTGCTTACATTAATACAGGTTCATAAAACTTTACAACTGAAAGAGTTCCATCGCTTTGGCTATTACTAATTTTTTTTTAAATCAAAATGTGTCGACAATTCTATCTGTTAGTTGTGAAAATATATTGGCGTCGAAAATACAATTTATTACTTGTTATATTTCATTTTATAAATGATCAGAGCTAATGAAGATTTAATTTGGAAATTTAGTAAAAAAATCAAACTTCTTAAAAAATCCACCAGCTTTTGATGTTAAAATATTAATTGAATAAATGATGACAATTATTGTTATTCATTTTAAACACTTCACACTTAATGGTTAACCATGTTTGAACACTTAGTGCTTAAAAGCTTTAAACGCTTAAAATTTATTATTATTTATGTAAAACACTTATTGACATTAATTTTTATTTGACCATTACATATTATTATTATTTCTAATCGATTACTGATGCTTCAAGTGTTTTGATGAGATTCCATTAAAACTGCACAGGGGGGGGGGGGGCGTTCATTATGAACCTTTATCAAGCTTTTTTTTTTCTTTTTTTTCTTTTTTTTTTTTAAACCCTTCCTCCCATCCCCTTGGCTGTTTATTCGCGGTAGTTTTTCCTTATCTAGGCATCATAAAGTCGGGGCTTGCCTCCGCATTTCCTTCCTCGTTTAAAGAAATTTCAATTCCACTGTTTGTTCTTTTTCCCCCCTTCTCCCCCGCCCATCCACGCGCTAATTGTAATTATCAGCTACATTTATTTTTATGACTCACTTATATTCTTTTATAGGGATGCAAATGTTCTTCGAATTAAAATTTCATTGCATATTTTATATTTATTGTTAATATACCTACTGTTAATTAAATAACATTTCTTTTGTATTTAGTTATAAATTTGTTGTCTATTATTAAGAATATGGGCAACCTGGTTCAAGAATGCTTAACCTGTTCAATTTTAACGATAAGGAAAACAACAAACAAAAGAAGAGCCCTCTGCAGTTCTGATGTTAGCTGTTTCTTGATAGTATAGTGAGTTCTATGCCCGGTCGTTGTGACTCGTCTCCACTCGAATAAAGAGTGGCACGTACTCGGGGTCCATTCGGACCTCGTTGTTTTCAAAAACGGGTGGTCCCCAATCCAATGGAGACTTAGCTTAATTTTGATTACCTATTGCAAACGCCTTAGCCAACTAGATTGAATAGCCAACTGATGGCCAGTAACTACTTATATGCATATAAAAGTTTTATATGTAGTTAATAAAGTTTTAGCGCCATATAGATAGATAAATAGATCTAATTATTTATTACCGGAATTTTCCTACAGCAGTGAAATGTAACTACCCTAAGCTATTTCATCCATTTTTTTTAATACTTTTTTACAATCAAAATTTTCGTTACCAAAGAACAAAACAAAAAAAAAGTTTCATATTTACACATCTAGTATGTATTCTTATTATTATTTTTAGTTGCCTTAGTCTGAATGAGTTGAATTGAAATTCATATTACAAATTAAAATATCTTAAAACCTACTTAATGCATAAGTAACAACTGGTGATAATAGTACATTTTCGCATGAAAGTAATTTTATGATATTAAAAAGTAATTAATGTTTATTTCATTATTTATTACCACTTCATTTCTCGACAAGAGTTCTCGCGTTTTATCTTTGAGATATATAGTCTTTCATTTATTAAGTTTCTTTGCTGGTGCCACGAAAAAAAATAAAATTCGGGAGAAAAAGATACAATTTTTTTAATAAACATCTTTATTTTAATACACTTCAAATTTTAATAATCTTCTTTAAATAAAGCGTAGCAAGACGGCGTATTGGGCAGCCGCGTTAGGAAATATGCGTTACCAATGACAACCAATGTATGATTGGGAACCCGAAGATAGCCAGTTCGAAACCCGGACTCAGGGACATTTAATAATTAATTTAGGCATTAACCACCTACCCTATTCCCTGGGCCGGGAAACCCAGTATAGCCTAAACAGTTAGAAAGGGGAGGACCAAAAAAAAAAAAAAGAATTTAAAATGGTTGAAAATTAGAAATTAAAATTATTGAAAATTAAAATTATTCAGCAATTGATATTAGAAATGTATAGCATATTATGTATATTATAGGCCGATATATGTACCGCGCTGTATATCTGAGAAACAAAGATGATCTTTTAAATTTTAAATTAGAAAAATTGTGGGTAACATTTATTATATATTGCAACCTTTATTTGTATATGTTACTTTATACAAATCAATAAAGCAATAATCAGTTTCAATAACAGAAAAAATTACTTATTAATCGAAACTTGCATATTCTCTCAGAAAGGGGCGAAATTTGTAGTATCCATGCAAAATCCAATAGTACTGTTAAATCATTGAGGAGGAGAGTACTGGTCGGAACCGAAATATAACTTCCTTCGTCTGTTTAAGATACTAATTGTCTTCATCTCTTAAGAGGATAGCTAACTATTTGGACTAATAATTACTTGGCTACCTATCCCGCCGAGTAAGAGGAATAAGATAAAAAAAACTCGCACATTCAGCAGTATTTTAATTCGTTAGGAAAAGAGGATTTAAAGTCGGATTTCAGGAATAAAATAATTTCCTAAAGACAGCCAGAGGATAAATGGCCTCAGGAGTGGGAAGGGGAATTCTCAGGCCGTGGGGTATTAACACGTTGAGACTAAGATAACGGAGATAAAGTGGCGTCATTATACAAATACGGTTTATAAATATTAAGCAGAGGGTGGTGTGGCTGGCAATGGGATGACCCTAATAGGGGGGGTGTCCGCATCGGAATTGCTAATCGCACAACCTGGCCCAAAGTTTACCATATCCGTACTATCTTCAATATCGCTTTTCTATCGGTTGATTGCCGATTTTTATCGAGTTCAAGATCGAAACGCCATCCGCTCCTACCCTACTTCATACAAATACTGAATTTTTATAACATACTCAGTCCCTTATCACGATGATTGGCTCGCTCTTGGTAGTGTTGTCGCGCACCTATCTAGTCTCGTATGGTAATATATATTTATCGATTTAGCCGAAGAGATCCCGGCATATTTTTAAAAGATTTTGAAAATTTTAATGTTTCTGTTTGTTTGTTTATTAATTGTTACTTTATTTTAGCGTTGTATACTGCTTGCATTATTTATTTATTTATTTATTTCAATGCAAAATAAAACAAGCTTCAGTCTCAAAAATCGCTTATATTGTCTATATATAGAGTGGTTGACGTTTCGGACATTTTGTCTGTATTGATCACCTTGTCCGAAACGCCACGACTCTGTAGACTATAAAAGCAATTTGGTCACTTCTTGCTGCAATGGCTTATCGGATGATGCTACAGTGGAAGTCTGAAATTTTGGCTATCTAGGTGTAATAAGGATATGGATCTTTAAGGGGTACCTGTATCTTACAGGATCGCGACATTCATTTTAAGTGCCATTCGAAGGCGGTATAAACAAGTTTTTTTTACTCCGTTTAAAAAGTCCTATGGCTATCTAGCGGGGTACGAACCTAGAACCTTCTTGATAGTAGTTTGCTAGGCTAACCTCCACACTTTTTTTTTTTTTTTTTTTTTTTGGTTGAAGTTAATTTTTATGAAAGATCTTGATAGTTTGATGAAAGATAAATTATTACGAGCCTCTTAAGTCTCCTTCGCCTCTAAATGTGTATGTACTTTAAAGATAGGATTTTTTTTTTCAATTGTGGCCATATGTTCTTATTTTCTATCCAATGAATAATTAAATATAGGGAATATTGGCAAAATTTCAGCCCAACCATCCGCGAGTTATTTATTGCTCAGGTTCTGAGTTTGAACTTTCCGTTAGGGCTATATTCTGCTGAACAGCAGATCGTTCCTGGGTTTTCAAAGTACAATTTTATTTAAATTTAATTTTTTATTATTCTCTTCGTGGAAGCTAAGATGATATGTTTTTTCTATATCTCTACCAGTCGCGTAATCCATCCTATAAATTGTCAAGACTTTTCTATAAATTGTCAAACGGCCTTGTAATGCCTTAGTAATGTTTTGTGGTGCTGTCTCAAATCCTTTTTACATTGCTGTATTATGCCCTGCTGTGTTTTACTGTTGGATTTCGGAACCCTACATGGGACTAAAATTATAAGAGGAGACTAATAAAGATTTAAGGAATAAATAATTTAAGTAAAGTTCAATCCTTGAATCAGGAATTCATATACGTTACTAGCCCAAGATGTTAAATTAGCCTTTCTGTTCTGGATTAATTAGTAAAACGCTTTGAGGATCAGCAGTTGATTTCTAGCCTTGTTAGTATATTCAACTGCTATCCTAATTATCATATTGAAACATTAGAAATATTGTGAGCAGGGAATGAAATGTAGGGAATATTTCACTCCCCCCTGTATCAGGGGAGAGCGTCATCATAAATTATATTAATGAATCACACAAAACTGAAAATCAACGGTAAAATGGCTTATAACGTTACTTAGTTGTCCTTGCAGCACTACCAGTGCCCTAAAAACATATCCGTTCAAAAGCGGGTTTGAAAAGTCGGACCCCCACCCCTGTCTTCACCATATGCCCGCATACCCGTAAAATGTATTATATTTACGCCACTGCTTGTGTGATTGTCGACAGTTCGTTTTCGGGGTCATGACGGGGTCAATGCCTCGGCAATGTCTCCCCTGCGTGACGTGGCCCAAGCTGCAGTTAATTCCATCGTTCTGCTCCTATTGACAAACATTGCCGTGTTCTTGGCATTTAGCTGTTATCGCCTTTTACAACTGTATAAGTACAGATTCCCTTTAAGGTTTTTTACTTTTTTTGATTTCTTTCGAAGATGGTAAAACTCCATGTATTCATAAAAAATACCAAAAATTTCATCAAAATTGGTCAAACGGAGGGGGCACTTTATTTAATAAGTATTGTCTCATTTTGAAGTTTTTTTTTTATTTTCTTAAAAACAGCTGTAACTGTTTTGATCCAACTGAGTATTTGATATGTGTAAATGCCTGCGATGTGACAGCCAAAATTATAAATATCCCGTATTATCACTGATGAAAATAAAAACTTTTATTTAACAATAAAAAAAAAATATTTTACTTTAGAGAGTAAATACGCGATGCTCAAATTACTTAAAGCATTTAAGATGTGAAAAAATATTGTATAAGATAATCATTAATTAATTATATTTTAGATTAGAAACTTTAGTTCCCTAATATATTTCTGAAGGCAGTATAAAGTGATTTTAGAGGAACAGTAATCATTTCCAGAAAGCCATAAGAGAAAAACTTTACTACGAGTCGTAAATACACCTCTTATCGAAGGGGTCACCTGTGCTGTAGTGGTTAGCATGGCAACCTACAATACTAAAGGTCGCGGGTTCGCGACCTGCGGTGGCCCTAGGATTTTTTAATGGGAGTAAAAAATCCTTAGCCATGCCGTCCCTCGGATAGGACGTAAAATGGAGGTCCCGAGCCTGTACGATGGCAGGTACTCGTTAAAGATCCCTATTCAAATTAAACCTGAATTGACAAAATTTAGGACTCCCACAGTAGCATCGTCCGATTAGCTTCAGTAGCATGAAGGGACGTTAAACAAACAAACCTCTTATCGATTCACCTCCACGATATATTTTACAAAAAGCAAATCGCTGTAAAAAACAACCAAGCTGTAAAAAAAAAACTGACTGTTGTTAAAATTAGGTCCCTTAAAAAAAGAAATGAGCATAATGAATGAATGAAAAATACTGAGAACTTTCAAGTTTTGCATTACAGTTACATTATAACTTATGGACATATACATATACAAGCATAAAAATGTGGCGTTACATATTATCGAAACACGTCGATTTCTAATCTGTGTTCGTAAGTGAAAGTTGTGTGTTGCGCGCATCGCAGCAGATTTTTGATTTTTACTTATGAACCGCTTTTGTTGGCTTCTTAAACGATAAATAGAAAATTACCTTGCTTAAAAAAAGATTTGTCTGATTCGGCCTCAAGTTTTAAATATTTTTGAAAATGTATCCAGTATCTCTGTCATTTGGCATGAGCTATCTTGAAACCAGAAAGACATAAAGAGCACGGGCGGTTTAACGGGGTTTAACGGTTTAACGCGCTGCACCCCCAGATTTTTGGAATAATTTTTTTACAGATAAATAATAATGTTTTCTTTTACAATAATTTCAAAAATTAAAAAAAAAATATCTCTCAAATAATCTTGAAGTAACAAACAACAACTAAAGAACAAACTTCACCTTATTAGTCTATTCTACTATGGTTAGTAATAATATAAATGTTACTTCTAACCATGTTAATGAACTGTAACATAAAATAAGAAAGGACATAACTGTTCTCGTTAATTAAAAAAAAATGAACATTTGTTTGATTACGAAAGGGTGATTGTTAGATGAAAGAAATAGGCTACATTTTTAGGCCTAAAAACTGAACATTTATATGTGGCTGTAGCGTTTTAATTTGGTACAAATAACTCATATCTTCCGGTGAGTTCGCACCCCCAGATATAAGACCTAAATCCGCCCATGATAAAGAACCAATTGTTTTTACAATATAATTCTTCACGCCCTCCAAAAATTGTGTGTATTAGCCTAACTAATAGAACTATGTATGCGTACAAGTTATGTTCATTTTTCAGAAAACTGGAATTTCGGCTCCGGCCGTCAGTCTTCTAGAAACCCTGTAAATATCAGACCCAGATAGAGTTCTAGGAGTGCGAACTTACTACTACATCTCTATGTATGAGTATTTTCCCAAGGTTTCTAAAATTAACAAATCATTTCCCTCCTTAGCTGTTTTTAAAAAATGATTTGCCTGAACTATAAAATTGCCTCCTGTGCCTGATCATATGAAAATTATTTTAATGTACGATAAGCGTGTCATTTAAATTCTTTAATTTTTTTTTTTTTTTTTTATAAAATGTTTATTACTTAATACAGTATTTGTTACTACGATGTTGATACCGGAGGAATGACAAGCTGTCAGAGAAGAGGCTCTTGGTATCTGAGGGTAAGTCGTTAACTAAGAAGGAGGAAGGGGGGGGGGGGTAAGTCACAATTCCCATCACCCTGTGACTGATTAGCTCTCCATCAATCACGGGCAGTCAAGTACCGATTGTTTGACTCAATCAGCCTCCGTCTGTTCCACAGTTCTCTTAATTGGAGCAGATGTTACTCTTGCCTACCTTATTGCTCCAATGCTCCCTATATTGAAATTTCCACCAATTATTGGTAGTAATCAGGTCACGTCGATCATTTCAGTAGTGGATGACCTGAGTGATTATTGATGATCAGAATACGCATTGTGCATTTAAATAATGAGTTTTTTAAATTATATATTAAACAAATATAAAAATAAGCCTTTCAGTATTAAACTCCGAAATAAATAGAACCCTACTAAACATCAGTTTTTATCCGTCTACTCGTAAGTTGACTCTTTAAGAGGTGATGGATATATTCGGGATAATAGATATCTGCAATTTTCTTCAATTAATACGGAATCTCTTCAACCCAAGTCAAACCTACATTTATATGATTAGCATTGAATCACTTTTTATGAAATAATTTTCACAATATACAGTGTTTTCTAATTTACCGATCATAAATCAAAAGTGTCACTTCGATGGCATGACTTAACAAGTTGTTTGTTGAAGGTTTAACGCGTTAAAACCTTAGGTTCATCAACGCCTGCACTCAACATTTGTTAATCTCTAAAGAAAAAAAAAATACTTAGTAAAATATTATAAGAATATTACAGTCACGCTCACATAACATTAAAAAAAATTAAATTTTCCGAAACAAATTATTTCCATTCAGGAAACGTTGGCTAGGCGCTCATTGATACACTCGCGACACGGATCAGTTTTTGTGAAACGTTAATTAGATAAGAACCGCGCATATTGGGACGCAGAGCATGGCAGAGCAGTTCCCTATCAACAATAAGTATTACAAAAACTGCTCTGCTCTGCGTCTCAATATGCGGTCGGCCTAAATATTGATCTTATTTGTGTGCTTGTTTCATTCACATCGCTTAATGCCAATAAGGCTAAAAGGATGATGCTACAGTGGGATTCTTAAATTTTTCCTATCCAGGTATAATTAGTATGGGAATCTTTGACGAGTACCTGGCATCGTTAAGGCTAGGGACCTTCATTTTACTTTCTACCTCAGGGATGGTATAGCCAAGGATTTGTTACTCCTATTAAAACATCCTAGGGCTTCCACGGGACGCGAACCCACGACCTTCAGTATTGTAGGTTTCTATGCTAGCAACCGCACCACATGAGACCCCTGATCTTTTTTTTTCTTTTCATGATCACTTAAAATGATTATGATAAATTTGATTCTATTACTGATCTACACAAACGAAATCGTGATCGTGATTTAGAGTTTAACTGAAAAACTTTGGAAGGTGATTCTAGTCACAATTTCAAACAAGTAAGTTCATTTCTTGCGTTTTACGATTTCCAATGGAAGAGGATCGAAGTCAATTTCTCATAAAAATTCTAATAATAAAATATAATTTCACATTTTTGAATTAATCGGAGTCACTTATAAATTTTTAAGACTCAATAAATTTAATTTTCATGGTCACAATGTATACTCGATATAGATTCCTGGAAGTCGAGAATCTGTGGACGCTGAGAAAATAATTTGTGAATAACCTCTTATTTATGGAGAAATGCAACGTTTTTTGTCCTCCAGAAAGCCCCTTTCATTAGTCATCGGTGTTAGACCTAGAATTTTATATCTTGAACATTTCAAGCAATAATAGAGATAAGAGATAGTCAACTGTTAATCTTACGATAGGTGAAATAATGGTCAGGATTTGCAGTTTGTGGTTTGTCAAACCACAATGGTCAAACTGCAAATCCTGATCATTATTTCACCTATTTCAAGCAATACTTAATATTTAATAAAATGTGCGATTCCCTTATGAATTCCCAAAAATGGATTTACTCATTTTACAGTTGGAGTCGCATAATGCATCAAATGAACTTATTTGTTTGGAGAATCACCTTTCAAAGTTTTACATTGAAACACTGAATCTTTCTGTATAACAAAATATGATTAAAAAAAAAAAAAAAATGGCTAATAGATACTAAATGGATACTCATGATGAAATATTAGTAATTAACCCAACTCTAGCAGCTTGCAACTTAATATTACAGTACTAACGACTTCCCGAATATTCTGTTTGGCTTTAATCTGAATAGTTACATAAAGGGATGATTCATAAAACAAAATATTAAAAACTTGCCTGTGTAAAAGGTTACAGAATTATTATAAAAAATTAGAAGCCCAAAAATTGAATGGGTAAGGGAAACCCGATAAATTATTAGCGACGCAATATACGTCAAACAGCATATTGTTAATAAAGTGAGGAAAATAAGTTTAATGGCTTCCCACCACCGTCTCTCCCGTTCTTTTTATTGAAAAGCTCTTTCAACCAACTCTTGTCAACTCTGGATGTCGGAAAGTATCGCAATCCCCAAGTTCGGCTTTTTTTTCTTTTCCCTTTTTATTTCTCAAAGGAAATGTTTATTTTAAAACAATACTAGTAAAACAGCAAGACAGTATCTAAATCATTGAAAAATGTCAGCCTGTGTTACTCTTTTATTGTGAGACCCTAATGGAGTGAGCAGGAGGAAGAGAAGAGCTAGAGGGGGATGTTATCCAGATCAGGAGGATAGCATCTGGCAAAGCCAAAAACCTGTCAAGGCGGATTCTATCAAGAATAGCGGAAAGAAACTTAATATATAGAGTCAGCGAAGATTTTTATTTGTTAAATCTGCAAAATATAGGAAGACAAAATCTAGATCTGATGGAAAGTATAGTGCAGTATATACAACCTCATAAAATAGAGCTCCGATGTAATCTATAATCAACGGATCTATATATTTAGGGAACCTGTTTTCAATCGTAGATTGTGAACCCAAAAACAGATTTATTTCTGTTTTATTGTACAAGTCTAAGAATTGCGTGGAACGGTTAGTCGTGTATTGATACGTTTGTTTTTTTATTTATTTGAAGTCAATCTGTAATACTTTAGCTAATCGGAAGAGTCTGAGCCCTAAATTTATGTATTGTTTGTGTATTAGTACATGATAACATGTTTTGGAATGTGCGATGTCCTTTTTAAGGTGGGATCATATCGGACTCTTAATAAAAAACGATCGACTGTAGTCTTAGTCTTGTAATGAACATGGAAGCTTAAGTTTACTTTTCAGTCACTGTGCTGTCAGTGGTAGTTACTGTTTTGTAATTTATAACTTTGTTACTAATTTGACCTTTAATTGTTAGTTTGACATTTTTCTATTATAATTTTAAGTCAATAAAAATTATTTAAACTGATCCGTTTTATAATACGTTTCTTTTATTGTACGTTAAGGGTCTTTTCTACTTTAGAGCCGTCAATTACTTTTTAACTTTTGTTTCTTCTTGGATTATTTTTTAGTTGCTGATCCAATCATAAGGCGCTTACTGAGACCATTTGTATTAATAAGTAGTATTGTCAAAATATGTAATTGAACTATAAATTTAATAGATCTTTTCGGGTTTTAAAAGAAGAAAATGTGATTATATGTCTTCTAGAAAGAGGCGTAACCTGTCGAGCTACAAAGGGGGAAGAAATTTTGGAGGATATAGTTAATTTTTTTTTCTAGGTATTTCAATTGTAATTTGCTGTTTATTTCAGAAATTGGTTAAATATTGCCTTAAAGCAAATATTCTGTTAATATATTTTAATATATCCCAACCATATGTTAGTTGATAGTTACTAATGTAAAGGATTTCATAAAAATCCTTGTCTATGCGGTCACTCGGATAGGAGGTGTAATGGAGGTCCCGAGCCTGTACGATGTCAGGTACTCGTTAAAGATCCGTATCCTAATTATATCTGGATAGGTCAAATTTAGGACTCCCACTGTAGCATCGTCCGATTAGCCTCTTTGGCATAAAACAAACAAACAAGTAAAAAAGACCTACGTTATATTGAAGAATTATTGTGATTTTGCTTTTAGAGGTTTCAGCCTTTCTTACAAGTTATTTTTATTTATCGTTCCCTGCTGGGCAAATATGCTAATAAATAGCCTGAATGTATTCATTACGTTCCGTTGCGTGCGTTAGCAGTTAGCGATTACTCACGCGAAGAGTTCCGGTTCCGCAAGCTGTGCCGAGGGCCCATTGATGCGGCTTGGGGTCCTGAATGAGCGCTGATAGGGCCGCATATCTTGTGTCAATACAGCGCCGCCGGCCAATCCGATTGTGCCGCTTGGTTTCCCTGGAAATGGCTCTCAGGAGCTCCAGGCCACTCCACACCACTTTGCTAATTATATTAAAACCAACAGACTCATATGAGGGGCGTATCTCTAGCACACGACAGCCTGTTAATAATTGTTAATTAATTTGCTTGTGATGTAACTTTAAGGTGGGTTTACACTTTGCTCAAACGCTGGTGGACGGTGTTTGTCTTGAGCTGCTATTTGTTGTTAATTTTGATTGCCAAGAGGCTAAATAAGTTTCATTATATATTTATTCTTTATTTTATCTTATACTTTTTTTAACTAATATCTACTACTCAATTCAAAGAATTACACTTTTTCCAGCAGTTTGGAAATATTTTTAAGTTGTAAAGAAAACCTTAAGCCATTTTAAATTCCTTTTTTTATATTAGTCATCTTCCTTCCTTTTCCAAAGAAATAGTTTAAAAAAAATCTTCTTCATCCTCTGGATTCCCTCCAAATATTGAATAGTGTCCCAAATTATCATTTGGATTTCTGAAAATATCATTCGACAATCTCATCGATCAGTAGACTACATTTCCAGTCGTTTAGAATTAAAATAGAAAAATAAATAAAAAATCGTCCTGTTGTTTCCTTGACATTAGTGATGCTTTTGAAACGGATTGTTTCCATGCTCAAAATTATGCTTCCTCCGACCTAACCGTTCAATACTATTTTCTTACTTGATAGACATATTGTATATGTAAAAGTAGGTCACGAAACTTATAACGTGCAACTGATAAGGGTGGGAGTTCCAGGTAGTGTGTAACGTAATTAATAAGTTAGCGTATTTGAACCATTCCTTTTCAACATTCACACTGCATACAAACCTTAAAAGTATAAGACAGGAGTAACATTAGCGAACAGCTTTACTCTAGAGACAATCCGGATGTTAATTTTAGTTGAACAACCTATAAGTTGCAATGCGCAGAAGTTGCAGAAGTTGCAATGCGCTGGGCCGTGCACATACCAGGATTAGACCGACTAAAGAGCCCAGGGCGGGAGTTAGGTGAATACGAATCAATCAAGAAAAACCTAAACTACGAAGTAGCGATGGAGTGGCTGATGACGCTGGGACCATACTTGGAACTAGAAACTGGAGAGATGGGTTTATAATTCTACTAAACTAAAATACGACCCTGAATACGGACTTACCCTTGAAAACTGTTTACCAACATATAATGAATCTCTACAAACGTTTCGATACTAACATTTACAGACTTGAACAGAGCAACTGCTGATATTCCCATAAATTGGAATTTAAAAAGGCGTTGGATGAAAGATCTTCGTTAAGTAACTCAACTAACTGAAACTGTCCAGGGAAGAGGTACTGCTGAGTGTCATCCTTCCTCAATCTTACATATTATCATTAGATTAGCATACAATCCTGAACATTCACTGATTGTCCACATTTGTTGATAGGTACAAATGACATACTTAGAAAACAGATATCAATTTAAAAAATCTTTCGAATCCTTAAATAATGGTAGGCAAATGTATTAATAATGTGATTTATAATTATAAGTTAATGAAAATTGGGAAGAATAATTAACTATTTTTTTAATAAGTAATTTAAGTTGCTAAACCTTCGAAATACCGATCTCCGAATAGTGAATATAAATAAATAAAAACAAAAGATAAAGTTGATAATAGTCAGACTAGCTACAACATAAAAATGAGCCGATAGTTTAAAACGTAAATGATGATTGTTGTTCTATCCTAACTTGGTTAGTATAAAAAATTAATAAATCGGCCCTGAAATTTTTTTCGAACTTTTACTACTCAAATATCATAAATACATGTAGGTATAATGATCTAACAGGATTGTTTTATATATAAAGCCATTCACTCTAATTCTCAAATTATATATTATATATTTCGTGTGTCTGCCATATCAAAGCAGTCATCCAGTTATCCATTCAGATAAGTAAGCGGATTATCATGGGATGATTAGGGTGAAAAGGCTATGGGGCCTTGTGGTTGCGTGTGTATAGTGAACAATATGCCATGGTAGATATCGTTTATAGAACTGCAAGAGGAGAGATATTACTATCATTGCTGTAATGATGGTAATGAAGTATTATATCGAGGATTTCGAACGTAAAGATCAAATTCGCAACACGATGATTTCGCTGCATTCATTACAAGGCTCCCTAAAAGCCAAATATCAGTATAAAATGTCAAACGTTTGTTTAAATTTCTATTTATATGGGCAAGACATTGCGAAACATAAAAATCGAATTGGGCAAGTCGGTTTGGGGAGCAATCAATGATCGATTAAAAATAATCCTTTTATCTGTACAAGCTTATGACATCCATAGTTCAGAAAAAACAATTCTAGGATCAATATGAAAAATGAACTGATATCGTGAGGTCCGTATTATGCCATTATTTTGTGAAATATGCAAGTCGGGTAGGATTTAAAAAATATTATAATAAAAATATGAACAGTGAAATAATACAAAAACTAAACGAAAAAAAGGTCTCTGAGGCCCCTGAAGCATGTGATCCCCTGAAGGTCGTTATTCTGTTGGACATTTCGCACACCCCTAGCGCCTAGGACGTGATAAATCAAGGCAAAAAGTTATAAATGGATAAAGGAAACATCTCGTTGAATCGAATATGTTTTGCAAATTAAAGAAAAATGAAACACAAGAGATAATAAAATACAAGTGTATAAGGGTAATTTCAAAATTTCGGTCACATTCAGGCATCAAATTAAACAAAAAAAAATGAATAATATGTGTGTTTTTTTGCTCCTTATCAATCTTTAAGGTTGTCTGAGCAAGTCACTGATGTGAGCATACATAATTACCAGTCAAACTATACATACGCCATATTGAAAAAAATATAATTCCAGGGAGTGAGGTAGGTGTCTAGGAAGTGAAAAAAGTTTTTTATTTTAACATTTTTATTTTAAGAAAATAAGAAGCAGTTAGAAAATATCAAAATATTACACAAACTTTTAAGCGCTAGGACCCAGAAAGGTTTTAATTTTGTGAATGTGGTATAGCTTATATTGTAATCTACCTGCTTACTGAAGAGAGCATGAAGTTTTTTTAGGGACCCTGATAAAATCCTTTTTTGTTTCTTAATTTCTTGTGATACATTCCTTTTTTCCTGGACACAATTTTGAATGTTCGTCATCCTCAAGAAAATTTATAACATCTTGACGGACCTGAGCATTTACCTTTTTCATTCTGTGCAATAGCTCCTCGCTGCGCTTCTTTTTTGAGCAAGGAAAGTAATAATGCACAGTGATAGACTTTTTGTATTATACATTTATTGTAAAAACTTGAAAACACTCAATCACTAGATGTTAACCTCACTCCCTAGATCCCTAGATTTTAATATTTTCTAGGGAGTGAGAGACTAGGGAGTGAGGTTTCCACCATTAAATGGCACAGGCGGTTAGTAGAGTAAGTAAGTAAGCTATTCAAAAATATTTTCCACAAATTACCATCAAACTACAATCAATGTGAAAAGGATGATTAAAATCTACTTACCTTTATTGGAAAACTTATTCACTAGGGAGTGAGGATGAATAAAAATACCCTATGAGTTTCAAAACTTGAACACAAATTAACTTCCTAGTCTCGGGATTGTTCTTAGCGGGAAAAATCATGTGTAGTCCATGTTGAAGCAGTGTTATCATATAGGTTGGAAAAACAAAATTTCCCTGTTCCTCCAGTTTAGCGGAACTTATAAAAAATTTCTAGGGAGTGAGGATCAACACCAGTGACACTCATGAAATGAACCAATTAGGTGAATTGAATTAATTAATTTTTATTCATCAGTTGAATATTGGACTTAGACATAATAACCTTTCTAAAAGACCCTACAGTTTGGGCTTACACCCAGAAGTTTCACAATATTCAGCTAACTTGTGGAGTACCTCTGTGTTGTGACATCACTAGGGAGTGAGAAATCAATATTTTGCATTTTTTTTTCCTGGGCCGTAAATTACAAATCACAATTAATGTTTAATGATAAGTAAGCTTTCAAAAAGATAGATTTCAGGAAAAAATTATCAAAATGGATTCAAGTGTGATTTGGCCCAATTATTGTTCTGTGACATAAATGTGACCAAAATTTTGAAATGACCCATATGTAGTAATACGATTCAAAAGTAGTAACACAAAATATATTTTTATCAACAGCTGGTAAAAAAAAGTATTTTTTTTGCAGAGTTAGTTAGGTCTTAAAGTGCTTTCTCCCTTTCCATTACAGATTGAACCAAAATTTTGAGTATGAAAATCCGTAGTGAACGAGAGACAAAGATGAAAACTTAATTCACTTAAATATTGTAGTCCAAAAGAATCAAGATAGGTAAGGTGTATGAGTTAGTGAACCTGTCAATATGGTTCGTAATAATCAGCTGTTGTGTTTTTAAGAACGTTGCATTCAACAATACAAAACTGCAACTTTTAGGTAAAAAATGCTTTACAATGTAGAATTTAGGTCATATTTTTACATTTCATCTGGAGGTAGATTCTTGAATGAACACTAAATGGATCACTGTTTCCAACAAAACACTTTATTACTCGGCTTCGACTCGAGGTTAAAAATGGATTGGCAACAAAATTATTGTTCTGGGGATCTTCTTTAGTCTCTTGATGCAAAAATAAAAAAAATGTCCATTCATGATACATTCTTTTATTTTATGTACACCCACTGCATGAAGTGCTGGAGCTTCCTATTCGGTTTAAGATATAAGTTTTCAACTGTCGCCATCTTTAACTATTTCTTTATGAATTGAATGGAGTTATAAGCAAGAAAGACAAGGCGACTGATAGGATTGGCGTGTTAATGAGTTTAGTGCCTCTAAAATATCAGTGATGTCAATAGTACAGTTCATAAGGCCGTTACACGTTTTCAAAATATCGCTATTCTAAGAAAAAATTGATTATCCTATGGAGATATTCATATTTTCTGTTAATTTAAATATGGAGGATCAAAATCCTGTTCGCCATGGTCCAACCACTCTTTTACAAATTATACAGCCGAGGTACTGCTATTCAATCCCCTTCTGAACTCGGCAGACCTCTTAAAATAGAAGTATCAGGCAGATGGCAGGGCATGTGGGACGAGAGCCCGCCAAGCAAATTAAAAAATATAAAAAAGACTGTTAAAGCATGGTCCACATCATACCGTAGCAGCCGCAGGGAGGAGGCCCGCTTAAGAATAGGCCACACTGCGCTTACACGCTCTTATTTGATACGCAAACTCACACCTCCATTGTGTCAGCTCTGCAAATCAACTTTGACCATTAAACATATATTTAAGGAATGTCTTCATTACATTTTAAGTATAAATAAAAGAGGATTGACCCCAAATTTATCAGTAGCTCTATCCAACTACGAAACTTCTATAACATTAGTATTCAAATTTTTGAAAAAACACAACCTCCTTAATCCGTTGTAGGCAAACGCGTCAGAAAACACGCGTTGCCCATGGCATATGATTGAGAACCGAAAGATAGCAAGTTCAAAACCCGGAGCCAGGGGACATTTAATAATACTCGGCCTCAATCCCCCACCCCCTCCCCTGGCCCGGGAAACTCCGTATAGCCTAACAGGCGAGGAAGGGGAGGACCAATATATATTAAAAAAAATAAATACGTTGTATTAATTTTTCTAGTGATATTAACACATATAGGTAATTTTGCATAATAATATTTAACATTTAATTTAATTTCCTTGAAAGTTAAAGTGTTACTGTTATTCATACTTTTTATTTCTATGCGGTTACCTTAAAATAGAATTATTAGGCGTTGATGACTTTAAATGTTTTACGCCTTAAAGCAAAAACAAACAAACAAATTATACAAAGATCATTTGATTTAAAAATAAATTTCTAGTCTTCATTCCACTATTTTATTTTGTTCTTTTTTTGGATTCGGTCCCTGCAAAATATTTGTAACGTTATATGCGTTTAGGTATATTGAATCGATTAGTGACTCTAACATCAATGAAAAACAGGGAAATCTGACTTCTTGCGTTAAAGTACGATCTTGTAAGATACATTGCTTATTGCCTGAAAAATAAATTACCTCTTAAAACTAAAAATGAATTCATAGATTTAATGAATTACATGTTTATTGTTGCCAGCCATCTATGACATGTTTATTCAAATGCAGTATAGACGATTACAAGAACAAACCCTGGTATGCTGAAAAAGTTAGTAGCCATTCTAACTGAGACGATATCAAATTAAGATAAAAGAAAATTGTCGGCAATAAATAACGGCTGGACTGCACAAAAACGGCAAAGTTGTAATTTAAGACATTCCGTCATGAAATCCAGCCTTCATTACTTCTTAGAACGTGAAATCATTTTCCACCAACGACGCCACTCAACAACCTTGGAATTCACTATAAACTGAAAGACGACTTTAAATGTTTTCTAGGTCGATATTTTGATTTTTAAAACAGAAATTAACGAGGGAAACTATTCAATGGTAGCGCTCGTCCGTCTTCTTTTCAGACTCCTAGGACTATCACGAACAGAGGAGGAAGGAATGGGATAGTTGTGGAGATTATTATGGAAAGACAGATAGATCATTATAAAATAAAATGTCCGTTCCTTATCTTGCCACTTTTCGACTGTACCAAGATATAAACGTGTTAAACTTTTTCTTATGTATGTATATTTTTCTTATCTTCTTCTTATTTTTCTTATTCTTCATTTTAATTAATCATTAACTTATAATTATTTAAGACAATATTAAAAGTAAAAGTAAAAACTAAACAAGCGATGTGGACTTCATTGAAGAGTTCTTGACAATCGTTCAAAATTATATCGGACTAAAAAATTAACCGTTCACAAAGAAATAATTAAACAGAGAAATAATTAAAACTCTTTGGATATGCGATATTGAAATATGAGGAACAGTCAAAAAGTCAAGTTGACAATTTATAAAATGATATTAATCAAGAGTACTAAGGAAGATCGTATATGCCCCGTTTTATGTCTCTAATGAGGCCTTATCCTGACTTTCATGACTCTACTCTAAATTCCAACCCACTAACTCAAGCTCTACTCACTCCCACAAACCCTTACAATGCGCAAAGAAAACTGTCAAGGTGTTGGACAGGTGATATTTTGCCTTAAACAGTGATCTATTTTTTAGTTTTTTATTTGTTTAACATTTTGTGTTCATTTGTTTTTTTTTTGTTTTTTGTGTGTTTTTTTTTTGCCAATTGTTCTTTTTTGTCTATTTTGTTTTGGTGTTTTGTTTTTTTCCTGTCAGCATATTTGCTTATTACTACAGTAGAAATTTAAACGAAAATTCCGGAAGTTATATAAATCTAAATAAAATAAATAAATAACCACCATTAAAAATCCTCAATAAACAATGAACAAAGATATTTTTTCTTTCAACTACTAGTGCAACATTCTAGAAACATCAGAGCACGATCAAGCCAAATTTTGTTTTTTTCGTGATATCCTTTCAGGCCATTTTTCAAAATTATGATATGAAAATGACCCAGGTATATGCATACGGCAAGAATATAACTATAGTAGAAAATCAAGGTCTTGATGGATGATTTAATTTTTGAAAAAATAAATGTAAGGAGCATTAATTATTTTAGATTTTAAGGGTTGGGCACGAGAGAAATTTGGTGGTTTGATTGAGTCTTTGACTCGATCTAAATATTAAAAAAATATTGGTGAAATATTGGCATATTACGATAGTTGTTTTTCACTCTACCAACCCCTCTCTCTCTCTCTCATTTTCTCTTTCTCACTTCAAGCAACTTTATCTAGTTTCAGACTGAAAAATAAATAAAAAAGATGAGGTATGCAAACAGATGAATCAAATATTCTTTACCAGAGATATACCTACAGGTCCGAAGCACCGTTCCAATTGCGATCGTAAATCAATTTAAATCCGGCCACCGTGCAAACGGTTACAAATATATATCAATAAATTCACGACTAGAAAGATTTACAACATCGGGACAAATTATTACAGCCTTCCTGGCCAGCGGTATTTGTTACGAACAGCGTCCATTTTTTCCCCCTAAAACGAATTTTTATTTTTTTGAATTCATTTGCTTAAAACTCTAAAATATCTAGAACGGATTCATAATAATTGTAGAAAACAAGGACAACAAATTTAACTTGAGCAGTT
Source organism: Aelia acuminata (assembly GCA_911387785.2). Classification (NCBI taxonomy): domain Eukaryota; kingdom Metazoa; phylum Arthropoda; class Insecta; order Hemiptera; family Pentatomidae; genus Aelia; species Aelia acuminata. Next base: position 55,220,533 of record OU426983.1, on the reverse strand, counting down.
ATTTATTGATGACCATTATTTAAGTCGACCATTAATTTCCTTCTACTGATGTTTTTTATCTAATACTTTAAACTACGTGTTCTAAAATTTAAAAAAAAAACACTAATAGATAGAAATATCTTGATGTATGTAATATGTTGTGTTATTAAAAAGAAGGTTAAATGTGAGAGGCTTAAACTGATTATATATGCTAAAGTACTTTCCATTGAACTTTGTTTTCGGAAGAAGGCAAAACATTAATATTTTTTTAAAACATTCTATTATAAAGAATTTTGACGAAGCCATAGGAAAATATTTTTAGTTATGGTATAATAAGAAAGGTAAAAGTTTTATTCTTGATATTACCTTACGACTTTTTGTAGAAATTCATCTGAAGTAATTCATTTAATAATACAATTCATGACCATTAATGTATTTTTCGTTTTATTTTTTTCAGATTTGTTTCACTCTATCCACATGGAAAAATTTCCGTTCCAACCATATACCTAAATATTCTTCGTTGTCTATAAATTTAAACGTAGGTACTTCATCATTTATATGTTTGTTTTACACGTGTTGCGAAACTCAAAACGAACCCGATACATTAAACGAATAGCTGTTCAGCATAGGAGGTATAAATGAAAGGAGAGACAATTTTGATCATGATTTCCTAGACGAAACAGGAAATCCATTATTCAAATTAGGAAATGTTTTAGATATGCCTGTCACGATATCCCTCCGAGGTTACAAAGATACATACCGTATGTAGAAATGTCTTTGGGTGCACGAAAAAAATAATAGATAAATGTAACTGAAGCGCAACAATAATTTTTGAAACACTCTAGAAATATATGGAATAATGGAATATAAGGTTTTAATATATCGAATATTAGAAGCATCTTAAGTTGGGAAGGAAATAGGATCGTAATCCGTCATGATGTCCAAAAACTGTACAAATTGCAAGTTTCATGCTCCGTATTCACTGGAAAAATCATGGCGATTAGCGAAGCACATTTCCGGTCACGTGGCAAGGGAAAGTGAGCTATGGTAACACTCTTAGCGCAGTGTTGGTCATTGAAAATACCAGTCCCGAAAATTCCATAATAATTGAGATAAGGGACACTTGGTGTGACTTAAGAGAAAAATGTGTAGAAATAAAGATCATATGGGCACCTTCTGATTCCGGTATAATAGGGAAAGTACTTACTGATCTGCAAGATTTCTAGGAAATAAGGGAGGGAGTAATAATTAAAAGATAAAATACGAAATATGTGAAATATGACCAATTGGCATATAACTTCGAAATTAAAAGAGGTAGGAAGAACCCTTTGCTGAGTAAGAATAGGTCCTTACGAATTCTCCAACGCCTATTTGTTAAAAAGTCTCGTATCTGCAACATGTGAAGTATCCAACGTTGACACGTTGTACAAGAATGCAGAATTAAGGGCAAATATACAGACAATTTTTGCATTGGGAACAACATTGAAGGAAAATGTTAGAAGCGACGAAGAGACTAAAAACAAAATCTGTGCGTGCACGCAACACACAACTTTCACTTACCAACTTACTTAGATTAGAAATTAATACGTTTTGTTAATTGCCACTTCTCAAATGAACAGAACGGCTTTAATTATGAAAAGGCGTACTCCGCATGCATGGGCTCAACTAGTTTTATGAGATGACTGAATATTTTTATTATTTTCTCCTCTTAATGTTTTCTTTATTTTTATCATATCTCATATTTTGCTATTTCTTATTTTTAGGCGTAACGAGAGACAGTTATATAAACCTGTGTTTTTGTTTATATAATTTCTCCATATCAACAAAAACACAGGTACTTTATGGGAAACAAACAAAAATTGCCCCCCCCCCCACAAAAAAAAAAAACCCTCAGAACATTTTACTAATGATAAAGCTTACCTGATATTAAAGAACACCTAATTTTCATTTAACTGACGAATTTGATAAAAATCGTTAAAGCCGTTTTTGAGATCATCGAAAAAAAGGTAAAAATTATGAATTATAAAGTGCCCGCTCCGTTTGACCAATTTTGATGAAATGTTGGCTATCACATCTTTGGCATATACATACATCAAATACCCAGTTTGATCAAAATCGTTAAAACCGTTTTTGAGTAAATAAAAAAAAACACTTGAAAATGATACAAAATTTATTAAGTAAGGTCCCCCCTCCGGTTGATCAATTTTGATGAAATTTTTACAGTCATATCTCGGGCATAAAAATAGATCAAATACTCAGTTTAATCGAAAAAAAACTTAAAAAGTTATTAAATAAAGTACCCCCTCCATTTGAGCAATTATGATGAATTTTTTGCTGTCACATCGCGGGCAAAGACATACACCAAATACCCAATTTCAGTTTTGTGCGGCCTATAGTTTTTGAGCTAGTCTGTTCACACACACACACACACACACACACACACACACACACACACACACACACACACACACACACACACACAGACACATAGACCATTTCGCGGGACTTAGTTATTTGGACTAAGGGGACCCCAAAAAGTGGATTTCCGTTGAAAACCGGAAGTAGAAATTTTTCACGATCGCAATACTTTCCTTTCTATATATTTCATATATACGTAAGTGAAAGTAAAAAATTAAGATATACTCGTATATAACTTAAGAAATATTGCAAGAGAACTGGCAGAGGGTTTTCCATGCCTATTTAGTTTATTTTCGTTAAAATAAACTTTTTCAAATGAACTTATTTTATTATTATAAAATTATTCTTGCAAGGGAATTTGAAACATAGATGTTGCCAATGACCCTGGAGGGTAGAGTTACTAGAAATAAATAATAATAAAATCTTTATTTTTACTAGTTCCTAATTTATAATTTTGCCATATTAGATATACGTTTTTAAAAAATGATATTAATAAAGGCCCTTTTTAAAATTAGATGGCGCAGTTTGTTGTTTTTTTGTTTTTTTATCCTACTTCTAAAATTGTAAAAAGGATTGGTTCTATTGATACCAGATATGATTCTGATGATATCAGATTAAAACGAATCATTATTAGGATTCGGATAATAAATTTGATTTAATCGAGTTTTACAAATTGGAGTATCGCGTTCTGCTTCGCCGTTCTTCGATATCGATTCTTCAACACGAGACTTCATTTTTCCATCGCTGTTTCGAATCAATTCCGTGGCCTATAGAAGCTGTGTAGTCTGCAACCTTTAGTGCCGCTCCCTTCAGCTATAAAACAGACTTCTTTCGTGCTCTTTTTCTGGCGATAATACTCCGCGAACATGGAAAGAGTGCGGGGTATAACAACTCTGCAGGGAACGAGGAAGCTAAATGGGCGGTAGGGAAGTTGTCAGGGTAAACAAACACTTGGAAGAGAGCAATTACAGGTAAACTGGGCCCGGAGCCGGAGGGAGTTGGGCACTAGTTGCTTAATATATTCCGACCGGGGCAACTCGGCAGGTGCTATTTGGCGGTGTTAAGACGTTGCGGCATGGAAGCCGGCCTAATGGCGACCGGGCACGAACTTGGGACTTAGCTAAGTCCCTCAGGATGGCTTAGGCAGGAATTCTATCTTTTGGGAGCACGTTCTGACAACAGACAGCTCAACATAGTCCTATTGTTTAGATTGTTGAAAGTTGATATGTGAAAAGGGCTGTTACAAATAATTTTCTTTCATCATCAACCTTGATAAAAAAATCATTTTAAAAATTAAATATTTCAAATTTTATTTGCAATTTTCGAATATCTCCAATTCAAAACCAGGATATTTATAATATGGCCCTTAAAGATAAAAATAAGTATTTTAGATGGGAATAGATTATTCATCCTGAACTCAATAGTTGGAAGTAAGAATATCATCCATTATAAAAAACGCTATTCACAAAATAATCGTGACATTTGAAACCTTTACGGTGCAATAAATCACTGGCTATGAGGGGCAGGAATATGTGGGCATGAGAAAAGATTTAAAGATGGGACATGCTGGAAAAGATTTTATTAAAAATACTTAATTGGCATTGACATTTGAGGAGAATGTCTAAAAGATTTCACCGTAACTTTATAGAAAGAAAAATGTGATGACCAAGAAGGAATGGGATGCCGCGATTTGACATGCCCAATTATCAGAGTGGAATACCCAAAATTAAACTATGCTTGTGTAAAAGAGATGTAATAAATATTGTAACACTTCTGTGGGTATTCTAATCAATTCAATTCTAATATTTGTGTTGTTATAATTCTTGTGGCATTGATGATTGAATATTCATAGCATTTGAACTCGAGAGGACCTTTTAATTCATGAAAAACCGATTTTTAGGCTTAGTGAAATAATATACATATGTGGGATTATTAGCTTTTTTTTCTCAAAAACGGCTGTAACTATTTTGATCAACTGGGTATTTGACGTATGTATATGCCCGCGATGTGACAGGCAAAATTTAATTAACCGTATTAAGAAAATAAAAACTTTTATTATTAATAAAAAAATTATTTGACTTTAGCGAGTAAATACGTTATGCTCAAGTTTTTTATAATAAAACATAAATGTGAAACAATGTGTTGAGGAATGGTGCTTACATATTATCGAAACACGTCGATTTCTAATCAAAGTAAGTTCGTAAGTGAATGTTGTGTCTTGTTCGCATCGCACCAGATTTTTTTTTAGTCTAGATCATATTCTCCGGGCTTGCAAAAAAATAAAAAAATAATATTGACAAATAAAAAAGGCACATAAACAGTTGACAAATACCCAGCACTTAGCCGAGTGCGACGTCTAATGTCCTTAAATCCTAACACCTCCCTACGTGGTTTTCAGGGTCGATAATTTTTTTAAATTCATTTATTTTAATACACCCTTTGAATACGAACATGTAAAAAGTAAGTTGAATATTTTCGAAAAAAAATGGTTTCCGCTTTAGAGTGTTAAAATTATTATGTGTATAGTAAAATTGATTTCTGCATATATTGAAAAAAATAAGAAACTAGTGATACATTTATTTTATTTTGTTCTAGGGGTTGACAAGTTTCAGAAATATTTCTTTTATGACATGTTTGGCATGGCGTTCTTTAGGTTTCATTACGGTGAACAGCTGTTAGATACATTTCCATAGCTGTGGTAATTTGTTGAACCTTCTCTTCATGATAAATTTTACAATTTCTCAATAATGGAACACGAACTTCCCATTCATTATTACTATTTGGCAAATTGGGGGATATATTCCAATAGGGAGTCAAATGGAAATATGTAGCCTAATTTAGTTCCCCTTGATCAGGGGAAGTAATAAAACCGCGCGATACAAAGAGATAGGTCCATTTGCTTCAGGAAACGGCGGAAGTTGCCAGAGAGATAACTAGTCTATGAGTAATAGTTTAGACTGTGGCTGCGAGAAGCAACGTTGGAGTTAGTATCCAAATGGCTAGTAAAATAGAGTTAATTAAAACAGGAAAGGTATCTGGGTCTTAACTTTACTCCCGATTGTTGTTTCCTGAGAATGCTTTTATTTTAAATGAATGTATTAATCGATCAGATATACATAGAATTGCGAAGAAAGGTCGAAATCTTTGTTAGTATAATATAAATCAGATTTATTAGCAAAATTCTGTCTTTTAAGACCGTCAAATACGCCCTCTTATACATTTATGAAGTATGCAGTAAAACATTATTATTTTAATTTTCCATATACATACATATTTATATTATATATTTAGGTATATATTAGTAAAATTGACAAGGCTTGGGCGCGATCTCGGTGGTGTAGTGGTTAGTTTACCACGCATGAGGCGCGGGAGACTCGGGTTCAACCGGCCTTAGCTAATCTTTTCTCCTAAAAACTAAAATATTTAAAATTATATAAGTATGTAATATGTGTTTGTTTATAAATATTTATTATCTATTTTTGAACATTTTATATAATATATAATAGGAATAATCTTTGTAAATATCAGGATAATTTGACCAAGAACTGTCGCATAGTGGGAAATCTTATCTCCTTTTAGAAGATTTTTTTAATTATTTTCGGAAGAAGAAAAAATCAGAAAATTGAATTAAAAATATCCTATGTTCAGGACTTTTAAAGGAAAAAATTATGGTCAAATAATTCAACTAGACGTATATTTTTTGATTTAGCCTAATTAGAGGAAGAAAATATATTGAATGGTCAAATGTAGGAATCGATAGGGGTTGAAATGGATTCATCGCCGATCGAATTTATTGCGGCATTTTAGCACCCCTTCACCCTGTACCACAGTGAAAAAAAAAATTAACTAACTTACTAAGAATAAAAGAATTTATGTTAATTTAAGTACTCTCTTTTTGGAAATTGTATAGTTCACATCGGTTAAATTAAAATGTGTTTTTATCCAATAGTTTAACAGCCATTTTTCTGATTTCTAAAATAAAAATCTGGTGCGTGCGCGCAACACACAACTTTCACTTACCAACTTACTTAGATTAGAAATTGACGTGTTTTGCTAATAATCATTTCCCAAAGTCACACATTTTTCTACATTCATATCTTATTTTTGTTAATCGTTAAAGCCGTTTTTGAGTAAATAAAAAAACCTGTGAAAATGATACAAAATTTATTAAGTAAAGTCCCCCCTCCCGTAGATCAATTTTGATGAAATTTTTACAGTCATATCTCGGGCATATAAATACATCAAATACCAAGTTTGATCAAAATCGTTAAAACCGTTTTTGAGTAAATAAAAAAAACATGTGAAAATTGTACAAAATTTATTAAGTAAAGTCCCCCCTCCCATAGATCAATTTTGATGAAATTTTTACAGTCACATCTCGGGCATATAAATACATCAAATACCAAGTTTGATCAAAATCGTTAAAACCGTTTTTGAGTAAATAAAAAAAACACGTGAAAATGATACAAAATTTATTAACTAAAGTCCCCCCTCCGGTTAATCAATTTTGATGAAATTTTTACAGTCATATTTCGGGCATATAAATCGATCAAATACTCAGTTTAATCAAAATCGTTAGAGCCGTTTTTGAGAAAATCGAAAAAAACGTAAAAAGTTATTAAATAAAGTACCCCCTCCCTTTGAGCAATTTTGATGAACTTTTTGCTGTCACATCGCGGGCATATACCTACACTAAATGCCCAATTTCAGGTTCCCACGGTTTATAGTTTTTGAGCTAGTCTGTTAACATACACACACACACACACACACACACACACACACACACACACACACACACACACACACACACACACACACACACACACACACACACACACACACACACACACACACACACACACACACACACACACACACACACACACACACACACACACACAGACCATTTCGCGGGACTTGGTTATTTCGACTCAGGGGGTCCCAAAACGTGTATTTCCGTTGAAAACCGGAAGTCGAAATTTTTCACGATCGCAATACTTCCACTTACTATATATTTCATATAGGTAAGTGAAAGTAAAAACTCGTGAAAATGATACAAAATTTATTCAGTAAAGTCCCCCCTCCGTTTGACCAATTTTGATTTAATGTTGGCTATCGTATCTTTGACATATACATACATCAAATACCCAGTTTGATCAAAATCGTTAAAACCGTTTTTGAGTTATAAAAAAAAACACGTGAAAATGATACCAAATTTATTGAGTAAAGTCCCCCTCCATTTGATCGATTTTGAAGAAATGTTGGCTATCACACCTTTAGCATTTACATACCTCAAATACTCAGTTTGATCAAAATCGTGAAATTCCTTTTTGAGTAAATAAAAAAAAACTCGTTAAAATGATACAAAATTTATTAAGTAAAGTCCCCCCTCCGGTTGATTTTTGATGAAATTTTTACAGTCATATCTCGGGCATATAAATAGATCAAATACTCAGTTTATTCAAAATCGTTAGAGCCGTTTTTGAGAAAATCGAAAAAAACTTAAAAAGTTATTAAATAAAGTACCCCCTCCCTGTAAGCTATTTTGATGAAATTTTCGCTGTCACATCGCGGGCATATACATACACTAAATACCCAATTTCAGGTTCGCTCGGTTTATAGTTTTTGAGCTAGTCTGTTCACACACACACACACACACACACACACACACACACACACACACGCGCACACACACACACACACACACACACACACACACACACACACACACACACACACACACACACACACACACACAGACCATTTCGCGACTTGGTTAATTGGACTCAGGGGACCCCAAAACGTGTATTTCCGTTGAAAACCGGAAGTCGAAATTTTTCACGATCGCAATACTTCCACTTACTATATATTTCATATAGGTAAGTGAAAGTAAAAAAAATATCCAAGAGATGATCTCTGATTTTGCTAAAAATAAAATTATTTTTCTTTCATATTTGGTTTTACTTAAAGTACGTTTGGTATTATTGTTTAACATTTACTTATATCAAGTACAGTTAATAAATAAATCCTCTACAATTAATAAATTTTAATAATAATCGTTGTGAAATGTTTTGTATTTCCTTTTTGTCTTATTCATGCAAGATTTTAAAAAAATCGAAATTAGTCTCTTTTAAACGTATTAAAAAAAAAAAAAAAACTTGAGAGGAATGGTATAAAAAAAATCTGGTAGATATAAGGCACTAAGCCAGTAATGTATTGGGGCTGGAAGAAACAAAGTAGAACCTATTTACAGTTTAGTGCTTGGCTTAGCTTCTGGAGTGGGCGCCCTTACAGATTGCTCCAGTTTATTGTTAATAGGATTAATAATAATTTGTTAGCTCGGCCTACCATCGGCAGCAGGAATAATTTCTTTTTATTAGCCCAGTATCTACCCTAAGTTGGCTGCGGTAATGCGCCCCCTGAAATTTTTATCTCCCCCCTCCTCCCTCTGAGAGTCTAAGTATTAAAAATGGATTCTCCACGCCTCCCCCCCCCCTTTCTCCCTACTTGATTTATAACCGGCAATTAGGACCGCCTGCGTTTTGCTAATTGCATTCTTCCAGGGTAAACCTTTTCCATTCGGATAAATCACTAGCGGCTATTAGTTTCATTTCCCTTCTATTACGGAGGCATCCGATCCGCGAGGCCTTTAATTTCCCCCGGAGGAGCGATATATATGATATGGCCTAGGGGCGGGTAACTGCCTAGACGTGATCTGTAACCAATAACAGTTCTGATAGTGACCCCTCTCCGGCTCCCTTTTCCCCCTTTCCAAGAAGAAGAGGCGTAACATTATGTGTAAGTACGTGGAAACATGATGTTGTGTTCGGAGTGTACTTATATAAAACATACTGTAAAACAAACTTGATCTTTCTGAATATTGTTAGGCATGTGGTTATTAGCCATTTATTGGTTGTTGGAAATTGTATTCTTGTAAATCATGCTTCAAAAAGTTGCATCGTGATGAAAAATCAAATTAAAAGATACAGCCGCACTGAAAAGCTATAAATTACCTCCTATGGAAAGGGCTCTATTAAGTGGTTGTAGGGTGCGATAATTTCGTTGTAAACCCTCTGATATAGTTCCTCTTGCCTTCAGTAAAGATTAAGCTTTCCACCCGTGCAAACCGTTTCTACCTGATCTAACTTGAAAAAACTTGAATTTTTACTTTTTCTATCCCGTTAATGGGATCATTCTCATATGTAAAGTCGTATTGAAAGATTCCTATCTAATTTTACTTGGATCGGCCAAATTTAAGACCCCCAGCGTAGCATCGAGTGTAAAGTTAGTTAATTGCCCTAAGTAGTGTAAAGTGAATTAAATAAATAAACAATAAGCAAAGTTATACGGACTAAAGAAAAGAAAAACATGCACTAATGCGACACATGTTTGCATGAGTGCATAATATTATTTAAGGGTCTTAGGTTCACTAATTAGGCATGAAAGTTGATGTTCAGTTAGTGTATATGAACTAACCTAATAATATCGTACCTGCTGCAGACCGACACAAACCTGGGAATCGGCCTGACCACAAACACGTATAAACTAATAAATAAAAATATATTAAAGTAATATGTATCCCATGAGATTTTACAAACATAATTTACCATATACTTAATTTTTTTTTACTTTATTTAATAAATTCACAACTGTAAAATGAACCATATAAATATTATCAATGTATTCTAACGGTCAGAGAGCCACATTAAATACTGTCATATTCTATTCATTATTTTTAAATGAAATTTGATTTAGCATCTATCCGTATTATATTTAATTTAACGACTAATTAATTACTACTCTTTCTATTAAGGTCATTTCTTTTTCTTCTGGTAATACAACTATTTTTTGATTATTACGTACATTCTTAGTCATTCGAGACAATGGTATTATTAATGAATGAACACATTCAAGCTTTATTTACTAACATTTAAATAAATAAAAAAAATAAAATAATCAACTCGATAAAATAAAAATATGCTCATTAAGCACATTACATGCGCTATCAGGCTGAATAATCCCGAGACAGGTTTTTCCTACCACGAAGGAGGGTAAGGCATGACTAGAAGAGCATCTCTCTTACAAGGGGAGGGCACAGCTATTGGGTCGTCGATCGGGCCCATTTTTTTTCTGGTGATTCTACATCGAAAAATAGTCGACACGTATCCGAGCGTTCCGTCCAATGGGCCTTAGGTGCTGAGAAATAAAATAAAGTACCTTGAAAATCCTTTATTTTTTATCTTGAGTTTGGAAAATGATATCGACATGATTCTTTCACTAATTCATTTATTTTAGAGAGTAGATTAAAGGAAAAATACAATCGTTAAAGAATTATTCATATTTCTTCAATTTAATTTAAAAAAAGCTTCAAGTTTTCAAGTAAACTAGCTTTATAAATTTTTTCACATAAAAAAGAATAGCAGAATTGAGTTCAGCACCTCAAGAAACCCTGATGTCTTAAATATCATCCAAAACAAAAAATAAAAATTTTTTCCTGTCAGGAGCAGCTTAAAAATGTTTCAGCAAAATTGTGTTTGTAGTTTCAAATTCTGCATCACGTGTTGAGCTGATCCGATTTTTACGTTCTTGAGCTCGTTGCATAGAAAAAAGCTTCCTTTTTCTAACCATATAAATAACTATTGTATTACCTCGGGAAGCTCTTGTAAAAAATGGTCCTCAAAATAAAAATTAAATTCAAACTTTTCTTTATATTATGTTGATTCCTGAACACGTAAAAATATCTCGATTAGGTAAAAATGTGTAACTCTAGAACCTTTATTTACCCTATAAATTTGATGAGAATCGGTAGAATTTTCTCCGAAATATGGTCCGATTTTTGGATGTTTAACGAAATTGTAAGGGTCTAGCCTTAGCGAAACTTTTAATGCAATTTTTAATTTTTTTTTTTTTTTAATCTTCCCAAAATTTACTTATAGGTTTTTTTGATTGTCATCAAAACGAATCTGAAAACTGTTATGAAACAAACGAGCCAAGTAACAACCAAAAACAATATTACTATTTAAAAAAAAATCCAAGAATGAAAGAAAATAAAAAGTTAGCCGATCACTTTGAGAGAGAGGTTTGTAAGAGTTTTCAATAACAAATAACAATTAGGAATGATTCACATCGTATCAGTTTTAAAATCACCCACCTACCCTCACCAGTAAGTAAACAAAGAGTATATGCGGACGAGTGGAAAGTACGTTTTTCTATTTTAGTTCGCACTTGTTTCATTATACCATCTTCACATTGGAAGTATATCCATAAGAAAAAAGTACTACTTGTTGATGGCGAGGGCATAGAAAAAACACATTGCATATAGATCATTGAGAAAAAGTAGTTTTAAATTTTGGTTCGTTTGGAGATCAAAATCATTTTTTGTAAGGCGAACGTGAAAAAATTGGGATGAACCCATTTTCTCCTAGCTGACCAAGAAAAACAAAATAGGCTCCGTAAAATGAATTTACTAGTGATAAAAACATCGTGAAAAGGATGGAAATAATTACTTTTTAGAGTTATGTTGATAGAATATTCTGGCAAAATACTGACATTAAAAAATCATTTTGAGCAAAACTGTTTTTGTTTCATAACAGTTTTCAGAATCGTTTTGAGGACAATCAAAAAAACCTATAAGTAAATTTTGGGAAGATTAAAAAAAAAAAAAATTAAAAATTGCATTAAAAGTTTCGCTAAGGCTAGACCCTTACAATTTCGTTAAATATCAAAAAATCGGACCATATTTCGGAGAAAATTTTACCGATTCTTATCAAATTTATAGGGTAAATAAAGGCTCTAGAGTTACACAGTTTTACCTAATCGAGATATTTTTACGTGTTCAGGAATCAACATAATATAAAGAAAAGTTTGAATTTAATTTTTATTTTGAGGACCATTTTTTACAAGAGCTTCCCGAGGTAATACAATAGTTATTTATATGGTTAGAAAAAGGAAGCTTTCTTCTATGCAACGAGCTCAAGAACGTAAAAATCGGATCAGCTCAACACGAGATGCAGAATTTGAAACTACACATACAATTTTGCTGAAACATTTTTAAGCTGCTCCTGACAGGAAAAATTTTTTATTTTTTGTTTTGGATGATATTTAAGACATCAGGGTTTCTTGAGGTGCTGAACTCAATTCTGCTATTCTTTTTTATGTGAAAAAATTTATAAAGCTAGTTTACTTGAAAACTTGAAGCTTTTTTTAAATTAAATTGAAGAAATATGAATAATTCTTTAACGATTGTATTTTTCCTTTAATCTACTCTCTAAAATAAATAAATTAGTGAAAGAATCATGTCGATATCATTTTCCAAACTCAAGATAAAAAATAAAGAATTTTCATGGTACTTTATTTTATTTCTCAGCACCTAAAGCCCATTGGACGGAACGCTCGGATACGTGTCGACTATTTTTCGATGTAGAATCACCAGAAAAAAAATGGGCCCGATCGACGACCCAATAGCTGTGCCCTCCCCTTGTTAGCCGCATTAAAACCAGTGGAGGCTGAGCATTACCCAAGTTCATGGGCCATTAATTCACTTATATTCAATAAATTACAGAATAAAACATATTTGTTTAATGGATACCTATTTTAGATCTTTCAAAGCTAACTGTAAATCTCAATAGTCTTATAATATTATTTAATAATTAAATATTAATATTATATCTTTGATGCGCGGTCATAAGGGCTTTAGTCACTATTTGAGCATTTGGAGATTATGTCGTAATATTATAGCTCGAAATCAGAGCTACAGGTTGGTATTATGGTCTTAAGTCAAACTATATTATTTTATAAAAATAACAATTACAAATAATATCAATAATTAGATTTTACATAATGTTTTGAACTTGGCTATTGCTATGAAAAATTCATAATTTTGACTTAAGCCCTTATCACCGCATATTAAAGATATAATATGCAACATTATGTCAATATATGAATTAATGCACTTAATTATGTATTAATAAATATAAATTATTCACTGCCATATTAAAACTCACCATTATGATTTCAAGAATAATATGCCTCATCTGCTCAGCTCTCTAAAATTCTGATAGTTTTCAATTGACATAGAATGAGAGGGATAATTGTACAGCAAGGAATAATGACTATGAAATGTGGCCGGTGTTGGGGTATTTCTGTTAGTTATGAGACTGTTTGCAGAATTTTAAATCGTATATATTCTGAAAGGTGAGCATTTTGAAATATCTGTGACCTATTTGTTTTTGCGTTTGCTTTGCCGCCAAGATTAGCGGTATAACCATCTAATGTACATTGTAAACTTTTTTATCTTCAATATTTTATGATTTTTGTTATTATTTTTTTTATTTTACTGCTTTTCTATCAACTATGTTTTGATATTTACGGTGTTATCTTCATGTGTGTGTATTTTTCCTCATCAGCTGCTTGATTGTAACCCTCTTCTATTATACTAGAGAATGTATATGTTTGAGCCAACATTGAAATTGTGTACGGTGAAGAATGGCTAAGTAAAGCGAACAGAGGTGAAAGACCTGGAAGGGAGTGAGGTTTGGGAAGGGGATCGAGTGGAGGTTTTGGTGGCTTTGGACCGAAGGCTAGATGAGATGCTCTTCATGAATATGTGATATCATTGATGATGTGTCTCTGTGTGAGCAGAGAGAGAAGCCTCCCTTTCACCTTTCCCGGATCAGACCCTCTCCAGTCGGAGTCATCCTTAGAGTTAGCTCTGTGGCTCGGTAACTAACTCTCACTAGCGTTCTGAACCGCTTTCTGTCTCTCTATCAGTCACTATGTAGCACAGGTTAATTCCATTTTTCGTCGTAATTTTACATAACTTCTAGTGTAAAAGTTATTTATTCAATAAATGAATTGTAAAATATAGTAAAGAAAAACTTGTATGAGGATTTTTTTACTCATATTTTGTACTAACCTTTACATTTCATTTATAATACATTGAAGTAGCTAGTTTAAAGCGACACAATATAACAAATAAATACTGATCAAGATACCTTTTTCTTTGTAATGTATTGTGATATTTATATATATATATATATATATATATATTTTTTTTTTGGGGGGGTGGGAGGGGGAAGGGCTTTTCAGACCTAGTAGATCTGCCTTCTTCGCCTCTGCCTATTATTGGTTTACTCTTCCAAGTTTATTGCACGGAGCTCTGCGTCTTTATTGATTCTGTCTATCCATCTCGTTTTTTAGTCTTCCTCGACGTTTCTTCTCAACTAGGTAGGCATTCATTGTCTTGTAGAGACTTCGACATGGATCGCTTCGAGGAATATTTCCTGCCCATCTAAACTTCTCGCCTTCGTATTACCAGACCTAAACTGACCAGCTTCCTGAGAAGTTCCTAATTCCTCCTTCTCCTCCATTCAGTACTACAGCGTACCCAGTTCGCTCGGGTTATCGTTCGGAGGACCTTTTTCTTGGTTCTTTTAATATTTCTGATTTGTGTCCTAGTATCACATTATCTTGGTTGTCATTTATCAAGTAAAGTAAGTTGTGTGAATACTGTTGGGTAGAGGTTCATTGCACTGTAAATTGTTAGCATGGATAGCAAAATGGATCTTGTGCCTACGGCTAATCAAATTAAGAGTAATACGAAGTTGAAGTCCATGCCACTTCCCCCGAGTTCGGTGCTCCTATCTGTTCCGTTTCAATTGTTAATGATTACCTGAGTATTTTTATATTTACTTTATATTATCTGCCTGAGGTCCTTAGCTACTTACATATCAGAAATATAAGGTTTTTATTATATTTCAGATTTAATGCCATCGGCGAAACAAGTAAGTCGGATGTCAAGGGTGAAGGTCATGCCCAGTTATGAAAATTTTTGTTTCGTGTTATGAGATATTCGTGACCGGGCGTTATCTTTTTTTATTCTGTTCCTCATTAAATAATACTAGTTAGCGCTATTTTACAGCAAAAAAATCGCAATATAAAGCTATAAAAAAACCTGGATTAACGTCTACCAGTTCTTTTTCCAATGTAATCTTCTCTTGGCGTCCTATCTTCTATGGATAACCATTTGATTTGTCCATATTTTATTTTTCTGCCACATGATATTGCCAGTCAAATTTAATTTTCATTTACAACCACGTTTATTTTAATTATTTAATGACTATTTTGTCTGATCATAGATTATGTTTTGCAATCGAAATTTAATGTATGTTTTTTAGATTACCTATAGTTGACCCCTAACGAGTATACGCTTATAATCTGGACACACTCTTGGGTTCTACCGACTCGAAGAATTTTCCTCTTTGTAGTATTGATTGTCATCCTTTTTCTTTTTAGTTTCTCATTAATGCCTAAGGAAAATCTTGAAATTTAAAAAAAATTCAATTTAAAATTATATTTTAACCTATGTAATTTTAGATTAACTTTTCATCTTTTCAATTTATTTCCCATTTTTAACAAACCGGTCCTCGGCCATTGGCGGCTGAGCTATTGAATTATTGTTTTTCGCTCTATTGACGGGAGCTATTCCAGTTGACAATTCAATCCTATCTCACTATACATCGTCGTCGTGGAAAGTTTTGTGATTGACTAAAGTGTCTGATGTGGCAGTAAAGTGTACACGCCGGCGTGAACGGGTTAAACATTTAAACGATATTGCAGTAGGAATAGTCTTATTGAAAAATGTACTATAGCGACAAATATTCATCAAAGAACAAAACAAAAACAAATGCAGACCTTCCTTCCGTTTTATATCGTCTCCTTAAAAATGGTTGTACATCTTTATTTGGGTCTAATCTGAAAACCTTGATTTCCACTATTAACACTAAGTTATTACTTACAAATTTTCATTTATATAGAAACTTTGTATAACGTCTTTCAAAACGTTAAAATAATTTATTTATTAGTAAGGCATATTTACCCAGTCGGAATGGGAGTGGGTTTTCTATTGAAAATAAATTTTAGAATATAGGTATGAACAAAAATATATTTTGAACATGAACAAAACATTTACCTATAACAACATTATTTGAACTCTAAGTCTAACTAGTTTTAGCACTTTTTTCAAAAACCAATAAAAAAAAATCTGGTGCGTGCGCGCTACACACAACTTTCACTTACCAACTTACTTAGATTAGAAATTACTGCGTTTTGTCAATTGCCACTTCTCAAATGAACAGAACGGCTTTAATTATGAACAATGGTCTGTCATTAAAGGCGTACTCCGCATGCGTGGGCTCAACGAGTTTTATGAGTTGACTGAATATTTTTCTTTTTTTCTCCTTTTTATGTTTTCTTTATTTTTATCATATCTCATATTTAGATATTTCTTATTTTTAGGCGTAACGAGAGACAGTTAATTTCTCCATGTTAACAAAAACAAATGTACTTTATAAGAAAGAAACAAACAAACAAAAAAGGCCCCCCCCCCAAAAAAAAAAGCCCCCTCAGAACATTTTAATAATGATAAAGCTTACCTGATATTGAAGAAAACCTAATTTTCATTAAACATGACGAATTTGATAAATCATCGAAAAAAAGGTAAAAATTATGAAATAAAGTGCCCCCTCAGTTGGACCAATTTTGATGAAATGTTGGCTTTTACATATTTGGTATATACATACATCAAATACCCAGTTTCTTCAAAATCGTTAAAGCCGTTTTTGAGTAAATAAAAAATATGTACACGTGAAATTGGTACAAAATTTATTAAGTGAAGTCCCCCCTCCGGTTGATCAATTTTGATGAAATTTTTACAGTCGTATCTCGGGCATACATCATATACCCAGTTTGATCAAAATCGTTAAAGCCATTTTTGAGTAAATAAAAAAAACACGTGGAAATGATACAAAATTTATTAAGTGAAGTCCCCCCTCCGGTTAATCAATTTTGATGAAATTTTTACAGTCATATCTCGGGCATATAAATAGATCAAATATTCAGTTTAATCAAAATCGTTAAAGCCGTTTTTGAGAAAATCCAAAAAAAACGTAAAAAGTTATCAAATAAACTACCCCCTCCCTTTGAGCAATTTTGATGAAATTTTCGCTGTCACATCTCGGGAATATACCTACACTAAATATCCAATTTCAGGTTCCCACGGTTTATAGTTTTTGAGCTAGTCTGTTCACACACACACACACACACACACACACACACACACACACACACACACACACACACACACACACACACACACACACACACACACACACACACACACACACACACACACACAAACACAAACACAAACACACACACACAGACCATTTCGCGGGACTTGGTTATTTCGACTCAGGGGGTCCCAAAACGTGTATTTCCGTTGAAAACCGGAAGTCGAAATTTTTCACGATCGCAATACTTCCACTTACTATTTATTTCATAAATAGGTAAGTGAAAGTAAAAAAAAAAGAAGTAATTTTTCTCTGTCTCCCATCTGTATTACCTTTCACCTGATCCCTTATCACTTGTAAACACTATTGTCTATCGCGACATTTGTTTTTACAAATTGTCAAGTTTGTACTTTTTACCTGTACTAATTATGCAGAGATGAAACTAAACTGATATTTTGGATAAAATTCCACTTTAGGTTAACTTTCGTTCCAGCCCCAGGGTTATCCCCTCACAAGGATCTCAAAATGGCCTCTGGCAAATTCAGCTGTTTTGAGGGCAATTTAACATGTTAAACAGAGAGAGGTGATTAGCAAAGGGAGGAGGACCGGAGAGCTCCCAACAGTGCGGGGGGAGGAAGGGAGGCAAACAAGGCTGCCTGGAACCCTGCCGAGTGATAAAAGTCCTCCGGGGATAAGTCAATGAATGCCATTGTCACTGACGGTTCTATCCACTTCACTCCACCTCTTCCAACCTATTGACTCCTTCTTGTCTTCCTATAGTGCTTCTGTATATTGCCTCGATTTTCCTAAAAGGGGATTTCTTTTCAACGCAACAGTCAATAGAAGATGAAAGATAAATTTTATCTTGTATTACTTATTCATTACAAGATAACTTAGTACAGTATTTATTTTAATATTACATTCTAATGCCTCTCGTATCCAATCCTTACAGTCCAAAACCCTTCAAAAAATCCTTAATGCTCCTTATTTTTTAACAATTAAAATAATCCACTAAGACCTTAACACGTTAGATGCGGCATCGGTCCCCGGAGTCCGATGTCTTATATTCCCTTCTTAACAGCCGATTTTCACATAAAAATGTCCGAAAAGCCGAACACTTCAAATATTCAATTTAGTGGATTTTTAATGAGATTATTTCATTTTAGTACAGAAAATGTTGCAACAGCTGAAATTATGTTGTTTTTTAGAATCGGACTCCAAGGTCCGATTTTTGATAAAGAATGGCGTAAATCCTGTATCGGCCTGTCCTGTGCCTATTATGTCTAGTTCCAATCCTTACCAAGAGATAATGCCATTGAGACACTCATTTAATTCCCTTTTAATCAAAAGATAACGCTTTCGTCAAAGTATTCCCATCGGACCCCAACGTCCGATTTCGTCTGTGGCTCATACTAGCAATCGGACCCCGGGGATACCGTCCACTTCAGGATACCCCTAAAATACGCCGCTGCACCTAACATGTTAATGTTCCATGCGTCGCCGATTTAGCCCGATCCAGATACCAGTTCTTTCATAGTAAACCCTACACCCATCAGAACTCACTCGTATCCACCCTCGCTTCCTCCTCTATTCCAGACAATCCTCCAAGGCGTCTGAAAAGAATATGGCCTCGAAATCTTTTAAGTTAGGTACTAGATTGAGTAGTATGAATGGATCGTTTCTCTACATGCTTATTCAAGACTTTATTTTTTTTTTAATTTAGCACATTTACTTAATGTATTATATGTAAATATAGTTGTAAATTTAATAAATTTATATTTAAAATAATATTAAATTGCTTTTAGAGGTAAGGTAGATATTATGGGCACCCTTATTATCTAAAACATAGGCTCAAACATAATAAGAGAAACGGCATCAAGTTGAAGTAAATGTTTATAAGAAGGGAGTTCTCCAGTCAATCACATTTGCAGTTAATGGGTTGTCATGTACCTTTGAAATGTAAGAATTAATCATGATTTTATAACGATTTGAGGGTATCAACGCATGATACTAGTCATACAGTTTTGTTGTGCATATTGTTCGTACAAATGTACGTATTCTATTTGTAGTGCTAGCTTAACAGTCGGTGGCTTCTTTTTCTTACAACATAACGAGGGTGTCATTTAATCCATTTTTAGGGAATCTTATTTCGCATGTCTTATTCCATATAAAGGAATGTGGCATCTCTGTCGTTTAGTGTTCAAAGTGCTGATTCCGCAGTGAATTAAATCCATCATCTATCCACCATTTATATTAAATAAATAATAATAAAAAAAAAAGAGAGAGTTCAGAAATAATCTTGTCAATTTTCAATTCAATTATTATGTTCCGATTTAGTACTACTGTAAATGCTGACTGATATCTGATACGCTGAAGATGTAGTTACTTGAGAACGAAATGGAAGAGAAAAAAGAGGAAGATATAAATAGAGTTCCGAAGAGTATTTTATATTTGAGCCTCTCAAGTAGGAAAACGATTTCAGCAAAACGGTTTCATTAATGACAAAGAAGAAATATCGATGTAAGAGAACCATGAAGGCAAGAGTTTATTGATTGGAATGAACAAATATTAGTTGAAGAGAAAAAAAAAACTCAAGCCGAAAGCTATTTTTGTGGTTTGTTGATTATCAGATTATATGACCCGTGAATTAACGAAATAATTAAATTCATTTATAATTATTTATCAATTATTCATGTTTTAAATATATTTAAAAGATACATATTAACAAAAAAAATATATAAGTAATAACAAATCGCTGTTACAAATAATCTATATACCATTATACAAATAATAATCTTACTACTAATAGTTTACACAATAATTAAAGAGCTTAAATCTAAGCGATAGACAACATTCTGTACTTAATAGTTTTCTTAGGACAAATCTCATTTTCCACGAATGTTGAAATATGAAAAAAATAACACGTTATAGTATTTTCAATTTTGTAATGAAGCGATAGGTAAATGTATTGTAACACTTATTTGGATGTAAATGATTTTTTTTAACGAAAAATAATAATTCACTGGCTCAGACTAACAATAAAAACTCAAATAACTAATATGGTTACAAATAGTATCAACTTGTAACGATACAGTAACACAAAAGTAACCATTTCATTGATCTAATGAAATGATGAACTAGTGATGCATCAATAAAACGGATAGTCGACTATCTTAAAAAAACAAATGTTGTACCTACTACTTGTGCTAACTAAACTTTTCGGATATCAATGAGGTACGACAAACATTATCATAATTCAAATAATGGATTCATAAATGAGAACTAATCAAAGCATACGCATATTAGAAATTCCTATTCCCGGCACTAATAATGATACATAAAGAAAAATAACTAAACCCGAAGTGGAATCAACATAAACACCGACTAATACAATCCTGAAAACTCTCGGTAAAATGAACTATAGATAAAAAAAAATTAATTCTACGATGTGGAACAAAGATGAGTTACTCATTGTTTATTTGCTATGCTAACCCAAGTGTGATTGGATTAGAGGGCCCAATTTTCAGCCGAGCTTGTACAATTAAAGCAGATTAACTCCTTTACAAACTTTGTAAGTCGTCACTGTTTGATGTCGCCATGATCTGCCCGAATTGCTGAGTCCTTTGTGTTTCACAACTCTCATAATCATCTTTAAACTGAATTTTTAGCTTTCATTTTGAAATATTAATGAAGAACGCTATAGAAAGGAGGAAATTATACGATAAGGGTAACTTGAAATGTGGTATTATCAAACATAAAATTTGTAGATTATCCTTCAAAGTTATAAGCCCATGTTACTGTAAAAAAATCACTCAGATTAAACGCAATTTAATTAAATTCAGCAACAATGTTAATACCGGCAAAAAAAGAAAAAAATCTGGTGCGTGCGCGCAACACACAACTTTCACTTACCAACTTACTTAGATTAGAAATTAATGCGTTTTGTTAATTGCCACTTCTCAAATGAACAGAACAGCTTTAATTATAACGCATTGGTTTGTCATTAAAGGCGTACGGCGCATGCGTGAGCTCAAGGAGTTTAATGAGTTGACGGAATATTTTTCTTTTTTTCTCCTGTATATGTTTACTTGATTTTCTTCATATATCATATTTAGCCATTTCTTATTTTTAGGCGTGATGAGAGACAGTTAATTTCTCAATATAAACTGAAAAAAAGGTACTTTATAGAAAAACAAAAAAGGCCCCTTCCCCATTTAAGCCCCCTCAGAACATTTTAATAATCATAAAGCTTACCTGATATTAAATAACAACTAATTTTCATTAAACATAACGAATTTGATAAAAATCATCAAAGCCGTTTTTGAGATAATCGATCAAAAAGGTAAAAATTGGACAAAATTTATTAAATAAAGTCCCCCCTCCTGTTGATCAATTTTGATGAAATTTTTACAGTCATATCTCGGGCATATAAATACATCAAATACCAAGTTTGATCAAAATCGTTAAAACCGTTTTTGAGTAAATAAAAAATCTGGTGCGTGCGCGCAACACACAACTTTCACTTACCAACTTACTTAGATTAGAAATTAATGCGTTTTGTTAATTGCCACTTCTCAAATGAACAGAACAGCTTTAATTATAACGCATTGGTTTGTCATTAAAGGCGAACGGCGCATGCGTGAGCTCAAGGTGTTTTATGAGTTGACGGAATATATTTATTTTTTTCTCCTGTATATGTTTACTTGATTTTCTTCATATATCATATTTAGCCATTTCTTATTTTTAGGCGTGATGAGAGACAGTTAATTTCTCAATATAAACTAAAACAAAGGTACTTTATAGAAAAACAAAAAAGGCCCCTTCCCCATTTAAGCCCCCTCAGAACATTTTAATAATGATAAAGCTTACCTGATATTAAACAACAACTAATTTTCATTAAACATAACGAATTTGATAAAAATCGTTAAAGCCGTTTTTGAGATAATCGATCAAAAAGGTAAACATTGGATAAAATTTATTAAGTAAAGTCCCCCCTCCTGTTGATCAATTTTGATGAAATTTTTACAGTCATATCTCGGGCATATAAATACATCAAATACCAAGTTTGATCTAAATCGTTTAAACCGTTTTTGAGTAAATAAAAAAAGCACGTGAAAATGATACAAAATTTATTAAGTAAAGTCCCCCCTCCGGTTGATCAATTTTGATGAAACTTTTACAGTCATATCTCGGGCATATCAATAGATCAAATACTCAGTTTAATCAAAATCGTTAGAGCCGTTTTTGAGAAAATCGAAAAAAACTTAAAAAGTTATTAAATAAAGTACCCCCTCCCTTTGAGCAAATTTGATGAAATTTTTGCTGTCACATCACGGGCATATACATACTCTAAATACCCAATTTCAGGTTCCCACGGTTTATAGTTTTTGAGCTAGTCTGTTCACACACACACACACACACAGACACACAGACACACAGACACACACACACACAGACCATTTCGCGGGACTTGGTTATTTTGACTCAGGGGACCCCAAAACGTGTATTTCCGTTGAAAACCGGAAGTCAAAAATTTTCACGATCGCAATACTTCCACTTACTATATATTTCATATATAGGTAAGTGAAAGTAAAAAAACACGTGAAAATGAGACAAAATTTATTAAGTAAAGTCCCCCCTTCGGTTGTTAAATTTTGATGAAATTTTTACAGTCATATCTCGGGCATATCAATAGATCAAATACTCAGTTTAATCAAAATCGTTAGAGCCGTTTTTGAGAAAATCGAAAAAAACTTAAAAAGTTATTAAATAAAGTACCCCCTCCCTTTGAGCAAATTTGATGAAATTTTTGCTGTCACATCGCGGGCATATACATACTCTAAATACCCAATTTCAGGTTCGCACGGTTTATAGTTTTTGAGCTAGTCTGTTCACACACACACACACAGACACACACACACACACACACACACACAGACCATTTCGCGGGACTTGGTTATTTTGACTCAGGGGACCCCAAAACATGTATTTCCGTTGAAAACCGGAAGTCGAAAATTTTCACGATCGCAATACTTCCACTTACTATATATTTCATATATAGGTAAGTGAAAGTAATATATATATATATATATATATATATATATATATATATATATATATATATATATATATATATATATCGAAATGTATCTACTTATATTACCCCTACTAGATAAAGAGATACGAATTTGATTGCAATCATAAATTAAAGAGAGGTTTAAGTTCATTTTCTTAAAAAAGTAATGAATAAAAATAATTTACTAAGGCTTATCGGACGATGCTGCAGTGGGAGTCCTAAATTTTGCCTATCCAGGTATAATTAGGATAGGGATCTTTAACGAGTGAGTACCGGACATCGTACAGGCTCGAGACCTCCATTTTAAGTCCTATCTGAGGGACGGCATAGCCAAAAAAAAAATCCTAGGGCCACCACGGGGTGCATTCATTAAAAGTGTTATTTTTGTAATAAAAATATCCTCATTTCATAAAAATAAATTAAGCATATTAAATAAATCAATCAAGTCCAATAAATGAAGGCAATCAAAAGACATAGATGAGAACAAAGGTATGTATGTAATGTAAAAAAAGACGCTTTAGAACATTAGTATAGTACATTTATACTTTATTTATATTTACTTTATTCTATACATTTATACTACGATTTTTTTTTCTATTTGTCATTTAAAAAAATTCTATATTTGTAAAGAGGGAAAAACATACAAATTGTCGTCCATATTATTTTTAAAAACATATCTTTCTTCTTAGATGCTTTTTAATTTGTCTGATTAGAATAGTATGACTATTTACTATAAATCTTTCGTCAAAAGAAAACAATACTTGGAAAACAAAATAATAGATGGAAAACTCATGGTCATATTTAAGAAAATTTAAAGCCTCGAGATAAATACGTTATTTGATTATCAGAATAAGGTAAATCATTTTAATTGCAAACCAACTTTATTTTATTTGGTCATGTCTATTTTAAATTTGGATCAACACAAGCATCCATCAACTCTTATTTTCTTTTTAATTTAACCTTTTTAACAATAGCTAGTTGTTAACAATGTCCTATTTACCTTCTCTTAATCTTTATTTATTGTTTCGGTCTGGGGTAATTACCGAACCTTAATTAAACTGTCTTGTTGTTCCTTATCTGGCCGTTTGTTAGCGGTTTTGACCGTATGAGGTAGTTTTACCTCCATGGCTTAAGATTTGGCAATTCTCTCTTCATTCCTGGATGAATTGGCAGGGAAAGAGTTGTATGGTTCATAAAATACTAAATTATAATTTGTAATGTAAAATAAAATAAAAATAAAAAATGACCTCCCATCTTGCATGAAACCGAAAACCGAAACAAAAAATACGGCAAATATATATATTTAATCCATTACCATTGTAGTTAAACTATCTATGTTCATGTTTTCTTGAATTAATTTTAACATTATGGATTTAAATACCATGCTGAATACTTTTTTTAATTTATTTTTTCTATAATTATAGAGACAGCTTAATGATTTTTTTTCAAACTATAATAGACGTCTATAAGTACAGACTCAGAAATTCCAGCATTCTTTAACATTCTTTAAAATGTTAATTACCTACCAAGGATTATAATAAAACTTAAAGCTTGTTTGTTGATACATTCAGTTTTTACAAAGCTAAAAAACTTAAACAAATTAACAAGTCATGATTCCATGAAAATTTGACTGCACCATTGTTTCCAGCAAAAGCTGGAATCTAAGAAGGTTAAGGCATCTTAAAAACTAAAAAAGCCCGATAAGAGTCCTCTTATTATTGATATATATCCTTTCGGAATAGGCCGCACCCATAAGTGACATAGTGAAATCTTTACCAAATGAAATGTTGAGGTTTGTAAAAGTTTTGTATTTTCCTCTAAAATTAGAAAAAGTGGACATGTGCCCTTTCAAAATTAAACGATTGAATGTTATATAATTAATTAAATATACCTGTTTTCCCAGTTGCAACATATTTTATTCCGATTAAAATTCATTTTCTTTTTTTTATCACAATGGCTTAATCAATCAAACGTTTTAAATTAAAGTTACTGATTTATTTTATATTGTGAACATCGAATAGTCAAGTTTTAATAAAATTTTATTTCAAACTTCATATTTAACCATTTACTTTTCCATTACATTTCAGATTAAAAAAATATATTTACGCAAAGCTCAAAAAAGTTCTCGATGGATAATATTAATTTTTTTCTCGACATGCTTAGAACGACTTTTAGGGTGTAAGCATTTTTCACAACGAATCACTGCTATATTTAATAATTTGTAAAGTCATAAAAAAAAAAAAAAAAAACCTGTATTGAAAATGTATTGAGCCAATGTTAATTCGATACTTGTTCATTATAGAATCGCCACTCTAGAATGGAGTGGTAGTGTTCTTTGTTTGTTTTAAGGTCTAATCAGGCTAATCGGACGATGCTGCACTGGGAGTCCTAATTTTTGCCTATCCAGGCAAATACAGGCTCGGGACCTCCATTTTACGTCCTATCCGAGTTACGTCATAGACAAGGATTTTTTATCTCCATTAAAAACTCCTACGGCCACCTCGGAACGCGAACCGCGACCTTTAGTTTTGTAAGTTTCTACGCTAACCACTACATCAGAGGGGATCCCAATAGTGTTCTTTCAGTGTTTACAATGTCCCTGCTTTATTTTATAGGTTGCATGCGGGCCAACATACTGGACTGGACTGGTTTAAACATAACATCGCGCGTAACATAGTCCTTTGACTGCTTACTTATATAAATTAGTTTTAGAAAATCGTGGACTTGTTTTGAAATCTTCAGTAATATTTTTACATTTCTTTGCTCAAGTTTATGCTGGTTTTTTTAATTGGTTTTTTTTTTTTTACTATTTTTCTATCACTTCGAATGTTTAAGAAGAATCACAGAATGAAAGAAGTAATAAAGATTTATGACGAGATGGAATCCGGTGAGTTTGAATCTGGAGATGAAAATTATTCCCGTGCTCCGCATCCTCAAAACCGAATGAAATTGCTTACCCGTTTAAGTGGATGCGGATAACAAATCCATGAAGTGGGAGTCGGATTGCGGTCTAAGCCGTTTAGGAATTAGGCAAGTTATTAATCTTAATAGGGATAGAGGTAATCAGGTTTCGCTAATTTGTCAGCTGGCAGAAGAGCGGCCGAGGATATTAATGGAACGGAGGCTGGGGAATAAAGGAGGGGAGGGAGGGGTCGGAAGATTATACTAAGTATCGCGACTATTAAGGAGCCCGAAATAAAGGGAGCATTAAAAACATCCCCTGTTTGCTCTCTCCATTACCTCGGGATCCGATCTCGGATTTCCATCCCCTCTCCATCCCTGTCACATGTTTGTCTTAAGCTAGTCGAGCTCTTGATTGATGGCGGAAGTTTATAGATCTTACATCATTCAAGTTTCCATCGATAATTTTGAATTTAAATATTTTCTGCATGATCATTTTCAAACAATCTGGTTTAGAAGTTGCGATTAGCCCTCAAAATATTATTGCAACTTTTTTTTTTTTTTTTTTTTAAGTCAACCATTTTTGTATGAGACCAACCAATTGTTGTTAACTCTTCCCTACTACGTATATAACAAAATAAATTTTCTTATTTCTTCAAATACCATAAGTTTAACCTACTTAGAATCCTTCATAATCTCGTAGGCTGGATAAAATTTCCCAGAATTGTGTTCTACTTTATTATATTGTATATTCCTAAGTTATATATATCGGCTAGTCCCTTGAAACTTGCACGGTATTGCAAATTTAAAAAAAAAAATGAACGAAAGGCTCTGCCCGGTTAAAATAGGTAAAGGTGCCATAGATTCATAAATAGCTGTCCACTTATATATATATGTACAATATCACAAGAAACCTGTATTCCCAGGTTTCAGTTCTATTTATTACTACTACGTGCCCTATAATTAGCTAAAGGATCTTGAAAAGATAAAAATGTTTGATCTTTTTTTTTATGTATATTTTAAGTCATTTGCGCCTGTGCTGTAGCGCATCTAGCAAATGTGTGGATAGTGCGAAGTTTATCTTCGATTTGCTTGATTTAAATGATGTGCTCGAGCATATCTCTCGGCCATTGTCTTTTTAATCTTCGTTGGACGGGTAACTGGGAAGAAAGAGAAGAAACGAGTAGGTTTGGATGGTTGTGAGTTGAACAGTGAAAGTTAAGTATTTGTTGTGAATGGATGATATCACTGTTGGTCCATTTCTTTGTGGACATGGACAATTTATTTATTTTAAACATGGTATTTTAGAAATATTTCTCATTGCTACCTAAAAGGATGTATCTCAAGAAGTATTCACAGGAATTTTATAATTCTTGAAAATCATGTTATAGGAACTAACTAGCAATTTGTTACGAAAAAAGAAAGATAAATGACATTGGCTTGTTTATTCCACAGCACAGGTGCAAATCTACACTGAAAATATAATAATAATAATTGACGAAATTGAGCCTATTCTGAAACTTAATATTTACTCAGTATTATTTTAAATATATGTAAGTACTTATTATTATTTTACTTTTTTCTGTTTTATTAATTTCCTTCTTATCATAGTTTTAATTTTAAAGATCCCCTCAGAGTTATAAGGATGTCTGCAATGATCATCGAAAGAAAATAAATAGGAAAGGATGAAAGGGCAGCATAGACATAAATTATAAGAAAATGAATTATCGAACTAGAGTATATTCTTAGAGAAGAGAGCGGTAAATATTGGACGGTAAGAATTAGACACAGGATGGGGGCAGGAATATGGGACCTTAGGGCTCAGTTTGGACGGGACCCGCATCCCTAACAAGATGGTGAAGTGCCCTAACAAGATGGCAAACAATCTGCGTCATATCGTCTTACTAACTCCTTCTATCCTATTTAAACAATTATTTCGACCCTTTCAGCTTCTTTAGGGGATAAGAAATCTACCGGCTATGAGAATATGGCTGAAGCTATCGCTATGTTACTTCTGGGCGTGGCCTCTGACGGAAGTTTTGTTATCATAGACGAGGTTATGTATTATATTATAAGCTATTATAGCTTATAAGCTATTATTATATTATAATGTATTATATTATAAGCTTTCACAGTTTTTCCTTCTTCTTTTTGAAGGTTTTTATTTTCCAAAACCTTATTTTTATTGTTTTTTTCCTTTCTCTTTTTTTCATCGAATTATTGTAGCAAATTTTATTAATTAATCTTTTTGGGTTAAAGTTTCCTATCAGTATTTTATATACTCGATACTTAACTTCTGATATGTACATTACATCTGATAATTCTTTAGCTCTTTTTATAAGGTTTTTTGGTACATTTATTTTTTGTATTATGTATAAAAAGGATAATATTCATATGTAAAAACACACATACCATTGCAAAAATACAACAAAGTGTTTTTTCATTCTTAAATTATCAACTTTGGGTACCTTAAAAATTATTTTCTGTGAATAGTCTGTAAAAGTATCTACTGAAAGTAACAAAATTTAGTTGTGAATAAGAATGGAATATAAATGAAGAAAAATAAATGAAATTCAACGCTAGTCTTAGGGAAAGAATAAAAGAGGATTAGGTTGCGGCAGTTAATGATAACTGACAGTAGATACCGCCACTGTTCTGTGGTTAGCTTAAAGGGGTAGTAGTCTAAACCACGCACTTTAATTTAGGTAGGAACCCCTCAGAGTCCTTATGGTAATGGCGTTCATCCTCCTCATTGTCCCTAACGAAAGGAATACCGGCTCCACAATCCACTCCTGGTTACCGTTAAGGAGAGTGCTTTAATGTGCACTTCTGGAACTAACATGTATCTTACTGTCCGTTTATTTCCTTTATCACGTTAATTAGGATTTACTTATTTATTCTATTATTTTATATGTATTTCTTTATTTTAGATTGGGCATGCTTATGCAAATTAATTACCGTTACCCATAACTCTTTTCCGTTCGAAGGACGTATATCTATATACAAGGACGTGTATCTATATACATTTATGTATGACTGTATGATGTGTAGACGTTTGTATTTATATTGACTCTTAGTAAATACTCACTATGCAAATAATGGTTGTATAGAAAAATGATTTTTAAGACAAAATTAATATGAATTCAAACAACAGAGAAATGAACATATTAATAAAACATCGTTATTAAAGTAATAAAATAAGATAATTAAGATAAAGGGCTATTCTGGAGCGTTGTTGATTTTCTGTTTGATTAAATATTAATAAAGGTAAATAATATGAATATAAAGATTTTTTTTTAACGAGTTAATAAAAGATCTAGGTATAATATTCCTCAATGATACTTTATCATTACAGATACAATTAAAATATCATATAACTTCCTTTTATTGTTTTGCTTTTTAAATGATTTTGTTCACTATTTGTATAGTTAAAAATTACAATGAGTGGCATTGGATTAAGAACTCTTTCCACATGAGTTGGAACCACGCAGATGCTTACGCGTTTTCATCATTAGTCAGGTCTAAATTTAATTTGATTGGAACATAATACTCGACAAACATTATTACTATTCTGTAAGCGACTAGCTCTCAATCGTGCCTGTTTCTCGGGCTATTATTCGTACCCTAAGAACTTTAACCTATTTTAAAAAAAAATGCAGATCTGGTTTAGTAACCTTGTTTTAGTAATATTCACTAGTAAATATTCAGATCTGCGTTTGAGCTTGGCATTAAAAACGCAACTGATAGCTAATTCGTCTAACAAATATACACAATCGCATACAAAAAATTCTCTGAAAGGACAGGTTTGATCGGTAAAAAAATTAATATTATTTATAATATATCATCAACATTTGAATAATTATTTTTCAGGAAGTGTTTTGACCCGATAAATAGGAACGGTATTGGGAAAGGGAAAAGAAATGCCGTGAAAATAGCACGCTCTCTTGTTTAGATTCTCATCAATTTTTAATGAGCACGCTATATTTAAGCTCATAATGGTATGACTTAGTCTTTCAATCAGAATCAATACCCATCACAGCATTCAAATCACAGCGAATAAACAAGTATTACAGAGACCCTTAATAAATGCTACATAAAAAAGAGAAAACGATATTAATTACTCTTTTTATATTCCTAAAATGAATTATTTATAAAAAATATGTCACGATTTTCCTCCAAAAAAATTATTTCCAAAAATCAACTAAATATTTGATAATATATGGTGATGCATTATAAAATAACAATTTTCCAGGAAGGATTTTCGTAATATTATGTATTTATTATTTGAACAGGCTTCTCAATCAAAATTATATTTTTGAAATATCTGTTTCTATCCCTTTCTTCGTCTTTCCGACTGCATGTGGTTTTTCCTGGGCGAGAGGTGAAGACAGAAAATCATTGCCTATGGAATTAGTCCGTCAGCATTATAGTTCTAACTCATAATCTTCAGGTTATCACATTTAGTTGTCAATCTCATAATGTGGACATACGAGGGAGACAACCACTTCGGTTTTTTCATCCTTCCAAACCGTCATTTTGCACGACGGATATTGGTGTGGAAAAACTGTTTTTAAGAACAGTAAATATAAACATCATAGAACTAATGATGTTTGCAATTTCATAGAAACCTACGTTTCAGAATGTAGACTTCTTTTTTTAATGCTATCGATCCAATGCAATCCAACAGGATGGTTTTAACTTACACGATTGGTTTTACCATCTTTTTGCCGTCCTATTTCTTATATCCTCTCTACATTTGCTAAATCGCTTTTGCAGTTATATCCTTTAGTCAAACCCTTGTCAGAAGAAGAACATGTTTTCACCTTTATGAAGGGGAAATATAATCTACTATCTATGCCATTTCATATAGTTATAGTCGATTCAGGGTATAATACAATAGTTATTAGTCTAATGTTTAAACTCAATGTTTTCTTAACTTCTGGATTAAGGGATGCTATCTTACGTATCCCGTATTTTCATTTCGTATTACCTGTGGCTGAGCAGAGAAAATTATATGAAGACTAATATTTGCCGAAGAGAAGAAGGGCAGGCCCGGGTGAAGAAGCCCTCGATCCGCGGTGGAGTACCATTGAGGTTAGCCGAGAGCGGTGCTCTGTTGTCGCGGCTTATCTCCCCCGCTCTTCTGGTTCAGCGTTACTTTGATCAACTAATTAGTTATGCTAACACCTCCAGGCCTTCTATAACAACCTTGTTAGAAATAATCCTCCTCCCCTCTGGGTCGGCTACAGATTATACTGACGTTGGAGGATTATGAATATAGTTTTGTATAACTTCCTGAAATTCGGTAAATAATAATGATTAGGCATTTCTTATGATAGATCAATGATTTCTTCAATATAGTGTTTCAAACACTATATCAATAGCTACTAAAAACACACCGTAAGGAGACAAGTTACCGATTCTATAAGTATCGACATTAGGGTCCAGGTCTAAGATGATAGAAATTCACTTGTTTGCGATATTTTTTTTTTTTACCCAAACCAAGGTATAAAGAGTGGGGATTGATGCTTGATTCTGTGATCTAGAATTGCTTTCTAGATTCAGTCGGAGATTATGGGTAAAAAAACACAAGTACCTTAAATGCCAGTGAGTTAATGAATAGTCAGATAATATTTTGACATTTTTTTTTTTTTATGCTTAAAGTTTTCAATGTTTTCTCAAAACTTTCTAAATTTGTTTAAAAAATAAATTTAATACCTTCACCGTGTCAATTACCAGACTAACCTCACCTTTTACACTTATCACTTAAAATAAAAAAAAAATAGTCAAATATGTATGAAATAATGTTCAAGTCATATTTTTAAAACAATAAATAAGTAAATAAAATATGCTAAAAACAAACAGTCCACTCTGAGACATTTTCAGAACTCACTAAATAAATTCCATATGCATTTTGAACTTTTTTTCGATATTGAAGCTTCCGGAAGCTTATCGTTTTCAATAAAATGTCTCCTACGCTGCCTTAACTTGTTTAAAGGAGCTTGAAGCTCAAATCCATACAATAAAAATTAGCAGAAACTAGGTATGCTTGAGCCAAGCAAACGTAGCTAAGGCTCTATATTTTCCTTACATTAGTCTTGCTGGTCTAAGGCATAGCGCACTATTCTCTCATTGAAGTGGTCCTTGGTTCAAATCCCACCTCTGCAGGTACTTTTTGGGTTGGCGGGTTGGCCGAGTGGGCAAACGCATTAGAAAATACGCTTTGCTCATGGCGACACAGGATTGGGAACCCGGAAATAGCAAGTTCGAACCCCGGAGCCAGAGGAATTATAATAATACTCGGCATCAATCTCCACCCTTTCCCGGTAAATCCCCGTATAGCCTAAAAAGGCGAGGGATGGGAGGTAGAAAAAAAAATAGCAGAAAATATTTTTCCAAGCAGTTTTAATGAAGACATGTTATTATTATAATTTTTCCCAATAAAATAAATTAATCAAGAACTTCAGAAATTTTCAGTACTTTTTATTAAATACATTTAGTCTATTAGAAAACTTTTCTCTTGTTTAGTGTTATGTTACGTATTATCCTCTCACATGCGAACAATTGAACCTTTTTCTCTTTTCGGATTATTCTCTTTTTCCTTACAGACAATCGCCCCGCCTACATGCCTCTTTAAGCTCAAAGTGGTAGAGTACTCCGCCCAGGTAAGATTTAAGGTTGTCCATGAGGAGGAGACTGGCGGGACCACAACATCCGATACAAGCTCCTTAATGAAACTCATCCATTCCCTCCGACCGCTGTAATAAAACCCAGGCACAGTTGGCTGTACTCACCTTGAGCACCCCCCCCCCTCCCCCCGGTGGAAATTCCTTATTCCTCTCTAACTGCCCTCCCTAGAATAATTTTAATTAAAACTCTTGAACACCCAAGTTCCTCCCCCATCACTACTTCTCCAGGATCTTACATTAGCCCTGATCTATTAGCTTCTCTCTTTAATTTGACTTTAGTCTAGATTAGTCAGGAACATACTTTTGTTTGAGTTGTTTGGCACATACAGATACTTTTTTTTTGTGTATTAGATATAAATTAAGAAAAATAGATACTGTGGAATCATTGGAAGAATAAATCGCTCGTCTAACGCAAAATCCCATTTTTATCACGAATTATCTACAACTTGTCCAATGCAATAGTTTTATGAAACATTTTAACCATTGGATAAACCATACTTACGGGTAATAAAGGAATGGAAAAGAAGAAACTTTCATCGGATTGTCTTTCTGAAAAATAGCATTTTTTATTATTGTTATTATTATTTTTTTTTGGAGAGGAAATTGCAAAGAGAAGGAATTTGATGAAATTTATATAAGAACATTTTGATACCAACCTTCGCCTCCAAAAAAGTTTCATAAAAATCGGATCAACAGTTCTAGGTGATATTACAATACCTTCACATGCATTCGAGTACAGACAAAATCGGTACCTAATTCATTTCTATATGTCTGTGAAACGCCAAATTTACTCTTCTGGGACCGTAATAATATCAAATCCTTCCTTCTGAATATAATGTTCCCTTGCCGTCGGAATTAAATTAAAATTTAATTAAATTAATTTTTTTCATGTAATATGTAAGTACTTTGTTATGGTTAATTCAATAGGACTTTCAAACTGCAAAATAATTTTGAATTATTCGATTTCTTATAACTATTTATAATTCCACATTTTTATTTTTTGCCTTGATTCCTGAATACCGGATATGTAAAACGCGAATCCAATTTAACTAAAACCTAATTAATTTTATTAAATATTTCTACATTACAAAAATGCCACGTTCGATTTGGCTCATAAATTTTATCGATTATCATCCACTACTTTCGCTTAAATTAATTACTCCTCACTTTTAAATTTTAACTAGAAGTTATATTTTTACTTTCACTTACCTATATATGAAATATATAGTAAGTGGAAGTATTGCGATCGTGAAAATTTTCGACTTCCGGTTTTCAACGGAAATACACGTTTTGGGGTCCCCTGAGTCAAACTAACCAAGTCCCGCGAAATGGTCTGTGTGTGTGTGTGTCTGTGTGTCTGTGTGTGTGTGAACAGACTAGCTCAAAAACTATAAACCGTGCGAACCTGAAATTGGGTATTTAGAGTTTGTATATGCCCGCGATGTGACAGCGAAAATTTCATCAAATTTGCTCAAAGGGAGGGGGTACTTTATTTCATAACTTATTAAGTTTTTTTCGATTTTCTCAAAAACGGCTCTAACGATTTTGATTAAACTGAGTATTTAATCTATTGATATGCCCGAGATATGACTGTAAACATTTCATCAATATTGATCAACCGGAGGGGGCACTTTACTGAATAAATGTTGTCTCATTTTCACGTGTTTTTTTTATTTACTCAAAAACAGTTTTCACGATTTTGATTAAACTGAGTATTTGATGTATTTATATGCCCGAGATATGACTGTAAAAATTTCATCAAAATTGATCAACAGGAGGGGGGACTTTACTTAATAAATTTTGTCCAATTTTTACCTTTTTGGTCGATTATCTCAAAAACGGCTTTAACGATTTTTATCCAGTCTTGCTTCAGCAGCGGTAGTGTTAAGATCGCGGTTTGCGTTGTTTGAAGTGTCGGCTTCTTAGAAAAGAGGATTAACAGTGTCTTTCTGTAGCCGCCCGGCTTACTCTTCTCTGCTAGCAGGGAGTACCCCTTAGTCTATTTTTGTTTATAATTTTATTTTGTTTTTCTTTATATTGTGATGATTATTTACTTATTTTTATTTTATTATTTTTTTTAATATAGTTTTGAATACCATATGAAATATTATTTTCTTATGGTGTTTAGAAGCCTAAGTGAATAGTTGCTCCTTTGTGCTACTTATATTCAAAGCGATAAGTCCTAGTCCTAAGTTTTTCTTATAGTTAATTAGTTATTTAGTAAAAATAGAATTAATTTAATATTAGTCAAGTAGATTATAGGGAAATATTTAGGTTTTAAGCTTAGAAAGTAAGATTAGGTTAGGTAAAACATGTGCGAATTGGACCCTAAACCTCCTGACCTACAGGAGTCTTTTTTCAAAACTAAGGGAAAATGGTCAAATAAGTATCTCATAATGAGTCTAGGTACAAATTCCTTAAATAAAACGTTTAAAGACTTCAGCCCTTTTAGTGTCTGCCGATTTATTAAAAGTTATTGTCCACAAATAAACTTAAAATTTTTGAAAAACGGATCCACCTTACATTCAGTGAATAATGAAAAGGACTTCTTAAATTTAAGTAACGTAAAATCATTTCAAGGAATTCCAGTTACATTTCAATTGCATAAATCGCTTAACTTCTCCCGCGGTGTAGCATATGTACCTGAACTATTTAACTGCTCTGAGAATGAAATAGTTTCCGAACTCGAGCAGTATGGTGTCGTGAGTGTAAAAAGGATTTTTAAAAAAATAAATAATGAAAACAGAGCAACACCATTATTAATTCTAACTTTCGAAAAAAGTGAACTCCCAGAAAGAGTTTTATTAGACTTTATGTCTATTAGAATAAGACCCTATGAGCCTAAACCACTTCTTTGCTTTAACTGTTACAAATACAGGCATACCAAGAGAAATTGTAACATTATTAACTGTGGAAAGTGCGGTGAAAACACACACAACTCGGATCATTGCCAAAATTCCCCTAAATGCATTAATTGCCAAGGGGATCATCCAGCGTTTTATACTAAGTGTCCGGTGTATGAAAGAGAGAAAAAAATAGAAAAACTCAGAGCGCAAGAAAAAATTTCTTATAGGCAAGCAGAACTAATTATTAGTAGACAGGAACCGATTAACAACGAGCGATCGCCGACAGCTGCCGAAGTAGTACGAGCTCCGCCGACCGCTCCCCCCACTCCTCAAATCACTGAGGCCCTACTAGATCAGATAGGTAAACTTACTAGCACTGTTGATATGCTATACAAAAAAATAGCCTTCCTAGAATCTAACTTAATGAACAATAACCCGAACACGAGCATATTAGGATCTGAAAAGATAGTGGTTAATTTGCCTGAGAAGGAGAATTTTTCTGTAAATAAATCAGTCGTTACCGTTGATGAACAAACTGTCTCTTATGAAAAAAATTTTGAACAACACTCTTTGTCAAAAAATCCAAATCCGGATACAAATCTAAAAATAAATAGGCCAGCATCAGCAAATTCATCTATAAGTGACCAAAGTACTATAACTCCCCCAAAAAAACCCTCTAAAACTGGATCAAAACCAAAACCTAAAGTGGGCAAAAAGAATTCTTAGCTGTAAACATTCTAACTCTTAGAACTTAATTTATTCCAACACTACACTTTTTTAATAAATTTAATCTAAAATTTCTATGCTATTATTAAACATTCTGGTTCTTCTCATCATTACATTATTAGTTATGTCATCAAAAGCACTATTGACTGTCTTCAGAATATTATGTATTTTTATCTTTTGTCTTTTCTTTACTAGCAGTGTTATATCTTTCGGTTTTCATTTGATACTTTCTTTTATAAAATTGCTATGTATGATAGACCTTTATTACACCACTGATAAATGTTTATGCTTAGCTATCCATCTTTTACTTTTAATTCTTCTCACTACTAATTATGTTATATCAACAACTTTTCTTTATGCATTTTCAAGCAAAGTTTGTCATTTGATTTCTCTTCATCCCTTCTTACGTGCATACATCACTGACAAAGGTATGGCTAATGTATTCTCATTCAAATGAACATTCTCCAGTGGAACTTAAACGGCTTTATCCATCGAAGAGATGAACTTACATATTTGCTCAATTTTTACGATTGTCCTATTGCTTGCCTACAGGAAACCAACCTAAAAGATGATATAAATATCGAATTTCGGGGTTATGCTATTAGGAGAAAGGACTATACAGCTGGGCGAATAGCTTGCGGAGGGGTTTGCATTTTAATTAGAAATGATATCCCTTTTGTTGATATTGATTGCACTTCTAATTTGCAAGCAATATCAATAAGAATACTATCAGAACCCTATCCCTTTTCATTATGTTCTGTCTATCTCCCACCCGGTAGTAATTTTGCAATACGTGAGTTAAAAGAATTGGTTGATTCATTACCATCCCCTGTAATCCTAGCCGGGGATTTTAACGCTCATAATCTTCTATGGGGTAGTGACCACCTGGATGAACGAGGTAAATTATTAGAAACATTTCTTGATACATGTAACTTAAGCGTTATAAATAACCATGCCTCTCAAACCCATATGTGCACCAGATCCGGAAAACTTTCAACAATAGACCTCACCATTACCAGCCCCCAGTTGCTGCCAACAACTCACTGGTTCGTTTTAGATGATACGCATGGCAGCGATCACTTCCCAATAATTTTTAAAACGTCCGAAAAATGCTCAACTATCCGGGGACATAACAAATGGAACATTAAAAAAGCGGATTGGTCGCGGTACAAAGAGATAGTAAATCTTAATGATATTGATATGTCCGAAAGTGATGCTGATCACCTTATCGCGGATTTAAATAGTAGGTTACTAAGCGCAGCCCAAGAAACGATTCCATACACCTCCTTTTCCAACCGAAAAAATAACAGTCGTGTACCTGTTCCATGGTGGACAGAGGAATGTGAAAAAGCTATAAAAGCAAGAAAGAAAGCTTTGAGAAAATTTCTGCAACGACCATCTTCCGATCAGCTAGAAATATACAAATCCGCGAGAAAACATGCCAGATATATAGTCAAAAAGAGCAAACAACTATCTTGGAAAAACTTTTTAACTAACGTTAGCTCTAACACACCGCCTGTCATTTTCTGGGAAACTGTTAGAAAGATTAAGGGCTATGGCCTTTCTCCCCAAATAAAATATTTAAAAAACCAAGACCATTATGATACAGATCCTATAGCATTAGCAAACGCCGTGGCTAAACATTTTTATATCACTTCATCAACAGCAAACTTTTCACCTCACTTCCTCAATATAAAAAATCTAGTAGAATCAGTACCGCCAGTTATTTCTAATAATCCATTAGATCCTCTGAATCTCCCCTTTTCCATGACAGAGTTTCTCACTGCTCTGAATTCTAGAAAAGATTCTTCACCCGGCCCTGATCAAATATGCATTGGGATGGTAAAAAATTTATGTTCGGCTAATAAATCTATAATTTTAGGGATATTAAATAAATTGTTTTTGTCCGGAAGCTTTCCAAACACTTGGAGAACAGCCATTACTATTCCTATACTGAAAAAAGACAAAGATCCCAGTAACGTCAAAAGCTATAGACCGGTCTCACTCACCTCCTCCATTTGTAAACTGATGGAAAAATTGATAAGCAACCGTCTGTCATGGTATCTTGAATCCAAAAATTTATTACCAGCATGGCAAAGTGGGTTTAGGAAGGGTAGGAGTACCACTGATAATCTGGTGCGCTTAGAATCCGATGTATTAGAAGCCTTTGAAAACAAAAGTAAATTATTAGCGGTTTTTCTTGACATAGAAAATGCTTTTGATAGGACATGGAGAAGGCTAATAATTGACAATCTGATTAACATGGGAATTAATGGTCACATGATCTCATTCATTAAAAATTTTTTAACAAATAGACGGTTCAGGGTTAGAATTGGAAATATTTCTTCTGATGAATTCGAATTAGAGAACGGTGTACCACAAGGCTGCGTTTTAAGTGCGACACTTTTCTGTGTTGGTTTTAATCAAGTCATGAATGAAGTTAAGCCGCCGGTAAAAGCTATGTTATATGCTGACGATTTACTAATTTATTCGGAAGGGAAACAATTAACACAACTGCAGAATGATATTCAAAGCACTTTGAATAAGGTCAATCATTGGATTAGTACCAACGGCTTCAAAATTTCAACAGCTAAGACAGTTGCAGTCCTGTTCAGTAAAAGACAACCTAATATTTTGCCATCACTTTCCATTGCCGGTCAACCAATCTCTTTCTCAAACACAATCAAATACCTAGGAGTAACTTTTGATAGAACTCTCAGTTGGTCCCCTCATATAAAACTATTAAAAGCAGATTGTCTCCGCTCCTTAAACCTGTTAAAAATAGTATCTAATACAAGTTGGGGTGCAGATCGGGCCAGTATGTTAACGTTATACAAAACCCTTATACGATCTAAATTGGATTACGGCTGCTGTTCATACAACTCAGCTTCTACTCAAGTCCTAAGAATGTTGGAATCTGTACAGAATACGGGTCTTAGGTTAGCTACAGGTGCTTTTCGTTCTAGCCCTTCTAGTAGTCTTTGTGTTGAAGCTGGCGTACCTCCCCTTGACCTAAGACGACAAGAACTCGATCTCAAATACTCAGTTAAAATCCTCTCCACCTACAATCATCCTTTGAATTATCTATTCCCCATTAAACAGCTCCTATCCCAACAACAAATTTCCTTAAAGAAGAGAACATCCTTTGCAGTCCGTGTTGCAGCATCCTTATTTGATCTCAACCTTGATATACCCACATTCCATGAGAATGTAACATCTCCTATCCATCCCTGGGGACTACCTACCCCAAAAATCATCCTTTCTCTCACAAGGCTACTTAAAAACAACACAGCACCACTAATTTACAAATACGAATTTCATAAACTTAAAGAAAAACTAGGGGACGCTAACTACATTTACACCGACGGCTCTAAGAGTTCTATAGGAGTAGGAGCCTCGATAATATGCAATGACAGGCAGCATCTTTTTTCCTTATCTGCTACTTGTAGCAACTTTACTGCGGAGATCGTCGCAATCCATAAAAGTTTAAATGTTATTCAGGCCACAAAGAAAACCATAGTTATTTGCACTGACTCACTTTCCGCTCTAATCTGTTTGAAGGATGTTTTCTCTTTAAATCCCATAATTCAAAATATACTCATTTCAATAAAGTCGGGCTTGACAAACAATAGCACTGTATTCTTCGTATGGGTTCCAAGTCACTGCGGAATAGTTGGAAATGAATTGGCAGATCAGGCCGCCAAAAAAGCAATAACAGATGGCATTCCTTATCTAGGGGTTCTAGCAGCGGACTTTTTATCCCTCATCAAGCAAAAAATGAAACAAAGTTGGGAAAACAGGTGGTTAAATTTATCTGAAAATAAATTACTTGAAATTAAAAGAGAGGTGATCCCATGGAAGTCCTCTAACAGGAGTAAGCGCAGAGAGGAAGTAATCTTGACGCGTCTTCGCATTGGTCATACGCGCTTGACACATGGACACCTAATGGCACGCGAAGACCCAACCAACTGTCAGGCTTGTGGATGTCCGCTGACAGTAAAGCATATTTTGACTGAATGCAGGGCCTACGAAGAATACAGAGCACTCTTAGATATACCAAATGACTTATACAGTATACTGCGAGACAACGTAACAGACAAACTGTACGACTTTCTAAAATTAACAGAATTATATAATAAGATATAAACCGAACATTGAATAAATGGCGATGATGACCCTAGTGGTTGACGCCTTAAAAAAAAAAAAAAAAAAAAAAAAAAAAAAAAAAAAAAAAAAAAACGATTTTTATCAAATTCGTTATGTTTAATGAAAATTAGTTGTTATTTAATATCAGGTAAGCTTTATCATTATTAAAATGTTCTGAGGGGGCTTAAATGGGGAAGGGGCTTTTTTTGTTTTTCTATAAATTACCTTTGTTTTAGTTTATATTGGGAAATTATCTGTCTCTCATCACGCTTAAAAATAAGAAACGGCTAAATATGATATATGAAGAAAATCAAGTAAACATATACAGGAGAAAAAAAGAAAAATATTCCGTCAACTCATAAAACACCTTGAGCTCACGCATGCGCCGTACGCCTTTAATGACAAACCAATG
Organism: Aelia acuminata; assembly: GCA_911387785.2. Lineage (NCBI taxonomy): Eukaryota > Metazoa > Arthropoda > Insecta > Hemiptera > Pentatomidae > Aelia > Aelia acuminata. The sequence continues at coordinate 55,179,272 of OU426983.1, read as the reverse complement.
CGTTATAATTAAACTGTTCTGTTCATTTGAGAAGTGGCAATTAACAAAACGCATAAATTTCTAATCTAAGTAAGTTGGTAAGTGAAAGTTGTGTGTTGCGCGCGCGCATCAGATTTTTTCTATTTGTATTTAACTTAATATTGAGTCCTGGATCTGCAATAATTTGAATTAAATTGAAGGCACATCGGAAAAAAAAATCAATTGTCGGGGACTATCCGCCAAATTCGTAGGTTGCACTGCGGTTGACCGGTTTAATCGTAAGGTCAACAAACATTGCAAACAATGGGCTCGCTTTCCTAACCCTTTCCCGGTTGCGTGAAAGCCATTCCAAATTATAGTTGCGTGGAACCTCTCTCACAAATCCACTTAACCAACACAAAAATTGAGCCTTTACCTTCCACGTCATGTCATGCTTTCTATAATTAGAGTTATTTATCAGACATCTCCGAATGTTTTGTCGTGTGCATCTTTTATTGGAGTGTCATTCGCTCTATGTATGAAACGTTTGTATCCAGAAAAAATAAAATAAAAAATATGCGGGCTGATTCTCAAAGCCATCATTATGTGTCATTAGATTATGTAGCACATGAGGATTTATGTTTCGTGGTGCTTTGAAAAAAAAAAATGAGGTGATCGATATTGTTAAAGCGATATTTTACTTCATATTTTTTTTTTTGTTATTTCGATAAGAGTGAAGCATTCATTATATATAGACTTGGATATAAGATTATGATGACGAAATCTACAATTTCTTTATCATTTGCTGAAATTTCATTATTGTGTTAAAAATCTATGTTATACAATACTTATATCAATTGTTTCCTTCATAATTTTTTCAACACATGATTGAAACAAAAACTGCTCGTTGAACTAGGCAAACGCTCAGAACATCCTAATGATCATGAATGGATCATTTGCACGACAATAATGAAAACTTTCAGGATTAATGCAGTTGAGCTTTATGGCTCGAACAATCAATATCTACATTCAATAATTCCCGAAATATTTTTTCTGGGACTGGGATCACAAGAACAATCCCTCAAACCTGGAAGAATCAACTCCCTCTTAGTTGGAAAAAATATTGAAAGTAAAGTCATCAACGATCTGTTTAGTTTGCAGCCGAAAATGGTGCTATAAATTCAAATAAATAGCTCGCAGTTACAGGTTTTTACGATAGATTTTTTGATTTTTGAAAACTATTAATTCCAAGAGGAGAAATTTCAGAAGCGCCAAATAAATCACGAAATGATTCTTCCAGCTAATTTATGTTAATACCTCTGCCAGAAGTAATTTCAGGCGAAGAAAGTGGTGATAGGGATATAGGAGGAGTATTTAATAATTTAAATTAAAAAAAAAGAAAGATGCAGAAATAGTACTTTACACTTAATCAATGGGTATATGAAGGAAAAAAGATGAGGAAGGAAACTGTCCCTGGATTTTAGATGATCAAGTCCGAAACTCTCCAGAACAGAATTTTCTTGGAAAGGAAAAAGTCAATGAAAGAGATAAAGATGCAAGACGGAAAAAAGGATAGAAAATGAGGAAGATTTTCAGATGAACCAGAACATGACCAGTTTATTCCCTCTATATAGTGTATGTATGGGAATCCCCAGAAAGAAGTAAGACAATGCTAAAAAATATATCTACCTATATCTTCTTGTCATATTCTGTTTCCTTTTTTATGTTAATTTCCCTTTGTATTGGTATGTATACGTACTAAATATATGTATTATCTACATATATTGATCAATATCTACATATATATGTAAAGAAAATATATTTCTTAATTAATTTAATTTTTGCTATAGACATGAGTGAGAGAAGTGGAAGCAGGTGTGTGACTGATAGGTTATTTGTATTTATGAATTAAAACATATGGTTAAAGTTAATGATAAAACATTTGATTTAAAATATTGTGAGCAGTCGATTTGAAATATTATTAAGAAATGCTTACCTAAGAATAAACTTTTAATGACGTTTCTTTTTTTACAGGTAAGTGTTTACAAAAATGTTTTAGGAATATTAAGTTCAATGTGTGATAAATTTTATTTGTAATTATTAAAAATAAAATCTTTTTTTACAGAGCAACTATTGAGAGTTTATTCATAGGAATATCCTTATAAAACGTCATTAAAAAACTGACTTCTCAAAAAAACTGAACGAAGCCCAAAAGAAAAAAAAAGCGATATACTTAGAATGTTTAGCGATCAAGGAAGCGGTGAGATACTGGCAATATTGGTTAATAGGTAAATCATTTACAGTTTATACAGATCACAAGCCCCTGGAAAACATGAATCTGAAATCTAGAACCGATGAAGAGCTGGGCGATTTAACATATTATCTATCGCAATATGACTTTCAAATAAAATATGCTCCAGGAAAGGATAATTTGGAAGCGGATTGTCTAAGCAGAAATCCAGTATTGGAATCAGATGAAAATATAGATGATCAATTAAAAATCGTGAATTTCGTTAAGCTAGCAGATATTTTTACAGATCTGAGTAACAATGAAGAAATACAAAATAAAAAGAGCAAATTTATTGAAAGACAGGGTGTATACTTCAAAAAGGCCACGAAAAAAGCAAAAATAATTCTATCAGAACGATTTAGCATCACATTCATAAAGCAAATACATGAGAATCCGTGTCACATTGGCATTGGACAAATGCAGAAGGCGATAAGTCCACACTATGCAGCTAAAAATTTAACGAAAAACATCAAACAAGTTTGTAGAAGTTGTGACATTTGTATAAAAAACAAATCAAGAGGGCATGACAAATTTGGATTTTTGTCTCATCTAGGCCCTGCCACAAAGCCTTTCGAAATAATCTCTATAGACACAATAGGAGGCCTTGGAGGTTCAAGATCTACAAAAAAATATTTGCATCTCTTAGTAGATCACTTTACCAGATACGCGTTCATACTAACATCGAAAACTCAAAATGCCAATGATTTCATAAAACTCGTCATGAACATAACGGAAACAGAGGATATTGGTATGGTTCTCTCCGATCAATACCCAGGAATTAATTCGAAAGAATTCAAAAAATTCTTAAATGACCAACAGATACCATTGATCTTCACAGCAGTAAATGCACCATTCTCCAACGGCTTAAATGAAAGATTAAATCAAACTTTACTGAACAAAATCAGATGCAAAATAAACGAACAAGGGAAAAGAAGAGCATGGACAACGATAGCTCAAGAATGTGTAAAAGTATATAATAATACTAATCATTCAGTTACTGGCTTTACGCCAAGTTATCTTTTGTATGGCTCCGATACTTCTATCTTACCGGACGAATTGAAGCAGGGCAAGACCATTCTTGATTGGGATAGAGACAGGAAAATAGCACTCGACAACACAAAAAAGTCACACGACTACAATAAACAACTATTTGATAAACATAGGAAATACCGGGAATTCCATGTAGGAGATATGGTATACGTGGAAAATGGAAATAAATTAAATAGAAAGAAGTTGGATGAGTTAAAAATAGGACCATATAAGATTATTGAAAAAATTTCCAATTCAATATACAGGATTGATACAGGTCACAGGAAAAACATAGAATCGAATCTTTTTCATATTACAAAACTTATTCCAATACCTAAATTAGAAGAAGATCACGGTGGATGAGTTGCGAGAAAATTTTCTGGAAAATTTCCTTACCCGCGGGGGGAGATGTAAAGAAAATATATTTCTTAATTAATTTAATTTTTGCTATAGACATGAGTGAGAGAAGTGGAAGCAGGTGTGTGACTGATAGGTTATTTGTATTTATGAATTAAAACATATGGTTAAAGTTAATGATAAAACATTTGATTTAAAATATTGTGAGCAGTCGATTTGAAATGTTATTAAGAAATGCTTACCTAAGAATAAACTTTTAATGACGTTTCTTTTTTTACAGGTAAGTGTTTACAAAAATGTTTTAGGAATATGTGATTAGGAATGTGTGTGATAAATTTTATTTGTAATTATTAAAAATAAAATCTTTTTTTACAGAGCAACTATTGAGAGTTTATTCATAGGAATATCCTTATATATATTTATCATTGCTTGCCAGTCGTCTTTTCTTCATCAACCATATTAATTCATTCAGGATGATTCAAAAACATAGGTCACCTCATCTCTTCCCTAAAACATTCGAGCAGATGTATCATATGTTATTCAACAATTAATGAATAATGTACAGTGTAGCATTCCATGAAAAAACAAAAATAATTTTTCAGACAAATTGAGGATTAAAAATGATTTTTTAAGAACTCTCATTCATTTTTCAAATGACTAAGTAAGTCCCCGGTGTAATGTTTTCGAAACAGCGCTTATCTCTGTTATTTTATTTATTTTTTTGTAATATACACTTCTCAGGATGTAAATGCGTTTTGAAGAAAAAATTCTCATCCTAAACCAAAAAAAAAAGATCTTAAAACAAATAAGCTAATATAAAGAGACCACAATGTTCCATATGTCGCCAATTTAGTCCTATGTCCATTCATAATATTATACATTCATATCCGAAACCACTACTTTGCAACTTTATTCCTGATAATCCTCCGAGGAGTATAAAAAGAAGATGACATCCTAATTTAGAAATAATAGCGGATCAATGCTTGGGCAGTTTCTATACAAGTAATTTTATTTAGTGCTCAAATTACTTATTTCATTTTTAACACAGTTGTCAACGAAACTGACGTCTCATAATATTTTCATTATTCCCAAACTTTTCTTGAGAGCCTACATAATTAAACTAGAAAATCGAGGAAGGAACTATTACTAGTAATTAAATAACCATTAAGAGTGAGAGGAACTTGTTCAAATAATTCATGAGGCCGCAAGTTAAAGCCGTTCCAGCAGGCCTTGACAAATAAACAGTTTCGGATTTCACTAACTGAATAAAGGATTGTTCACACTAGTTTGGAAGCCGTGTTGTCCAGGATGGTCCCAAGTTGGCGCACTGTTTCCAGTTTCAATGCTCAATGGCTTAGGCTGGAAATTACTCCAGGGGATCTAATGAACATGTTGGTAGAGGTTCTTGAAATCTGGGGAGGTTATTTTCATTCATACGTAACAATTCCACCAACCTGGATAATCTCTTCTTCTGTCTCATCGAGGTCTTGCAAATCTCCTGAGATTTCATTTTATTTAAGCTAACTCTGAGAATCTGGTGTGCAAAAAATATGTTTTAATCAGTACAAAAACAATTGAACAATGAAAAATATCATAACCATTTTTTTTTTCATTCCTTTAAGTTTGAGATAGTAAGAAATAAATACCTACAGCTGATTAGTTCTATTAATTTGTACAAAGCTTATTTAATCCTTTATCTTAAAATATTGAATAACAAGATTAAAAACCAAGGACTATAAGTCTAATCCCTATTAAGCTCACTTTTTATTTTGTTTGATTATTAAATAAATGGTTTTTAGTCTTAAAAATTGCTAATTATGTGATAGAATGGCTGTTGAGTGCACAGAAGACTCCATCAACATTTTTTTTAAGCTCTGGACATTTCTCTTTTTTTTCTTCGTGTTAATTAATTCAATTCGACGTAAGTTGAGCTTCATTTACCAAATGTTTATTTTATTTTTAATTTTTATTGCACATTTTTCATATTTCGTAGCAATACAGATACTTGATACTAAATTTAAATAAAAATTTTGAACCTAAAAATTGAGTTCACATTTTTTTTTTTTTTTTTTTGCGTTCTTTTCTCGCATCTAAACTGATCTCATTTAAATCGAGCCAATTTCCTAAGCCTATCATAATGATAATGCTCGCTTACATCTAAGCCAGAAAGCTGCCTATCAACTGAGGTAGAGTCGCCCTTATCTCATCCTGCTCTTCAAATAGTTAATAGAGGAAAACCAGGCATTTGAGGTTGGCGTTGACCACATCGGACCATTATGCAATCATTGCTCTCTTTTCACTTCTTTGAAGGTAATTTTCGGGTATTAGAAGAAGTATGCACTTATACTTCTTCTTTCAAATTTATTTATACGAAATCATTATTATTTCGATTCAGTTTTGATAATTAACGTTTCTGAAACAAATGTTTTTTAATAAGCGGAGTACAGATACAATTTACTTTATAAATTTTTATTAGTCATGAAAAGTAAAGCAAATTATTCTTCTATTCCTCTAGGGCTCTCAAATGCAAAGATTTTTTCATTTTTTTTTTTTTTTTTCAAACTATCTCTGAAGGAAATAGAATTTTCGAGGAGCTATCAAAGAATAAAAGAGCTTTCATCATTTATATTTTCAAACTCTCCCCGGCCTCGGTAATTATAACGTCTTTGAGTAGTGCCTCCACGTCACGCAATCATCCCTTCAACTTTTCTCTTTTGTGCAGTGAATTTCGTAAAATATAGAAAAACTGAAAACTTATTGCAACTCATTTTTCATTTATTTTTATGTTATGTGCTATTTCATTTTGATTGTTTTACATAGTAAAAATGCATACTAATAAAACATGTATTCGTCAAAGAAATTCTAACAACACTGTCAATAATACTTCAAAAACTTATCGACGCACCTCGGTACTTCTCAAATCACACTGTTCTCAAACTATGGAAATTCCAAGGGTAAGGTCGTATATGAACGACGAATACAACTATTTCTCTCAAAAAATCAAAATCACCCAAATCTACTGGTTGTCTTCTCTTTCCTAATCCCTGCAATCGAGTCGACACAGGGCTGAATAAAATGTGACAGAAACTTTCTGGAATGATATAAGTGTATATACCTATAAAGCACATGTTGCTAAAAGAAACAAAAAAAAAAAAAAAACGTATTAAATTTGCTATATCAGCCGTTTATTTTGAAAGTGGCCTAAGTCCACGTATCTTCAAATCGAGATATTTGAGGGTTTGCGTTTCAATGAATTTAAAAATATACGTGTAGAATACTAATGAGTCATACTGCTTAAGTGTATCTAAGGGTGTTAAATTTATAGTTCCTATTAAAATAGTGGCAAATATTGAGTGAATAATGACCGTTTTCTTATCAAGAATGGAGTTAGGCCACTTTCAAAATTAACAACCAGATTTATTATCAAATTTGAAGGTGCCTAAGTCCATTCAACGTAATTTAAAATGGTTCAACTTGAAAAAAAAAAACAATACTGAATTTACTTTACATATCCTTAAAACACTTTTAATATGGTTATGAATGTGTTTTTTCCTTTCTTCAGATAATTTTGATGATCCCACGTAAATCATTGCCTACATTTACAGCGTTTAATACTCGTTTTAAGCGTCCTTCACTTATTTTAAAAGTATCCAAAAAGAACTTTTTACAGACAGGAACTTTTCCTTTTTAGAATTTAATAAATACCTATAACTCCAATTTCTTGACGAACCTTTTCTGTTTGTTGGACATCTTCCTTTCACATTTTTTCGCTCGACAGCTTCGTAAACTGATACATTTTGTTTGCTAAAATATCCTAAACCCCAAATCCTCTCAAAAATATTCTTATCTGAACTAAATTGTCTTGTTATGTTCTACAATGTTTTATATTAATTGAACGCACTGGTTATTCAACTAACACAATTGACCAAAAACTTAGGTTAACTTGTAAATATTAGTTAATCAAAATTACCTTCATCACTACTTTCCTCCATTAACAATAGTAAATATCTTGATTTAAGTATAAATGGAGTTAGGCCACTTTCAAACTACACGGTTTGACTATTGAACTAACTCTGAAAACTTATGTGTTAAAAATTTTCGTATTTGCTCGGATTATAAGCAACCTGAAATATTTTACTGATCAATAACATAAAGTTGTGCATGTAACCATGATAACCGGAAAAAATTGAAAAATGGAGTTGGCCACTTTCAAAATAAATGGCTCATATGTGGTACAACAGTGGAGTTATTAATTTCGATAAAAAATTAATTAATGAATAATAATAAAAAAATGCTACATGAATCTCCATATATATAAGAGGCTTCGTCCTAACTGACAGAATCAACGCAGAGCAAAAACTACTAATGATAGAAACTTGAAGTTCGGAATTTAGATTTTAAATGCGATGTAGGTAACCACTAAGGGCCGCTTTCTCCAAGTTAGTTTAAACCGAGTTTAAATTTAATCCGGATTATCTCTTGGTTTAAACCAGATGTGAGTTTCTTCAAGTCGGTTTAAACTCTAAACTTGGTTTAAACTTAGATTAAGTTAATCCTTCATTTTTCCCGGTTTAAACTCTGAATTAGGTTTAAACTGCAAAATATAAACAAACATTTTATGTGATAACATACTCGCTCTTGTTACTCAAGAATTATTGTTTTGCACTTAGCTGAATATAAAAATGGAAAATATACTTAATTGAAATTTTAAATGACATGGAAGAAGAAGATTATGATGTGTTTTTGTTGCCAAAGAGACGCATCAATAGACGCAATCAGTTAATCCAAGAATATTTTCAGAATATGTTAAATCAGTGAAGTAGAATTGAGATGAGAAAAAAATGTTTCTTAACGTGCATTATTTTTATTGTAATTGGTTCATAATTAATATCAAGGTTATGTTGTAAATTATCTTTCAAGATACTTTTGAATATCTCATAATGATGTAATTTTATTATCATTAAGCTATAATAATTATATATCGCTCAACTTAGATCATTTATTATTTTAAACAAAATGATAATAATAATAATTATTATTTGAATTATTATTTGAAAAAAATTATGAAATGTAATAGAGATTATTATTATTCTTGGGGTAATAATATCATATTATAAAGAACATTTTATTAACATACAAATTAAATCTCTGAAAACAGCACCGCTCTTTTCATTGAATTTATTCGCCAATTTCTTCCATTCATCCTTCTTCTCTTTGACAGTGACGAAATCTGTTTTTTTGGGTTCAAAAATGTCTCTCTTCTCTTCCAAAAGAGCCAGAAGAGCATTAATTTCACACTGAGAAAAGGTTTTACTTCTTTTTGCTCCATTTTTATAGAACACTTTCACCTTATTTACTTTTTTGGTAAAAACAAAATAATATGTATAAATAATCTTTCCATAACCCTTACATTACCTTCTCTATCCATAGAAGTTTCAACAAGGAAATGTAAACAAATATGTACCAACCTTTTAAAAAACATAATAACCTTCACATAATTAGGTTTAAACCGAGCTTAAACTAAACTAAGGCTGTAGAAAGTGAATCAGAGCTTAAACCTCGGATTAAAGATAATCCGGTTTAAGTTAATCTAAGTTTAAACTAAATTGGAGAAAGCGGGCCTAAGAAAGGAATTTCAAAAATATAACCCCTAAGGGGCTTAAATGGCGAAATTGTCGATAACCTCTAACGGAAATCTATTGTTGAGATTTTAAACCATATGTTTTTTATTTGAATATCGATTTAACGTTATAATATTATTAAAATAGACATTCACATAAAATATGGCTACTGATAATTTAAATATTAGTGGTAATCAAATAATGCCCACTGTGGTTCCCATGATTGGGGATGGTGCGTGTTTATTTCGATCTCTTCTCCATATATATAAGTGGCTTTGTCCTGAATGATAGAATCAATGTAGAGCAAAAACTACTAATGATAGAAACTTGAAGTTCGGAATTTAGGTTTTAAACGCGATGCAGGTAACCACTAAGAAAGGAATTTCAAAAATGTAACCCCTAAGGGGTTTAAATGGCGATATTGTCGTTTAACTCTAACGGACACCTATTTTTGCACTTCGAGAAAAAATATCTAATTTGGACTCATTATAAAGGTCTTGATCTACGGGGCGTCGAAAAGCAGAAAAATGTAGCGTTCACGACGAGTAAGTTGTTTCGGCGGTTTTAGTGAATTCTCTCCATTGCGCGCCTCCCTCTCTTCTACCGAGCCGGCAGCTTCCCCCTCCAACCTGCCACCTACCGGAAGCTCCAATTCTACTAAATCTCCTTAACATATATTAAATCAATACCAAGATAATGATCACAGAATTGATTTTAAGGCTCGCGGGCAAAGCCGCGACGGGGAATGCTAGTATTTTTATATTTTAACAAACATGATAATAAACAATCATGTTTTATGTACGAGTATTTAGTCCAACTTCAAATATGAAGGTTTTTTTTCTACGTAAATATTGCAGGAAATATTTCTTAGATTAATCGATTGTCGATTAGTAAAATTTTCGTAGAGTAAACAATAGATAGTTTCTACTGACCTAATTGACGGTTTTCATTTACGAATCCGATGCAATCATAGGCACGGATATAAGAAGAACTTATGTTAATGAAAAAGATAGGTATTTATGTTAAGGGCAACCATAAAGGGAATTCACCTTAGGCATGATTTCTGTTAGGGCCAAGTTCATTACTGGATCCCCAAAGTTTCGGACCCTTTCGCCCCTAATACTGTAACGCTAACTTAATATCACCCAATCGTTCCTGAATAGAGGGTCCCTATAGTCCTATAGATTTGCTGTCCCCTCCAAATGGAATGCCCCCATTGCCTCACAAGTCTTCTTTTCCAACTCTTGATAATTAGGCTGAGCTAAGTGGCAGCTCCCTAATTAGATGATATTAGTCCTCTCGGCTTAATGCAATTATATTTCTTCCTTTCCTTCAATTTCAATATTTCTCGCCTCGCCATTCCTTCAGGTTAACAAGCTCTTTATTCGGGGCTTTAGTCGATTCACGTCGGGCTTTATTGCTTTTTGTGAAATTGTCCTTCTCGTTCTTGTTTTTAAGAGCTATTTTGCTAGTTAATCTGACCGAGCCCCTATTAGGACCTGTAGAGGACTTAAATACTTTTGAAATTTGGAGCACTGTTCCTTTTTAAAAAAAAAAAAAAAGAAAGTAAAATTTATTATTTTAACATAACTCTTAAACTATCCATGAATGTCATTAGTGGTGTAATTAGTAATTGTATCATGAAATGGTAAGTTGTCGGGTATGTATATGTACATGTACACTTATATGTATATGTACAAGAAGAATAATAAAGAAACAGAAATTATCCATGGGTGAAGGCTTCCTGCCCATTTTAACTCTTCCTAGCATTTCTATTTCCCATCTGGATTTCCTGGAAGATGTTTTCCATAGATAGATATCTTGTTTTATTTCTTTGAATTTATTTGTAGATAGATTTTTTTTGCTCCTGTATATATTTATTTCTTTGTGTTTCCATCAATTTTCTCATTAAGTAGTAGTGAATGGGTCTATTATTGCAATCATATTGCTCTCCTTACAAAAGCGGTCCCGGTTATATCTGATTGTGAGGAGTGTACCTTCGCTACCAGAAAATCTCCTTAAGGCTAGTCTTTAATGCCCCACTTGATTTAATTTTTCTATCAATAGGATTATCAAAGGTTGCTTTAGTCAAGCTTTTCTTTACTGTTTCATGTTGATTTTTTTATGTTTGAGGTTTTTAAAAAAAATGTTTTAGCCCAAACTTTTCTTTATTATTAAATTGAATACAAACCGCCTAAAATTATTTTCAGGAACCAACGGAACATCTCTTGATTTTCTCTTTACTCGCATAACATTATAATTAGCTCCCTGAATATGTAAATTTGATTAATTGTTAAAAAACCAATCCAGCATAAAAAAAAGTGTACTGTGAAATTAATTATTAAAATGTATCCTTTACATAAAATATTTTAATAATTTTTTTAGAAGAGAACAGATTGATCACGGTCAGGAATCTAAGCCAGGTCCTCTGCATCTCAGAATTCCAGCTGTGTTGAGCTTTTCTCTTTAGCAATCCAGCCCGAGGGCTGGAAAATTGTCCAGACGATAGTATCGTCGGTAGACGGTAATTTAAATTCCGCCACAGTTAATACATTATCATATAAATTATTTCTCAAGGCCTTTTTTTTTTTCTGTACGCCATTACTTCCTTATACTTAATCAAATTTCATGAATCAGGCATAATTTTAAAGCTTTCCTTAAACGCTATACCGGAAAACTCATTTATTTCGTCTTCGAAACCGCGGTTTTTGCGTGAGAAATAGCCGTAGAGATTTCTAAATGGTGTCAATCTTTCCAGGTTTTCAAGGAGAACATTTTCGGTTATATACATTTTTTCGACAAACCCAGTTTAAGCGAAAAACATCAATTTTCACCGAAAATGGTCGCAGGGCTTTTTCAAGGTCATTTTTTTCAGTTTGTCGAGACGAACATTTTTGATTATATACACTTTTTTTATTGTCACCGACGTTTGCGAATTACAATTTCCGCGAAACCGATATCAGTATTTACATAAGTATGTGGATTTTTCCATGGTGCGCTCTATCATTATCGTCTTTGTCTGTGTAAAAGAAACCCACCAACGAACAATCACAGATTACCATATCATAACTTCATAGTGTTCAAAGAGGTCCTATAAATACTACGTAACTATGTGAATACCTTAAACTTATGTTTCAAAAAATATATAATCTACAATTCAAACACATATATTGTTTACTTCAACCCTCACTGATGCCTATTACGCACTAAATACCCACTATACGATACTAAAAATATGGTGTTTAGATACTTTAATTAAGTAGGTTAGAGTGCGAATTCTTCGCGCGGGTCAGCTATTATGTCCAATTAGTAATTATTTAAAAATAATTTATCACTGAATTCCAATAGCACTGATAAAATGTACCATAACATTTTTTTTTTTTTTTTTATGTTCTAGTTAAAGCTTACTATTTTTTGGAAAAATAATACAATTTAAAAAAAAAAAAATTTTTATTTTTAGCCAAAATACAGAGGCTGTGACAAGTCGCTTTGTAACTCATATTTTTTTATTCCATTCTCGCTCTCTCGAACAGCGTTTTAGCTAACGTGTTTTCCTCGAATCGGGATATCCGGTTTTTCTCTGCTAGCAGGGAAACAAAGAGCCGACTCGCACAAAAGCTGGCTTAATTACGAATTGAGCGGTGCCGATAAATTCGGCTCATTATTGATGCATGAAGCCGAGAGCGGGAGAGCCGAGTGTCGGAGTCAGATACAACCCGGCGATGACAATGGCTCTCGTTTTATCAAGCCATTAGTCTAATGCAGTTCATCAACCCGATCCGTGCTCGTCGCCGTTTATTTGGTTCACTTCACCGCCATATATCGTTTTGATGAATCAGTAGTATTCGGAAGGGTGAGTAGTCGGAGGGGGGACGAGGAGCGGTTGGTAGGAATCTCTATCGCGGCGTTCCCTCAGATAGTACTTAAAATGGAGGTCCCGAGCCTGTGCGATGTCAGGTACTCGGTTAAGATCTCAAAATCTAGGACTCCCACTGTAGCATCCTCCGATTACCCTTAGTAGCATAAAAATGGACGTTAAACAAACAATCTCTATCGCGGCGTGTTTACACGTATTAAAGTCCCAGGTAATGAATAGTAATTTAATCAGTACCAAGAATATGGTTAGTGCTATAAAACGAATTTCCCTGTTGGTATATTCTTTGTTTCAGCCGATGAAGGGTGCATTTAATATCCATATTGTAACTCCTAAGTATCAGGTAGTACAATAGCTATATTACACGCCTAGATTACAAATGTGATTTTAATAAGAAAAATAAAAAAAATCTGGTGCGTGCTCGCAACACACAACTTTTACTTACCAACTTACTTAGATTAGAAATTAATGCGTTTTGTTAATTGCCACCTCTCAAATGAACAATGGTCTGTTCATTAAAGGCGTACTCCGCGTGCGTGGGCTCGACGAGTTTTATGAGTTGACTGAATATTTTTCTTTTCTTGTCCTCTATATGTTTTCTTTATTTTTATCATGTCATATTAAGCCATTTCTTATTTTTAGGCGTAACGAGAGACGGTTAATTTCTCCATATAAACAAAAACAAAGGTACTTTATAGGAAACAAACAAACAAAAAAGCCCCAACCCCATTTAAGCCCCCTCAGAATATTTTAATAATGATAAAGCTTACCCGATATTAAAGAACACCTAATTTACATTAAACATGACGAATTTGATAAAAATCTTTAAAGCCATTTTTGAGATCATCGAAAAAAAGGTAAAAATTGGAAAAAAATTATGAAATTAAAAGTGCCCCTTCCGTTTGACCAATTTTGAAATGTTGGTTATCAAATCTTTGGCATATACATACATCAAATACAAAGTTTGATTAAAATCGTTAAATCCCTTTTTTGAGTAAATAAAAAAACACTTGATAATGGGACAACATTTATTAAGTAAAGTGCCCCCTCCAATTAATCCTTTTTGATGAAATTTTTACTGTCGCATCGCGGGCTTATAGATATACCAAATACCGAGTTTAATCAAAATCGTTAGAGCCGTTTTTGAGAAAATCGAAAAAAAAAAACCTAAAAAATAGACAGGATTCTTTAAATAAAGTACCTTCTCCGTTTGACCAATTTTGATGAAATTTTCGCTGTCACATCGCGGGCTTATACATATAAGGATATTCCTATGAATAAACTCTCAATAGTTGCTCTGTAAAAAAAGATTTTATTTTTAATAATTACATATAAAATTTATCACACATTAAACTTAATATTCCTAAAACATTTTTGTAAACACTTACCTGTAAAAAAAAGAAACGTCATTAAAAGTTTATTCTTAGGTAAGCATTTCTTAATAACATTTCAAATCGACTGCTCACAATATTTTAAATCAAATGTTTTATCATTAACTTTAACCATATGTTTTAATTCATAAATACAAATAACCTAACAGTCACACACCTGCTTCCACTTCTCTCACTCATGTCTATAGCATAAATTAAATTAATTAAGAAATATATTTTCTTTACATCTCCCCCCGCGGGTAAGGAAATTTTCCAGAAAATTTTCTCGCAACTTATCCACCGTGATCTTCTTCTAATTTAGGTATTGGAATAAGTTTTGTAATATGAAAAAGATTCGATTCTATTTTTTTCCTGTGACCTGTATCAATCCTGTATATTGAATTGGAAATTTTTTCAATAATCTTATATGGTCCTATTTTTAACTCATCCAACTTCTTTCTATTTAATTTATTTCCATTTTCCACGTATACCATATCTCCTACATGGAATTCCCGGTATTTCCTATGTTTATCAAATAGTTGTTTATTGTAGTCGTGTGACTTTTTTGTGTTGTCGAGTGCTATTTTCCTGTCTCTATCCCAATCAAGAATGGTCTTGCCCTGCTTCAATTCGTCCGGTAAGATAGAAGTATCGGAGCCATACAAAAGATAACTTGGCGTAAAGCCAGTAACTGAATGATTAGTATTATAATATACTTTTACACATTCTTGAGCTATCGTTGTCCATGCTCTTCTTTTCCCTTGTTCGTTTATTTTGCATCTGATTTTGTTCAGTAAAGTCTGATTTAATCTTTCATTTAAGCCGTTGGAGAATGGTGCATTTACTGCTGTGAAGATCAATGGTATCTGTTGGTCATTTAAGAATTTTTTGAATTCTTTCGAATTAATTCCTGGGTATTGATCGGAGAGAACCATACCAATATCCTCTGTTTCCGTTATGTTCATGACGAGTTTTATGAAATCATTGGCATTTTGAGTTTTCGATGTTAGTATGAACGCGTATCTGGTAAAGTGATCTACTAAGAGATGCAAATATTTTTTTGTAGATCTTGAACCTCCAAGGCCTCCTATTGTGTCTATAAAGATTATTTCGAAAGGCTTTGTGGCAGGGCCTAGATGAGACAAAAATCCAAATTTGTCATGCCCTCTTGATTTGTTTTTTATACAAATGTCACAACTTCTACAAACTTGTTTGATGTTTTTCGTTAAATTTTTAGCTGCATAGTGTGGACTTATCGCCTTCTGCATTTGTCCAATGCCAATGTGACACAGATTCTCATGTATTTGCTTTATGAATGTGATGCTAAATCGTTCTGATAGAATTATTTTTGCTTTTTTCTTGGCCTTTTTGAAGTATACACCCTGTCTTTCAATAAATTTGCTCTTTTTATTTTGTATTTCTTCATTGTTACTCTGATCTGTTAAAATATCTGCTAGCTTAACGAAATTCACGATTTTTAATTGATCATCTGTATTTTCGTCTGATTCCAATACTGGATTTCTGCTTAGACAATCCGCTTCCAAATTATCCTTTCCTGGAGCATATTTTATTTGAAAGTCATATTGCGATAGATAATATGTTAAATCGCCCAGCTCTTCATCGGTTCTAGATTTCAGATTCATGTTTTCCAGGGGCTTGTGATCCGTATAAACTGTAAATGATTTACCTATTAACCAATATTGCCAGTATCTCACCGCTTCCTTGATCGCTAAACATTCTAAGTATATCGCTTTTTTTTTCTTTTGGGCTTAGTTCAGTTTTTTTGAGAAGTACGCAACTGGTTTTTCTTTACCATCAGGCTGTATTTGTTTTAAAATGGCTCCAACGCCTTCCAAAGAAGCATCAGTATAAATGTTAATTGGTAAATCTTGATCAAATATTTCTAGAACAGGTTGTGAGCAAAGCAAGCTCTTAATCATATCAAATGCTTTCTGGCACTTATCTGACCAAATGAATTTTTCATTTTTTCTCAGTAAATTATGCAATGGATCGAGTATTATTGCCCTATTCGGTATATATTCATGGTAAAAGTTTATTTTTCCCAAAAATTGTCTTACGTTCTTATGTGTTTTTGGAACCGGAAAATTCTTTATTGAAATTAAATTATCTTTTACTGGTTTGATAGAATTATTTTGTATTATATGACCCAGATATTTGACCGAGTCAGATGCAAATGTGCATTTGGTAAATTTTAATCTGAAACCTTCTATTTTAATCGCTTCAAGCAATTGTGATAGATGATTGATGTGTTCACTAAACGATTCAGAAAATATTAGAATATCGTCTATAAAGTTAACTGTGAAATCATTAAGTTTATACTTTCTTAGTATATTACTTAACACCCTCTGAAAAATTGCCGGTGATGTCTTTAGTCCAAATGGTAGGCAAGTCCATTGAAAATGTCCTTCCTGTGTCACAAATCCCGTTTTTTTTCTATCTTCGACCCGTAAAGGAATAGACCAAAACGCAGAGTTTATATCTAGGGTTGTAAAAAATTTGCAATTTCTGGTCTTAACCATTAGGTCTTCAATCAGGGGAAATGGTTGAGCCTGAGGTACCACTAATTTGTTCAAGTCTCTGAAGTCAATGCATAAACGTGATTTTTTGTTCTCCTCTTTTTTAAATGCTAATGTCACAGGCGCAGCGAATGGACTGTAAGATTCTTCTATCAGCTTATTATCTAGTAGCTTTGCTATTTGTTTTTCTATCTCTTTTTTATCTTCTAAAGTGCACCTGTAAGGCCTCTTGCTACAATATTTGTCTACTATTAAATCTATTCTCGCTTCATAGCCATTAACGGTGCCTACATCGTATTTGTCTTTGGCGAAAACTGATTTATATGTACTAATTAAAGTATTTATTTTTGATTTTTGGTCCTGATTTAAATGATC
The DNA here is from genome assembly GCA_911387785.2 of Aelia acuminata. NCBI lineage: Eukaryota > Metazoa > Arthropoda > Insecta > Hemiptera > Pentatomidae > Aelia > Aelia acuminata. The sequence goes on along the minus strand of OU426983.1, from coordinate 55,161,861 downwards.
AACTTTTAATTCAAAATCTTCTTCTATAACATGTTCATTAAAATTTATTGTACATCTACTTGCTCTGTTTTCATTTTCTTTTTCTTTTAACTCAGAGTTTGTTATTGCATTTGTTGATACCTCTTTCATTTTTTCTTTTTCACTTTTTAAGCACTGTTTCTGTGTTATTTTTAAATCTTCATCTTGAACTAGTTTAAACTTTTTTATCAAGTCTAATCCTATTAGAAAATCATATTTGAAGTTTTGATCATCAATAATAAATACTTCTACATTTTCTTCCATGTCAAAGATTTTTATTTTCAATGTCGTCAAACCACTTGTTTTTTTCACACCATTAATAGTTACCAAAGTTGCTTCATTCAAACTGTTTCCTTTTCTTTTTAATTTCAGTAACCTAGAATTGATCAGAGAAACATTTGAACCCGAATCATAAACTCCATATAGTTGGAGTTTATCGTTTACTTGTAGTTTGACATTTATTAATGGTGTGACTATTCGTTTTTTGGAAGAGTTTCATTTAATTCAGCCTCTATCACTGAATTGTTTACAAGACCTATAACATTTTTCTTCACCTTTCCATTGTTCTTGGATTTGAACCAGCATACAGTTTCAGGGTGATACCGAACACCTTTATTTAATTTCTCACAATTCTTACAAGGATGTTTTTCTTCATTTTTACGATTAATTCTTGGATTTTCAAATTGTTTCCTAACGTAAGAACTCTTCCTATTTACCATATGTTCATATTTGCTCAATTCATTGAACAAACCAACCGTATCTTCTAACCTTTCTCTATCAATTTTATTAAGTATAAAATCAGGTAAACCTACGGCAATCAGATCCACCATTGTACCAGTGTCGATTGTTGTTCTCATATCTAGTAAAAGTTTTTCTTTTGTTATTGCGTAATCTAACAATGTCCCTTCTTTGTATTTATATTGCAGTGCATGTGTGACAGGGTTCCATCCTTTGTTTGCAAATGTTTCACAGAATTTTTTTTTCCATATCGTCCATTCCGAGTTTATGGTTAACTTTATGCTCATTGAACTGTACCAATCGATACAACTTTTATCCATAAATAACCGAAGTATTTCTATTTTTTCTTTATCTGTGATTACATCAAATCGGATGCATTCTTTTTCAAAAATATCCATCCACTGGTTGGCATTCGAATGTTTGCTAGTAAATTTTTCAATCACAAACTTCTCTGCTACATATTTTAGGTTATGATGCTTTGTTGCCTCCGTATTTTCTACTAACTTCTCAAGCAATTTATCCAATGTACCTGTCTCTTTTTGAGGAGTATAACACGGTTTTTGTTGATCCATTTCTTCTAGATATTGATCCTCGAATTGTAAATTACCATCCTCATCTATGTATGTTCTTTCGAGTTCTTCTGTCATTGTTAACCATACTCTCCTTATCTGGTACCTCTTCTTTATACTATTTTTTACTTTAGCATAAGCAGATGTTTTTTGTATTTCTGTATGAAGACTCGCTGATTGTAGCTCTTCTGGTATTGCATACACTTTATTGTCATTTGTGGCTATAGAGGTTATAGAGAGAATGTTGGACTTACCATCACTCCCAGGCAACAAAGTAAACTCAAAAAGAAGTTTCTCCATATTCAGCAGACTTTTGTAAACAGAAATGACGTTTTATAAGGATATTCCTATGAATAAACTCTCAATAGTTGCTCTGTAAAAAAAGATTTTATTTTTAATAATTACATATAAAATTTATCACACATTAAACTTAATATTCCTAAAACATTTTTGTAAACACTTACCTGTAAAAAAAAGAAACGTCATTAAAAGTTTATTCTTAGGTAAGCATTTCTTAATAACATTTCAAATCGACTGCTCACAATATTTTAAATCAAATGTTTTATCATTAACTTTAACCATATGTTTTAATTCATAAATACAAATAACCTAACAGTCACACACCTGCTTCCACTTCTCTCACTCATGTCTATAGCATAAATTAAATTAATTAAGAAATATATTTTCTTTACATACATACACTAAATACCCAATTTCAGGTCTGTGTGGTTTATAGTTTTTGAGCTAGTCTGTTCACACACACACACACACACACACACACACACACACACACACACACACACACACACACACACACACACACACACACACACACACACACACACACACACACACACACACACACACACACACACACACACACACACACACACACACACACACACACACACACACACACACACACACACACACACACACACACACACACACACACACACACACACACACACACAGACCATTTCGCGGGACTTGGTTAATTGGACTCAGGGGACCCCAAAACGTGTATTTCCGTTGAAAACCGGAAGGCGAAATTTTTCGCGATATATTTCATATATAGGTAAGTGAAAGTAAAAAATTGTGATGAAAGAATGTGAAGCATGCTTGGTCCATGATTTATATGAGGGAATGTATGGTAAATTAAATTACTTCTTAATATCCTTGTGGTAAGCAAATTAGAGGATCAGTGGAGAAATAGGACTTACCTGAAGGTAAGTTGAAATGAACAATTGAAAAGACTACAATGTGGAGAGAATGTAACCTATAAGAATATTGAGAATTCTGTTCTATGGAAAGTGAATGGAAAAATTCAAAGGAAATACTGATGGAAATAAGCGAGGAAACCTTCCCTCAAATGTCTCGATGCCAGTGTATTACTTCGCTGGAGGAAATGGTTCTTCGAGGATTAGAGGAGTAGAACTCAGTAATGATCCCCTACAAGAGATTTTGGATTTTATGAACTGATTTTGGATCAATTTTGGTAGTTGTTAAGCGGAAAGTTTACAAATGAGGCATAAGTTAAAATTTCGTGTGAAAAAAATGTCTTTTTTGAGGTTTTATTCACAGAGAAATAGTTGGAAATTCGTGTCCGATTAGATTTCGTATTTGGAATATCCTTTTGGGTTTCTCCAATTGTTTCATTAAACCAGTAATATGATATTGGTTCTTCTAGGTTTAAAGTACCTCTGTAGTCACACTTGATAGTTCTGAATGATAAACGTGTACATTCATGTTCAAGAAGCGCTATTTATGGTCTCAACTTTTTCCCTACCCCAGCCTAGATTAATTTTGTGAAATAATTAAAAATACAAAAATAAAAATAAGACTAAGCAAATAGTTAATTTATTTCTTATTTTAGCAGTCGTCTATGTAAAAAATTTTGAACTATGCTTAGAGCTTTTATATTAATATTATCGAGTTAACTGGTTCTCCATTAAAAATCTGTTACGTACGAGTATATTATACCAACTGAACACTAGCTTTCAATTATAGTTTAGAATTGGGTAGCTTTGTTTTTTGCTGTTTCTCCCTTATCTGTATCTACCAAGGTCTGGCCTCAGCTTCGTCTGCTTCTGTTTTTGCTGCTACTGAGTGGTTCATTAAAAAAAAAAAAAAAAAAACTTCTTTGTTGTCATCGATCGAACTGATCGGCTAAAATGAACTAGATTTGAAAGAAGATATTTGTACGAGTACTAGTTCTGCTTTTGGATAAATTTATAAGGAAACTATTCAATATTTATTTATAAATACTTACCTAATTACCTCTCGCATATGATTATCCCCAGGATAAGTTTGTGAACCAAAAGAAAATGAACTGCGATCAAGACAAGTATTGGTTAAGTAAATTAAAAGAGAAGTTGTTATAATTATTTTAGTTCATCAATGTAAAAAGAATTCATATGCGATTTTTAACATTAAAAATATAACATTCTAAAAATTTATGGAATGAAATAATATTAGATCTAAATTCCTGATTGCACATGGCTATTAGAATTTGCTATTTATTATTGTGTTCTCAAAAACTTAATGAGGGGACATTTTGCCCCCTTCTAGCCATGAACGAATGAAACGCTGAAATGTAGAACATGTTTTAGAATCGGAGCAACTGTATAGGATCTAATTTTTTCATGCTGATAATATTTGAATTGAGTCACTAGTGGTTCGCGTGACAGCTTCGAAGCCCAAAGTCGCGGGTCGCTGCCCGGCAAGTGGTTTCACCCACCAGAGGAATACCCATTAATTTAATGGGTACTCGCTAAAGATTCTATTTATATCTGGCTATTAACCATCCTCTAATTAGCCATAGCTGCAAATTTTATTTACTACTATTAAAGGCAGACTCTTCTAACCGTTTTTATTATTTTCTAATGTATTTATGTTTTATAGAATAGTAGATGAATTTATTGAGTTATGCGGTTATTTTTCTTGATTTTGTGCGAAAAGAATGGTAAAAAAAAGTTATAATTTTGTCCATTATAACAAGTGAAATACAAAACATTCCTAAAACCATAGAAATTTTTTGTTGGGGAAGACTAAAAGAAGACGTGAACAGTCGAAATTTATACGCTGATTGCTGTTGTCAAAAGAAACCATGAAATGTTTTGAAAATATTTGAATAAATCTTTTAAGAAGTCTTGGTTGGATGTTGAGAAGTCTATCAGGGTCTGAATTAATTTAAGAGCTGTTTCAGAAGGCATTAGATTGGAAGAGGGGGAGTGTTGAACCACCTGGAATGTTGATGGTCCTATCAGAAAGTCCCTTAACTCAACCTCGGATCCCAACTTCACAACTTACTTAATTTGAAATGTTTTCCTAAATTTTAATGTTTAGTGGTAGGAGATGAAGAAAACCGAGCGGGAATAAGTGGTGGAAAATGGCCCCTTTTTCGCGAGAGAAATGAGACTTTAAATTGTCCTTTTAGTTAATTAAATGTTACAATTAATTATTCTGTCTCACGAATAATGTACCTTTGGGTGGAATTCGTGGTTTTATTCTTATGTTGATTGGTACGATACTATTTTCTTTTTTAAATTACAGTATATAAATCATACACTTGTACAGTATACAGTATACACTTGTTTCTCTTATTCTGGCTTGGAAAAGCTGACCAGGTCCTAATAGCTGACCAAAACCCATTTTTTGAAATTTGAAATTTCTGGTAAATAATGATACTAAGTTCAAGTAGAGGACTGTTGGGTTATGCAAGATGATTCTTATCTCTTCCAGGTCCCTAATCCGGCTATTCTAATTTCAATCCGACCTTAGCCTTTACCTCATCTATATTCATAAATATTGGTCTACTAAATATTTTAATTTTCTTTGTTTTTACTGAAGTATCGGCATTATTATATGATGAATAGTTCGAGGCCAGGTCTGTAGTTGTTATCCACACAGTTATAAATTTTTTGTATTCAATACTAGTATTAGTATCTTTTTGTTTCTCGGTAGGTAGATTTTACAGCTAAAAATTGAATTTGAAGACAAAGAGTTATACTTCTGGGCAACAAAATATTTTTTATGATAATGTGTAATTATCGTAGTTTATCTTTCATGAAAAAAAATTCTACGGATGGCAGACTTATAATTTTTTATGCCTAAAATGTCAGTTTCATTAAATAATAAAAACAATTAAATTTGGTTATATTTATATTTTATTATCTTCTGGAAGAATAATAATAACCCGAAGGGAATTATTTTAAACATTTTTGAAGTCGAAAGCATTAGCTTTTTTAAAAAAAAAAGAAGGACTTTTTGGAGTCTTTTCTCTTTATGAAATATAGTAATAGCCTAGAGCAGGTGAAAGAGCTCAAACGTAAATTATCCATTTTGAGGCATGATTTCTAAGTAAGGTGGAATGCTTCTTAAAGGAAAAGAAAATTTTTTTAAAGCAGCCACAATGGCCTTAAGCCAGCTTTTCGGGTCAAATACCCCTGTGTGCGACGCCTTTTTATACCCCCACTTATGTGTTTTCACCTTTTGCCATGTTGCTTATCAGTCTGTTAATATAAACATTTTTAAACTCTTTTAATATATTTTTTTAATTGTTGGCCTGTGTAAGTCAAAATTAGTCACGCATTATTAGTCACGTTCCAAGATACCCTGATAGGTGATGAGTAGAGCTCGGATTCCCGTGCAATTGCATCTTTTTTTTGGAAAGCCAGAATAGAGCGAACTCAAGTTACTTATCCGAATCAAGCTTAATGGGATGTTTTAATGAAGTTATATACTGCACGAAATTGCACGTTTTGGGGTTTACTGCACGAAATTGCACGTTTTGGGGTTTACTGCACGAACTTGCATCATTTGATATTTTGAAGAAAAAATATATTACAAATTGTAATTCTCTTTAATACACATCAAAATAATAGTGGAAAAATAAATGTAAATATCATAGAAAAAAAATAAAGGGAACTTGGGAGATGTAAACCAACACAAACCTCCGATTTCTCAGAAATGGGGGTTCAGTGGTTCCTGGATGTTTAAATTTTGTTTCTCAATTCCCATCGTTTTTTCAGTATCAATTGTTACTAAAAATGCCTAAAATGGAAACAAGTGTGTCTTCGAAAATGGATTGAAAAATATCCTGAACTCAATAGGGATGGTTGTGTGGTTCTGTAAATCTTGTGATACAAAATTGGATGTGAGAGGAAATCACAAATTGATACCCGCTGTAGCAAAGGTAAGTACCTAATTTTTTTTACCCTAGAACGGTAACAGGTGTTTTACGTGTCACCAGAGTGATTTAAAAATAAGCCTACGCAACGGATATTGCATCAAGTGATTCCATAATTTAATTAGTATGTTTCATTTTTTAAAATCTTCTTATTTAAAATATATGTAATTACAGCTCAGATGCGAGTATTTTACTCTGTATTCCACATCATACTGTTCCGATTTTTTACCAGAATTTTTTTCAAAAATATATCAATAGTTCTATAAAAAAGATCCGAAATTCAGTGATAATACCAAAACCAATATTAAAAAAATAATCTGTAAAAATAAAAGAGTTTCTATTTCAATTTACTCTCCGCTACTTACTTTTTTCCAAAGTAGCTATTATTTGTTCACAATAATAATTTAATACCTGATTTTCAAGCAATACATTTTTATTGCATGTGTTTGCACGATTTGAATTTTATAATGCACGTTTGGAAGTTTTTATTGCACGTTTTCAAATTTTTATTGCACGGAATTCCGAGCTTTAGTGATGAGTCATAATATTTAAATAACATTAATCTAAAAACTTAACCGTTTAAAAATATCTAAATAGTTTCAATAATGTAAAATGTAAGTCTGGCTCGTAAGTGTTGAGATATTTATACTACAAAAAAATATGATTAGTATATTCAAAGGTGGCCTTAGTAGTTGGAAATGTTAGTTGAGCGCTAAAAATGTGTAGTTTCTCTACATGTCTTTTCATGACATTATTTTTTCTTTTTTTTAACCATCACATTTACGTGATGTACCTATTATCAGTACAGTGATAAATTCCGATAAAAAAAATAAAAAGATTAGGTATTGTTATTAACTTTTTAACGTAAATTTTGTTGTAACATCGTCCACAATTCCAGTTTAATTCATCATAACCAGGGTGTTAAAATGAATGAAAATAAAGGTGGACAGTTGTACGGATTAGAATGGGGAGAAGTTACAACAAAAACAAAACACAATTGCCAACAAAAAATACACTAATGAAAACCAAACTAAAAGATAAAAAAAGAAGGCATAATTCAGGCTAACTGAACTTTCTTACAAAGGCCGCTAATTAGTAGGATTATGAAACATTAATCTGCTGAAAAGTGCCCAACGTTTTCCCTTGGTTTTTCCTTTTTTTTCTATTTTTTTTTTTTTTTGTGTATCTTTTCTCATTCGGGAGGGGTTGGGAAAGATAAAGGAAGCAGTGCATAAAACAGGGTTATGTTTAAAGAGGGAGGGTGAACTGCGTATGGGTGGGGACGCCGCTTATCGGACAACTAATAAACTTGTCATTGCGGGGCTACGTCACGCCAACTCCACCCTTTTTCATAGGACGTTATCTTCCCTCCCCATCACTGACCCAAATATCTCGACAGATTCCCTCTCCCGTCCCAGCTGTTGGCTGATCGTATCTGCGCTCCCTGTTTAACAATCGTTAAAGCGGCTAAGTCCGGGGGGGGGGATGTCCCTGTTTGCGTCACCCCCGTATCTCGATTAATTAATGACTTAATTATTTGTTGTCAGCCTCTATTCCATATATATTTAGATAGCTGTTTATCATGAACTATATTATATAACTATATAATTATAAACGCGAATGTGGAATTATTAATTAAATAAGTACCTCCTAATTAATTATAGATTTTTTTTGATACAGTAATATTTTAAAACTACGAAGTAGAGGATTATAAATTGAATAAGACACTGCAATACCTATTCTTAAGATCCCGGATTCATTTTCAGCTGTGGCACGAGCTTTGTTTATGGGTCGAGACCCTCATGGTACACAATTAGTTTCTTCAAAGTTGGAATTCATTACTGAGCAGTTAATTAATGATCGGATCAATTGACTCATAATTTGACACTTTGAAGTATCAATACTTTTCATCCGATACTATGCGAAACATTATTTGCATCCTGGTTAATTGAAAATCATGCAAGAAGAGGTTGGCTTTCTATATATTTTTAGAGAATTTGAAATACTCGTAAGTTAACTAATCATCTGTTTCTTCCATATCTTTGTGCACATTGCAAGTAATCAAAATGAAAATATCTACACAATATGATTTTATTATTTTGAATATGTTTAATAACCTAATTTCGTTCCGTATAGTATTTCCGTATTAAACCCCATTTTTATACAATTTTCATCATGATTTAGCTTTGAATGATGAAATTAGATTATTAGGAATGAATGGAAATTAAATATCAGGATGAAAAATATGCTGAAAACATTTGAAGACCAAGTAGATCTTTAATGATTTATCTTTTTACTGAAATATTTAATTCTCACCAGGCACACTAACATGCTTAGAAATCTGCTGAGAAATACATAACCAGTAACAGTATTAAATTGTTATCTAAATATAAAGGCAAACAAGAATATACATAAATATAAATATAAACGCAAATATAAATAAAAATGGTGATTGAGTATAATGCATTTCTTCTGAAAAGAAGAAAAAGTTTTTTGGAAAATAGTTCTCTTACCTTGATTCACTATGACCTTGCAAATTTAGTTTAATAAATCACAAAGTATTTATATTGTAACACTTCCGTGGGCTAAAGAATATTTATTTAGCAAAAATATTCGATTATTAATGGCAACGTAATACAACTCAAATATTAGAGCAGGTTACAAAAATGATAACGTTATAGCACACTAATCATATGACTTGAGCTTCACAGTCAAGGCACAGAATAAGAATAACTCGTTCAGTCACTCGCTCCTTATATCACTGGTGTTTGGGCAAAAGGGGTTAATTCATCGAATATGAAGCTTGAACAACGATTCCTATTGAAAATCATTATATTATAAATTCTTTTTGGTTGTATTGTTTTATTTCAGAATAATAAATGAAACTATATTCCTTCAACAGATACTGTAATAAATTATGAATAACGAATAAATTATTGTAAATTATGAATTTTAAGAAGACGATACAAAAAGATTTGTTTATGACAACCCCTATTGCCCAAACATGAATGATATATAACCGTAAATGGTCAGGTCTGGAATGTTCCAGAACAACGTGGACAGTTCCACGTCTGCGTGGACTAGGCTCGAAAGATCTAGACCCAAATATTTCGTTCCAACCGCTTATTTTGTTCCAACAAACGGTCTGGTATTTGAAATAACAAGTTTTTTTTTTTTTTTATTTAGCGATTTAACGTTACAATATTTTAAATATATAATATGTTCCAAACATAATATTTCTTTTTAATTTCTCTTCACTAATTCTGAGCTTTTGGTTAGTATATTTACGTAGATTTATTACTTTCTATCATTTTAAAATTCATCATTGAAGAAATTGAAATGATCAAATATAAACAAACATTCTATAACAATTACATTTTATCGAAATAAATACAACTATGTTTTGATACAGGCTTCTGGTTCCGGCCAAGAATGACGCTTTATTTGACATAATTTTGATTTTGACTATTGGCTGGTTTCAATTTACAATAGATTAAATTTAACACCGTAAAAAACCAAGTCCTATTCACTTTACTAATCAAAATTAAACAAAGACTATACATTGCATTGAAAAAAAAAGGAAAAGATCAAAATATCAAGGACCACATTAAATTAACATTACATTTAACATTTAACCAAAGTAAGGAAATTCTTATTTAATATTTTTTAAAAATATTATTAAATTAAAAAGTATATAAAGACTTCGTAAATTCTTTTAAGAAGAATATGAAGTAATCACTATTTACATTCTAAAATAAAACATAGCAACTTTGAGATAAATGAAAATTATTGACATAAAATTTTAGTTCCTATCTGAATATATGACAATATATATACAATATACTTTAATAGATTGAGTGTCAAGTTGTTTCTGAGTGAAGCAGTTTTCCCAGTTGCCGGGAGAAGATTGAGGCCTGAATATTACAAAAGGGGGGCTGGGGGCATAGTTTGTCAGCTGTGGAAGAATGATATAAAAGGGGGGTACCCTCCTGTATATATAACAGTTCATCTTCGGTTTCTGATGTGGAGGATGTATCTTCCGTTTTTTTTTCTTATTAGCTATTTACAGAGCCAGCAAAAGATTTGTTTTGATTTTTTAAGAGGTGCCAGGAAAAAATGGCTTCGGTTTTTTAAAATTAAGGAACTTAAATTATAATAATAATTTATTTATTGTTACATAAGTCAATTGAGAACAGTAATTTGTAAACAAATAAATAAAGTTATAGTCAATATTTTAAAATTAAAATTATTTAATTTGAGCGTTAAAAAATATTAAAGTATACCAAACTAAAAAAAAAAAAATCTGGTGCGATGCGCGCAACACACAACTTTCACTTACCAACTTACTTAGATTAGAAATTGACATTTCTTTTTTTTTTTTTTTTGGTTTTTTTAATTGCCATTTCTATAAATAATATAAAAAAGATGACTTGATTTTGATTAAAAATGGTTAATTTAACTCATTAAAACCGTTTTTGAGATATTCGAAAAAAAAGTAAAAATTGGAAAAAAAGGTATGAAATAAAGAGCCCCCTGAGTTCCACCAATTTTGATGAAATTTTGGCCGTCACATCGTGAGCATATACATTTACCAAATATCCATTCTGATCAAAATCATTACAGCCGTTGTTGATTAAATAAAAAAAAACACATAAACATAAGAAAAAGTTTATTAAATAAAGTAGCCCCTCCGTTTCACCAATCTTGATGAAATTTCGGCTGTCGCGTCGCGGGGATATACATACATCAAATACCCAGTTTCATCAAAATCCTTAAAGCCGTTTTTGCGTAATAAAAAAAAAAGTGAAAGTGAGGCAAAAGTAGAGTGCCCCCTCCAATTGATCAATTTTGATGAAATTTTGACTGTCATATCGCGGGCACATACACACATCAAATATAATCAAAATCGTTTTAGCCGTTTTTGAGAAAATCGAAAAAAACGTAAAAATTGGACAAAATTCTTTAAATGAAGTACCCCCTCCGTCTGACTAATTTTGATGAAATTTTTGCTGTACCAAAAATACCCAATTTCAGTTTTGTACGGCCTATAGTTTTTGAGCTAGTCTGTTCACACACACACAGACACACAGACACACAGAGCATTTGGACGGACGGGACTTGGTTATTTGGACTCAGGGGACCCCAAAACGTGTATTTCCGTTTAAACCGGAAGTCGAAATTTTTCACGATCGCAATACTTTCCTTACTATATATTTCATATATAGGTAAGTGAAAGTAAAAAGTTTTCGTTTAAATTATTTAAAATCAACAGCATTTTATTTGTACATAGTTATTGCTGAAATCAGGTGAATCTTTTTTATCAATAAAATAAATTAATATATTATCCATCACACATAATTTTTTTTCAATGGAGCCCCCATTATTTCGAAAACAAATCGATTTGCAGAATAATTGCTGTTTCATTGCTGTGTTCTCGTCCCGCGATGGCCCTAGGATAGATATTAAAGGGAGTAAAAAATCCTTGGCTCTGCCGTCCCTCGGATAGCATTTAAAATGAAGGTCCCGAGCCTGTACGATGTCAGGTACTCATTAATGATCACTATCATAATTATTCCTGGATAGGCAAAATTTAGGACTCCCATAGTAGCATCGTACAATTAACCTTAGTAGCATATAGGGACCTTAAGCAAACAAACAACTAAATAAAAATATTTAAATCAGGCAAGCAAAGACCAAGATTTTTTTTTTATAAAAAGGGAATTACACTTGAAACATTTTAGAGACGCTTCTTAGATTTTATGAAGCTTTCATGATTTACTTTTAAGATCTCTAAAACTGTTAATAGCCGTATAAAAGATTTTATATAATGTTAATATCCTGATTACCTCTACTTCGTATGTTGTTGTTTATCGACTTTATTCAAGTCAATTTTTGCTTAGAATTCTTCTTTCAAAAAATGAATTGATTGTTTATTTTATTTTATTTTTACTAGTTTCCCGATGTACCTACTTCTGGGAAAAGTCAACATAACGCCGTTTAGTGTGACCTTAAAAAAAACCCTTTTGGGGTTTATTTATCTTTGAAGCACAAGTGTAGCGAGCGGTAGTCGAAAGTTGGTATCTAACAAAACTTATTAAGGCCCTTTTTAACTGAGAATGAGTCCCCTTAAACCATGACAATATTTTCATCTGAAATAGGCCACACCTCGAAGTAACATTAGGAATTTTTATTTTTATTTTGTGTAGCCATGTTTGAAACGAGAAACACTAAGATAAAGTGGATTTCAAATAATAATTTTGCCTTTTTACAAAAGTGATTCTAAGGAAAACTCTCATTGTCAGTTGCTTATACTTAGGCAAGGTCTTCTTCTAATTAGCACTGCTTTGTGAGTCTTCTTCGAATACCCAGTGCTTTGTGAAATTGTTAAAAATGTATGTAAAAATTTATGTAATCTTATCATAAATGGTTCTTTCAAACATACCCAGAAACCTTTTTGACTAGGGATTAGAAAAAAAAGAAGGTATAGATTGAGTTTCGGAAATACTTTATTATCCAGGTTGTCCTTTTTGAAAAAAATCTGGTGCGTGCGCGCAACACACAACTTTCACTTACCAACTTACTTAGATTAGTAATTGACGTGTTTCGCTAAATATCATTTCCTAAAGTCACACATTTTTCTACATTCATATCTTATTTTTGTTAATCGTTAAAGCCGTTTTTGAGTAAATAAAAAAACCCCGTGAAAATGATACAAAATTTATTAAGTAAACTCCCCCCTCCCGTAGATCAATTTTGATGAAATTTTTACAGTCATATCTCGGGCATATAAGTACATCAAATACCAAGTTTGATCAAAATCGTTAAAACCGTTTTTGAGTAAATAAATAAAACACGTGAAAATGATACAAAATTTATTAAGTAAAGTCCCCCCTCCAGTAGATCAATTTTGATGAAATTTTTACAGTCATATCTCGGGCATATAAGTACATCAAATACCAAGTTTGATCAAAATCGTTAAAACCGTTTTTGAGTAAATAAATAAAACACGTGAAAATGATACAAAATTTATTAAGTAGAGTCCCCCTCAAGTGGATCAATTTTGATGAAATTTTTACATTCATAGCTCGGGCATATAAATACATCAAATACCAAGTTTGATCAAAATCGTTAAAACCGTTTTTGAGTAAATAAAAAAAAAACGTGAAAATGATACAAAATTTAATAAGTAAAGTCCCCCCTCCGGTTGATCAATTGTGATGAAATGTTGGTTATCACATCTCTGGCATATAAATACATCAAATACCAAGTTTGATCAAAATCGTTAAAACCGTTTTTGAGTAAATAAAAAAAACATGTGAAAATGATACAAAATTTATTAAGTAAAGTCCATCCTCCGGTGGATCAATTTTGATAAAATTTTTACAGTCATATTTCAGGCATATAAATAGAGCAAATACTCAGTTTAATCAAAATCGTTAGAGCCGTTTTTGAGAAAATCGAAAAAAACTTAAAAAGTTATTAAATAAAGTACCCCCTCCCTTTGAGCGAATTTGATGAAATTTTTGCTGTCACATCGCGGGCTTATGCATACTCTAAATACCCAATTTCAGGTTCGCACGGTTTATAGTTTTTGAGCTAGTCTGTTCACACACACACACACACACACACACAGACACACAGACAGACACACAGACACACACACACACAGAGACCATTTCGCGGGACTTGGTTATTTCGACTCAGGGGATCCCAAAACGTGTATTTCCGTTGAAAACCGGAAGTCGAAGATTTTCACGATCGCAATACTTCCACTTACTACATATTTCATATATAGGTAAGTGAAAGTAAAAATGAATAAGAATATTTGCATACTAATAAGAGCATATATATAAAAACATATCGATTTTTAAGTTTACATGTGAAAGTCAAAATTTCATAGTTTTATAAGACAAAAATATATAATATAATGTTATCAACCATCGACATAATTTGGGGTGGTTCCATTTGATCCGTTATTGAGAGATTTGCTATCTGCCTTTTTTAGTTTTCTTTTATATATGTTGCTTTTAGATGAGCTGTTTTAAAAGCATTTATGATGACTTAATAAAATAAATAACACAACTGAATTATGGATATGTGTTTTTTAAATTGCTTTGCAATATTTCACAATTTGAAAAATATAATTGATGAAAAAAACGTGGTTAACACGTTTTTTTTGGTTAACCCCTTTGTAAATATTAGTAGACTCCCTCAAAAAGGACTCTCCGGATTAATCGGCGATAGCAGAGATGAAAAAAAAAAATGTTTTAACATTCTTAAAGGCACTTATAACTAACTAAGTTGTGAGATTCTTAAATACTGGTCCTAAATTTAATTTTAGATGCGTTGTGGTGCGATAGATTTTAAATATATTAAAATGTAGACAACAATTTTTTTTTTTATTACCTAAATTAATTAAAATCCTCATCCTTCGTTTTTTGCCTTGGAAAAGGAAGAGAGAAATAAATAGATCCGCATATTATTGACGTCAGGCGAGACCGATATAAAGGCATTAGGTTCCGTAAAAAAAAAAAAAAAAAAAAAAAAATATATTGATAAATCTTTAAATTGAACTGGCCCACAAATATCACTTTCCTATTTAATTCCCGATGTCTGGGGCCCGACGACGGATAAGCGGGAGTCTACTGTAGTTGAAAAATATCTTAGGGTGCGATCGGAAAAGACGTTTCGACCCAGATTAAGGTCATCGTCAGGGTTATATCGAAAGTGGTTCCTATCCAAATGCTCCAAACGAAAAAAAATATTAGTATGTTCGAAATAATTAGCTGCTTCCACGTATGTAATGTAACCATCCCGTTCCCTCTTGTTTAAACGAGATTCCAATATAAGGAGGTATAGGTTCTATTGTTCCATCTTAGGAAGGGTTAGTTGAGTAAATTTGTATCATAATAGATGGTGTTAGTGAGCCGTGTTACCAAGGCAGTAACCAATCTCCAACTAATTTAGGGTTAGTACCCTGAGCCAAGCCATCAATTCACACTGCTCCCCATTGTTATATCGATAATAAATCATTAACAGCCTTCGTCTCTACAATAGATTGTAGATAGATATGTAAAAAATATTCCTCAAGTATCTGTAACTTCAGGGACTTATGGTGAATTTTTTATTAAGTGGAATTTATTTTACAAAAAAATAAAAAATAAAATTAGGGTGCAACAACCTTATGATTATATATCTCAAAGTAATTAAATGCTGATGATTAATCAAAAATGGAGAAGTAATGCAGAATCACAGTAGTTGCGGATAGAATTTCCGACTTTGTTTTTTTATTTTTTAAATTTACTTATTAATTCTCAAAAAGAGAATGCCTGTAGAAATGCTTTTAGTCAAAAATAAAAAGTTTTGCCTAAAATAATTTTAGGTTTTGATATATAATATAAAATTTAATAGTACAATTTAAAAATTTAATAGTACAATTTAAAAATTTAATAGTTTTAATATATATATGGGGGTCTCTTCATGGGGGTCAATCAAAAAAGCGGATTTATTTTTTTAAAATTTTTTGATTTTTGGGTAACCATATATGATCCGTTCTGTGTATATTAATAAACATGCAATACAACAGTAAATACCACTTTTCAAACATATCCATCTCTTCGCATGTGTATGTATTTAAATCCATTTTATCGTTTCTAATTAATATCAAATATTACCAAGCTATAT
The DNA here is from genome assembly GCA_911387785.2 of Aelia acuminata. NCBI lineage: Eukaryota > Metazoa > Arthropoda > Insecta > Hemiptera > Pentatomidae > Aelia > Aelia acuminata. The sequence goes on along the minus strand of OU426983.1, from coordinate 55,145,661 downwards.
AAATAAATCCCACACAAATATATTTGTCGAATAAATTATTTCTATTTCTTTAATTTATTTCATGATGAATTAAATCTTTTTCTTTTATATAAAAAAAAATATTTTTACTTATTTAGAGGGCAGTGCATTCGCAAAAAAAAAAATATTTTGCCGTAATACTTATTTCGGTTGGTTATAAATTTATTGGGTATGTATATTCAATGCTTTTCTTGTTTCTACGTCTTATTTATATTTATTTCTATCAATATCATTCTTAAATGGTTGATGAACATATTATTTATATAATTATTTACTTTAATGCTTGCTATTTCTATAATTAAGAACTATTATTCTATTTCAATACTGTTTAGCTGTAATTTCTTACATCTTTGGGTATTCTGTACTATTATATTTTTTTTTAAATTATTATCTCGATAAAACTTTAAATTCAATAGTTACTGATTACTTTATTAATTTAATTACCTTATTACGTAATTCAGTAAGTAGTAGCACTTTATTTTCCTAATTGGTAACCTACACGATACCTTGACGAAAGATACGGTGTTATTGCCGAGTAATACGATATTGTGGCGGACATTTTAGTTTTGTGTGACAATTGCCTTTTGTTTCGGGCAATAAACCTTGTATTTATTTTATTATTTTCATTTTTTTTTAAATATTAAGAGACATATTTTCTTTCGTTAGATGAATTGATTTTTTTCTTTGAGCTATATTTAATTTTTAAATAATTTCCAGGCTGACATTTCCTGAGAAAATACAAGTTAATAATTTTTTTTTTTTTTTAAAGTGAGATAATATTCTAATATTATTAAGCGTTAATTCAATCACTAATGCTCTTGCCAATACTAATGGCACTTCGATAGAATCCTCTGGTTCGAACCCATCTATTTCGAGTACTGTACTGTAAATGTGACAATTAAACAAATTCAAATAATAATAAAGATAAAAATGGTTTTCATTTCGTTTTCATTGAAGGGTGAAAAGAGGTTGGCTTCGCGTGGACTATTACGTATGCATATGAGCAATTTACAGGGAAAGGGCGCCTTGAAATATTTATGAGTTCAATGAATATTCTGATTTTATAAAGTGGACCCTCTTTCTATGTATTTAGAGTTCATTTATTCAAATTGTTAATAGATTACTTTTATTTACTTACAAATGACATTAATTTTTGATAATCCCTCTGCTCTTCGTATTGCCAAAGCTTACAATTTTTTTTTCCTCCTGTTACGAATTCGCATGTCTTTAGAATGACGACTATTATAATTTTATGGCTTTTTTACTAATCCAAAAAAATTAAATGAACAGCAATACCTAAGTGTCACAAAATTGCTAGAAATGGTTTATAATTTTCAAATATTTATAAGAGCTTCAGTATTCTGCGAATTAATTATATTTTTTTTGTTTCAGTTCTGCCTGTCGACAAATAATTATTTTTCAAATGAGTCATTTTTTTTCTTTTTTTTTTATAATTTGTATTTTGTTTATATACCATAGGTCGATGGCCTAGAGAAAAACCCTCGTATTTCGAAAAAACGTACCTTAATTTTTTGCTTTATTTAATGAATATGCTCAAATCACGTAAAACTTGAATGCTTTCCATAGTATAAATCAGAATTCTATTATGTTAAATTCAAGTATAACAGGTATGTAGGTATTGCGAGGAGCGAGTTATCCATCTAATAAATCAAAAAAGTCAGGTTATTATTTATGATGAATATATGATGATACTAATCCAACTATCCTTAATTATAATTATGCAAACAAATTCATTACTTTAGTAAAATATTATTTACAGTATAAAATATTATTATTTGATGCTAATGAATAGAGACCCACACGAAACGAAATGGCGGATAGCAAAATCGAGGTTCTGAGGTCAACCCAGTGAGTTTGTCGTTGACATTGATCACAGATGAAAAATCATCACAATAATCCCAGGAAAACCCATTGAAAGTAAAGTTTCAATATGTATTTTTTTTATTTTTTTTCATTTCACAGAGAATTTATTTTATTCCGGTTATCCATTGAAAAAAAGTATGCATTATATCAATTCACTTTATGAATGAATGAATAATATTTATTTACACATTAATATATAATACAATTAAAAATTGAAAAATATTAATGACAATGGCAAAAGCCATCTGTCAGAGTTAACTGCCTTGTTTTACAGAGTAAAGAATTTTACAGAGTAATATTTTACAGACATGTGAAGTAATATTTTACAATTTAAGGGATTCATATTTTACAGAGTTCTGGAAGTAAAGTAAAAACTTCATAATAAATTAGCAAAAGTATCTTCCTTTTTCACCATAAATATTTATTTACAGCATATGCTGTAAATAAATATTTATGGTGAAAAAGGAAGATACTTTTGCTAATTTATTATCAATTTTAATATACATATCTTCCAACCAAATTTAGAAAAAAATAAGAATAAAAATATAATTAAATAAAATAAAAAATAAAAATAAATACCAAGAAAATGAAAACTGTTTATATACCTGACAACAAGTTGTACCTTGATTTCCAAGCATGGCGAGCATAGCGAAATAAAGGGCGGGGGTCTTGTTGACCAGTTAGGTATAAAATAATTTCTTCCCTTGAGAGGGAAGGCTTACCAAAATAAATAAACCTGAATTCGGATAATATGCTACACCCCCCTAGAAAGTGATGTGTCTTCTCGGCAGTTAGAATTACAGAGTAAGCAAGTTTCAGAATCTCGATTTTTTTCTAACCATGGCCTGAAGTTAAAATATAAAAGTTCGCCCCTAAGCTTAAACAACCATCTTGCCTCTGAATAACTCAAATTATCGACGAAGCTTGCTGTTACAAATTCCCTGTAATCATTTACCAACACTCTGTATAGATGAAACCGATCTGAAGAAATCGCTCGTTTAAATGCTTTATCTTGGTAAAGAGCTACAATTCACTTTATTTATTTTAGCCGATTAGACTACTATCGCATAAAAACGTATGTATATTACCGGTTTCACGACACATTAAGTTGTCATTTGCTCTTACAGTCAAAATCGTTTATAACGAACTTCAAGGTACTGGAGGTTTTTGTACGTTATAGCCGATGTTCTCTTTAAGCGGTATTATCGGCTATAACGAACAGTTCGCTGTAAACGGTGTTACACTGGTCGTTTAAAGTTGGTCTGTAAACGGTGTTACAGTCAGTCTCACTTCGTCTTAATTTTGAGCCTGTTAAATATGTATTAAACATTATCGATACATATTTTCATCTGACGTAATTTAAGCACATAATTATTCTTACGTCAATTTAAGTGCATAATAACAATTAAAGTGCATAATAATCATTGTAGCCGGCCCTGAGTTTAGGCCACACATTTTCCACCCAGTCATTTGTAATTGATTGATCAACAACTGCTGACACCTGATATTTTCCCCAGAACAATGTTGTGGCGAGATCGGAAACGTTGAATCCATGAAGCACTGCACTTGAAATAATCTTTCTTTAAAATAAGACTTCAGCCTTTACTTGAAGCACAGCTCCATTTACGGGTGCATTGTTTGCGCGTTGATTTTTAAACCAATCGAGCAAAGCATTTTCTATGTCGGTGTGTTTGGAAGACCGAACACATTTTCCTTTTTCGCATCTATTAAATTGAGAAATAATTATCTCCCGTCGCTTCATCATCCCAGCAATAGTTGTACGCAATGTCTTTAATTCACGGGCAATCGAACTTGCGGAATCACCGGAATCTACTCGGCAAACTGTTCTTCAATCGTAAATTGTTGTCGTGGCATGTTTCCGTGTATAAAGACAAGAGAGAACTGAAGTGAGACACTGTTGAGTGATTTGGTGTGAAGTAAACAAAACTTTTTTTCTTCATTTCGTAGAACTGATATTTCAGCTGCTACTGTTCCAATAAAAGTGTTCGCTCTAACCAAACTGTTCACTGTAACCGATGTCCGTTGTAAGCGATATTTATGCTTTTTTCTGTCTGTTATTTCATGGGGCCGACTATTTTGTTTGTTATATCCGATACGTTATAGCCGGTGTCGTTATAAACGATTTTGATTGTATATTATTAGTCAGCAATTTCTGGTCAAATTTAAATGTAGATTTTGTGAACTTTGTCTATGTGTCAATGAAACAAAATTATGCATTTTTTTTTTCGTTCTAGTTTTTTTTTTTCTAAAAGAAATCTCATTTAAATAAGTAAAGAAGGATAACGCATCAGTTATTAATAAGAAAACACGAGAAGGCCTGTAGGGCGAGAGAGGAATTGTGCCTGCCTGGTTGAGGAATGGGGTCGGGCTTACGACAAGCTATCCCAGGAAAGGTGTCACCCCTAGTTAATACTTAATGAAGACACACTTCTGCAGAAAACCTCGGTTTAGAACCGTCAGGACGTCTCAATTATATTGCATAAAGTTGTTTCAAATATGGTCCCTACGATTTTCAATCCAACACATATATAATTTTATAAGTAGAAAATACAGTTTTTATATGTATAAACTGGACATATATATATATCTTTTAAAGGATTCCCCTTTTTACTTTATAATACCTACTGTAGGACCAATCAAATACAATATTTATTTTGAATAATTGTTTGCCTGGAAGTACTTTAAATGAATGAATTAAAAACTGAGACAACTCAGTTTATTCAGTTATAATATCCTTCATAATAAAAAGTTAATTCAATTATGTAATGATAGCAACTTTTTCTTTTCTTTTTTAGTAGATTGAAAATACCATTTTGAAAAATCATTAACCCATATTAGATAAAATGTAAATTGTCTAATCTAATTCTAGCGGGTTTTTTATGGTAATATAAGTCGAAAATAAGTGATTGCTCAATATAAAAACTATCACCTTTCCAGAACCCTATTTTTCGGAAACCCGCCTTTAGGGGTCAAATGTGAATACATAAATCAGCCTCAATATCTTTTTTTAATATAATTATAATCTTTTAACTTCTACTTGGTTCTTTTTTTCACTATAGTGAGGAAGTGTGTTTATTTTTAGGACTTTTTTAATGAAGGAGTCTCTTCCATATATTTGTCGAATTTTATTTGACTATCCCAACGTTTCAGGCTGTTGGCCCATCCTCTGGGATTATCTTATTTTTAAGTTATTTTTTTATTTTTTCCCATTGCCAATTGTCATCAATGTAATTTGTTATATCTAATAGTCATTCATGTATCCTTGTTCTTATTATACATTTATTTCATTGTCAAATTTTTAAAACTTATGCTGCTTTGTGGACTTTGGTACTTAGATTCTCAGTCACAAAACACAAGATTGAGACACAAAACACAAAGCAACGTAAGTTTTAAAAATATGAGAATGAAATAAATGTAATGCCGAGTAAATGTAAAATAAGAACAAGGACAGATGTACGACTATTATATATAACAAATTACATTGATGACAATTTGCAATGAGAAAAAAAATAACTTATAGATAAGATAACTCCAGAGGATGGGACAACAGCCCGAAACGTTGGGATAGTCAAATAAAATTCGACAAATATTTGGAAGAGACTCCTTCATTAAAAAAATCCTTATCATTTAACAAATATTATACATACAAAACAATTAATGAGTTTTTAAAAATTGATTTTTCGTATCTTGTATCTTGTAACAGATATTTTTTACTGTAATTTTTTTAATTTATTATTACATTTCTGAAGGGTGCATATTCGACATTTTCCACCTTTCCAAAAAAATACTTTGACATTTTAAAAAACAATTTAGGACATTAAAACTCCTTCATTAAAAAAATCCTTATCATTTAACAAATATTATACGTACAAAACAATTAATGAGTTTTTAAAAATTGATTTTTCGTATCTTGTATCTTGTAACAGATATTTTTTACTGTAATTTTTTTAATTTATTATTACATTTCTGAAGGGTGCATATTCGACATTTTCCACCTTTCCAAAAAAATACTTTGACATTTTAAAAAACAATTTAGGACATTATAAATTAATTAAAAACAAAAATCTCATACCAATATACTGAACGATATATTAACATCAGATCTGGGACGAAATAGGTTAATTATGAAGGAATTAACAACACAATAGGAAAAAATTAGAAAAAATTCTTTAAATAAAGTACCCCCTGCGTCTGACCAATCTTAATGAAATTTTCGCTGTCACATCGCGGGCATATACATACACTAAAGACCCAATTTCGGGTTCGCACGGTTTATAGTTTTTGAGCTAGTCTGTTCACAGCCACACAACACACACACAGACCATTTCGCAGTACTTGGTTAGTTGGACTCAGGGGACCCCAAATCGTGTATTCCCGTTGAAAACCGGAAGTCGAAATTTTTCACGATCGCAATATTGTAACTTACTATTTACTTATTTCATTATATTAAATATATATTATATATTATATAAGTAACTGAAAGTAAAAAAAAAATCTTTACAAAAATATTTTGAAATATCCTTAAAATGCATTTAAAAAAATATTGTGACGAGTAAAGCTTTAAATATTTAACATATAATACTTTTAATATTTTTTACCTATCAATAAAATTCGGATGATATAATATTTTAAAAGTATTTTTACGAGTAACTCAGTAGTATCCACCATATGGCTGTATTGATTATAAACGGCCCTAAACTAGATTTACGACAGAGCAACTGTCACCGAACGGGGCTACATTTGCTAATAAGATCTCAATAAAAAGTGGCCTGTTTCCACGGGGGTGGGGGGCGTCCCTAATCCGGTTATCTTTATACCCACCTGTTCGTAATAATTACGCTTTCCACCCTTTGTTTTACCACTGGCGTCCCTAGTGTCTGATTTACGAGGCTACACTGTGGAGTGGGTTTGGCAATTATGTTTTAGGACGTGATTTTCTCCTTTATTGATACTAGGAGTACTTTTTGCTTTCATAATCCACATGGAGACACAATTTATTGAATGGCTAACGCTTTGTAAATACTCTAAAGCTATTATTTCTTAAAACGTGTAGTGTTGTGTGATGTTAGAATGTTATAATAATCTCATTAACATTCCTCGACATTTAAGAGAGTAAAGGAAAGAAACTTTGGCAAAATTTAAAATTTTAGTCTTTAAGTTTAGAGTTTATGATCTACTACTGAATTCAGAGGTGAGCCCCTTCACCGAAAATAACTCAACAACTGACATTCTCAAAACATCAAGACACCTTAAAATGCTCTCTAGCAGCAAAAGGGAAAAATTATTGTGCAGAAAAAAAAAAACAACTCAGGAACTCAAGATAAAAAAGAAATTTGAGGGACTGTGAAAAAAAAAAAAAATTATCATGATGTCTGGATCTATGCAGGATGAGAGACTTTACTTGATATTATTTTAAAAATTTAGTATTTACTAATGCCTATTATGTACTGGGCAGCTTAGCTATATTATGTACTAGGCAGAAGGAATTTTGCAGCAGTGTGTATCACACACATAGACGAATACAACTCATAAATAAAATATTTATCCTTAAAATAATCATGATTTATTTATATGATGATTCAGAAAATAATGGTTACAGTCCTTAATACTGTAAACTTCCAGGTATTTAGGTATATTTTTTAAATGTAATATTCAGAATGTAAATTAAGATTTGAATTTATTGAGGGAAAAAATAGCCTCTATAAAAAAATGTTCTTCATTAGTAAGCGTCAGAAATAGGGTCCGGATTTTCATGCTTGATACTGCAAAAGGTCATATGTCAGACATTTTCGATTTTGCGATTTACAATCAAAACGAGTAGTTCTAGGGTCTTAAAATACGAAGTAATCAGAAAAGAAGAATTATGCCGAGTAAAAAAATATTCGAATTTCAGGATTCGCTTGGCCATTAATCCTGAATGACACCAGCCTGTCCAGAAAATTTAAAATCTAACACAAAGAACGTTTTACAAGTGAATAGAATAACAATGTTTCTTTCGATAGTATAAAAATCTATTAATTGCATAATAAAATTAATTATTAATGAAATGATGTTAATTGACATACGATCTTTGGCCGTATCAACGAACATATGTATTAAAAGAGGTGAAATATGTAAAAATTATAATACTAAAAGTTGGTTTATATTATTTCATTAAGATGATTATTTATGATAAACTGTTAAATTTACATAAAAATCACCACCTCAATAATTAAAAATATGTAACTAATTTTTTTTTATGACGTAGAAACCGAAATCTATTGAAAATAGAAATAAAAGAGGAACTTTGTGTTTAGGTACAATCAATAGCTCTGTAAATATGAGCATATATTACCAAAATATGTTTGCAACCTAAAAACCATTCTATCCATTTTTGTTTCCATGACTATCAAGAAATAACATCCGTATTTAGAATTAATAAAGATAATAACGTAGATAACATTAATAATAATAACAACATAGATTTAATAATAACATGTTTTAGAATTAATAAAGATTATAACATCCTTAAAATAATATTAGCCTCCATTCGATGCACTGCACTCGCTCAAAAGGGATAAATTCCCTGCTCCTCCCAACTACTAGGGGTCTTTTTCAGTTAAATTCAGAACCAAACTAAACTTTGCCAAAATAATTGTTTTCACTAAAATGGTTTATAGTAAATAATTGCCCAAATTTAAGGGGATTTAATTTTATTTTATCAACAGTTTTTATATATCTTTTAAATACATCGTTACAGCTTTAAATACATAATACCTTTATTTTTTATTTTTAAGGGTGTGGTTTCTCGACAAAATAAAGTGTTGAAAAAAATTCTTTACGAAAAATAAATAATACTCCTTAATTTTAATATACATACTAGTAATTGATGAATAGAAGAGACGATGCCTCGTTATCGACATCAATGAAGTGCCGGGTGACAAAGGGTGTAATCATATACCTTCTCCCTGATAGAGGCTTCCTATACGCCTGCGGTATATCACCCTATCCCTATGGGCATCAAATATTGCTAAATATTTACTTCCCGAGCTGAAGGGCCGGAAAATGTTTTAATTTACCCCGTAATATTGAAAATACGATTTTTTTTTGTTTTAATATATTGTAAAAAATATTGTGTACGTCATTCTCATATAAAGGAACGATTTTTTGTTATTTTCTTATTTGAATTAACAGCCCCACGTGCGAACTTCATATCTTCTAACTTTAATCTACTACAAGCACTCTTAATAGATGTCTCGATAAACACGATTTCTGTAATTCAAGGATCAAAATAATTGGTTTATGTTCATCACTTTTATATTTAACCCAATAATGAATCCTTTGTAATGATTTTCAGAAGGGTCATGCCCTTACCCCATTTAGGCAAGGCAATGTCGTAAATCGTACTTGAAACCATTTTTCCTTCTCTCTGATAGCAATTTTTAGAATATAGAAAAATCAAATATACTTACAATATACCCCACATCACCTTACTACTTTTTTTCTCCATAAAACATTGTATAATAAAAAATAAAACAAAATAAAAATATCTAAAAATCTAATCTGTGCAATGCTTAAAATCCTAGTTCAGGTATTTTCATAAACTATATTGTTAAATTACTATTCTACCATTAAATTTTCAATACCGCCGAAGAAATTTGTAAAAAATATTTTATCATGCCTAAGCTTTATTTCACAACTAAATGTTTCTGTAGTTAATTTTGACACTGGGATTTTTGCTACTGAATTATTAATTTATAATTTTCCAAAGTAACCACATTAATTTAAATTTTAAATCACTCACAAATCATTAGTACTTATTTTCCTGCTGAAAAGTATTGCTTTTAATACTTGATTGATAGTTAAAAAAGTCTTAAATTACTTCCGCATTAGTCCAATAGATTTGTTAATAAAAATATTTATTATTTTCCAATATATTGTTTAATTTTTGAATTCAAGTTCGAATGGCAAAATTTTAATCTAACTCTTAATCATTCTATGCAAAAAATATTATATTTTAATTTGACCTCGATTTCATAAGGAAACAATTGAAATTGTTTATTTATATAATTTATTCTTGGAGATAGTAAGAAATTATATCGAAACTCTTAAATTTTTTAGTTGTTTGAGTTTTGAACAGATTGTGAGCCGAAATGGTGTGTAGGTACTGATATAGATATGTTTGTTTGAAGTTGATTTCATTTAAAATTCGAGTTCGAAAAATGAAGCACGTATAGGAGTTATATAATTAAATATGTTTAATTTTTTTTTTTTTTTTTTTTTTTTTTTTTTTAAGATTTTGAAAACATTTTTGTCATGAAAAGCAGTTGGCTGTGAATTCTAAATCAGGAAAGATTTCACTCAAATATTAACCTCACGACTAATTCGAGCTGTGGGTATTAATTATGAAAAAACGTATAATTTTTGTATTCATAATATGATATATGAAAGAAAAGAATTGCACGAACTAATAATTATAAATATTACTTTTATAAAGAAATTTTTTATATATCTTTATATCTGTTCAGATTTTCTAAAGATGTGATCATAAAATAGATCTATAATACGAGTACGATAAAGAATTTTTGTAATTTAATCGTATGCTATTTAATTTTTGTGCTTTAAAAATAAAAAAAAAACAATGTTTTATTAGTTTTATTAGAGTATGTCCCCCATCTTTTAATAATTAAAAGAAAATATATATAATACAGGAAAGAATAAATAAAAATGTGATTTTCCTCTTTAATATGAGCCTTCGGTATTTTAGTGATCATTCAATGGCAAAGTGCTTTTCCCGTTTTTTTTTTCTTTCTTCACCTACTCACATCTTCATGTAATAAGGAAAACGCGTGTAAGTAGTATTTCTGTTATTCTTAGAAAAGTAGACGATTTTCATTTATTTAGTGCAGCATCGTTTCCCGACATATTTTTATGTGTTTTTGCAATTAAGAAAAAAATAATATTAACCAAAATATTTTCAATACGGAAATTTTGCTTAAAATGGTGACCTTTCTATTTTACATCGAATGATTCTAGTCCCATTTTTAATGGATCCAGATACAGATTGATATACATAGGTTCGATTCAAAAAATGTTTATATAAGTAAATTTGGCTTTAATCCGTATGATTTTAGTTTTAAGAAATCACTTAAAACTAATTGGGAAATTACATTATCTATTAAACCGTAATAATGATTTCATGGCTTTTTTATTTTTGTTTGAACAGATTTTAACAATAATATGTTATTATGGACGTATATAATTTTACTTATCTTAATATTTTGTTTTATTCACAGGTAAGCTGAACACAGTTTTAAATACACGTTGTAGAGGAAAGGATTCTTTTTTTTCTTTGTATGTAAGTATAGATAAATTAAATATAAATACCTGCCCGCAAATATATGTAGGAAACGTCCTACTTCATTGAACAGACACGTGGGGCCTCCGCACCACAAAATAAAAAGGGAAACACTTATGAAGCCTTAAATTAAACCTACTTAACCCACATTTTTTTTAATGCTCAAAAATAAAACTAAGACGAAATTTGTACGCTTAGTTTCTCAAAACTATACAATATATAAACTACACAGATATGATGCACTGAGACAGATATATTTTATTTATTTTGATATTTTAATTATTGATATTTGTAATGAGTCGCATAGGTGTTTATGTGATTATATTGCCAGGTTGATCATCTAATTCTAATTACGCTCTTTTAGGTAGATTGCATGCTGTTGCTCAAGTAATTTATAATGAAGCTAGAACAATTATTTATATATTATGCATTATTATTTTTGTTTTGAGATATAACTTAATGGATTTAATTTAGTATCAGTCTAATACTTGGCTTATATTTATTTACTTTCCATTATTTTTGGTTGACTATCTTCTTGTTTAGCTGAAATTAATCGACCTCCTTTTGATTTTGCTGAAGGTGAAAGAGAATTGGTTAGAGGTTTTAGTGTTGGATATGGAAAAGGTGGGTTTGCTTTTATTTTTTTAGCTAAATATATAACTTTCTTATTATACTTTTAAAGTATTGTAACACTTATGTGGGTAACAAATATTTATTTAACTGCAATATACAATATTCACAATGCCAACGAATTATTACAACTTAAACAATTGAGCAGGTTACAAAAATGATAACTTTATCGCACAAAATCATATGACTTGAGCAACACAGTCAAGACACAGACTTCAACTAACTCATTCAGTCTCTGCCCCCTTATATATATCGTAAATAGTGGGGCCTGGAATCTTCTAGGACAATGTCGGCAATTCTCCGTCATCACGGAATGATCTAGACAAAAACAGTTCGTTCCAACCGGTTATTTTGTTCCAACATGCGGTCCGGGAGGTTACGCCATATGTTTTTTTTTTTTTTTTTTTTGCTTATCAATTTAACGTTACAGTATATATGCTATGAGAAAAACTAGACTTCTCGTTGTTTATGACTTGTTACTAAAGTTTTATCTTATGGGACTAATCAAAATCTACATACCTACTGACTTTTACATGCAAACTGATGGACCAAAATATAATATTTTTCTGCATACTATGATTTCGATATAGAATTAAATGTTACCGCTTAATTTCGAAAATTAAACAATATATTGGAAAAGTGAACGAGTAATATACTTTTATTAATAAATCTATTCTTTCATTCGAGAAAGTTCTACAAACTTTTTAGCACTTTCTTATCACGTTTATTTTGACTGGCCCGAAGTTTATTATCCAGTTATGAAGGTCTACTCATCTTAGTTCATTCATTTCAATTTAAGTAAGATACACACGTCGTTCGCTTAAATCTATATCAAAAATACTATTTTATTTTTAAAAATTATAATTGTTGTCGTAAGGGTAATGATATTTTGTTGCCATAATTATAAAAATTGATTGTTAAATTCTTCATCACTTCGACATTAAAATTAATTAAACAGTAAAAAAAATGTTACAGCTCATTAAGATATTTTAATTAAATTTGGGAGGAGGCTTTTCCCTGTTGATTGAGTGCCATCGCTGTGGTAAAATCCTGTTTTTTTTTCTTTTAGTTGTAATAACCAAATTATTTTCCCCTTTCTTCAGAACTACCTATTAACACTTCTTCTGTTAGAATATAATTAATTTTAATCAATAGTATTTTTAAATAATAATCTAATGCTAAAATATTACTGAGGTTTTTTTTTAGGGTAGTTGTTAGGGATAAGTTTTTGGTATTTCTGTTTTTTTTCTTTAGATATAGACTAAAAATTTCATTTTCAAAAAAGATTATCACATTTTCTCCCATGGGCAGATAAAAGATGAAATTTTAGCGTTTCATTCTATTTCTATGTTAATATATTTCCAAAATTTAAAATTTATTGGCCTTTAAGAAATCTATTTTTCGGAAAAGCAATTCTTGGGCAATAGGGACAAAAGTGGAAACAAATGTGGGCACAATTTTTTTTATTGTTTAAAGAAATGTCATAATGATTTTTTTTAAAGATTGGTCGTGTAAGTCATTTAAGTTCGTGATATTCTTTAAACACCAATAATTTAGTGTGAGTTGTCACGATTCCCATTTATGAAGTATGCTTATTTTCAAGTTGACAAAAAACATATATATAAATTTAAACTATCATTGGCATTGACTATAAATATTTTTCTACAGTATAGGATAAACTATCAATATATAATTAATGTTTATTTTTCAAATCTTTATCGAGATCAATGATTGGTTTACTTTTGTTCAACTACTTCCCCAATGCCATCATATCCTATTATTAAAATAAAATCTATAGATCTAAAATAAGAAAGGAAAAGAAAGGTGATTGTTGGCCGGTAAAAAGATTTATATTCCCTGGGGACAGAAGGAGGAGACCGAAATCCCTAACTAAAACCCTTGACAACCTTTTGCTTAGAATTCAGAACAAATGAGACCTCATCATTGCGTAGGGTTTTCATCCCAATGCTCCCTCCAGAACCGTGTCTTTGTTATTTTACTCTCTTTTTGGCTTTGGTCAAAAAGAGAAGTATTAAAATATATATATTAATAAGGTGAATCTAAAAAATCACTTAGTAGCCGAAATTAAAAAAATAAAAATAAAAGGATCCAACATAGATTGGATTATTTACCAATCTATGATTTTTTAAAAAATAAAATAAATGTTTTTAATATTCGAACTATCGGTTATTCTTCAGTTAAACGACAATTATATACAAAATGATTTTTCCAAATGTATACTGAAAACAAATTTTAATACGAATTCAATAAAAAAGAAATGGTGGAAAACATGTACATGTAGAAACTTTTTGATCATATTGCATCAAAAACATGTGTTTTGAATACTCGTTTTGAGTCCGTAAAGTTGTACTTTTAGGGCCTAGGCCTGATTAGTATATTTCGTACCAAGGGCCGAAAGTGGGCGTTTGCCGGCCCGAGATATTTTTTGACCGAGACGTAGTCGAGGTCATGAAAAGTTCGAGTTCTATTTATAGATTCTGATATATTATTAGCCATAATTACTAAATAACTAAACAATAATACGAGCAAAAAAAACTTATTTAATGTATATAATGAAATGAATGAATTAAAATAATAAACAGCTGATTTTGCGGCCCTAGGGCGAAATATTCATTTTCGGCCCTAGGGCGGCGAAGTGTAGCTTTCGGACCGCAAATTAGGTGTGTAAAACAGGTGATTACATCGTAGTATGGTGAAAAAATCTTTTTGGTGTGCTATATAAAAGTGTTTTAATACTGGAGTATGAGCAGTATCATGAAAAGTATTGTCCCTAACACGTACCAAAAGTGTCTTTTCGGTGCTTGGTCTAATTTCCAAGCACCACTTTTGGTACTAGTGATGAAAATAACTATTTTAATTCTCAGCTAACGATTTAATTGATTGCACTAAAAATGCTGTTCTCAAAAAAAAAAAAAAAAATGAGTTATCGTAGCCATATATTTTTTTAAAGATGTATTATAATAGAGAGCTATTTATTATATATATATATATATATATATATATATATATATATTTAAATATATATATATTTAAATATATATATATATATAAATATATATATATATATAATATATATATATACATATATATATATATATATAATATATATATCTATATATATATATATATAATAGATATATATATATATATAATATATATATCTATATATATATATATAATAGATATTTATTATAATAGAGAGAGAATTATTTTCTGTTATTCATCCAATTTATTACTTTAATTATTTGAATCAGTCGTTCGAAATTTACTGCAGTCAAATATTCGGTTTTTTTATTTATATTTATAATAATTATATTTTACTATTTCTCTCGATAACTAGTTACCTTTTATAAATATAGATGTAATATACAAAAATATAAATAATTGCCTAGAGAAGCTTTCCTATCTCTCGTAGAAGAAGCCAGAAAACTTGGCTTGATCATCAATGAAACAAAGACGAAATGTTTGAGAGTAGGAGGGGAACAGGAACAGCAGCTGAATTGTTTGAGGTAGGACCCTACAAATTTGAGATGGTGCAAAGCTTTATATACATGGGTTTGGAGACCTATGCACTAAATGACATCTCCCAGGAAATCAATAGGAGAATCGCTGCAGCTAACCGGAGCTACTTTGGCCTGGCCAAACACTTAAGGAGCAGGCACTTATCGTACAGAACCAAAATAAAACTTTATAAGACGTTGATCTGTCCTGTCCTCACGTATGGGTCGGAAGCCTGGGCCTTCACCAGAGCTGATGAGGCCATGCTACTGGTATTTGAAAGGCAATTACTTAGAAGAATTTTTGGTCCAGTTCGTGAGGGAGAAATATGGAAAAGAAGAAAGAATTCGGAGCTCTTAGAGCTGTATGGTGACATCGACGTGGTTAAATTCATCAGGCTCGGGAGACTTCGATGGGCAGGACACGTGGTTAGGATGGAGGACAGCGAGAATCCGAAAAAGATGCTGAACTGGGAGCTCCATGGCAAGCGGAGAGTGGGACGGCCTAATGTAAGGTGGGTCGACTCCGTTGCAGCGGATGCACGGGTTCTTCTGGGCACCCGAAACTGGAGAGCTGCCGCAAGAGACCGAACCAACTGGCGGAAGCTTTTGGAGGAGGCCCAGACTCGGTGACGGGTTGTTGCACCACCAATGATGATGATGATAAATAATTAAATCATGAAAAAGGTATAGCCAAAAAATAAGAAATGACGCAAACTAGACCAACTTAGGAACTATTGGATACTTTTTTTTTTCAATTGGATCATCACGAGAACGGATGGTTTAACTTAAATCGTGCACAGAATCATTTTTAGCAAGATATCTTCAAAATATAAACTGTTTTTCCCGAAAAAGTGGGATTTTATGGAGCAGAAACGGGGGGCGGCGTTATTTAGAAAGTCCCCAGCTAGGGGTGGGAAGTTTTATGTTTCTTACTGTTGTACCCCTGAAAACTTCGATTTATGATTTCATGTCTAATAGAATGACTGGTCATTTACTAAATAATTCAAGGGAATTATAATTCTAGCTCGGAAGTTTTTGTTGGGGGAATCTGAATAGGGGTATCTTTAGGATAACATAATACGTTAAAGGAATCTCTTAGTTTCAAAGGAAAAAAAATTTTGTTTTTTTTTTGGTTTTTTAGCTTTTTCATAAACTAATGAATGGCCATTAGTGATTTAATTATTCGAAAAAAATATTATTTGCTTTTATTAAAAGTTCGTTATCGCTAGTAAAATTGACGTTAATCATATTTTAATGATGTTGGGTATCTTATGACAAGGAAAGCACCTGAATGATAACCTCCGAGGAACCTCTGACGGCGTCCGTGATGCTCACTGAGTGCTATGCTTACGAAGTGGAATTATGCTAGATACTAAGCAACAACATGAAGATGACAGAAGAGTTGTGCTTGTTCCTTAAAAAAATTAATCTTTATGCAAAAATGTAATTTTATTACATAATTTTGTACCTATATTTTTTTCACACGTAGTACCTTCTTTATCATACTTTTCCCTATTAATATTTAACGTTGTTTCCAACTTAACATTTCATAATAGTCATCTTACTTTGTACCATAGAGGCTAAAATGACCCAAGTGGATGAAAAGCCCATGTTTGTTAAAAATGAATAAACACATGTTGTTGACGTACAAGTAACTTTTTTATCTTTATATTATTAAATTATTCGCCAAATTAGTTGTTTAATGGAGAAGTAAATTTAAATATGAGGACAATGAGGTTATGCCTCGTGAAATTGTTGTTCTGAAATTTTATGTTTTTGTGTAAAATGCACTATTGCGTAGCAGGTGATCACAAAGGTTGAATAGGGCGATTTCGTTATAAAGTTTGACAAAAGCTTTAGAGATGAACAGGAAAGTTTTTTGTTTGCATATCACCGATTTGATTTTCCGACAGATTGTCTGTTTAAGGAAAACTAGGCGACATCCAAAGAGAATAAAGACAGGACATTATTAAAATGTCGCTTTTATCTAAAGGTTTTTAGTAATTTCAGTTCAAAAAGTTTTTAGCAATTTCATTTACAAAAAAAAAAAAAAATTATGAGCAATAAACAAGCTATCAGACTGTTGTATATTCATCAAGAATTTTAATATTCGGACTTGTTTTATAATAAATCTGGGCAAAGCCTCAGTTTACCCCACAATTGTACAACGATATGCTTTATGATGAGTTAATTTCAATATCTAGAACGACAGGTTCAAAAAATCGTTCTTGGAAACGTTATGAATATTCATCACATTCGGTTTTCGACGAGTGCCGCTGGTGTTTATGCTCACCAGACTTTTAGTATTTTTCAGAACTTTTGTAAAAATAGTGAAATATTTAATCGTTACATTATATGTATATATATCATTGCAATCGTTACACTATATATATATATATATATATATATATATATATATATATACATATCATTTCGTATGTAAAGTTCACCAGAGATATCAAATGAAAGAATTTAACTGAGGCTCGACAAATCTTAGTTTCTACCGGTAAATTCTTTCTAGGTCTTAAATAAAATTACCTAAATGGCTAACAGGTTTCATTTGATTTGTTATTAATGAGTGGACCACTGATTTACTAAAGATTGTAATTATGACGGTTTAAATGTATCTAAATGACGTAGAAAAACTTATTAAATTAGGTTTGGCTGTCTTCTTAGTTTGACATTGGTCATTACGAACATAAGTTCGTAATGACTAATGTCTAAACTTAACTTACCAAAACTTATCAACTCGGTATATTAACGAGCTATCATATTTACTGAGTACAATAAGTAAATTGTTACTTAAATGTAGTCATATAAGGTCTATACATTGGATAATTAATCAATATTATATGGTCTATAGGCGGCTTGTATGGCTTATATGGTCAACTGACTACATTTATACAAATAAATCTTTATTCCTAATACATTCAAATTTTTTTAAATAATTTTATTTGAAGGAAGAAGATTGGCCACCGCCGGAAATCGAACTCTTTCATGTCTTTGGATTAGTGTTGCAGCGCTGTTAACCATAGCGCTGCTAACCCTTAACCCTTTAACCGGGGAGTTCCCTTTAAATTACGCATCCTACAACGGGCGCGAGCTCTTTCACTAGGACGTGTATATACGTCCCGCCCGGTGCAATGTAACTTCATATTATTATTTTTTTTATTTATGCTTAAAATAAATTGAAAGGCTATGGAATATATTCGTTTCCGTTTATTTATACATAAACCATAAAGGAAAACACAAAAAGACAAACAAATAGTAAAGAATACCAACAAAAATATAAAAGTATCGAATTAAGAAATTATAAATTTTACAGCCTTAACCAATATAAAGAGTACAATAGATATATATGTATATATATATATATATATATATATATATAAATATAAATTAAATATGGTATTATTATAAATATTATATTTATATATATAATATTATATATATGTATATATATGTATATATATGTATATATATATATATATATATATATATATATATATATATATATATATATGTAAATTCACGTCGTTACAAGTATCGATGACTAATACCTCTGTTGTACGAAAATATAAGTCCCACCCGTTCCAGGGCACAACATATATTTCAAGGACTTATTTATACGTCCTGCCCGTTGGCGCTATTGTTTAGGTTGGACGCCTATATACGTCCCGCCCGGTTAAAGGGTTAATGAAGGTTATCCCTGGCACTTCAACCTTCTCTCTCTTCAACGATCTTACCCGCCTGGTTTAAGATAATGCGTAAAAGTCAACATAGGACTTGAAAATTGTTAGTATCTAATCAACAGACCGTCATAGTCAAATTTTATTTGTTGAATATCTTTTTTTTTTAAATTTATAATTATGAAATAATTTTGATCTGTAGATGAAAGATTGTCCACGACCGAGAATTGATTCCGGGTCTCTGCATCACCTTTGCAGCTCTCTTAACAATTGAGCTAACCCAAATCTAGACCATTTCCTTTACTTAAGTTACTTCGCTGCCTGCAATTTTGCGAGACCTGGAGGGTAGAATCTGAAGAGAGAAGGTTGAAATGACTGGGACAGCCCTCACGCTCGATTAAAATGGATATACAAAATCCCAGATGTAAGCGTTTTAGAATATTCGTTGAATATTATTTTATTTTTTTTTTTTTTTTATAATTTTTACATAATTATATTACAACAGACAAGATTTCCCTCGGGCGGGATTGAGGCCTATCCCTGCCATGTCAATCATATCTCTTGAAACAAAAATATTTAAAAAAAAATAATAGTGGTGAGTAATAGTCAACTATTTTTCTTGACGATAGGTTGATTGATAGTCAGGATTTTCAGTTATATATTTTTTACTTTCACTTACCTATATATGAAATATATAGTAAGTGGAAGTATTGCGATCGTGAAAATTTTCGACTTCCGGTTTTCAATGGAAATACACGTTTTGGGACCCCCTGAGTCGAAATAACCAAGTCCCGCGAAATGGTCTGTGTGTGTGTGTGTGTGTGTGTGTGTGTGTGTGTGTGTGTGTGTGTGTGAACAGACTAGCTCAAAAACTATAAACCGTGCGAACCTGAAATTGGGTATTTAGTGTATGTATATGCCCGCGATGTGACAGCAAAAATTTCATCAAAATTGCTCAACGGGAGGCGGTACTTTATTTAATAACTTTTTACGTTTTTTTTCGATTTTCTCAAAAACGGCTCTAACGATTTTGATTAAACTGAGTATTTGATCTATTTATATGCCCCAAATATGACTGTAAAAATTTCATCAAAATTGATTAACCGGAGGGGGGACTTTACTTAATAAATTTTGTATTATTTTCACGTGTTTTTTTTATTTACTCAAAAATGGTTTTAACGATTTTGATCAAACTTGGTATTTGATGTATTTATATGCCCGAGATATGACTGTAAAAATTTCATCAAAATTGATTAACCGGAGGGGGGACTTTACTTAATAAATTTTGTATCATTTTCACGTGTTTTTTTTATTTACTCAAAAACGGTTTTAAAGATTTTGATCAAACTTGGTATTTGATGTATTTATATGCCCGAGATATGACTGTAAAAATTTCACCAAAATTGATTTACGGGAGGGGGGACTTTACTTAATAAATTTTGTATCATTTTCACGTGTTTTTTTTTATTTACTCAAAAACGGTTTTAACGATTTTGATCAAACTTAGTATTTGATGTATTTATATGCCCGAGATATGACGGTAAAAATTTCATCAAAATTGATCTACGGGAGGGGGGACTTTACTTAATAAATTTTGTATCATTTTCACGGTTTTTTTTTATTTACTCAAAAACGGCTTTAACGATTAACAAAAATAAGATATGAATGTAGAAAAATGTGTGACTTTAGGAAATGATAATTAGCAAAACACGTCAATTTCTAATCTAAGTAAGTTGGTAAGGGAAAGTTGTGTGTTGCGCGCACGCACCAGATTTTTATTTTGAAAAGCCAACGTTTTGATGCTTACATGTGGATCTTCATCAGGGCTAAAAGAAGGTAAATATTTGAGTATCTAAGCTAGACGATTAAAATTAAATGTTTATCATGTAATTATTAATTATAGATAGTAACTAATTGGAGTAACAGAAAAATGGAAACCAAATCCAACTCCCATGTTTACATGACATGGATATTTTACAAAACTGATAATGTTAAAAAAGATGGAAGATTATACAGGATTACTTTACAAAACTGATAATTATATAAAATATGGTAAGAATTATACATGAATATTTAAATAAGTAGCTGGTTAGCAAGATAAAATAAAATTTGATTTTTACCTTATGAGTCCAGAGTAATACAAAGACTGAGGGTAAAATAAAGTGAGAGGTGGTAGGGGGTTAGTTTGCCGACTTCAAAGGTTTATTACGGAGAAACCTAACATTTAATATAGGGATCGCTTTCCAAATGAAAAAATACATAACTGAAAACCCTGACTATCAATCAAACTATCGTAAAAAAAAAAAAAATAATGCTCAACAAAGATCCTAATCGCTTATATATTGGATTTTGTAATACCATTTAGCGAGCGGAAGTCGAAATCAGCGATACAGTAAAGCTAATTAAGCAAGGTCTTTTTAACTGAAAAGGGCAATGCGAGTTTACTACTATAACAACCACGTGACCTGTCAAATATGCGGTGACCAGAATTTAGATATCAGTAACGGAACCGGATAAAGCCTAAAGCCTCTATTTAAAGTGATAGTTCTCACAACCGTGAGCTTGGTTCTTATTTCATATAAGAGAGAAAGATGACAACATAGGAAAAGATTTATAAAAGCTAGGGACATGCTGAAAAATTACATTTGTAAGGATGACATTGTGATTCTAATCATAGGAATGCCGTCAGTTTACTATAGGAGGGGATCTTATAATAGGACTGACGGGAGACGGAGATGGTCCAAGAGGAATATGATTTATGGGGACCTGGAGGAAGAGGGATGAAAGGGAGGCCTGGAATGGGAGGCGGGAGGAGTCTGGGAGTAAGGTCCCGGAATGGTTGCCGGGCTAGGGACCACTTTTCATCGGATTCCGACTCTGTGAGGTCCTAGAAATAAAATAAAATATTTTTGAGGATAGAAAACCTCGTTTGTTTTAGATTCAATCACTACTTCATTTCTCAATACATGTTTAAAAATATTTTACCTCTGGATGACGAATCTAATTAACACGCCATTCTTCGGGCTCTTGAAGCAAGAGAAGAAGCAACATTAGTACTCGCGTTGTATCTGTGAGATAAATGGTTTCAAGTTTTTTTACTGGTACCATGTAAAACCAAAATGGAAGGAGAAAAAAAAAATTTAAATATCCTCGAACATTAAAATATGTATCTTTATACTTGATCATAATATAAATAATCATCAACCAACCAAATTAATTATAACTTTGTTAAATTAAATTAATTTATGTACTTTAGCTAAGTATTCTTTATTAAAATTTATTTCATATCATAGATCAATATAAATGCTTAATGTTGTGTCTCTGAGATACAGCGATGATTTGTTAATAAGAATCATTTTCCTCATATAAACTACAACACTTATCAATGATTTTAAATATTTTTACTAATTACAAAGCTACTAAAAGGAAATACTTGATCAGGTTTTATGGGAGAAAAGTAACTTATAAAACCAGTCGCGCAGTATCTCTCAGATTTAAAAGTGATGTGGAACGAAATCTATTGTCTTGTCTATATGCAAAATTTGAAGTACTGCTTAATCTTGCACCCCAAAAAGTTATGGTTCTGGGCGGGACCGAATTCAGACTTCTATCGTCACCAAACTGTTAGGCTAGGCGCACATTGAGACACACGCGACGAAGAGCAGAGCAGAGCAGTTTTTGTGGAAAGTGTATTAGATAGGAACCGCGCACATTGGGACGCAGAGCAGGGCAGCGCAGTTTCCTATCTACCACACATATTACAAAAACTGCTCTGCTCTGCTCTGCGTCGCGAGTGCCTCAATGTGCGCTCGGCCTTAATGAATCAAATTGTCCTGTGTGAATGAATCTCTCAATTAAGACGGAAATGGAGAATCACATGAGAAATGATAAAGTTGTAGAATAAGGTATATGAGCTTTTCAACAATTATTTTGTATATATTCCACTTTGGGGTATATATCACTTGATTTTTAATTATAAACATAATAATAAATATTATATATAATATTGATCCTCTCTTTTTTTTTAATTTTTATTAATTACCTTTTCTTATTATTTCCGATTTATATTTTTTTCAACCTCATATCTGTTTCCTATTGCTTGTTTCTCAACTTGCCTTTTGTTAACAAGTTTTCCCCTTGTTTTATAAGGATAACATTTTCTTGGTGTATCTGTTCAGTTGTAAATTTCAATATCTATATATTTATCTTTATTTAACGAAATCTCCACATCTGTTCCCACCTATCTCATATAGAATCAATTCAAGGGGTAAGAGTATTGAAGAGATCTCACTTTAGTCATCTAAAGGTGTTATCGGGGATCTGGACCATAATGTTTTTGGAGCCTCTCTCAGGTTTTCAATAACTTTAAAAGAGTAAAGTTATTCCAGCCCCTAACCAAGTTGAATAGTTGTTCTGCTAATAAATCATTTTTAGTGGGATGCGGTTGTTGGATACTGCATTTCCTCAATTTAAGTGTTATTTTTCTGCTTAGTAGTATAGTTTTCCAACAATATACTTTAGGAGTTATATAAACAACAATGTAACCGCGAAATGTGAATTTTTTTTTACTCACACACATTTATCATATCCCCATCATTAGGAATATTCTTAAATATTCTTCATACATCATCTTCATTACATCGTCGTCATTTAAAAAATAAAATTATATATCCTCTGACACTACTAATTTTTTAATATATAATGTGAAGTGTGTTCCATGTAAGTTTGTAACCATAAAATGGAACAAATTTTAGAATTATTATATATTTAGTTATGTCACACTAGTTTATGAAAAATATTGAAGAATCTTCCTGATGATCTGATAGGGTACCCTGAAAAGTTGAATTTGTGTAAAAAGACTAAATAAAAAAAAATATTCAAGATTTTAATTTTCATTCTCTTAAAATTATGAGGTAGAGTAAACCATAATAATTGGCACTCCGTACAGTTATTGGCAACCCAACTTTAACTTAAAGAAATAGGTAAACAAGTCCTAATTTTATTACAAGATATACATGAGTCTTAATGTTTGAAGGGTCCTCTATGAAGTAAGACTTTAACAAACTAACCATAGGGAAGATATCACAATTAAATCCACAGGGTGCCAATAACTGGATTTGGCTTTTGACTTTTAACAATAAATATTGCCATATTGTAAAACTATTGAACTTTTGACCCAAAAAAATCTCTTGAGTCTTTATGAGGACAGATAATGAGGAGCTATTTGATCCCTTTATAAATTTTTTTTTTTTTTTTTTATTTAACCCCAGAAATGTAGCCTTAAGGGTGTCAATAACACTGGTCGACAAGGTTTTTTTCACAAGAGATCTGAATAGTGAATCTAGTGGCATTTTCCATCCTGAATTCAGATATGTAGTCAGAATTTTCCCATCAGGCATAGTTTTTCAGTAAAAGCTACTTTTCAAAATATGATTTTAGCGTTTTCTTTGACCTGTCATAGGAACCGTTACCTCATATGTAGCTATTTTACTCAAGCTGTATTATTGAAATTATTTGCAATGTCATGCTGAAGCGCAATAAAACATGACTGTGCAGGTTCATTGTTGTTCATTGTCGTTGTTTAGACATGTTCAGACCTGTTTGGCATTGTGATGTGTCAGTATTGAGCTGACTGTGAGATTGTTGAGTAGTGAAATATTTCCTTCCTTTCTGTTTAGAAGTGTATTGAGTATGTTGTGCATGTTGTATTTCTGTGCTTTATTTTTTCATCATACCAAGAAATTGTGTAAATCATGCAGATAATTTCTGCTATATTTGTGGTGAGCTGACCTTCAAGTCTCAGAGGCGAAATTTGACCCCACTTGTAAAGAAGTGTTATAAACTTTACTTTGGCTGTCAAGTTGGTGATTTTGATAAGAGCTGGGCCCCAAATACATGCTGCGTTTCGTGTGTTAGACTGCTGACTGGGTGGAAAAATGGTACACATCATATGCCATTTGCAATTCCCATGATTTGGAGGGAACCGAAGGATCATTAACTGACTGTTATTTTTGTTTGACAAATATTAAAGGAATCACATCTAAAACAAAATATACAGTTAAGTATCCGAATTTGCAATCTGCAATGAGACCTGTCTTACACAGTGAAGAGTTCCCCGTACCAGTATATGCAGATACAACCTTAAGGGATAACTCTGGTTCTGACCTGACTGAAACTCCAAATGATTCAGTTGAAAATAAAAATGATCTTACATATGAAGCCAGTAGCTGTTCATCAGAACCATACTTTCCCAATCAGCAAGACCTTAGTGACCTGATTCGCCATTTAAATCTGTCTAAACAGCAAGCGGAAGTTTTAGCTTCCAGACTCAAAGGGTGGAATCTACTCCAAAAAGATGTAAGAATTAGTAGATATCGTAGCCGCCATAGTGTTTTCAAAGTGTACTTCTCTGAAGAAAATGGTATTGTGTTTTGTAATAATATTTGTTCAGTTATGGAAACTCTTGGGCTTCAACACCGGCCAGATGAGTGGCGATTGTTCATAGACTCCTCTAAAGTAAGTTTGAAGGCTGTGCTGCTACATATTGGCAATAAACTTCCATCAATAGCGGTAGCGCATGCCGCTGATATGAAAGAGACATATGAAAATATGAAACTAGTTTTAGAGAAAATACAATATGGAAAATATGAATGGAATATCTGGAATATATATGAATGGAAAATATTAAAGGTCATTGCTTTATTGCTTGGTTTGCAACTTGGGTTCACCAAATTTTGCTGTTTTTTGTGCGAGTGGGACAGCAGAGATAAGAAGTCTCTCTACGTTAGAAAGTCATGGCCAAAACGTGAATCTCTTATCCCTGGCCAGAAAAATGTGGCATGTGTCCCTTTAGTGAAGCCTGAAAAAATATTTTTACCTCCATTGCATATTAAGTTAGGAGTTATGAAAAATTTCGTCAAAGCTATGGATAAACTTTCTGATGGATTCTTGTACTTGAAATCGAAATTCCCCAAAGTCAGTGATGCTAAATTGAAAGGAGTTTTTATAGGACCACAAATCCGATCATTAATGGCTGATGAACATTTCGAGGGACTGTTAAATCCACTGGAGGAAGCAGCCTGGCAGTCTTTCAAAAGTTTGTGTTGCAATTTTCTTGGAAACCATAAAGCAGAAAACTATCGTGACATAGTGGCTGATCTTCTGCATTCTTATAAAGCTATGGGATGCAACATGTCTTTAAAAATTCACTTCTTGGACTCTCACTTGGACTTCTTCCCCGAAAACTTTGGAGCTGTCAGCGATGAACACGGTGAGCGTTTTCATCAGCAAATTTCTACAATAGAGAAGAGGTACCAAGGCAAGTGGAGTTCCAATATGCTGGCTGACTACTGTTGGACTAAAATGAGAGACGTTCCAGATGCAAAATATACCCGAAAATCACTATCTACCACTTTTTAGGTAAGTCAGAATCAGTAGTTATAATTTTGAGTTAGATAGCTAGTTACGGATTTTTTGGAATATTATAAAAAATTCAAATGAATATCACACAAAACTTCTGCCCGATGGGGAAAAACTGTAATTATATTTGAATTCAGCACGAAAAATACTTTTAGAATCTGTTTTTAATTCTTGTGAAAGAAAAAAAGTTAAATTTTGTCGACCAGTGTAACCGTACAGTTTACCCTACGGATGCAGTTTTATTTTTTTAATATTTTTTATAATTGTTAGTATTTGATTACTATGTCTGCTATAATAAGAAGACGATAGTTTACTGGCAGTTTTTATGTAAATGAGGTATATTGAATTATTTTCCGTTTCAATGGCCATTTGTGATGATATCATCATTAATGCAAAATCGGTGTAGCTTTAAAAGTTGCTCCGAGTTGTAATCTCGTGAAATATTTGGGCTATAATGGAAGGACTTAATATGGCGTTGAAATGAGGTTGTTCATTATTATCCAGTCGTTTGTAATAACGAATCGGCCATTAGGTAATTATCGAGTTGAACGGCCCTTAATTGATCAATGGTAACACATCCCTCATCATGCCCCGCTGTTGACTACCTAATTTAATTTTTTAATTGCGTTATTTATAAATGCATTTAAAAAAAAATCCCTGCAATTTTTTTTTAAAAAGTTAATGTTCTTTATCCTTAATTATATTTCCTCATAAAAAGTCTTTGAAGACACTAACCACATCTTCCCAATTCACTTAAAATGTTACACCGCGCAAAAATTATATTAAACTAAACCATATATAAAAGCCCATTATAAAATAGAAAAGGATAATTAGGCAAGAGTAAAGACCAATGAGGCCTTATGCAACTAAAAATCTGAAAATTTTTTGAGTGGCTAAATTGAGAATGCAAGCGAAAAAATCAATTTTTGATAAACCCCAATCCTCTTTTCAAGACGGGCGCCAATTTAAGTTAATTCATAACTTTCAGATTAAGCGTCACAGTTCTTATTTGGGCTATAGTCAACTGTGTAGTGTCGTCCCCTCTCCGGAGATTTCTATAAGCTTAGAATTCACAAAATTTAGTTCATTATTAAAGTCTTTAAAATACAATATTCTATTAAAGGAGGAAGTAAGCAATTTTTTAAGAACTTTAACTACATACAAAGTTAAATGAAAGAAGAATTAAAGAGGTAAAAAATAAATAAATTAGGAATACTTATATATATATATCTTTGCGACTTCTAGTTTTTTCTTCCTTAAAAATGAACATTACTTATTTATTAAAAAGTTATTTATTCATAAATAACTTCTAGGTGATCGTAATTATTACGGATTTGGATGTGAAAGATGTTCGAGTAAGTAGAAGAAATTAAATATTGACCTACTTAGGGTTTTACTAGATTTTGTCGTTTTTCATGATTAGGTAGGGTGGGTAGGAAGAAGGTTGAAACATCAAAAAAAATTGGTTTTACTAAATGCCATGCTTTGCTAATATGGATACCAACGGATTGTGCTTTTGTGCACTTGCTTTTAAATAATTTTGGGTTTCACTGAAGTTTAGAGCATCGGTTCAACTATATTAGATTTTTTTCTTAGTTGACTCAATAGATTCTTCCCCAACAGGCATATGAGTGGGAAACATGATCAAGATATTTTAGCTCTGATGAAGATTCTTGGTTCAAAATGTAGGCTATTTAGATATTTTACAAACATGATACATTTTTAAATAAAATTCCAGACTATCATTCTAGAATGAAATAAATTTGTCCATCGCAAGATAAGCACAGACACACAAATGTGCATTACTGTGATTCACGATTTGAACCCTGGTGCATCGCTACACCCATCTTCACTGTAACTAATGACTTGTGGTCGTGAGCGGAGTCATGTTCTCGGAGCGATTTGTCTTCAATCCTCGGTTGTACAGTGGCCGTTCTCCACATCTGTTATTCCCTGATTAGTGTCTAGTTGTCTAAGTCAAAGGTCGATCAATTTAAATACTTAAATTTTTCTCCTTTATTTTGTTGCAGTTAAATTTCTGTGTACATTATTGAAAGAATAAAAAATTTGCAAATTTTAGAGGATGATCATTACTTATAAAAAAAAAAAAAAAAGAGTTATTATTTAACCTCTCTTAATGTCAAATTAAAACAATAAAGTTCAATTATAATATAAACTTGCCATATGAATTCATTAAATTTTTGGGTCTTCTGTGTTTTACGTCTGCATGGTACTAACCATTGATTTTTTTTTTTACTTGCAACAGTTTTATTTAATGGTCCTATAAAAAAATCCGTTTCATTAAATCATATATTTCAAATGTATGCTCAATTCAAGCCGTGTATTCGATTAAGCTGTACTAATACCTACTGGTTGTTGTAAAACCGTGACTTTGAGGGCAATGTGTGCTACATTTTAAATTATTGTTTTATTTTGTAGAGAACATAGTGTTATTTTTAAAACAGCTGAATCCATTTTTTTTTTTTTTTTTTTTAATAGATTGCATTATTTAAAACTGTTCTTAGAAAAATCACGGGCTGGTTAGAGATGGAAGAGTTTTTATTCGAAAAACAAACAAAATCCTAGGGTTTTAAACAAACTGACATCCATAATAAATTATTTTATTTATTCCATAATTTATATTTTATTTTCTAATGGGGTATTTCAAATCTTCATAACGTCTTGTAATGCACCAATAATATCAGTATGTACTCCTTGAAAAAGATAAAACTTTTAAATATTTAAATAAAAACAATAAATATATTCATGTATAGCTTGATAAATGTTTTATTTTTATATTACCAGGTATTCTGAGGTGGGAGGATACTCCGAAAAAAGTCATAATTTTTAACAAGTAAAATAATAATTTACGGTTGGTTGAAGTCAGAGTTTCATGGAATTCAATTACATTGAAAAATATTGAGGGACTTCTTAGAAGTAAAAATTCAGAAGACTTAAACATTTATGAACACATACAATTAATTTAGAAAAAATATTACTTATCATTGCTACTAAATCATTGTGTAATCCACGTGCTTCCAAAAGGTGATTTCGTTTTTCATTTTGTTATAAACGAACTTATACTAAATACCTTCAGTACGATTTCTGTAACTTTAATTGGTCTAAAGGACTGTTTACAAGGATGAAGGACCTAGGACAAAGTTTGGAACAAAACGTTATTTTGTTTAAAACTCTAACATAATCTTCAGTCATAAATGCGTACTGCACCTATCCAGAGGCATGACCACAAAAAGTTTGATGCTGTAGCTTATAATTGGTTTTTGTGCTTTGATTAAATCATGTTTTATTCTGTTTTTTTTTTTTTACATACATACTTCTCTAGAATAGTTAAATCTATGAAATTATCAAATAGGTAATATAGTATAATTATTAATATTGAAACCTCTATGTTAAATACTTTAATACATATGATAAATAATGTAAAAAATGAATTATAATTTTGTTACGTTAAACAAAAAAACATATGGTTTGAATGGTTTTATACTTATCGTTGGAACAAACTGTCATGGCACGTGTTTGTGACAACGAAGTTCGAGTACCATCCACCCCGTTCCACGAAGTTCTAAACCATTCTTCTTACGACTATATACAAGGAGCGAGTGACTGGACAGTTATTCTTAGTTTTGTTCTGAAGCTCAAGCCATACAATTATTTGTTTTACAAAGTGATAATTTTTGTAGCCTGTTCAATTAGTTGTGTATTTATAATTCGTGTGGCATTGAAAATTGTTATTTTTGTTCGAATAAATATTGTTTAACCCTCAGAAGTGTTACAGTATTTATGAATAATAATCTTATAATTATCAAGCATAAAGTATAAATATATTTTTTTTTTCATTGTATTTTATAACATACTGCATTTTTATCTTATTAATCCATAAATATGCTGCTTGAAATTATCTATATCTTTTAGATAATCATTCGAAAAAAGAAAAATATTTTTGATAAATTTTACATATTTCATGTAAAATGTACAACTTTCATCGTCCTCTTGTTTTAGTTATTAAAGGTTTTACTTTTTAATTTTGTCTTGTTTATCTATGAATATTTTAAGTACCGTTTTTTATTTCCATTGATCATTGTTACGGTAAAATCACTTGAATAATTTGTTGGTTTAAAATGTGTAAATAATGGGTATCCACTAGTATTTTATTTTAATATGCTATTAAATTATGTTCAACACTTTTATAACTTACACCTTGAGAAATCTATATTTCTTATCTCTCAGTTCCTTGTTCGCTTTCCAATGACAATTTACCTGTTTAAGCTATTTTTATTGTGGTACATTTTATACTATATGTATTAAATTTATTTTATTACTATCATGTTTCGCACTTCTTTGTGTCATGTCTAATGTTTGGTTTTTTTTTTCTCGTTTACTAATTTTTGAGCTTCTTATAGCAGCTTTGATGGAATCTAAAATTTTATCTTCTTCTCTCTGAACTCGTGCACTCTCCAATAATGCATCAAGTGTAAGTGTCAATAACACAGCATTAATCATTGCACCACTTTATTGCGAAAATATTTGGGTACCTTTTTATCTATCAGTTCTTTGTATTTATGCGAGTACCATCGGATCCCAAGACTAGTGTATCTTATATTTTTCATGTACACATTGAGTTTTTCTAACATCACAATTTTTCATAAACATTTGTCTTTTATTTAAGGCCACAGATTTTATTCAAATATTTACAAATTGGTCATTGAAAAAGTCATTTAGCCAATTTTGTTGTAACAAACAGTTTTGTGGTCACAGGAAATCTAACATTGAAAATGGCTTGAATGCCGAAACATCGGACATTCGTAGAATGAATGAGGCTTTTATGAATGATTAATTTGTAAATATTTAAACCCCAATTCATATTATTCATTCCAAGGTCTAATTTTATTTTCAACAGGCAGGCATGATAAATTCAACACATCAAATTATCATGTGTATTAAAGAACATGTCATTTAATCCTTTAGGATAACTATTTTTTCCCTTTATATTCTTGTTTACTAGAAAACAATTGGGCTGTTGCTTTACTGCCTTATCTCACAATTTTTTTCGCTTGTTCGTAGCAAAGAAAAAAATAAAAATAAAAAATAGATGAAGACATTGCTTGTGGTAACGACTAAGCTGTTACCCCACCTCATTACAGTTTTAACGAAGTCATTACTCAAGCGGCCTGCCACGGTCCTGTTTGCTCAACCGAACTCTTTTTTATTTGACAGTACCTGGGTGGGCCTTTACAAGCCCTAAAATCCAATCCGTGAAATAAAACATATCTATAGAATACAAGACCTTTTTATTTATACTTTAAGCAAAGCATATTTGTGTACTTTCATGATATTATAAACAAAAAGTATACTTAATTTAAATGTGCAATAATGATTAATTTTAAATGCCAAAAATAGCTTGAATTTTAGGCCTTTTGTAATTTTTCACTTTGCACAGTTAAAACTTGATTTTCGGTCTCGGATCTGTATATATATAAAATAAAATCTAAATTCCGAACTTCAAGTTTCTATCATTAGTAGTTTTTGCTCTGCGTTGATTCTGTCAGTCAGGACAAAGCCTCTTATATTTATAGAGATTGTTAGAACATACTATAGTAAACGTAATTGTTATAAATTTTAAAATAAAATTGTTAATGCATTTTGAATTTATTCTAATATATTTTATAATTATAATGTACGTACAGTATATATATATATATATATATATATATATATATATATATATATATATATATCGTACTCTAACGGAAATCTATTGTTGAGATTTTAAACCATATGTTTTTTATTAGAATATCGATTTAACGTTACAATATTATTAAAATAGACATTCACATAAAATATGGCTACTGATAATTTAAATATTAGTGGTAATTAAATAATGCCCACTGTGGTTCCTATGATTGGGGATGGTGTGTGTTTATTTCCATCTCTTCTCCATGACAATGATAGAATCAATGTAGAGCAAAAACTACTAATGATAGAAACTTGAAGTTCGGAATTTAGGGTTTAAACGCGATGTAGGTAACCACTAAGAAAGGAATTTCAAAAATGTAACCCCTAAGGGGTTTAAATGGCGATATTGTCGTTTAACTCTAACGGACACCTATTTTTGCACTTCGAGAAAAAATATCTAATTTGGACTCATTTTAAAGATCTTGATCTACGGGGCGTCAAAAACGACGTTTTAAAGCCGAAAAATGTAGCGTTCACGACGAGTAAGTTGTTTCGGCGGTTTTAGTGAATTCTCTCCATTGCGCGCTTCCCTCTCTTCTACCGAGCCGGCAGCTTCCCCCTCCAACCTGCCACCTACCGGAAGCTCCGATTCTACTAAATCTCCTTAACATATTATATTAAATCAATACCAAGATAATGATCACAGAATTGATTTTAAGGCTCGCGGGCAAAGCCGCGACGGGGAATGCTAGTAATAAATAGATAACTACTATAATTTAAAATGTAATTAAATAATAAAAAATAAATTTAATATACATTTTTTAAAATTATGAAATTATTCATTATCATAATTCATTCATTATTCAATAATTCATTATAACGGTGTATTTGCTTTATAGATCACTTGAATGTTGATTCCGACAAATATTAACCCTTTGCACTCGAGGTCTCCGGAGCGGAGCCAATTAAAATTTGTCTTCAAACTCGAGGGCTCCGCTACAACAAATCGTAAAAACTATTTACAGGATATTTCGCTTTTGGTGATAAATGACGGTCGCAGTTTTTCATCATTTTTGTAGTACGTTAATCTTTTAACATCAGCTATATTTTTAATTCATCTTTTATTTCCTCAATTGTACAAAAAATTAGTTCGGGGCACCAAATAATTCCTTTACTTTAATTTAGTTTCCCATGTGCTTCTACTTTAACTGGAAAGTTATTAAGTAGATTTTCACATTTTAGGAGCTTTTCTGATTGGATATCTGAGAAAACTTCTACTAAAATCCCATCTCGTAATTTTTTAACTGCTTTTACTTCTCCAATTAGATGTTTTATGTTTTTATATATTATAATGATAATAATAATAAAATTATAAATAAATATATAAAATTAAAAAAAATTGAAATTAATATTAAATTATAAAAAAAAATATAAAATTAAAAAAAATTAATTTTTTTTTGTAACTATGTGTCCTTGAAGCTTCACAAATGCATATAACCTAAATTCCTTACTTGTTTCTAAAATTTTACTGTATAATATTACGTTTTCAGAGTGTACGTTTTCGCGAATAAGTTGCGTCGAGTTGCCGGTAGGTTACGTCCGAAACGGTGCTGAGTGCAAAGGGTTATAATATTGAAAAAGACAGTAAGAGAATATTGCGCCAAACGTTGTTGTATTCAGAACATGTTTTGATCAATGTGGTTCAACATATTCATTATTACTGTACCTATACTTCTGCGTCATTAGGATAATTTGGATTGTTTTACTTTATCATCACGTTTATCATCACTGGCTACTTTTGTCACACTTCTGGGTTCGTACTTATAAGATTGTCAAAAATATTAAACATTTAATAAATCAAAATTAGAAAAGCCGGACTCACTTAACTCGCACGGAGTGGTAATTTATTTCAGAGAAATTTACATAGCAACTGACAACTATAATATTGGCTTTAGAGAGCCTATTTTCATCTGCTTTCATCAGGCATGACCCACAGTTCCTAGAAAGAAGATCAATGCAACTTTAGCTTTATTAGTTAAGGCAAACTTTGAAAATATCTGGGATAATTTCTACTGGTGAAATTTTTTTCCTTATGTGAATACTGGAGTGTGATCTGCTCATTTCTGAAATCGATAGCCTAGCCATCGGATCTTCATGAATAGTTTCACCTTAGTAAAACATGAACAGTTCAGCGTAGGTCTTCGAACTTAATGAGCAAAAAATTAAAATTAAATAATTTCTATTTTTGTTTCGATATCCTTACTTCCAATGAACTCATATTACCGCTCGTGATTCGATATGTAATGTAATAATTACCAATTTGCGCAATCAAGGTAATATGACCTAAGTTATTTATATATTCTGGAGTTTTTTTAAATATTTTTTTTTAACTAAAAGGAGATTGCGGAATAGGTGATAATGCTTTCTTCGATTTTACAATATTTCTTTTAGTTTCTCTTCGTATAATCTCCTTTTATTAAAGGAACTTACTAAAAAGGCCTATCCCTGTGGTGACTTGTATAAGAGGCGATATCTTTGACGGGATGTTTGCTCAGGTGGGACCCGATCGAGGTGGCGTTGAGATTGATTAATACCCAGCTGACATTGTGGAATGGCAGCCACATCCGACCGGGTAAATATTTAGCAGCACTCCTCCTTCTAACAGGCGGTAGTCTGCTCCAACCCTTCCCCCCCCCCTCCTACAACCCTTTCCCTCCTGTTGTTGCGACTTACAACATGTACCCTTGTTAAAACAGACACTGATGATTGTTAGCCGTTTTAGGTGTTGACGAAAGGTACAATGCTAACATTTTAACGTAATCCAGTCTCCTTCTGTACCACACTTGTCGTGTTATATAATTGCAATGTACATGTGTTCGACAGCAATGTTATTTTAGCTCTGCTTGCAAACTGGTAAATTGTTACCTCCTTATTAAACACGAGCAGTCCCGGCCACGCGTTTCTGTGGCTCTGTAGCTATAATGCGCTATATATAATGCGTATATATATAAATATATATATATATATATTTAATATATATATAATGCGTATTTAATATATATAATGCGTGCCTATTCTTTTTAATACAATCAAAACAGAATTCAATGACAAAGATAACGTTTCAACTAATCTATAAATCAAAGGTATTTAAGAACTTTACGCCAAATTCAAAAATTTTTGGTTAAGAATTTAGAAGGGTAAAAGTTTTTATTTTTATTCATCTCATATTTGACTGTAGTAAGTATTAATGATTCATTTATTTAGCACTTATTGGAATATTTCAGCAGAGGCGAGATTAAATATAAGCAACACACATGTAAAAGGAACTAATAAAGAATATAATTGGAATAAGGTGTAGTAAAAACACAATAGACAGTTAGCTAAAATGTACAAAATTAATCTTTTGTCCTAATACATATTAATTAAATTCAGAATATAGCACATGGTCTGCATAATAGAAATGCTGAATGTTTTACATGCTACTTATCAAAACATAAAATTTTATTTTATAAATGAGATAGATAACGTTAATTTATAACTTTTTACAATGATGTGAATTTTTTTATTATTAGAATCCACAATTTCTATTTCCTGTAGTGCTAATAGGTGCACAATGATTTTTTTTAACCTGTCTTTGGCTAAAACTATGGGAAAAACGTATTTTTTCTTAGACCAAGCCGGAAAAAATAATTTCTGTTTAACCATCTTAAATATCGAAAGAAAATGAAATGTTGTGTCAATAATTAAACTTACCTCGCCATCTGTTGGAAATTTATAGGATTTCAATCACACTCCACTGTAGTATAATAAGCATTTAAATTGCAATAAAAGAGATAAATAAATACCCTATCTTCTAAGTTGGACAAAACTACAGACAATGAGCATAATTTTATAAAAATCGGTTGAGTAGTTGCTGATTATACCCCAGTCAAACAACAAAAAGATGAATTCGACATATGCATGTTAATAAATCGAAACAAGACCTACTGTATTTGCAATAATTCGGAATAAAAGAAATATTGTGGTCAATAATCAAGATAAAAAGTATCATATCTTATAAGTTGGACAAAACATACATATGGATATATATACTGGATATATACATATGGAGCCAAATTTCATTAAAATCGATTGAGTAGTTTCTGAGTTTACCTCTGACAAACATCGAGACACCAGATTTTTATATATATAAGGATTTTTTTTATTTGTGTAGTCTCCTCTACATAGGACTACTACTACTAAGGGTCATTAAACTAGGATTATTAATTAAGAAAATCGGGTCTCGTACGAAAACACAATAAATGTTAAGTTAATAGTAATATTAAATGTTAAGTTAAACTATATGATTCATGGAAATCAAGTAAGAAAAACTTAAGATTAACTAATACATTGAAACACTCAAAAAAAAAAAAAAGGGGGGGGTTCTATTTGGAGGGCAAAAAACATAAAATAACGTTTTATAGGTTTCTAGAAACTTTTTCAAAACGGACTCGAACTTGTTTGTGAACTTTGATTAACATTTTTTTCTTTTCTAAATTACGATTTATTAACGATAAAAACTTATGAAAATGTTCAAGTAAATTCAGTTTCTAGAAATATTACAAAATTACTGGTCGATCTGATTTTTTTTTTTTTTCACTTGGTTTACTTTGTTACCCATTGATTAGTGAAATTTCTTGAAGCAGCAAGTTATGATCGATCAAGCTGAAGTTTGGCGTGTCAGTTGAAGGAGTTTGTCGGAGAAGTTGAATTGTGATGGAGACGTATTTAATAGGAGCCTGGATCTAGCATTGACAGGTCCTTAACTCCGCACACAATAAGCGTTTCTTGCTCAGATATTTTTACTACTTAATTATTTTAAATCAATACTTAATTATTTTAAATATCATTTAACTACTCCGGACTATATTTTTATTAAATTATTTAATAATTAAATTTGATTTATACTGTGGATCCACATAGAAATAAATTTAATCATCTACGAAAATATTTGAACCGGCGCCGCTTTATTTAAGAAATACTGAAGTAGGCAAATTCGTTTAACTTTTCGTATGTGAAAATCTATTTTTGCGCCTCAGAAGAAAATTTTATCAACCCCACTACTATTTTTTGTTCGTTCTCGCCTTCTTTCTTTTTTTACAGAATTGTTCAACACGATTTATTATCACAGGAGATCGATTCGTAACTGACACATTAATTACAACCTTTCATATTTAATGAAGTTAAAAATAAAAACGCTCTTTAAATGCTCCCTGTGCTGTAAAAGAGTTCTATAAAAGTATAGAAGTATTCCATTGCCGCCTGCGGTTCAAAGAAAAAAAAACATACAAATTTAAGGAAATTTGATGAAATATCTGTCGTCATAGATGAAATAAAAGTTTAAGGAGGTTCAGTCCTTGTTAAAATCGTATATATTTAATATATATATATATTTATATATATATATATATATATATATATATATATATATATATATATATATATATATAAATATCTATTCTCGGAGATAAACCAGGCTTTGTAGTGAGAAGACAATGAAAGAGAAAGGGGGTAGGGTGGTATTAGGGAAGGGAAATGGAGACCTGAACGCAAAGGAGCGACCGGACAATGGAGATGCTGTAATGGCGGGTTCGATCCCGGCCCCATTCTCGGTCTCAATGCCCAGGGGCTCTCCACCATTCCCCATCGTCTTGGATCAATCAATAGCCTTTGATTGATATGTTATTTCATAGCCAGGACGGACAGCTGTGTTTACCCTCACCAACCCATTGTCGGAGGGATATTGTTGCCGCTGAAACATTATCCATACCTGCATTGTCGAGGCCGAGCGTCTTACCTGTCCTGCCTATGAATGTATTGCAGGTCGGCCATCATACAATTGTCCGTTCTGGGCTCCTTCGAAGTAATCCCTTACCTGAATTCGTTAAATGAATCAAATCATTTGGAAATGAAGTACAATTCACATGTGTAACATACTCCTTACAGTAAAACTTTTGAAGCCAGCAATTGTTCGTTAACTGCCTCTTATCCATTAAAGATTATTTTGTCCCTTTTTTCTAATTATTCTGAATAAGTTCCAAGATTAATTAAGGAGTGCTTGATTACCACGTTTTACATAGATATTTCCCATTTCAGGTCGCTACGAACAATAGTGGTGAAATAGTCAAGGATCCATGGATCCCTAGATGAATATACAATCGGTGTCGAGAGCTGTACAAAGTCAGTCCGATCTCTATGTTATTAGTTTTAAAGTTCTTTAGTCTCAGGAGGAACTACATCCCCTATAACTCATAAACCAAAGTTCAGGACGGTTAATGAGATCTTGGAATGCTTGTGGTTTATTCTCAGTCAATTTTTTTTCCTCGGTTTACTTAGAGACCTTCTAAATCTTTAGATCTTCAAAATCAACCTGCTTTTTTTACCTCCATATATCTTGGGCGATGGTTTTCTATCAAACAACTTGATTCC
Source organism: Aelia acuminata (assembly GCA_911387785.2). Classification (NCBI taxonomy): domain Eukaryota; kingdom Metazoa; phylum Arthropoda; class Insecta; order Hemiptera; family Pentatomidae; genus Aelia; species Aelia acuminata. Next base: position 55,106,980 of record OU426983.1, on the reverse strand, counting down.
TCTAAAGTTTTCGCACTCATACTATAATGCCTTCTCCAGGCATGTGGATAGGGATGTGAGGAGTCTAGTCCGCGATTTTTTTTTTTTACATGTTTTCAGGAAGTCGGATGAAGATAGCTTGTCATTGGCTCATCCCTCACTTTGAAAAGCTAACTATTCTGTGTGTATAACAAAATCAAGTAAGGCTTTCTCTTGTGAAAGACCTATCAACAATACTAGTTGTCAGACTTTCTGGCATCCAAACCAGTGCAACGATATTTATCGATCTATTGCAGATATTGGCATTTGCTGATGATATACTCGTAGATCTATAATAGAATTGATGCAAGTGAAAATTAAATGTATAAAAAATCGTATAAATTTCATATGTGATGCATTTTATAAAGTTTGCGGATCGCCTCAGAACGAACGATCTATAAATAAAAAAGAAAAAAAAAAATAATTTAAATACGTTTTGATGGAAGAAACCTAAACAAATGTTTTGACAGGTCTAGAATATTCAAGAAGGGGATATCTTACTAGCAGTTCCGTTTAGTCACAGTATACTAATTGGAGATATAAAAATTGTGTGACGTTTTTGCGTTGGATGTACGTAAATTTAAACCCGTATCAGTGTTACAATATGTATAAAACACACACCATTAGTGGGTACATGTTGGAGCAGCGGTGAGTGGAGCTCTTAAAGAGTTACTCAACGGTTAGTTGAATTTCTTTCAATAACTGAGAACGCTCCACCTGCACTAACGAAGTTTCCCGTCACTTTGCATTTCAATAACACCGCTTTTCCTTCTCCCCCTCCCTCATCCCCGTCCTTCCCCTTACCTACCCCCTCCCATCTAGGCATCGTCTCTGGCCTAATTTGAGAACACTCTTTTTATGGAATAAATCTTCCCTTTTCCCGCGAGATAATTGCCTGTACAAACGGTTGTTTGTCTTACCTTTTGTTACCTAATGGCTATTGTATTTTATACAATGATTGGGTTTTTTTTTTTTTGCTCCTTATTGAATTGTGTATCGCTCGAGAATGGCTGTATTATATTTAGAGATATATCGATTGAATATTCTATAGATAGCATATTTATTAATGTAGTGTAATCAAATAACTAGTCATATAGGAGTACCCTATTATGTAAATTTCCTTAATTTTAAATTTCGGTAACGCTTCCCCATTGCTACTTCAGGTCGTGGCCTATATGTCGTCGCCTTATATGACCGTAATATAAGCGAACTCCCATTGCGCCATTTTCAGTTTAAAAGCTCCTTGTTTAGCTTTCGACTAGGAGTAGCCGTCCAATTCTAATGTCACCTGCTCCATTTTTGAATGGGTAGTTAATGCGATATAGAATGTTTTTTAAATTATCAGTTCGGGTTATGACCATTCGCATTTGTTAGATATTAAGCAAAGCAAAAAAGAAAAACAGCAAAACGAAACTATGCAATGCTTGAAACGTATTTGCGAGTTAAATGCACATCTTTTTTTTTTTTTTTGTTGTTTTTTTTTTTATTGTATTGTTATATAATATAAAAAGGTGTAAGATTGTTGGCTATCGTTTGGCAGAGGATGGAGGAACTAATCGATAGAGGGGAGAGCTTTGGAGGGAAGATAGTGCCGTCAGTGAATTAAAGTTAGCAAAAACTGTGCTGAGCTAAGTTAGCCCTCTGCTGCTACCTTCTCAGACCGTTGCAAGTTACCTATTTCTCTCCCTCTCTCTCTCTCTCTCTCCCTCTCTCTTTCCCACTCTACATGCCCTAAGCTAGAGCAGTATAGGCTCGAGATAAACATGTACAAACTTCTCTACCTGTCTTGCTGATGTCACAGATATCCCGGCAGAGATTAACCTCTGGACGCCATTACACATATCTCTGTAGCGTCACACTCCCTGGGCCGAAGAAACTTTTATTATTTGCAATAAACACCTGTATATCTTAATTATTATTTTTATTAAAGAAACATTACGTTATAATAATAAAATCAAAAGTTTTGCTTTATTTTGACATCTTCCTTCATCATAACTATCCGCGTAGTAAAACGTATGGATTAATAGGGGTTTAAAAACGACTTTACGATGAGGTTTTAAAAAATACAGTCGTATATCACTCAATTCTTCAACAACGTTTTATATCAAAAACGCGATTTTTAGAAAATTGCATTAAGTTTAAAAAAAGAAAATAGTGTGTGCTCAGAATAGTTATTTATTCTGGATCCAATTTTTCCTTTTTTTCGATTATCTCAAAAACGGCTTTAATGATTTTGATCAAACTGGGTATTTAACGTATTTATATGCCAAAGATGGGACAGCCAACATTTCATCAAAATTGGTCAAACGGAGGGGGCACTTTATTTTATAACTTTTTTCCAATTTTTGCCTTTTTTTCGATTATCTTAAAAACGGCTTTAATGATTTTGATCAAATACGACATGTTTAATGAAAATTAGGTGATAAATAATATTAGGTAAGTTTTATTAGTATTAAAATTTTCTGAGGGGGCTTAAATGGAGAAGGGCCCCTTTTTGTTTTCCTATAAAGTACCTTTGTTTTAGTTTATATTGAGAAATTAACTGTCTCTCATCACGCCTAAAAATAAAAAATGTCTAAATATGATATATGAAAAAATCAAGTAAACATATACAGGAGAAAAAAAGAAAAATATTCCGTCAACTCATAAAACACCTTGAGCTCACGCATGCGCCGTAGGCCTTTAATGACAAACCAATGCGTTATAATTAAAGATGTTCTGTTCATTTAATGAAAATTACTTGTTTCATGGGAACTAAATGAAATATTCAACAAGTACATAGAGAATTATAAAATCAGACGACTTGGAGTATTATGCTTGCCATTGCCGAATTATCACGAGTAAAAACTTTTATTTAATAATAAAATAAATTAGTGCTTTTTTTTGAGCAATTGAAAACAAAAATAAGAAATGATTATGGAAAAATGTATAACTTTGAGAAGTGATAATTTACAAAACACATTAATTTCTATCTAAGTAAGTTGGTAAGTGAAAGTTTTTTTTTGCTAAAAATCGATTTACTTCAGAAATATTGTGTTATATTTAGAGCTAAATTATAAAAATAGAACTAAATCCTATCCTGTAAACCATCAGATAGTATCTTATCTCACTCTTATCTCAGAGTTAGCAGATGAACTAAGTTTTATTTATTCCATTTCGGCCTGCAGTCACAATCATTTATACCATTCAATATAAAAAACTGAATGACGTCCAATCTTCTCTAGTCCTTTTCTTAACAGTTATCACTTAATTCTATTAACTTCAACAAACATAACCTAAGAAATAATTAGCAAGAAACAATAACTCCGCAAATTTAATCTGAAATATTTCGTCAATGGAAAATGGAAAATTCATAGATGCGTATACATAGTGTAAATATTCGAGTTTTCTCACGGTGTTTGAGGTCTCCAATACCCTAAAACAACCAATAAAATATAGTGGCTTTCAAATGTTTTCAATTATGGTTATATTTCATAAGCAGGTCTGAACAAATGCTTACCACCCCAGTTACTGCTGAAATGACATCAAAAAATCTGGTGCGTGCGTGCAACACACAACTTTCACTTACCAACTTACTTAGATTAGAAATTAATGCCTTTGTTAATTGCCACTTCTCAAATGAACAAAACGGCTTTAATTATGAACAATGGTCTGTCATTAAAGGCGTACTCCGCATGTGTGGGCTCAACGAATTTTATGAGTTGACTGAATATTTTTATTTTTTTCTCCTCTTTATGTTTTCTTTATTTTTATCATATCTCATATTTAGCCATTTCTTATTTTTAGGCGTAACGAGAGGCAGTTAATTTCTCCATGTAAACAAAAACAATGGTACTTTATAAGAAAGAAAGAAACAAACAAAAAAGCCCCCCCCCCAAAAAAAAGCGCCCTCAGAACATTTTAATAATGATAAAGCTTACCTGATATCAAAGAAAACCTAATTTTCATTAAACATGACGAATTTGATAAAAATCTTTAAAGCCGTTTTTGAGATATTCGATATAAAGGTAAAAATTGGGAAAAAAGTCATGAAATAAAGTGCCCCCTCAGTTGGACCAATTTTGATGAAATGTTGGCTTTTACATATTTGGTATATACATACATCAAATACCCAGTTTCTTCAAAATCGTTTTTGAGTAAATAAAAAATATGTGCACGTGAAATTGGTACAAAATTTATTAAGTAAAGTTCCCTCTCCGGTTGATCAATTTTGATGAAATTTTTACAGTCGTATCTCGGGCATATACATACATCATATACCCAGTTTGATCAAAATCCTTAAAGCCGTTTTTGAGTAAATAAAAAAAACACGTGAAAATAATACATAATTTATTAAGTAAAGTCCCCCCTCCGGTTAATCAATTTTGATGAATTTTTTACAGTCATATCTCGGGCATAGAACTAGATCAAATACTCAGTTTAATCAAAATCGTTAGAGCCGTTTTTGAGAAAATCGAAAAAAACGTAAAAAGTTATTAAATAAAGTACCCCCTCCGTTTGAGCAATTTTGATGAAATTTTTGCTGTCACATCGCGGGCATATACCTACACTAAATACCGAATTTCAGATTCCCACGGTTTATAGTTTTTGAGCTAGTCTGTTCACACACACACACACACACACACACACACACACACAGACCATTTCGCGGGACTTGGTTATTTCGACTCAGGGGGTCCCAAAACGTGTATTTCCGTTGAAAACCGGAAGTCGAAATTTTTCACGATCGCAATACTTCCACTTACTATATATTTCATATATAGGTAAGTGAAAGTAAAAAACTTTTTGAGCATAGACGATGTATACCTATATGTGTCCATATTAGTGACCGACCGAAGTTTCGGTTTCGGCCAAGCCGAAACTAGCTGTTGTGACTGATATCTCCGAGAAGGAAGTAGGACTAAACCACTTCAGCTTGTAAGATCGATGTCTTTCATGGTCTTTAACACCCGTGGATTTAATAGTGCGAAGTACAATCTGTTATTTTAGTTAATTATACTTGTACTTCGATAAAACATAGATTTTTCTCATTGGTCTGGTATCTTTAATTGACCGAAAACTTTATGTTGGATGTGGAAAAAAAAATGTGATAGTGACTAACAGAGATATGCCTCATAAATTTCATCAAGTCTTAACATGTATGAATTATCACAGTCAGCTGGGGGAAAAGGGATTTAGTATTAACAGGGTGAAAATATAGAGGACAGAGTCCAGCAGCCTTTAGTCAATTAGAAATGGACAAGTATGAGCTAACATATATAAAAAGTATAACGGTGTATTTTAAGCATATGACATTGATATATTTGTTAGAATTTTTATTAAAAGACCATTTGATATACCATACCTTTGAAAAATTATTTAAGTAAGTTATACTTAAATTATTTGATCTAAATTATTAAACTAGTGTTCTGATTATATAATGTAATAGATATAAAATTGTACAGGTTTTAAGAATGGGGAAACAGCCCCGAAACGTCAACATGTGCTGTAAATAAATATTTATGGTAAAAAAAAGGAAGATAATTTTTGCTTTTATCAATTATAATATAAATATCTTCCAACCAAATTTAGAAGAAAATAACAATTAATTACACTTGTACTTCGATAAAACATAGATTTTTCTTATTGGTCTGGTATCTTTAATTGATCGAAAACTTTATGTTGGATGTGGAAAAAAAAATGTGATAGTGACTAACAGAGATACCAGTATGCCTCATAAATTACATCGTCTTAACATGTAATGAAAACATTCTTTTCATACCGAATTCTTTAGGTTGAATGTAAAGATTAGTATTTATTTTTTACCTTAAGCGTTAATAACCTTTTTGTGCTTTTAATTATCTCCTTATTAATAATAAAATTTGAAATTACTCATTGGAGAAACCCGACATGTCCACAGATTCAAATCAGAAGAGAAGAAAATATTTTAGTCAGTAACCTTGTTATAAAAAGGTGGCTCAAGTTGCATCTAACGGTGGTAGTAGGTTTTGTTCTTTATGCTTGTAATGAGATTCAGAGAGGGGCCGGGATTCGATCCTATAACCTAAATAGTACCCCTGTCTTACAACTCTTCTATACCAAGTTAAATTACTGTTATTTTATAAGCTTTCTTTGATATTATTGCTAAAGTAGACATATTACACACTAATAGGTATTTTGTATACATACGTAAATAAGTTTCGGTTCGGTTTCGGCTTATATTTTGGTTTCGCTCTGACACTAGTATACATGTATCCATTTTTGTCTTTTCCGAGGAAGGTTTCAATACTATTGAAACGTACCTACGTACACAATTTTTGCATATATCGAAACATTAAGCAAGTATTTTCTACCATCATCAATGGTTAAGAATTAGCGTCAAATAATAATACATATGGTCAAATAGAAATAGCGTCTAATAAGTTATTTATTTTTTACTAAGTGTGAAGGAAACTCTATGTTCTCCTTTTATTTCCTGATCCAAGACTTGTTGAAAGTGTAGTTGGAAGTTGTGACCCAAGGCGTATAGCGGTCAGATAAAACAGTCAACACCACTTGAAGGAGACGCGATGGGAAGTGCTGAGAGATACGTGTGCCGCCGTACAAGACTGACAGCATAATGGGCTCAAGACAATGCTCGCTTTTGTAGCGGCGGAGGTGACAACTTTCTAACGAGATACGCTCGGAGTCGAAGGAGGATGACAATGGCTGGCTGTTGAATGAAACTGGAATGTTAATTTTATTTATTTAATTTTTAAAATGTAATTAACTGTAAAATTTTATTTTCTGTTAGGTATCTTTCGTGAATATAAAAAAAAAAAAGTCCTATAGAAAAAAAAAAGACCTAATACCCAATGTTTCGGAAGTCTCTCCCATCGTCAAGGCTTATTCTACTAGTAAAATCTTATTGTGCATTTAATATTCCATGATTTTCCTGGTTCTATATGTTTTTATTAATTCAAATAATTCATCATTTCTTATTATGTAAAAATACCTTTAAAACAACTGGACTAAACTATTTAATAGGAAACCTTAACATAAACTGTTGAAAAAATTTCCTATTAGGTTGTGTAATTAAAAATTATTTTTATAAATCATGACTAATTATATGAAATAATGAAAAAAAATATAAAGGGCCACGAAACTTCTAAAATATTATAGTTGCAATAAAATTTTAATATTAGATATGTTATTGAATAAAAATAAATATAGAAAGCGAACATTTATTCAAGAAAAATACCTATTTACTATAGTATACTACCTATATAATGTATTTTATTGATATCCATCATACATAGCCTTCTTTTTCCTATTTTCTATTTCCAACAAGTCCCTTAAGCTGTGTGGATGGTATCAGGATAAATTATAACTTTATAAGTTTTCGTATAGGAATCTCAAGCTAAGGGTTGGTTTTTTCTACTTTCAAAATCAATTTATCATTATTTACCCAGTTTTTAGTTTCGGCATTCACCAACTTAGTGTTGCAGTTAACATGTGATAATATATGTACCCCGAAGGTTAACAACACCATGCTCATTTTCTATTGAATTTAATTTAATGGATTTAAATACCATAATATATATTTCGTTAAATTCGTTTTTTCTTTACATTTAGAGACAGCTTAAAGAACGCTTATAAGAATATGTATTACCTGGATGGAATTGGTGGGACTTATATTTTCGTACAACAGATGTATTAGTCATAGATACATGTATCTACGTGAATATATAGATATATATACACTTACTAACAAAAGTCTCTGCACACCCTCAAGCTTTTTTTTTATTTTACCTAAAGATACCTTATGAGCCAGATATGGGCAACGAAACTCACATATTTTTTACATAATTTAATCTATTTTAATGACCAACAATTACATTTAATATAATTTATTTAACTTATAAATTATGAGGAAAATTACATAAAATGTCAAAATATTGATGCGCCAAAAGTCTCTGCACGCAGTGGAATTAGCCAAGATACTGATATGTATAAAGTTTGCACATTATCCCATTCATCCTCCGGCTAATCCTAACTTGCCAGTGTTAATTTGTGCCCAAACAGTTAAGACTGTGATAAAAAATGGAGGTTCCAACACCGATTCCCGACTAAATTGTAAATTTGAGGAAACTCATAAAACTCATACAGGTAAATAGGACAAATCGTCAACAGGGGCTATAATACGGTAAGGTATGTCCTAAAACGGTTTGAAAAACTGGGTACAATGAAAAGTAGATACCGCTCTGGCCGCCCCCCCCGTACTCCAAGCTCACCACAATAGAGGACTTCCAATCATAAGGACTTTGGCCGAAGAACCCCACACAAGTCCTCTAAATTTAGTAGGTATGGTGTAAGAAAATTACAAGATTGGTGTATCTGCACAAACAATTAGAAGGACCCTAAAGAAAGCTGGCTATAATGTGCGTAAGCCTAGGTGTAAGCCATTCATTAGTAAACGAACCGGATATTGAAACCGCAGTTCGCAAAGGAACATGTAAACAAGCCCTTATAGTTCTGGGAACGTGTTTTATTTATTGACGAGAGTAAATTTAACATTCATGGATCAGATGGAAGGAGGAAAGTTTTGAGAAAACCTAACAAAGAGCCCCTGGAAAAAAACATAGTTGGTACTGTGAAACATGGTGGAGGGAGTGTTTTGGTTTGGGGGTGTATGTGTGCTGCTGGAGTTGGTAATTTGAAATTTATCGACGGAATAATGGACCAACACGTTTATATAAATATCTTGAGTAGTAATTTACCGGAAAGTTTAATGAAGTTTGATCTCCAGGAAGAATTCATTTTTCAACAAGATAACGACAGCGCGGAAAGTTCAAGAATAGTTGCTCCACAGCAACTTAAAACACCTCCCCAATCTCCTATTCTTAATCCAATACGACATCTGTGGGATCAACTAGGCCGTCAGAAAGTAAAAATTAAAATAAAGAACAAAGACCACTTAAAAAGAGTACTAAAGGAATTGTGGGGTAAAATTACTCCAGAAACTACCAAACACTAGTTCACACCATGCCAAATAGATTATGAGAAGTGATAAGACATAGGGTAGGAACGACTACCTATTAAAGATGATTTGGTATCAATAATTAAGCTTTAAGTTGAAGAAAAATGATGTGTGCAGGGACTTTTGGCGCATCAATATTCTGACATTTTATGTAATTTTCCTCATAAATTTTAGGTTAAATAAATTTTACTAAATTTGATTATTGTTAATTAAATTATGTAAAACATGTGTAAGTTTCATTGCCAATATCTGGCTCATAACCTATCTTTAGGTAAAATAAAAAAAAAACTGGAGGGTGTGCAGAGACTTTTGTTAGTAAGTGTATATATAAATATAAATAATTGTATATGCATATATAAATAATAATAAAAATAACAAATATTTCAGGACGCATATATACGTCCCGCCCGGTTAAAGGATTAAACTTATTCTAAAAATCTTATCACCAAGTAATTCTAATGATAATACATCTACAGTTTAAAGACGGCGAAATTAATGAAATATACAATTAATCATTGAATGAATTATTTAATTATTAATCAGATACTGGTACGTTTATTTTATCATGCGATGTTGATGTTACATTATCGAGTATGCTAATACAAAGAAAAATTCATTTTCTCGGGAATGTAAAATAAGACATTCCTTACAAGGTAAGTTTCATCAAGATCACTTTACCAATATTATTGTTTTCATTATACAGTTCTTTAATAGGAAATTTCTGCAGTTTCTTATTTTTCGGCTCAGTTGGTTACGCAACGTAAAAAGATTTTAAAAACTGCACATCGTACATGTTTTTCGTAAAATACACATTTTCCTTATAATGTAGCATTTGGATTTGAAAAAATTAAGAATAATTCAGAGACTTATACAAATTTTTATAATATTTTTTAAATTTCATGAAAGTATAAATAAAAATATTCCAGCATCCGCATTGGGACTCTGCTGGTCGATTGTGTAGAGGTGACCATATGAATTAAAACCACATTAAAAAGATATACTGGACATTCGTTCCTCCTTAATGCTTATTTAATACTCAAATAAACAGGCTTAACTTTGGTTAGATCCTCGTTAATGGTATGTTAAATATGGCATTGTTTTAGCCCCTTCAAATTGTTGGAAAATGATACTTAAATAAAATATGCAAGTGCTGCTTCTGTACATAGCAAATGTCACCGATTTCCTATCCACAGAGTTAAAGTATTGTTTATAAGTTATTTCTTCTCGGCCCAAAAAAATTAACTTTTAAGTGGTGTTTCTATCCACTACATTGGCTTAACGCGTAGTCACCATGTGACATGGTTTAATGATTTGGCTTTTGTTGATATTTAAACTAATAATAATATTTCCAATCATTATTAATTTATTCCTTTATTGCAAGTAAGCAAATTAACATAAAGTAAAAAAATATATGTTTGCTTCTTATATTAATATATTTTTTATACTTAGCCTTTTTTTTATTAATTAATTTTTTTTTTTTTTGGTTTCCCTTCATCATTTATATCATCAAATTCAATCTAGAAGCCACAATTTTAAGATAATCATTTTCCCCTGAGTTGTCAAAAAAAAGGTTTAACTCACATAATTTATTTTGTCCAAACAAACATTCTATTTCTGGCCGATTATATCCACCAATTTCAAAAAAGTTCTTAACCCACTAAATAAAGAAAAATATTTTATCATGTAAATGGGACTATTTTTAACAGAGATACATTCTATACTCTACGTCTCAATTTTTTATCTTAAAATTTTCAAAAATGAAGTTTAAAAACTAAAACAATAAACACTTTTCATCCATAACTTTTACTTATCTTATTGTTTTTCAAAATAATTCTATCAACCGGTCTCTGAAAAATATGCAATGAATTATTATTTTTCTTTCTATATATGTTGGAGAATTATTTATTTATTATGCAGAAAACGTTCTTATTTTTAAATTAACTTGCTTTACCATCAGTTTCAGATCCGAAAGAACAATCATTAGGTTCTGGTTTTGGGGAATGTTAAAAAATTATGAGGTCTTGAAATGCGTAAGAGTTTCATAAATCATACCACACATCCGAAAAAGAATAAGTGTACATTTGAGTCATCAGAGTTAAATAGGCAAAAAGTTGGAAAAAGAAAAGAAAAAAAGTTCCTCAACATTCTGTTATAACCTGCTTACTAAAATAATAGTGGTCGTGTCAGAAAGGCCCCTTAACCCACTTTTAGTTCAGATCTCCTTTGTTAGGTTTTTTTTTTTTTTTTTTTTAGACTTTAAAAGAGAAACTTTTTTCCGGGTTGAAACAACTTAGAAGCAACTTGAGGATAACTTTTATTGATTAAATTTATTTATTTAATTTGTTTTGAATAAAATAGTTTCTTATTAATCTCTCTCCGATCTAAGTCGGCGTTGGGGATCAGTTCAATACTTTTTATTTTATCTTTCCGAATCCATGAGTAGGACCATTTAAATCGTACTATTTAACAATAAATAAATAAATTAAATATTTATATTTTTTAAAATAAATTTTACTGAGTTGAATAAACTGTAAAAGTGAAATATGGTAGAAAACTTTTGTAGTTTAATAGCAACAATTTAGTAAACAATAATTATGTAGCCCACTGAGCCATTTTATTAGAAACGTTTCTATGATATTTCATTAGAACCATATTTAACTTTTACTTACCTGTATATGGACTATTGAGTATGTATTAAGGAAAAGTATTGTGATCGTGAATCATTTCGTCTTCTGCATTTCGACGGAAATACACGTTTTGGGGTGCTCTATGTCGAAATATTCAACTTTCGCGAAATGGTGTGTGTGTTTCTGTCTGTTTCTGTGTGTATATCTTATGCAGAATAAAAAGAAGAAGTAACTATGTGTGGTTTACGCTATTTTTTGCGAATTTTCAAAATTGCTGTTTATAAATTTAATAAACACGTCGAATTCTACTCCGTGCTAGGTGGTAAGTAAACTTAGTGTGTTTCGTGCATCACATTAAGTATTAAAATAACAGGTGGTATTGATAGTGTTATGGTATTGGTAGTTCCTTTCCAAACTTGTATATATAAATAATTCGAAATTAATTTGAAAATTCATCTATCCCAAATTTATAAGAACTAAATAATGTTTATATTTTGACGAATGAATGATTTAAATCTCTCATAACAAGGCTAATTTATAGGGCTTATGGATTAGTTCAGACACTTTGTCTAACTACATTAAGCAGACGAAAGCAAATTTGATGTTGTAAGACCTAACGAAGTTGATTGGCAAAGGCGAATCCTCTACTTTCAGGATTCGTGCTACGTTTCATGTTGAACAAATCTTAAACAAAATTGAATATACTTGATAACTATATATAGTATTTATGGTTTATATACACGTGGATCATTTCGTATTCTTAAGATCTCAAATTTTAATTAGGTAATTTTTGAAGTTAATAAATAAATTAATGATGAATAATTCTGAGTTTATTCGAATAACGGATTATCTGATCATTGCTCATTCGTTTACTTGGATAACGAATAAAAACTAATTTGAAATGGACCAACTGTGCTACAATCATAAATAATAATAAAAAAATTAATGTTTGTAGCAAGTTCAAAAAAATGTGAGATCATTTAACTTACATTAAATAGTCAAACCTAAATTTGATTTAAAATGTACAGGAGTGTGTTATTTAAAATTTATTTACTGCCTATTACAGTAAATAGATAGGACTTAAAATTCAGTCCCTACCGGTCAAGTCATGTTTTCAAAATATCACTAGAAAACATAGATTTTTATTAACAATATTTTCCGATTTTCAAATAACCCAATTATTGTTAAACTAGCCTAGTTGATTATTGTTAACCTATTAATCAAACTGTTCGTAACGTTAATATATGTATAGATGACCTCCAATGTAATGGATTGAACGTCAATAGGATTGTAATTATGGAGGATATATTGTCACTTAAGCTATTTACACTACTTCTCTCAGTAAAATTGATTTCAACAATTATACTTATAATCAATGAAAAAAATGGGTATTCCAATTTCTTTAGAGTAACTTATGCCTGAGTAGTCTACAATTGAATTTGAATTTGCTGCATCAATGATATGAAGTAATTTACTCAAAAAGTCATTAATTGCAATGGAACGAATTATACGGAAGCTGCTAAATCTGCAAAATTGATTTTTGTTCTTGACATACAGCACGACTCTTCTATATAAATATTCATAGAGAATCTACGTTAATTAATTGAGAAGGGTCCTATTTGCAAATTCATTTCTATGAAAGCACTAGTGGCCGTAAAATGTGTTTACATACGATATATATATAGGATAACCGCAATTGAAAAAGTGTTATTTTCTAATCTGAAATGTTTTTTTATATTTATTAAGCATTGATACTAGTCGAGGATATCTTGTAGGATCAGGTCATGATATTGCAAATTTTTTTGCGATTACAATTTTAACTTAAATTAATAAATTAGTGGCTGGAATAATAAAAATAGAATAAAATAATAAAGGAAAAAATCGGAATGATATGAATAAATAAAGTCAAACGCATAATCTAATGCCCTTAATTATTATGTCATGATCATACTTATTATAACATAGTATAATGTCAAACGCCGCCTTCAAGTTTATCAGTTCATGTAATTCTTAAATTCTATTTAATTTTTACTTTCACTTACCTATATATGAAATATACAGTAAGTGGAAGTATTGCGATCGTGAAAAATTTCGACTTCCGGTTTTCAACCGAAGTACACGTTTTGGGGTCCCCTGAGTCCAATTAACCAAGTCCCGCGAAATGTTCTGTGTGTGTGTCTGTGCGTGTGTGAACAGACTAGCTCAAAAACTATAAGCCGTGCGAACCTGAAATTGGGTATTTAGTGTATGTATATGCCCGTGATGTGACAGCAAAATTTTCATCAAAATTGCTCAAAGGGAGAAGGTACTTTATTTAATAACTTTTTAAGTTTTTTTCGATTTTCTCAAAAACGACTCTAACGATTTTGATGAAACTGAGTATTTGATCTATTTATATGCATGAAATACGACTGTAAAAATTTCATCAAAATTGATCAACCGGAGGGGGGACTTTACTTAATAAATTTTGTATCATTTTCACATGTTTTTTTTATTTACTCAAAAAAGGTTTTAACGATTTTGATCAAACTGATTATTTGATGTATGTATATGCCAAAGATGCGATAGCCAACATTACATCAAAATTGATCAACCGGAGGGGGGACTTTACTTGATAAATTTTGTATCATTTTCACGTGTTTTTTTTATTTTCTCAAAAACGGCTTAAACGATTTTGTTCAAACTGGGTATTTGATGTATGTATATGCCAAGGATGTGATAGCCAACATTTCATCAAAATTGGTCAAACAGATAGGGCACTTTATTTCATAACTTTTTTCCAATTTTTACTTTTTTCCGATTATCTCAAAAACGGCTTTAACGATTTTCATCAAATTCGTCATGTTTAATGAAAATTAGGTGTTCTTTAATATCAGGCAAGATTTATCATTATTAAAATGTTCTGAAGGGGCTTAAATGGGGTAGGGGCCTTTTTTGATTGTTAGCTTTTTTGTTTCCTATAAAGTACCTTTGTTTTTGTGTGTATTTGGAGAAATTAACTGTCTCTCGTTGCGACTAAAAATAAGAAATGGCTAAATATGAGATATGATAAAAACCAAGTAAACATATAGAGGAGAAAAAAATAAAAATATTCAGTCAACTCATAAAACTCGTTGAGCCCACGCATGCAGAGTACTCCTTTAATGACAGACCATTGTTCATAATTAAAGCCGTTCTGTTCATTTGAGAAGTGGCAATTAACAAAACGCATTAATTTCTAATCTAAGTAAGTTGGTAAGTGAAAGTTGTGTGTTGCGCGCACGCACCAGATTTTTAAAATAGCAAGGCAACATGACCAATCCTAACTTGTTTCCTAGTACAGAGACGATTTTTTCGGTAACTTTTTTTTTTTTTTTATTTCGTTTCACTTTTGACACTCAATGATTTTTTTGTATTAGTGTTTTTAATGTAATTTTCTCTGACTACTTCACGTTTCTGGGAAACTAATCGTAATGTTAATAATTTAGAAAATGTTTTTCTTAATAGTTTTCTTATTTCATTGTTCTGAATGGCTCATAATTATATTTTTCATTTTGTTGAGTTTTTTAATATATTAATTATATATATATATATATATATATATATATATATATATATATATATATATATATATATATATATACATATATATATATATATATATATATATAATTATAACATGTGATATATAAACCAGCATATATGCTGGTTTTAGCAGACATTTTTATTCTTGTTTTATTGTGGTTATTTTATTTTTATGGTTCTATTAATTTCGCTATATAATCATTATATTTATTAATTGTCGTGTTAGTCTTAGTATTGTATGAATAAAAGAGAGAATGTCATGCAAAAGGAATAATAGAGGAAATGGAGAAAAAACAGAACAATGTTTTACTTTCACTTACCTATATATGAAATATATAGTAAGTGGAAGTATTGCGATCGTGAAAAATTTCGACTTCCAGTTTTCAACGGAAATACACGTTTTGGGGTCCCCTGAGTCGAAATAACCAAGTCCCGCGAAATGGTTTGAGAGTGTGTCTGTGTGTGTGTGTGTATGTGAACAGACTAGCTCAAAAACTATAAGCCGTGCGAACCTAAAATATGGTATTTAGTGTATGTATATGCCCGAGATATGACTGTAAAAATTTCATCAAAATTGATCAACCGGGGCACTTTACTTAATAAATTTTATATCATTTTCTCTTTTTTTTTTATTTACTCAAAAACGGCTTTAAAAATTTTGATCCAACTGGGTATTTAATGTTTTTATCTGCCCGAGATATGACTGTAAAAATCAAAATTGATCAACCGGAGGGAAGACTTTACTCAATATACATATTTTGTATCATTTTCACGTGTTACTTTTATTTATTCAAAAACGGCTTTAACGATTTTGATCAAACTGGGTATTTGATGTATGTATATGCCAAAGATGTGATACCCAATATTTCATCAAAATTGGTCAAAGGGAGGGGGTACTTTATTTCATAATTTTTTTTACCAATTTTTACCTTTTTTTCGGTTATCTCAAAAACGGCTTTAACGATTTTCATCAAATTCGTCGTGTTTAATGAAAAATTAGTTGTTCTTTAATACCAGGTAAGCTTTATCATTATTAAAATTTTCTGAGGGGGCTTTTTTTTGGGGGGGGCCTTTTTGTTTGTTTGTTTCCTATAAAGTACCTTTGTGTGTGTTTAAAAGGAGAAATTATCTGTCTCTCGTTTCGCCTTAAAATAAGAAATGCAAAATATGAGATATGATAAAAATCAAGTAAACATAGAGAGGAGAAAAAAAGAAAAATATTCAGTCAACTCATAAAACACGTTGAGCCCACGCATGCGGAGTACGCTTTTAATGACAGACTTAGATTGTTTGTTTTAATGACAGAGAGATTGTTTATAATCAAAGACGTTCTGTTCATTTAATGGAAATTATTTGTTTCATAGTAACTAAATGAAATATTCAACAAATAGAGAATTATAAAATCAGACGATTTGGAGTAGTATGCTGGCATTACCGAATTATCACAAGTAAATACTTCTAATCAATAATTAAAAAAATTTGTATTTTATTTTTTTTTGAGCAAATGAAAACAAAAATAAGAAATGAATAAGGAAAAATGTGTAACTTTAGGTAGTGACAATTATCAAAACACATTAATTTCTAATCTAAGTAAGTTAGTAAGTGAAAGTTGTGTGTTGCGCGCATGCACCAGATTTTTTTATGTAACAATGTGTGATAACATATACATGTATATGTTGTAGACTTATAGTATGCTTCGACCTTAAAGTTATATTAATTTTCACCCTTTCGAAATTACGCTCTTATTCTTTAATCCGCGTGCATTAAAATTGACGCAATTTTTTTATGTTGAGTCGACATAACTTACTCTCTTGGTTTCTACCTCACAAAGTACCCAGCTTACGAGGTCAGCGTTGTAAACATAATTGAGGAATCGCATGAATTTTGGATGGGAATTAAATAATTTTTATTTCTCTCGGAGTTTGTAATGGCACCGCTGCCACAGCCTTATCATAAAGGAACAGCTAAGATTTTATGTATCTATAAAGCTGTGACGCCGTGGAGCAAGGAAGAAGAGACTGCTAAAAAATTACTCACACCATCCCCCCCCCCACCATCCCTTCAGCCCAGAATGAAGAGAAATAGTTACCTGAAAATTCTCAGCCATTCTTTTTAATTTTCTTTTCCTCCCTTCCCCGTATATCAGCCTGGGAGAATTGCTTGAATTTTTGAATATTGTCAACTCTTGAATTTAATTCTTGTGAATGCTCTTTTGTAGACTTCCATCAAGCTATTTCTAGTCGAGGAGATCATCTTAAACATTTGAAACCTTACGTGCACACCATTATTCAAACACACGCCCGAAATGGATTGCCTAACATTAATGGGAGTTCAGCAACACATAGTATTATCAGGGGGACTGCACTCATTTTGTTTTCCGGTGCAGCCCTTTATTCGAATATTTCGTAGAACTATGAATTCTCCCTCCTCCTTATTTTGACCAGTTTGGGAAACAAAGTCAAAGTAAGATTTTCATAAATCTAACTTTCATTAATAATTTGCTCATAGTTTCCCATGTAAGCAATCTTTCTTACTGTTTTTATATTTTAAAAAAATATTAATTAATATTACCTTTATATTAATACTTAATACCTGGGAATAATCGTACCCTAATGTTTCCGAAACATATTTAATTTACTTGCTATTGTTGGGGACTTATGATTCGCTGCTTTCTTAAAAGTATTTATACCTTTATAAAAATTTCAATTTTAAATTGAACATAAATACTATAACTTTGACCTTCAAGAAATCAAAGAAGTTTAAAGTTTGAAAGTGTTTGTATTAAAAAAAAAATCTAATAAATAAACTGTAGTCCTTCAAAGTTAAGTAGGTCAGTTCGTTGTTAAATTATGGAACTGCTTTGCTCAAGGTAGCCGATTTTAGAACCGCTTTACGGGATATCTTTTTTATTCTGCTACGGATCGAAAGTCATTCCTGGGGCAAGCATATATCGATTGGGTACTTTAAATTTAAAAATTATGGGGGGGAGACCAGGTGGTTGAGCGTTATCATAGTCACATCCCCTCCTTGCTTCCTCATTGCGTAAGAAACGGTACTGACACTACTATACTATACAATACTACCAAGACCATCCATCCAGTTGTAGAGTACAAATATTTTTATTCCTATATTTCTGCCCTTAGCTTCCAATTTAAAGAAAACTAAATATCATATTAATAAATGTTTGTAATCAGTGAGATAAAACTGTGATTATCTCAATTCTTTGTTATTAAATTTTTTTGTCTAGATCTTACCTGAACACGTGAATGGTCAGTTATAATGTTTTGTTTTTTATACTGAAGATAATGTTTAATCAGTTTAATTATGTCTCTGTGACCTTTTTTTTATTTTTTTTAATTACCTATTTATATTAGTTAAATCCTTTAAAAAAAATGTATATTTAATTTATCTTTAAACTTTTCTTAACAATTTTTGCCTTTGTGATTGTGTTTATTTTTTCTTGATTCTCGCATAAATTCTAGGTAGATATATATCTCCTAAACACAACGTGTTCCTTTTGTGGCTCATCTCATACATCAGCGTGCCCACACATCATAACGAACCATAAATTCAACCTTTCTATTATATAAAAAGTTTGTATTGTTACCTATATTTTATTTTGCACTTTCGCATATCGCTTATTTGAAAAATATGCTAGGAATAATGAAGACTTAAAATTTATTTTAAATTAAATGAACGCTAAGCGGATAGGAGGTCGGACCTTTATATCTTAAAAAAATATAAAATATATTTCTCTATAGTTAAATATATATATATATATATATGCATTTGATATGTGATAAGTAATTTTGCAAGCGTGCTGCTAAATGGTAGACGACAGGAATAGCTGAACTGCACCATTAAAATATTTTTAGGGACCTGATGTAAGATTCTAATTAACACGTCAATTCTATCCGCTACTTTCTCTTCGTTGCTTGTAAATCTAAAAAGTAAAGCTTGTAAATTGAAAAATAAATAGTAAAAGAAGATGAAAATATACATCATAAACAAAACAACCATAGCAGAAAAACAATAGTCAGTGATAATGTTAGTTGGGGATTGGTCCGAGGTTAGGCAGACAGGTGGTATCCTCCTAGATTTGTTCGGAAAAAAAAATATTGTACTTACTCATATCTTATGAATCTTACCACTTGACGTAATTTTTTTAAAGTAACATTGATAATTATTAATATAGCACGGAAACTAATTTAATGAATGCCGAAGAGATCTTTTCAGTACCACAATACTCTAGGTCGAGGGGAAAATTGGGTTGAGAGGACAATACCGGTAGCTTTCTTTCTACAACATCCAGGTTTTTTCTCTCGAATTTTCGTTATTGAAAATGTCTAAATCAAGAGGAATAAAAACTGAGAGTGTCCCGGAGCGGGCCCCCATTATCGGCCATACTAAATTTCATTATACTTGAGTGAACATGGTAATTTCCTGCGGGAAATTAGTTTCTAACTGACAATGGACCCTGGTTATGATCTGTCGATGCGGTGTCAATGTCAGGAATGATTCATTTGTTCCATTTTCCGGTCCAGATAGGGAAAAAAATAATTATATATGTAATTAATTTTGAAATAGTGGGTAATTTTTTATTTAAATGCAATAATATTGTTTATGTTTATTTGTTGTTTTTTTTTTATAAGAATATTTGATAACTACTTTTTTCTTTTCGTTTTAATTATTTAGAGCTGTAAATGAATAAAATGTTTTTTCTGACAGTTTAATTAAAATAACAACTCGTTGTTTGTGGCAGTTCGAAGAAAAAACTAGTAAAATAAGCTGGATAATAAATTAGACTAAGGCATGGAGAAGATGATGCTAAATATTGACGTTCTCCATTTAAAAAGTACCACTTTTTTTCGGGCAAAAGAAAATTAAAGGATTCAAACAAATGACAAGCAAGTTTTTACTTTTTTTTTTTAAATGTTTGTGCACAGGTTACGTACAGACATAAAAATACCAGTAAATATATATCAATTTTTTACCAAAAACTATTTCTCACTCTTCGTGTTTCTTCTCGAGTTTTTTTTACTATTGAAAATCTGAAGTAGATTGTAAATATAAAGATATAGTAAGTTTTAATTTATTTGAGTGATAACAATCAACGTTTATTTTTTTATCTTTTTCGTCATAACCTTTCACAATAGTGTCGACGTTCGGGGTAACCTGCCCCATCCTCAGGACTAGTCACATGAGATTCCTACATCATAACATAACAACACAAGTTTCAGTTTGAAGCATTTGTATATAGGTTATTATTTTGTCACATTAATTACTACTATGATCATTCAACAGCAATTAATGTAACGAATGAATTTACTATTTTTATTTGATTCGATCAGAAATGATATTTATTTCAGCCATGACGTTAGAAGTACTTAACTCATCGCCATAAGCACTGGATGATGGAACAGATGTTACACTTCAAGGTGAAGAAGAAGTTGGAGTTGGTGTTTGCCCTCGCTCGGAGACGACACCTGGAGAGGTTAGTTTGGAGCATTTAGGACAATATTGACTTTTTGACGAAGAACAGCTACTCGACGTATTGTTGGAACAAACCGCGGGGAAGGCGAGACACGTGAGCAGCTAGTTAAGGCTCCTGTTTATCTTGCGATGGCTCAGGCCCTGTTTCCCACGCCCCGGTTAGGAATGTTAATTAGCCGATCCTCACCCGCACAATGGACGAAACTCCCCATCCTCGATCATTCGATCCGCGTGTCAGGATCGGAATTGGGGCATGGAGCCCATGGAATTATAGAAATTGGATGGAATTATTGTTTAGTGGTTCCTTACTTGTGATGAAAGCGATTGAATTGAATCAGATGATGGAATAGTTGACGGTAGTTAACATAATTCGTAAGAAAAAAATAAAATAAATTGAAGAGTAAAAATCTTTTAATTTTTCATTGTTTGGGTCCACTTTTTATAGCTAAACCATAGGAAATAGAAATAGTTTGGAACGCATATATATTAATTTTTAACATTTTATCTTATTCATTTCTTACGGTCACACTAATGTTTGTAGGAGTACCTCAGGGCGTGTACTTACTCCACTGCTATACTTGATATACACACACGAAATTCCTAAAAATAATGAAACTTTGGCAGCGATTTTCTCAGTCGATACATCACAAAGTTACACACATTCTGCTTTTACATTTCATTATTCTATCTTTATACTCCTAAGAGCGATGTGTCGATGTTTATCTCTGGTTTCGGAGCTCCCGTAAGACATCTATTCTTAATCTTGGCAAATTTTCTTCTTTCGGGATATCTCGTTAAATTTTTCATCCCTTTCCACAATTTGTGGAGATAATTTTCTACATCAGTGAATATCATTCAGCGAGACCTTAAGATCCAGCTCATCCCACGACTCGCTGACCGATCGTGAGCAAGTGATTGGGTAATTAGGTATCTCATTTAACTTGCTCTGTCGAGTCCTACTCTTCCGTTTCTCACATCAAAGGAATAGTTCGTTGAGTAAATTCCTGTTCTTTTCATATCTCTAACTCGGGCTCAAGGCCGGCTGTGGAAGCTAATAATTTATTCTTCTATATCCACCGTGGATAAACAGTAAGCCTATAAATCCTGCCTTCTTAATTAGTTGTTCTGATACTTTGTTTATTTCTACAGTCTCCTTCCAGATGGTCGAAAGCTGGGTCTTTAGCTTCTTTATCTTAAACTCCTCTGTCATTCCTGATATGTCCCACAGTAAGAAAAACTTGCCATTGAGTGGCCAAAATTCTTTATCTCCCGATTACGTTACGATAAAACTAATAATCTTTTTCATTTATGAGCACAGGGGCATTAATTTTTATAATTACTCTAAATTAACTTCATATTAATTAATTAATTAATTAATTAAATTAAATTAATATAATTGTATTTTAAATAACATGGTTCATTTGGTACAGAGCCACCCTAAGGAGATGAATTGCACTAATTCCTTCATCAGCTGAACTTTTGCGTATACATCATCCATTTTCAAGCATTCGCTACGTTTTCCAGACTGAGGAATAATTATTAGAGGAAAAAAATAAAAATTTAATACTTACTATTTCTTGGAATCGCAATGGAATAAATCAATGATAAATAATACAACTTGATTTATATTTTACGTTAAATTAAATGGAGGTCTAAAAAATATGCAATATTCAAAAACGGGATAATATAAAAGTAGGAGGATCCATTTATTACCGATTGATCGCATTTCATCAATCAAATTTTATTATGACATTTTAGAACTTTATAACCTCTACTACTGTGAAAAATATTAAAACCAAATACATATGACAAAAAATAAATTTATTTTATTTAATAAAATATTATTTATTTGCAAGTAATATGCTTAACATGGGCGAGAATTACTGCATTATAGTATAAGTAAACATGGAGATAATCTTGTTTTATTTTATTTCCATTGTAATATTAGTTTTTTCATATTCTGATCTGATGAACTTATTTATATCTCTGAAAGAAGTAGGTCTGGAAATAGTTTAAATATTGTGAAATAAAAGTTAAAATAAAATATTAAAATAAACTTTTGAGTTAGTTAATGTAATATGATTCGTAAATCGACAGCAGTATGCAAAGTTGTGTGGAATTAAAACTTGTAATGCCGGTTTTTGAGGAAAGAGAGAGAGCAGAGAGAAGTTGAGACCTTTTAATCCGGCACTTAATATACTGTTTCGCAAAGTTCCCGACTAAACGGACAAGATAATAGACCGGCAAAACGTGATAAAAAAGAAAGAAAAAAAGACGAGATTACTACGATTTTAAAGAGAAGGTTAGTCCCCAGTGCTTAGTTAGCCTCCTAGATTAGAGATTAAGAGGCCAGTTTAAAAGAGTCGTCAAAGATATTCAAATGAGCCCCCCCCCATCACATCCGCCGTCTTAATTACTTTTCATTAAGAAAAATTTACTACCACCTGAAATATGCCTTTAAACTTTTAGCTTAAGTATCGAGAGAATGCTGACAGGGTCTTGGAACCACCTCGGTTATGGGGCATTATCTCTAACCTATTTTCTCTCGCAGAAATTTCCTTTATATTCTTGGAAATCTTTGTGAATAATTCAGCCTCTCGAAATGGTGGGAATGGAGATTGATATAGAAAGGGAAAAAAGCTATTTTAAAGTCCATTTTCATTTATTTGCATAAGATGATTGGATTGTTCGATTCCTATCAAATGTCATGGCTGGATTTTGATCGTGATGTTAAAAGGTCAGTAATCTTCTTCTTTTTTTTTCATATTTGCTGACGTTTAAAAATATTTAGAAACCCATTTTCTCGTTTCCGTGCATCGAAGATGTCAAAAGACCCTTGTTATTCCTTAGTAGCTTTGTTTTGATATAGGTATGGTATGTATTTTATGCACTATTAACTTTATGAGCATTTTATGCACTACTTTGTGAGTTTATTTTATTGAGTAACGTATCAAGTATTTTTATTAGTTTATTCCTTAATTTTTTTATTAGTTTTATAGTTTATTATTTCTAGCAGTTCAATGACAAACGTCTTCGAAAAATGTATTTGCCCATCTCAAATCAAAGGCTACTTCAGGGAACTGATCCCGAAGTAAGCAAATACAAAGTTAATATACACTGATGCATCGAAGATAGCGGCTAAAGTAGGATGTTCTCTTGTAACTGTATCTATGCAAGTTGCCAGGAGAATATTCAATATTCTCAGCCGAAGCAACTGCCGTTAGAGAGGCCCTGAAACTGAGTGAAAACATTACCAATCTTAACGCAGTCATAATAACAGATTCGATGTCCATAATTAATGCAATAGAAAGCCACCAGCCAAAACAGGGTTTTATTCGAGAGGATAGAAACGAGTGGTGGAGGCTATGTCAAGAAGGCAGGAGCATTGTTTTCGTCTGGGTCCCTTCGCATTGTGGTATAACAGGTAATGAAAGTGCCGATCATGCTGCTTACATGGCTCATACTAACATTGGACCGATTTTCCAAACGTTCATCCTCCTGGAATGCCTAAGATTTACCAAGCTTCGATGAGAATTGAGAATGGAAAATAATCTCAAGGAGTTATTGCGAGACATGGAGGACTCGGATAAGGTATTGATGACTTTTTTAAAGAAGATAAAGCTGTACAACAAAGTCTGAATTGAAAGAGTTTTTGCTAATGACCCTACCGGGTAGAGGCAATAATAAATAAGTAAATATTCCTGTTTAGCTATTAATATGATATATATATATATATATATATATATATATATATATATATATATATATATATATATATATATATATATATATTGTATTTTTAAAGTTATTCAATCCTACTTAAGAATTAATTCCAAAATGATTCTGATTTTATCAATTGCTAGCTTACAAACTAAATAAAAAATATTTGACTAGACATTCTGCAACCCTTCAAGGCAACAATCCATAAACAGACTTGGGTTCATTACTTGTTCGTTTAGAAGAGTTGTCAAGATAATAATCTACTTGTTTCATCTTTCTTGTTCTTTGATTTCTTGGTTCATTGATACAGGTTGCCTCTGACTCTTGTGTCACTGATTATCAGTCTCGATTAAGAGGAGACAACATTACAAAACAAAAAAAAATTTCAAAAAAGTTTTGATGATTTATAAGATATTACAAAGACACATTTATCCAAAAGAGGGTGGAAAGTGCTCTGCTAAGAGGGGGTATTTCCTCGGATGTGGAACTTGTCATTGCAGGACCAACAGGTTGCTTTATGTAGACCTCGAGAATCGCATCTAGTTCCAAAGATGCTGTAGGACTTTATCTCCACCTGTATCACAAGTCCTTCATATAGGCCTGGTTGCCACTTCTTTAAAGTCGCGAAATTACTCCGATTTGCTAAGAAAATAAATTATAAGTATAATTTTTAGCAATATAATTGATCGAAATCTCTAAACATGTTGTAGGACCATTTATTTTATATTTTCATACTTAATTAATGAAATAATTAATTAATGTTGTCATAATTTTTAAAATAATTTTTTAGTGAGGTTCAGTCCATCAATTTATAATCATTAAAGATGTACAATTTATTACATGAGGTATTAACGTGAAGCTAAACACAAAACCTAGACTTGTTTAGAATAGATCTAGACCTGTTGTTGGAACGAACTAACAGTTAAAACAAACTTTTATAGTACATGGTTGTGACTACGATGTTCGTGTACTATCTACGCTGGCCTAGAACCTTCTAGACAGTTTTTCTTCAGACTAAATATTAGGAGCGATGGACTGGAGCTTTTTCTGAAGCTTAAGTCATACTTTTATTTCTGTTTTACAAAGTGATCATTTTTGTAACCTTATTTGTGTTTTCCCCTGTTTATGTGGCATTGTAAAATCTTATTTTCGTTCAATTATTTGAATCCAGAAATCAGAGAAAGAGTAACAGCTGGAAACAGATGCTACTGGTCGCTGATGAAAATCTTCCGTAGTCAAGACATACCCAGAGATCTGAAAGTAAGAGTCTACAGGACGATTTTGCAGCCAGTGGTAACGTACGGTAGCGAATCCTGGACGCTTACTTTAAGTGGGGAAAGAATACTTAATATATGGGAAAGAAAAATCCTCCGAAAAATCTACGGCCCGACTAAAGAAGGAAATCTCTGGAGAATGAAGACGAACGAAGAGTTGAAGAAATTGTACGAGGGACCAGACATAGTTTCCACCATAAAGAAGAGAAGGATAAGATGGCTAGGCCACGTACAGAGGATGGGATGGCAATGAGCAATGAGCAATGAGCCTTCCAAAAATGATAATGGAAGGGAACCCAGGTGGAAGAAGGGAGAGAGGTAGGCCGAGACTGCGTTGGCTGCAGGACGTAGATGACCTTCGGACTCTCGGCGTTGTGGAATGGAAAAGGGCTGCAGAGGACAGGTCTGAGTGGAGAAGAATAGTGGAGGAGGCCTAGGTCCTGCAAGGACCATAGTGCCATTAGATGATGATGATGATGATTTGAATCCACGAATTGTCACAGTATTGAAATAACTATATAATTAAAAAAATTATCGATTATATTTTTAAAAAAAATATAATATCTCGTTCACGAGCCTGTGCTTCCTACATATTTTAAATTTAGTGCTCCGCGAACAGCTCACCGTACACTAGTGGTATGTAAACATTACCAAACGGCCAGGAGAAAATAAGGTATGGCTTTAACTGTTCAGGAGTTAATAAAATATCTTGCTAATAATCCCGATCATTTGGGAATTCACTGGCCTTACCCATCCTTTTTTAATCAGAACAAATGAAATGCATGCAATTTATCTCGCAAACATCTCGGTTTTCTCTAGTGAGGAAATATTTCGTCTCTTATTGCTAGTAGCACACACGTTGAATCCTATGGTAGCTATGGTAGCCTAATGCAATGAATCGGAGCTTACTTATGCCATTTCCTCTTCTCCCATAAAAACTGTCACGCTTTAGGCGTTTTGGAAAGAAAAACTTTCATTTGCTTTTATATTTTAACATTTAACTGTTGAACTTAAGAATTCTGTCTATATTTGACAGTAATCCATTTTTTTTTTTAATTTTGAATTATTAAAATATTATTTTTGTGCCTTCACTTTCAATCTTTCAACATCGGATTTCCAATCATAAGTTTTCAGGGGCAACGCGTATTTCCTGACGCGTTGGCTCACTCCGCCACAAAGAAAATGGATTTCGTTTGTAAGTGTGTGAGTGCGGTGCTCCATACTCATGAATGGAATAGCCCTTTCAGAGAACACTTCCGATTACCCTTCAGAACTCCACTTCAGCGGCCATTCGTTGAGGAGCACTCGTTCAACAGCACTCTGCATGCCACACTGCGGATGACAGCTGGCGAGAGGGCCTCGAAGCCACATCCGCTGCAGCAGAAGACACAGAAGGCGGACGGAGCTAGGGCCACTGCTGCAACGCCGCGATCGATGGTACACGACACTGCAGAGGAGTCTTTTTCCCACCCTTCGTATTCGGTCCGCCCGCGATTAAAGTGGTTTCGGACTTATATCGCCTCTGTTTATTTATCATCTTGAGTATTTTTATTTTATTTTTTTAAGTTATGTCTTATTGACTTTGCTATAGATAACTTATTTAAATATCTTTAGTTTATAAATTGCTGAATATATGTATATAATATGTGTATTTTACAGTTAATTCGAGTAAGATTATCTATTTATGTATATTAAAAATTTTTGTTGCAACTATGTTCGGGAGATATTTAATCTGATAAATATTTTTTAGTAATTATGTACATATAGAGAAAGATAGATGCCCAAATTGTAGTATCTAAGTAAATTGATCAGTTGGATGCATTTATTATCTAACAGGCCAAAAAAAAAAAAAAAATCTAATATTTTAAAGAGAATTTTATTTTAGGCTTTTATTTATGACTCAAACAGAGACATTTTACTCCACAGGAAGTTAAGTCGTCGAACCATATAAAAAAAAAAAAAATCTAAATAATCATGCACTCAGCCCAATCCTCCCTTTTAAAAGAACGATCGTTGTCGACCTCAGAATTTATCTAAGTTAATGCGCTCGAAGGATGGACTTTTTCTACTCAAATTAAAGGTCTCAGAAGACATACTGAGTCCATTGAGAGGGAAGCCCTGTGAACTAATGAGTAATGGCTTGGATAACTTCAGATTAATTGCAATTTTGTTTATGAAAGTATATTTGTTCTTAATTTCAAGATACTCTATTTTATTTACCTTTCACAATTAATTTTAATATGTTTTCGTTTATGTGATTTTTAATGTGTAAAATTATTATAAAGTAAGCCTTTTAGCCTATTTTTTGACATTTTCACGGCTGCCATGCCTGTTGGAAGGCGAAACTGCCATACCATTTCGTTTTACCCATCACATTCGCTTATTATCGCGATTCGCTCAGATGTATGAATGCAAATTTAAAGATTAATAAACAAAACTTTTAGATGTAATTTAGGATTAGAAATCCCCACCCACTAAGGCTTTTTAAGTTTTCAGGACAAAGTTTGGAACAGACTATTGCTTTGCTTATTGACGGCGCTAGGCGATTATTATGGAGCAAATAGACCTGCTTACATGGTTAAGTTTTTGATCCATCTTGAGATGATATCGTTTTAGTTCACTTATTAACCGATTAATCTTGGAGGTTTTTGGAATCGTCCAGCGAGACCCAAACTAGAGGTCTCTGATGAACACTCCCTTTTCGAAGGTCAATTTTTATATTTCTGAAGTTGACTTTAACTATATTTAATGACGAATTTATTGTAGGTATTCTTCATTAACAAGGCAATTAGAATAATTATCCTAGACCTATTAACTCGAATTAGTCTATAACAATGAAACAGATGTGGTTATTTGTTCTGATATACAAGGATATTGCCCGACGATTATATTCATTACGAAGTGATTTTGACTCTATTCGATGTGAGAAAGGTTATTTCGAATATTGTGGAATATGTAAGTCCAGAAATAATTGTGTTTTGTTTTGAAAACTCTTTTAGATAAATATTACTAAGCATTCAGAGGTATCCTGATCGTTTGAGTTTAGATTAGATTAGAGCGGAAATAAACAATATAATATTCTCAGTTGTCTTAATTAATATCTGTTAAATTGCTGTAGGGATTAAGCACAGGATAATGGATTGACATAATAGTGTTAGGGTTTGAACGGCCGTTTCAGTTTTCGCCATAAGATCTTAGGGCTCTTAAATTTTAATGCCCAACTAATTTAAATCATGGTTTAAGCATTCACTTAACTACTCACTTAATAGTGCTGATGTTTCTAGGGGACGAATCTAGATCTTTTGTTGAAAATGGTTTCCAGTGACTTCTGCGGTCATCAATCCTGGGTTTGATAAGCAGATGGGAAAGGATTGATGACTCTACCGTAGTCATTAGATTGGCTGTGCCTCGCCCTGCAGCGATAATGTGAGCCCTTGAGGTTATTGCTTGACCTCTAATGTTTGCCTTGCTTGGTTTCGTTACCGCAACACGTCCCCTATATTAATGCTATATTGCTTCTGAGGTCGCCTTAGTACCGTTGGATATAACTGGATATATTAGATAGTGTTGTCATTGACATTTTTTTCTAAAATGAGACTTCTATTCCTCCTCACAATCCTTCAAAACATTATTTATTTCATTATATAAATAAATTGTAACTTCACTTACAACTTAGGCGGTTTCATTTTTCCTCATTTTATTTCTCAAAACGTTTTTACTCTACTTGGAAATGTTTTATACAAAATCAAAGCCAACCTATTTTTTCATTTATTAACCATTTACACACCAAACTTAGTTAAAGTTAAAATTGTAAATATATTTTTTTATTTTTAGCTTTGATGTATTTATATCATTAAAAGTAAAAATAATTGTCCCTTCATATAATTTTTTGATTTAAGTCTATCAAAATTCAGGTTAAATTAATATTCTAGATTTCAAAGGAACTATTTTACAAAGTCAAATAAAATTTATGTGAGTTAATGAACAATATAAATGAAAATTTATCTCATTTATAAAATCCATGCTGCTATGTTCATCTATAGATCTAAATCTATCTAAATCAAAAATCGTATTTTTTTTTAACTAGGTTCATTATATTTTTAGGTAACTAAACAACACAAACATGACAGAAAAAATAATATATTGAAGTATAAAATTGATATCGGGACTCAAATATGAAATTTACGAACTTACAAAAAATAAACACTGGACATTACTAATAAACAAAACTTATTTCTCCTCAGAATCACTCTATTATAAAAACGACTATCATTTTCTCCTAAAATTAAGTATGTATTAATATACATAAATATTTTTAATGTTTGGTTTTAGGTGGTAAACTATATACTAACTTTATTTTCATGAGCTTCGGAATTTCATTACAATTGTAGCATTTTTGTGTAGGATTCGTGTCACTTGAAATGTTACACACACTACCATCTTGGGATCAGAATCGCAATTTCTCGGTCCATATTGCCGTTCTCAGATTCAATTATTAAAGACGATTCCTTTGTGAATATAAAATTTAGTAGCCGAAAAAATAACGTGAAAGACAGAGTTTTATTTCCTCACAAAACTTTGTTATTTGCATCAATCAGACACAACGGTACGGTAGTGGTCGACAAGAATAATGATTACTAAGTTTGATTATGGACATGGCTGTTTTGTCTATGATTTCCTGGAGATTTTCTTCACGGTGGGTTTCAGATGTTTCAACGAGTGATGGAAAAAGTTGTTTATCTGCATGTTTTAGCTCATAATAACTATAATATAAAATGTTTGGGCTGCAACTATTCATAGTGTTCCTTAAAATATTATTTTTACAGAAACTAATGCGTAAGTTCATGTAAAGGGCAAGGCTGGTGGTTAGTGGTGACAAAGCTGGATTACTTCTGTTTTTATGCTAGCATAGCTGCTCTAATTCGTCGGAGATTTCTTCGTTATCAAGTCCACAACTGAACCAGTTTTGTACTTTTTATATTTATCCGCACTTTTAATTAGTTTTAAGTTAATCCTTAGCTTTGAGATTTTGTCTTTATATTGAAATTGTGATGTTTTTCTTTCTTTTATAAGATTCTAAATTTTATATTAGCCCTCATAAATATATTTTCAAACTTAATTTTTTCTATTTTCGAACACTGCTAGTGTTCTCACGTAGATTGCAAGGCAGAAGATTGCAGTTGATTTAAAATCTAGAAGTCAGTCAGTCATTCTAAAGTTATAGACATTAACTGGGAAAAAAAAAAAAAGATGATTGGCAGTTAAAGAGCAAAAAGCGAATTTCTACGGGAATATTGTGTGTTGAATGTTTTTTTTTTTTTATTTATTATTAATTGAAAGGCCTAATTTATTATTTGACATTTAATAGTCCTCACTGCATAATTTTCGGTATGACTGCATAACTATTTCATCTCCCCCTTTTCACGTAGCGATTCTCTCGTCCTTACTAAGCGATTTGTGAAAGTTTATAAATAAAGTTGCTAAAATATATCTTATGTATAATATGTCTATGCAGATTCTTTTTAAAAACTCTTTTTAAATTATGGGAAAAAGCAATGCCCATTGCTAATAATGTTTTTATAAAACAATTTAGTTATTTAAAAAAATAATAGTTTTTTTTTTAGATGAATCTATTGTTAATGAAATCTGCTGCAAACAGTTACCAACGAACACTTTATCCGCATCATAGCAGTTTGAAAGAATTCAGAAGAGCAATTAATATTAATTAAATTATTTGGACAGCGTAGTTTAGATCATATATAAGTATTTTAAGTTTTTAAAATTTATTGAAATTCTAAGAAAAAAAATAACAAGAAGTAGTCGGCCTATGCAAATAAATTGGCTTAGCTTGGTAAAAGCCACACTTTACGAGCACTCTGAATAAATGAAATATGAATCGTCACGTAGAGTATGTAGATGGAATATTCTTAACTAGGTAACCCTTATAAATATAAACACCGTTATATACATTTTTGTGTTATTAAAGAGGCATTTAAAAAAATGATATTGATATAATATTAAATTGATTTGATGGAATTACAATATCTGCTCACTATTTCTGAATCGTCTTTGAAATATATTTGTAATATATTAGTTTTATTTATTTTTTTTCTTTTGAACCATTTTTTATTGAGTTTATTATAGTTCCTGTAAATAGTTAAATATATATTAAATATACACTTACACATAAGATTATACATTATTATGCAATAATAAACAAAATATAAGATATTTACATGTACTAAGCTGTTATTCTTAAGGTACTTAGTCCTAGAATAAAGTTATTTTTCTGTTCTATTCTAATTTACAAATTTCAATAATTACATTTACAAAAAAACTAATATTAATTTAGTTTTTGTTAGATTTATATTTTATTATGATTTTCAAAATTATATCAATACTAGTGACAAAGCAGTTCATTTTTTCTCATGTTTATAGACACATTATAATTGTAACTGGTGACCGATAGAAGTTTCGGTTTTGGCCCGAAATCAGGTCTGCGGCCACAATTCGGTTTCGGTTTCAGCTAAAAATTTGATTTCGGTCTGATACTAATAATAACGTTTCACATTAAAATTTTTCAATATAAGATGTGAAAAGATATAATAATAAGAAGAAAAAATAATGTTGCATTTTATCTGTGGAAAAATTGTGTTCTTTGCTCAAGGAAAAAAGAATATACAAATTTGTTCAGCTATAGATTATTTTTAAACATTTGAGAGCTCTAAATGTATTTGTTTTGCAATAATATTTATTCACACGGAAAGGTTCGATACAAAGGATAAAGTAATAAAAAAAAAAATCATCCTTTGTCCCCATCACGTTTCATTGAAGGGAAATATAAATAGTGTTGAAAAACGGATGTTCTCGAATTTTCCCTTACATTTCAATCAGTTTTGGACTACTTGGTACTTCAGTAATATTTTCCTTGATAACCGCAAATTAAATTATGGGTTTGGCTTTAATTTATTTATTAAGTTTTTATTTTATTCAGAATAATAATTCTTATTTTATTATTCAGTTTGTATTCAATTCACCTAGATAAACGTCTAGCTTAATACAGTGAGATTTGGGGCTACCGTACCGAAGCATGAAATTTCTCTCAGCCAATTGTAAACATTCAAAATTTCACTCAAAACCTCTTATGCTCTTTTTTCACAAAGAAAATTACACTTTGACGTTACAAATAAAAAGACCTTAGTGTTCTATTTGTCGCCAATTTGACCGGGTTTGGGTACCTACTCCCTCTCTCTTCATCCTTGTCTCTTTCTGTTCTGTTCTTTTTTCTCCTCCTCTCTTCTTTAAAAGCAACCGAGATGTCTGAATAGAAGATGGAATCGGAACCTTTTAATATAGAACTATACATAGAATATAGACCAATAGGTAGTTCTTCTACAGATCAGTGGATAACATTTTTAATGATTCTGTTCACATTTACTGGTGGTATTTTGTAGTTTATATGCTTTTATTCATAGCGTGAAAATATAATTCCGTATTGTAATCATTCCTTTATTGACTGCTTATCATACCTTTGAATCTATTTTTCAAATCGGTCTCGTTATAGCAGAAATGCGGGAGAATCTAAAATAGTTTTCACTAGTTTTATTGTTTTATTTTTTATTCGCGCGTTACCTCAGGTTCGAATCATGCCAATAAACAATAAAAAAAAAACCTTGAATAATTTTCCTATTTTATAACTATTTAAATTTTAGTAATTAATTTACTGGATTCCGTGGCCGTGAAACCTTGCTCATATTTCATTACAGTAACAAGAACCGTTCGGGGACATGCAACTGGAGTTGTTATATTATTTCAAACGTTCCATTATATAATGCCCTTTTCTGTGGATATCATAACATCGTAGGACCCAGTAAGGACAGTTTTATTGCGTGAGGGATAACATTTTTACATTAAGAGGTTGAGAATGATATTATTTCCGTGGCGCTATCACTAAATCCTCGTACTGCGGGGACCTGGGATAGTTGTTTTATTCTAGGACATTACCTGAGGGCCGCAGCTGCGACCCCCTCCCCCCCCCCTAGTTCTAACAATTACCGCAATAAGATACCTGCAAAGGCTCTACAGAATTTAAAGTGCTCTTTAACTGTCAACAGTGCGGTTAAAGTGCTAATTTATAATTCAATTCAGCCGATTTAAAATGTGAATAGGTGACCTAGTGAACTCGTTTCTGTATTCCCTTCCCAAGATTTTATGAAGCATGCCACTTACATAATATGCCAATTATATGTAAGCTGGTTGCCAACCATATGTTTTTGGAGGACTTATTTATTAGAATCATTGCTTTGATATGGATTTTCTGTCTAAATGTAACAATGGATTGTTAATAAATTGAGGTTTTTAGTATGAGATCACTCCAATTTGTTACAAGATTTGTATATATATTTAAAAGCATCAAATGTAAACATAAATATAGTAATAATTTAAACGTACAAAGGATATTTTTTTAAGTACAGAATTTGTTGTAAATTGTAGGGTATTAATCGGAAACAGCTTGAGATCGGATCACTTCTTTAGAACAAGTTTTTTTCCAAAAAGAATTTCAACCAGTTTACGACTTTTTTGCATGTGAAGTACGCCTTGACAAACAGCCCAATGCTCAAAAATTGAAGAAGCAATTTTTAACAATTACTAACAATTACTAACAATCACAAAACTAACAATCGGTAACTCCTAACAACATTGCTAAGATGAATTTCGACCAGGTTGCCAGGGGTCATTTTATCTCATTAATACAATAAGAACCGAAAATAAAAGGAAGTGGAGAAAGAAAAAAAAAAAATAGTCATCATATTATATAAAAAGAATTAAATAATAAATTTCATGGTTTATCTTTGTCTTCGAATTCGGTCGAATGAAATTTTGTATTGTATTTGTAGAAGAGTACTGTCACTGCTTTATGTTTGAAACATCATTCGAGTGAGCACAAAATAATAATATTTTGGAATAATCGTTGTTGTCGTTTCCTTCCTTTTTTATCATGTTTTTTTTTTTTTGTTATCTGTGTCTTCCATAGTACAGTTCACTACCCTAATTATCCTTTTTGTCCTTATTCTCCCTTAGCCCGTCCTGCACTAAACAATGCCTTACAGCCGAGGTTTATAGAGTTGTTCTACTGGAATTAAAACAAAAAAAATCATTTCAACTCAAAAAATTTTTTGTGTGTTAAAATAAGCTTGTTGGTTTTATAAAAATAAAATGAGCCTTTCTGTTTGTTAAAATATTATAAAAATAATATTTATTTTCATTTTTATAATTTTTTTTTAACAAATTTAAAATTCGCACCTGTCAGCAAAGTGCGGACCTTCAGCGAATGAGATGGTGGTAATATGAAATAATGACATGTCAGGCATGAGGAGGGAAAGCACCCAACAGCACCCCCTTCCTAGCTTGAGTCAATTACCTCGGATGTCTTAGAGAGCAGATCTCTCATACAGCACCTTTTTAGTCTTCTCCTATCCATGCGTATGTCAGCCATATTACTGATTAAACTGTTTGGATTTCCGTACTTATGTAAGCTACTAAAAATTCGTTTGTAAAGTTTCGTTTAAATTTTAAACTTTTGATCTATTAAAGATTCACATTTTCAAATATTAGTGTTAATATAAATGAAGTAAATTCATTGCAGTATTAAAAAAAACATTTTATAAAAAAATATTAAACCGACTTCGAAACCTAGGAACCAGTAAAAAAAAATTCACTGAAAAGTATGAAATAATTACCTTCTGATTTTTATGAATACACAGCAAAATTGAAAATGGTATAAAAAGTGGAAAAGTGCAATAAGACGAATAATTTTAGTTTGATTTGTACTAATACACACTAATTGTTAATAAAAATTATTAAATTTAAATATTAAATACTATGTTCAATACAACACAATCTTTTCGGAGGCGGCGCAAAATAGAAATAACATGTTACTGATACAATTCCATTAGTAGGCATTGAAATCAATAGCTGGAAAGAGAAGATCCATTTAGAAGATTTTCATAATGTCTAGTGTAAAAAATTTTAAATTTTGCGCCGCCTCCGAAAAGATTGTGTTGTATTGAACATAGTATTTAATATTTAAATTTAATAATTTTTATTAACAATTAGTGTGTATTTGTACAAATCAAAATAAAATTATTCGTCTTATTGCACTTTTCCACTTTTTATACCATTTTCAATTTTGCTGTGTATTCATAAAAATCAGAAGGTAATTATTTCATACTTTTCAGTGAATTTTTTTTTACTGGTTCCTAGGTTTCGAAGTCGGTTTAATATTTTTTTATAAAATGTTTTTTATTTAACAATTTTTAGTTGGAGAAGATAACAAATGTAGAAAACCGTACGTTGGTTTAATAATTTCGTTGGTAATTGGTCGTTGATAAAATAAACGTTCGTTTAAAAATTTCGAAATCTTTTTACGCTCTAAAACGTTTGTCTTTCCCAGGTCTTTTTATTATTCAATAATTGTATAAAATTATTATGAAATACACTTTACCTTTTCAATTTTATGAATACACACAGAAAAGTGGGAAAGCGGTGCGTGTATTATACAACTTTCAACACACTACGTTTTATGATTATAAATGGATTTTTTTTTTTTAAAAAAAAGATCAATGTTCAATTGGGAAGGGAACACATAAAATGTTTTTCCACAATGACAATATTTTTCCTTTGCTAAATGTCGTCAGTACTTGTCATTTACGTAGAGAATCAGTGTTCCGAGATGTGTCGAGTTAAATATACATAAATACATAAATCCGGCCATTCCAAGATGAAGTAGATAAGTCACTGAACAGTCGAGAATTTGGCCGGTTTTAGACAAGATATCTTTTAAATTTCGATTGCTTGAATATCCTTCTAAAAACTATGGCGATATTAAACACGACTTCATTGGATTACATCATTGGATAGAAGTCCCTGCAAAAAAGGGGCAGCCATAAAATTTATCGATATCAAAAAGACTGTCTCGCTAGGATAGAAGCAACAGGGTTTGGGACTCACTTATGGTTAATTTATTATTACGAAGGATAATTCTCCGTATTAGACTACTGACTTAATTCCAAAGGTTGATTCAATTATGTTCGTAATTCCATTCGATGAATTTTTGACTAAATTTATTACCGAAGTACTATGAATTATATCCTTCGTAATAAAACATTATTCAGAAAATAAATTGCTAAACAATGTTGCTTCAATTCTTGTGGCGTAGCATTTATCATCATTTTTAACAATCATTTCCATCACTGCCAAATTTTTGCTGAGGGGACTTTCATACAATGAGGTTGTTTTCGGGTAGTTATCAAGTTTTATTTTGTAGTTTTTATTGATGGATGAACACCAGCAAAAGCCTCGATAGTTGTAAAAACAAATTTAAAAACCGATACTAGTAATCCGGATAACATAACAGAAGTGTCACCCATAAAGGATCGGCACAAGACCTCCGGCAAGATATTCAACAGTAACCGAGTGTATCCGGAAGAAGACAGAGGAATCTGAATCCTTTATTAAGTCAACTGAAAATGAGCTTTTCCAGGAATTATTGTATTCTTTTTTAATGTGCATAGTCAATAAAAGATAGAAATCAAAATCTAATTTAAATCAATAATAGCTACGATTTTAAATTCAAACGATCCTTCGGGAGCTTGAAGAAGTCTTAAATTCTGCTTTACTCAGTCTTTCTTGGAATTCCACGAATTTTGTTGTCTTATGATTATGGTGTCCAAACGTTGATTAGATCTAAATAAAGAAGGTTTACTATTATCGGTGAATATACATCTATCTAATATTTATGCTAATATCGCTACAGAAAACGACAGCGATATTATATTCTGCTGATATTTATATCTTCATTTAAATCTAATGTTGAAAAATTAGTTAAGGTTATGTATAGGTTTGTTCCAACAAGCACGTAAAACACATCGATAACTAACAGACTGCTCGTGTTCTCCCCCCACTCTTTTGATTCTGAATTTGATTGGTTGGTTTTCCATTTGAATATTGATATTGATAAATATTGATTCATCCAGCAGTAATACAATATTTGGATTTGTTAGTTATCAATTAGTTTTAATAGCTTGTTGGAGCATACCTTATGTTATATATGCCATATGTTTTTCCAATAAGTAAACAATTTGAGCGATAATTAAATAATTATTTTCATGTTTTTTCCCGATAACTTCTTAAATAAATTAGGAACCCCAAAAAGGTTTAAATGGGACCACCTTGGGAAAATACTCTACAAGATGCAAAAGGTTTCATTCCAATTGGTCCACCCATCTCTGAGTAATCCGTGAACATACATAGAAAAAAAAAAAAAAAAAAGGCACAAAAAAAAAAAAAAAGTCACATACGTATCGAATTGAGTAACCTCCTCTTTCGTTCGAAGTCGGTTAAAAAAAATATCATGAACTATAAATTTAATTATTAGAACAAATCTCACCTTAGTTGTTTGTGTAAAGGTATGTTTTCTATAACTTCTCAATAGAAAATAATACAAGGTACTTATAAAGCCAATCCAACGACGAACTACAAGTTACCTCGGATAGTTCTGACGAGTTTCTGATACAGGGAAGTTTCTTGAAGATTTCTTCGGAGAAAAAGTTATCTGGATATTACGTGTTGTTCTTCTTCCATAGCTCGTATATCGAACTCTGAGATTCCCTGTTACTTCCTTTTCGGGCAACATGAAGGTTTCGGAGAAATAAAACGCAGAAATCGTGCCATAGTAAAGAGAAACAAATAAATCATATATATATATATATATATATATATATATATATATATATATATATATATAGGTAATACTTATATTTACTTGTAAGTTTTTTTTATTTTTAAAAAATAAGTTTCTGCATCATTTCAGAAACGCATTTACATATTTCCATGAACATAGCACAAAACCTATGTATATTATATAAACAAGCACCAACAATATAAATACATTATGTATGTATCCATTGTTACTGCAATACAGTCTAGCTATTACCTTGAGGCCACATAAATAACTGACTTCCCATACACGAGCTCCTAGAATCTCGTTAAATACAAATATAGTACGAACCATTTCCACACAGTGCTGCATAAATACGATGCCGGTGTATTTTATTCATTTATAGTGAGGTAAAAAATTGAGCCTATTTATAATTTTATGAAGTCATGGACAGAATATATTACTGGAAACGTTTGGTGGTGATAGGTATATTTTTAAAAAATATATTTCATCTAACAATAAAATTTTTGTGACGTAAAACGAAAGCAGATGATTATTTCTGTCACAACCTAAGAAATTATTTATGTTGGAACCGTTAAATAGCTGTATTAGAAAGGTATCACATGGTCTAGAAGTAACGAGAATGTACTGGGCCTCTCTGGAATGTTCAATGCCAGAATAAATATAAGAAGCAATGGACTAGGGACTTACTGTTGCTCTTAACATCGAAGCATGTCTTTACTTTTAAGGCACTGTATTATTAATTTGAACTTTTATTGTTTAACGTTGTGATTCTAGTTCGATAAGAATTGTTTAAACCCACATTAGTATTACAGTATGTGTATATTTACATAAATATAAGCGAATTTCTTTCATGAAATTATGGTGTTTTTTACTAGTGTCTGATCTTTCATTATGTAAAAATTAATTATATTTGCATCTTTTTATTATATAAAATATCGATAAATATTTTATTGTGATAAAACCTACTTATAATGTCTTTATTTAAACATAGAAATAGATAAAGCTGATAACTGCCACTTAATGCTGAACACTTTTGAATTATTAACCGCTCCAGTTTTAATGCACTGCTAACATGTTATGTTCAACCCCTCACATTAAGGGAGTAGGTAAATGCGTGATTAATTTTACAACTTACCCGGAATCCAACCAGTGATCAATGATAGCATTTAATATTTCAGACTTTTCCGGAGCTGTTTTGTGGATGTTTCGTCAGCCTGAATTTTTGAAATCCATCTATTTGTAAATCAACTACCGTTTGTGGGCTATTCAGGAATAATAATAGTAAACGTTCAAGATGACTAAAAAGGAAAACATTTAATTTATTTATAGACGTTGTATTCAACGGTTCGAGATGAGAATTCCTCAGCTATTAGAGACCACTCTTTGTAATTGAATAATGCTTACTGACCCAGATTGAAGTCCCTGATTCATAGCCCTCTTTCGTGATAATGGTCCATTTTCCATTTGATAAAATCCCACGCGGCGTTCCAGCTGCCAAGTTACTCTAGTAGAGTCAGATTCGTGTCAAAGAAAATAACTTTGAAGTTTAATATTTAATATCTGATATTCAAAGGGATGTTGCAATGCCTCCCCTTATTTCCAGGATGCAATTCCTTGTAACTTTAGTGAGCTTTGTTACGTTCTCTTCAAACGGTGATTTAAATAACAAAGTAATTATTCCCCGTTGTCAGTACTGGTGAGAACTAGTGAGGCAGGGTAGCTTGCAGGCTTTGATCAAAATTCATCTATTTCCTTTCATGTCTACCGTCTAGAAAATATTAACTCCTTTCGTTTTAACTTATTGAAACTGTTGTCGCGACCAACTCAATAGAAAAATGTTTCAAGGCAATCTTAACTCATAGACAAGTAATAGATGAAAATATTTATATATAAATAGGGGTCCCTAAAATAAAATTCAAAGTCTCAAATTATTACAATTCAGTTTGAAAAAAAAACACATTCATAGCATCACATTCGCTGATGGCTGACAGGTGGGAATATAAGTGTGAAGATTAATAGAATAATAATCAGAAATATAAATTATAATTGTTAATCGTAAAGTTTTTTACTTATTGAATTTAATCCGTTTTATCGTTGATGTTAAGTGTAAAAAATAAAATTTATGGGTAATGTTAAGTCTTTAGATTAATATTGAGTCTCAATATTATTATTAATTCTTAATAATAATATTAATTTATATATAAGGTTTTTCAATAGCAGGAAGGAGACTAATCACTAATATAGAAAAAAAGGGCCTCAAATAGTCTCAAATTTACATATGTATATTTATATATATATAAGCCAAATTTTCGCTCCTTCGGGCATCGTCAGGGCTGTAAAATTATGTATAAAGGTATAATTATAATTATTCTAAAATTGTTTTACTAAGTATTAATAAAATAAAATAAATGTTGGGGGACTCACCATCAGATGAAATATATATATAAAATATTTCGCATATAAATGAAAAGTTAACAATTCTTCTAACAATTAAATTGTTAAACTACGGATTTTTTTTTTAATATCTATAAAAGTATAAACTGTTAAATCAAATATGGGCCCGAACGTTGTAAAATACATGTTAGCATTATTGGTATTTAAAGGTGGAAAACCCTACAAAAGTCGGCAATAGAGGTATAATCGTCTTGTCATATTTATAAGAGAGAGATACTGCAAAATCCATACCATAAAGGAATTAGGAATTAGTGGAAAAAGTAAGTATTGAAGATATTCAAAAAGAGATCCGGAAAAAGGGAGCGTACCTACTCGCTTTAGGAAACCCTCAGATGCAGCCGAAAATACACTACGTGAAGTGGAGGAAGTTCGCCTTTATTGTTCTTTAGCGTAACACATTTATGTTAATTAGGGATAATTCATATTTTATTTTAATGATATTTTTTGTTTGCTGTTTGTTTACGGTGAATAGATCTATGTTTCTTAAGAGCCATGGATTGTCATATGTGGGTATTAAATGAAGGGATTATCTGGTGATTAGAGACGTGATTTCGATTAGTGAACTATAGAGCTCAAATTAATGAAAAGAAACAATTAAGTTTAAAAATTGTAATAAAATTTAATATAAAAAAATTGTTGAAGTAGACGTACTGAAACGACCCAAGTTGGTTATCTTGGTAGATTTTGAGATGTGGTATAGCTCTATAGAACTGTACCAGTTTTTTTATATCGAAACTCAAAAATTAACTTTCTTGAATGAATTTCTGATGTCACAGCTTAGTAGCGAAAAGGGGATAAATATATATAGTTCCTTAGATAGAATAACCGTTAATTATTATTTTTATGGCTTTAGTACCCAATTTTATTTTCATGAATAGATTTTCTTGATTTTTTTATATAATATATATTAATAAAACAAACACTCTAATAGCGCGTAGACTGAGCTTATAATGAGGAAGAAAATATGTAGTTATCTATTGTCACGGTTCTCACTAGGGTATAATACTAACTTTAAGTTATATTATATTTATATTGTATTATAGTTATTTATAGTAAGTTATATTATATTTGTAGAATATAACTGGTTTGAATATAATAATCAAGAACTGCACTCTAAAGTAATTTTATTGTGATTAAACTATTCGATCTTCATTGATTTACCTTCACGGCAGCACCAACCAGTTAGTTCGCTTTTCCTCTGAAACCTATTACATGTTTAACAAATCCAATATATAAGTACATTTTATATCGTTACTGGAACCACCAACCGTCTTAGAAAAGCAAACAGCCAGAAACCTAAAAAATGAAGATTATAAGAATGCTTATTCTCTCTAAGGTTTGCCATAAAAGTTATAGCTGTACAATGTATGATAAGATCCCTATAGTCCTCTAAGAGGTCCGGTTCTGGGGGATTATTGGGATATTGTGGAAGGAATCCTATTGGTTACCCCAACCCAATCCCCCAGTGTCCGATAGATTAGCTGCAAACAATGTATTCTCTACATTAATACGGCTTATTTCTGCTTCGCTGCACTATGCACTAAATCCTTCCTTCCTTTTGAGGAGAGGAATGTCTTACAAATAAATAACGGCTTGTATTGTAAAGCATTTTAACAACTGTGGAAATTAGCCCTTTTTATTATCCATATTAAGAATCAGTGGAACATGTGAATTTTGTTTTGTATATATTCTTGGATCATACAAGGCTGAGGATCGGCCATACCAACCTGACCCATATATACCTGATCTCGAGGAAACGCCCACCACAATGCGAGACCTGCCAGTAACCTCTTAAAGTTCAACACTTCATGGAGGAGCGCACAGCGCTGTAAAGTAATTTCCAAAGGAATAAAGTGCCCCGCCGAAGAGAACTAGCTTTCAATAACTCAAAGGAAATGATAGACGGTGTTATTTAAGTATTAGAAGAAACTCAGATCTTCCATAAAATTTAATAAAGAAAAAAAAAACAGAATCAAAAACGAAAATGAGAAAAAATAATAAGTAGCTATCAAATTATAATTGTGAAAAAATTTGGAGCGCGTAATAACCGTGAAGTTGATCGCCCAGAAAAACCAGTAACCTAACCTTCTTTGATCATATGTAGAGATTGATACTTCGGATTGCTGACAAGTTTTTAATCTTTAGATATACAACTCGGTATTTATTATTCTTTGCAAGCAGGAAACAACAAGATATAAAACTCATCATAATATTTATGCCACAAGTTTCTATGGATAAATACTCTTTGCCTTCCCAAAAACCGTTGATGAAAGCAGAGAAGATAAAGATACGGTTCAAGTTAGTATTTCATTCTAATTGTCCCAACACAACCGTGTAGAGTTTCAAACTCATCCCCCTACATCTTTGGCTCTTGATAGCTCTAAGCAACTGTAATTGTTCCACTAGTGAAGGATAAATTGTTATGTGGAGCTTGTTTCCAAACACATTATGGAATATTCCTTTTGAGTACGGACTGTTAGGAGATGTTACACATCCTTTGATAAGTTTGTGGCATTGTTGCCCAAATGATGTAAATGTACAGAAACTTGATAATTTATTGAAGAATTAAGTTTCTTCATGTATTTGTGCCCTAGAATTAAATATAAAACAGTTTTACTTAATTTTAAAAA
The DNA here is from genome assembly GCA_911387785.2 of Aelia acuminata. Classification (NCBI taxonomy): domain Eukaryota; kingdom Metazoa; phylum Arthropoda; class Insecta; order Hemiptera; family Pentatomidae; genus Aelia; species Aelia acuminata. The sequence goes on along the minus strand of OU426983.1, from coordinate 55,063,460 downwards.
GAAAACTGAAAACTTCATTCAGTTATGGTAGGGGAGAGCGGGGTTGGTTGGCAACAGTTTTCCTTTTTTTGATTGTTGAGTCGTTCCTGTTAATATAATCCCAATGGGGCTGATACCATTGTAAACTCCATGTATTAGATTACTTCTAGTATTTTTTTCACAACATAATATTTAATACTAAGATCATAGAAAATTAAAAAATTTATCATTCCAGAGTATGCCAATTAACCCCCTATGTGGGGCGGTTTGGCCTAGAAGGTGGGTTTGTTTAGCCATCTCATTCAAGTACTGCCTTTATTGTTATTAAAAGCTGCACTCTAATGGTATAATAATTTTGAATCGGTTTTTTAAGGGAAAATAGAATGACAATAGAAAAATATAGAAGTTTAGACTGTCGTCACTTTTTGCATAAGAAAAATTGCTCTCATCTTCCTCGCTGGAACTAAAGACAATTGGTAGTTTCACCTTTGATTATGTTTATCTTGCTTTTGTGAATTGCTACTGCGCCAAAAAAAAGTTGAAGAGAGCCAACTAACCCCACGGGAGAGATCATATGAAAGATGACTGCCAGGACAGGTGAGAACAATCAAACAAGAAACTGGTCAGTTGAAAGGTTAGGTTTTTCAAAGGAGTTTGGGGCTATGTGAAGAGAATCGGAGTCAAATGTTTTTCCATGCCTTTGAACCAACTTTACTGAAAATATAAAAATTTACTTACATGTAAAATCAATCAATGGAGCACACTCTTATCTACACTGTCAGCATCGGATTGAAAACTCAGGACAAGACTCCCGAGGTCGAGCGGGTCACATGGTTCAATGGTGGGGCCTTCACAACAGGTGTGACGGAAACTATAAGCCAATGGCCAACCTACCCCCTATGCCAACCAACCCCGCACTCCCCTACTATAAAAAACGAATTTCGATTAAATATATCTTTTTCATCGCCCACTGAAAAGAACTTGACAAGTTCTTCTTCTTCAAAGGGCTCTTAGTGAAGTCGTAGTGAGCATGCGAAAGAGTTATCAACTTGTTTTAATTTTTGCCAGAAAATATTTATAAAAGTATAAATTATGAGTTTTTCGTGCATAATAGATCAGGATATTATAAATTAAATATTATTTTTCCTGAGATTCTCAGTGTTCCATCGATATATCATCAACTCCTTCCAGTGGCTTTGAAGTACATATAATAATACTTGGGTCTCCATGGCTGTTGACATATACATAATTGTTTGTGACATGTCACATAGTAATTTCGAATGCATGCTGGGTGTCACTGTCTGAGTGGACGTGCCCAGGGCTGCTGTCTGTTAGTGTCACACTTAGTCTCCACGACAGTTATGGCTCAGCTTATTATGACTTGTTGTTTATTATTGTAAGTCACAAGGGTTTGGTTTGATGCCTTACTGATCTTTTAAACGTGTATTTTATTCATGGTATTTACTGATGTCCTATTTATTCAAATTCAAATGAGCTAGATATTTTGTATGTCTAGTCTAAGACATTAAAACTGAGGTTACTATCGTGCTTGTATCGTTCTTACTTAACTGATCGATTTTTTGTAATTTACCGTATCTTCATTTTGGTTATTTTTTCTAGTTAATATGTGTTAATTTTATGTTTTTGTTAAACGAATTTTTGTATACAGTGACGTATGGAGTACATTTTGACTTTTTACCGTAATAAATAAGTAATGTTAAGTGGAATATCTTTTCGAGTGAATTCAAAATATAAATTATTAATGCCATCAGGGTGACTTTGCGCTCTGCCTCGTTAATACATGAATATATTTTAACACTAAAAAACATAATAGAAACTTTAGTTCCCTGTTATAGAACTTGGTCAAAAGCTGTCTATAAATCCATTGAAATGTTCTCTTGCTTTTGGTGATTTGTAAGTATTCTTAGTTTGTTTGGTTAATCGCAGAACGTAATGAACGGTGATCTTATTCATTCTCAGCCTTTCTGATTCTTAGGAAAGGAGGTGACGAGTATATCGTTCTGGCTTCTGTCAAAAGGGCCACAAATATATTGTAACGTAAAATCGTTAAACGATAACATATGGTTTTAAAGTTCTAGACCTTTTGTTGGAATGAACGAACAGTCGGAGCGAACTGTCATAGCACGTGTTTGTGACTGAGATGTTCGAGTACCACCCATACCGTCCCACGAAGTTCCAAAAGGTTCTTGACTATTCTCTTTACGACTATATATAAGAAGCATTTGACTGGAAATATTGTTTTACCCACAGAAGTGTGTAATATAATAAACAAATATAATTCGTTGTCATATATAAAATTCACTCCCCTATTTTACCATAACATGGTAATAATATCTTCTTTAATCAATGCAATATTGTTTCTATTCCCAAAAATATTATATGACTTCATATAATTTAATAGTATATTCTACTTATCATTAGTTTAGTTAACGGAAGTTTTCTAATTATTGCACATAACACAACTTTTTTTGGTACTACTTCCCCTTTTCCCCTGCTGGCTTTGACAGCTGATAAGCACGCTGCCATCTGTTGGTCACCTTGCAAACTACTAGCACCGCCATCTTTCCCCTATTGCCCCTCCTGTTTGAAAAATAAGCGCCTTGCATCAGTATTACGTCATTTTTACGTCACACACTATCTCACCCCATCTGAAAGGAATACATCGATTTTGTGCCAGTTGATATAATTATCTAGCTTTCAAAAAACCCGCGTCTCCCCACCCTTGCTTTTTCTCCGAATTTCTCCGAATATTTCGAAGAATCAGTATTTCGAGCTTAACTATATTCGGAGTCGCTGAATAATTCAAACCTATACCATAACCTACTTTTTCATTAAACTTTCATTTTTAAAAACCACTTATAAGTGAAAAATAGAGGAGAGGAAAAATAGCAATGGTTACTTCCTTGTGATAATTCTTATATTATGTATTTATAATATTGTTATACTTTCCGGCAAAATGGTTTATAATATAGAAAGTTTATAATATAGAAACAAGTTTTGGTTAATAAAGGTTCTATTTTTTTGAAGAGGAATAGGATATGATATAATTGTTGGATTTAGATACATTAAAATTTGAAAGAAATTATAAGCTGACATCCTTTTTATTTCTTCTTTCAAATGGAAACATTACCCACAAAATAGGTGGTTTCATATTGTGAAAAATAACAGTGGAATTAGATGAGCATCTTCAATGAAATAAATCCTATCTCTTAATTTTTTTTTGTAACTTTAACTTTTTGTAACGTATGTAAATGTCAATTCTTCAAAAAAGTATAGGCATAACGAAAAGATAATAGGTTATAGGAAAACAAAGAAGTGGATAAATTGTTAATAAAAAAGTGGATTGGTAAGGAACTTATACGCATAACGAATAGTTACGTAATTACTTGTATTCGGAACGGTATAGGTTCAATATTAATATTTTTCAGGGACTCTAAAATACTAATACTTCGAAAAATGATAACATTTCGATGAAGAGTAATGTTCTATAGACGCGGTATTTTCAAAATTAATCATATGGACAGAAAGTACGATTAATCGATGTTTATTTGCCAGGAATAGGTGAAGTTGTTTAGAGTTGAGATGACGTCACGGTCTCATACTTAAAAAAAAATGCGCGTAATATAATTCTAACCTAGCCATAAATTCGGCCTTTAACGGCTAAGAAGAGAGGTGGTGGGGATGGTAGTTCGCATGGTGACCAACAGATAGCAGTGTGCTTATCAGCTGTCAAAGCCAGCAGGGGAATAGGGGAAGTAGTACCCTTTTTTTTTGTATGGTTATTCCATTGACAACTTTATTCCATTTTAATCTGAATGCACCTACCCCCCTATTTTTGGCCTCATCCAATTTCCATCACCGATTGTTAGCTTCTACCCTTAGAGCCGTGACTCTGCTAGATTTTAATTTTATTAATATTTCGATTTAATTAGTCCTTTTTACTCTTTCGATTTAATTCGCAATTTTTAGACTGCCTAATAGTCCCTTCCTGTACAATTTGTTAGCTTTCTAGGTATGATACTTGAAGCCCGAAAACAGGGTTGAGGGGGCGGGTGAGAGCGGTGACACCGATTTTTAATACCCGTAGGGTAAATGCACCAATTACTGACACTTTAAGGAAAATTTCACGATTTTTCATCAATTTCTCCCTTATTCGTTGACCGATCCTTAAAATTCAAAGTTCTTCTGTTATGCCAATATCTCTTGTTTTAATTTGGGTCATCAAATAATTAAAAATAATGAATTAATCTATTCTTTTACTTAAAATTCGGATGGATGTTTTTTCTCCTATTACTGACACTCATGCACCAATTACTGACAGTATAAGGAACCAATTACTGACACCCTGATCAAACATCGAATAATTTTATTTCCAACTTTAAAATTAGTATCTAGGTATATTTTAATATAATTTACCTAACTTAATCTACCCTTTACCATATAGCACTATTGAGGCATCTGCGAACAGCGTTTCTCTGTCCTCAACCAGCTGCCTTCTCCTCCTCGAATCCATTTCACTCCTGTTAAAGGCTTTTTAAATTCCTTTTTCCCAGTTCTTTCTTTTTCTTGTCCGTGGTCGCCTCCTATTCACTCTCACCTAGTGAGTAGCCTTGACAATTCGGTCTTCGGCCATTCGTTAGTTCTCTTCAATTTTTTTCTCTGCAGATCTCAGGTACAAGTTTGCTTTTATGGTTGAATTTCTTACATGACCCCGTCTGGATTTCCCCTTCATTTTTCCTGATTTGGTTCCTGTGCTTGGGTTCAAGACTCCCTTGCAAAGTTAAGAATGGGGAGGAATGTGTTTTTTGAGACAGTTGGGGACACATCAATAGCATCTGCTTCATTATCACTACCCATTGCAGTGAAAGATTTTCAAAATCAGTAATCTTTATTGGGTTAATAAATTAATTTGAAATACTTGAGCATCACTTTTATTTCAAAAACTAAAAGGAAAATCGTCATCAACTTAATGTCACAATCACAGCTCATAGAAGCTCAGATTAATCTTTTTGTAATCAGAAATCTAAAATTGTATTTGTGCAAGAACCGGTGTTCTTTATATAATCACAGTTTTATTGATTATAGTGAATTGTGTATTGTGACAGTGAAAGTATTGTGACAGTTCATCACAACTAAAACTAAAACTGTGATTATATATATTTAATGCAAGTACATTCAGTCATACATTTAGCTTCTATATTTCCATCTGCAATCCTCGATACACCGCACACGCGGATCTTCTTTTTTGCGGACATAAATGAGATGATGTATTCTTACTGTAGGGTTTTCAACGAGGTCCATGTCTATCATAATTTTGTTCTTTATCTATTCTTCTTCTGGAAAGAAGAACAAGAGGATAATTTGCATTACCTCACCGTTAAGAGATTTCACGGTCTTTGGAAAAAACTTTGGCAAACTGAGAATACGGCTGAATTGTTTTGGTGCTGATAAATTATTAGGTTTTATAGTCTAAGAGGCTGAATGTGAACAGCAGCTTCTATAGTGTCCTTGAAAGGGCTTAGTTTTTAGGCGATTTTGCAGGATTTTTGGTTTTATTATGATCAATTTATTGGTGGTGCTTTGTGTCCTGAAGTTACTTAGTTCTTCAGGGGATTCAGTTGAGTCCAATGTAATTTTTCACCTACAAATGGATGATGCTTGGAGTGTTATGTTGGCAGAACATAGAACTCCATCTCTTACTTCAGTGTCAATGAACTCGCCTTATGATTCATTCAAAATCTCTTTTCTAGCAGGCTCTATGCAGCAACTTCCTATCATTTAGTACCTCGATTAATGAGTGAGAATGATTGTAGAACTGCGCACCTGGAAGGTGATCCGGTAGAGTTCGGGGGAACACCGCCGTGGTTCTCATGTTCCATTATACAAGTCCGCATTTTCTAAAGACATTCTTAACTATTGCTGGACAGATTCCTCTTATGACCTAATCCAATAAAAGAAATCCTTCAAGTCCTTTTTCAGCATCACATTTGGTAGGTTTAGGGATTGCAACTTCGTCTTCCAGTGGTCTGTTCCTTGTGCACCAACTTCCCTGTTTACTTCTGGGACCGAAAGAGACGTACAGTGGTTGTATAGAGTGGATACTATTTGGGAGCAATGCTTAGATGTCTTTGAGGTGTGCTTATCTGATAAGGAAATCTGCAGATTTAAGATTGCTTCTTATAAAGAGATCGTGAAAATACATTGGAGGTGGTGTCAGCAACTGGGTATGCTCACTGTCAGTATCTGGTGTGTGAACATTCCAATTACTGACACTCCCCAAAACCAGTTACTAACACCCCCTGTCAGGAATTGGATCCCTTCCTTTTTTTAAAAAACGGAAAGCACCATTGTTTTCAACTTTCAAAAACTACCTAATTAGGCATTATAACTTAATTTCTTCATAATACCCAATTACTGACGCAAGTGTCAGTAATTGGGTAAAGGCACGTTTTTTGATACCCATATCCTGACATCCCCAAAATATGTATTATTAATGGAAATTCACATTAGAAAAAAGTATTTTTATTATCTAACATCATTATTAGAGTGCTAAAAACAGAATTCAAGAGGAAAACCGAAGAAGAAATGGTTATATAAGCCAAAATAGCTACTCACCTCCTTAGCAAAAACCTTAACGATCTGGCAGCTGAAGGTATAGTGAGCATAATGCTTCATTCCCGCCTCCCTTATTAGTCAATTCTGACTTGATTTTGGTGGAAATCATTGGCAGATTAATATAGTTTTGATGGACCAAAATTTCAATTTGCTAGGTTGCCTTAAATGCTTATTTTTCAAGGAAGAAGGAGCAAGTGTCAGTAACTGGGGCAGTGTCAGCAATTGGTGCCTTTACCCTACCTACCCCCTATTTTTGGCCTCATCCAATTTCCATCACCGATTTTTAGCTGCTACCCTCAGAGCCGTGATTCTGCTCGATTTAAGCTTTTTTTAAAGTTAAATTTAATTTACTTCTTAATATATTAATTACATAATAAAAGGAAAAGTAAATGGGTTAAAACATAAATATTGCATTTTTCAAAAACCAATCAGGGATTGATGACACCTTGTTGAACTCAAAGTGTATGTTTCTATAATGGTTCCTTCCTTTAGCAACATCTGGCCGATATTAAAGAAGGAGACAGCAAGTTGTTTTGATAAAGTGTGCATGTAAGCCGAATGTTGCTTTCTTCTTTGAAGAAACGTTTCGAAAAAAAACAAAATTTCTTCTAGACAAAGAGATTAAGAGACAACCGATTCGGTGGGGCTTCCCATTTCGAACGACATTCTCTCACCCTAGATTAGTTATTATTTCATCTCAAACGAGAACAGTGTGAAGTAGATCAAGGTATGATTCAATATTTTGCAGATGTACAATAAGCAATCCAAACTTGTAATCCGGCATCAGAAAGTGGCCTTCGAGTTGTAAAAAGAGTCGGCAAAAAAAAAACAAAAAAAAAAGAGGGAAATCAGAGGCTACCAACAGGTCCTTTTTAAGTCGGCCCTTCATCTCTTTGATTCACTGCTCCCGGCCCTTTTGTGCTTCTCCCGGCTTTCGGATTTTCATCTTAGCCGCTCTTCCACATTATTTTGACGGATTTAAGCCCCTTTTTATCTCACGATTTTCAAATTTTCATTGCCCAATTTCTTTTTTATTTTTCTGAGATAGGTATTGTTTATCAGACAGTTCTTTTTTTTTTTCATAAACAAAAAAATTCCTACAAAGAATAACAATAAATGTTCTCTAAAAAGTAAAATTAAAGAAAAAATATTTTCACGAAATAATGATGTCTATTAAATTATATAAAAATGCCTCTCGACAGCGCATTATGATTGTTTGAGTTATATTGTTATAATCTACAAACATTAAAATATTTATAGAGAAATCGTAGATTATAATTTATAACATTAACCCCAAATTACATTGAATAAATTCACATTTTGAGGGCCACCTTAATCCTAAGGCCACCTGGGGAAGCGAACCCGCGACCTTTAGTATGTATTGTAGACAGCTGTCTATGCAATCCACTTTACCACAGATGTCCCCTACTAAATTTTTTAACTAACCTTCAATATTCATTGTTATACCAATGACAAACCATATCTAGTACATTCAATACCAGAACAAACTTTATCTAGTATACCTACTCTCTTTCACTAGGTTAAATGACTTACGTGTTTAAAGGTATTGAAGTTCGTCATATTTATTATTATTAATTTAAGTTAGGGCACAGTGCTCTGCAAACACCTAGTAACATTAGTCTAGTGTATGTTCCGGAGAACATTAACTAATTTACTGTGTAGTATTGGTTCTAGCAGTTTTGCCGTGGAGATTTCGACTAGGAAGATAATAGCGGTAGATCTTGGCATGAACCAATCCAATATCGTACACCACTTGCTGAAAATGAAAGAAAAATAGGGGCAAGTAGGTGACACACTAATTAAACAGTCATAAAAAAAAAAAAAAAAAAAATAATGTCCTCATGCTTTTGACATGCAATGAAAAAGTTCCATTTCTCCTTCGCGTTCTAACGTGTGCTAAAAATGGATCTTATTGGGCAACAGAAGGTATTGTCAGTCAATGGTCAGACAAGAATACAGAGATACTTCCCAATACCTAACACCACCCGATAAAGTTATCTTCGCGGTTTGGTTGTCTACTAGATGTTTCTATCCTAGCGGATAAGTTCTGTCTACTAATAAATGACATGAATCGGAATTTGCACCGACTTTGCTAGGCCCTAAGTTATTGAAAGGGGCCAATCTTTCTCCAAGATACTGCTATGCCAAAAGATGCTCTATGGATGCTAGGACGACTGGACGAGTCGGGCTAAGAAATTCTCAAACATCGATCTTATATACCCGAGCACTCTTCTACTACATTATATTTTTTCAGCCACAGACAACTTTTTCTTGAAACAAAAACCATCGGAAATGGTTTGCGTCCAGGACTTTTTTTTGTGTTTCCTGGTGGGATAAAAAAGGTTGTTGAATGTTGACTACGTTGATTCTGATGAAAATAATTTGATTAAATATATATGTAGCTAAAGTGGAAACATGACCTTTTTTCCATGAACATAAAAAACCTGCATTAATTTCACATCAACCCAATAGCATGGCGTTTAATAGAGCACGACCAATTCACATTATATATTGACTTAAATCAACTCAATGCTAAATTCTGTTGGAAAATGTGGTACCTTTATAAGTGTATGTAAATTTGAAATACTACTAAATAAAAAAACTGCTAGTTCACTTCCTCAAGAGAGTCATTTTGAAGATAATAATTAAAAATTGAGTTATATTTTAGTTAATTAAAATAAAAACATTCACTTTCCTATCTTTTTATTTCATAGATATTGATAGTATCTAACCAAAGGAATTCTAACATCTACCTAGGTACCCCTCAGTAGCGGATCGAATGGTAGGGGGATTTCATTAATGTCCTCAATAAAAAAGGATTGTATTTAAACATTTAATAGTAATTTACATCGTCATTATGTACTAATTCATATTTCAATTCTGTCTTTTATTACTCAGGAAATGTAAAAACTGAAATATGCATTGATTTTCTAGATCCCCTACTGAAACCCTCCTTTGAGCAGTTTTTTATTTCCCTTGAATCTCCAATCATCTGTCTTTGAAAAAAGAAAAAGATCCGGGCCTTAATTATAATTTTTATATTTCTATGAGATAACTTAATAATAATAAATTGTTGCCACTATATCATATTTAGTTATTAAAGTAATTTTTGAAATTCTTTTTTTTTTGTGGCTGAGGGGGAGATGCGGTATTCATATGGGAATTTCAGAACCCAATGTTGCAAGACGCCCTAATTTATTAATTTTTTTTCTCACCTATTTATCAAAAATCTTGATCAATAATTTTTCACTGCATATTTTCCTCTATTTTAGTTTGATATTATTTCATTAAATATTTGAATAAGAACGAATTTTTGTTCTTTAAGAATAACTGACATAATAGAACTTATTCCGATGAAATTTAAAATTTATTTCTCATTTCATTTCTAAATTATGTAAAAGTTATAAAGAAATTCTGCAAGTTTTGCCACCTTTATATAACCTTACATCTAAGTCTGAAATAAATTAAACATTCAGGAGAGTTTTTTCCCGCTCGTCCCTCTTCAAAGTAGCTTCGTTTCATATAAAACAAAACCAAAAATACAAGAATAAAGTACTACAATGTAGGTCATTAATTTGTACCATTATAATAAATTATTTTTTTCTTAATTAATTTTTTTTTCAATGAATAAATAAGATTGTTGGATGTTTGATAAAGTACGTTGATTCTGATGGAAATATTTTGATTAAATATATATGTAGTTAAATGAATGAATATTAAAAACCTGCTTTAATCTCGCTTCAACCCAATAATATGGCATTTATTAAGGCACGACCAATCCACTTCATATATTCACTTGAATCAATTCAATGTTAAATGGCGATAAAACAATAACTTTATTCCGGGACATTTGTCACCTAAGAATAAAAAAAAAAGATATGGCAAGTAAATTTGTCCGGCTAAATGCATCGCACAATAAAATGAAAATATAAACTTTTTAGTGAGATAAGAGCATCGAAGTAATATATAGATTCGCACACACTTTCGATTCCTACACATATAAGGAAAATCATTTATTTAGGAGGTAGATAAAATGGTATAATAAAATGGTAGAATAAATGGTATTAAAATGAGACCACGAAGGAAGCTCTACGGATGGCATTCCAAAGATGTGTTCCACGAAAGTAAAGGAGGCAGATCGCTCAAAGGAGGCAGTTCTACGGGAAGGGATTTACCGATCTGTGAGTTGAAATTTTGTGTTTAATTGGAGAATGTAGGAACATGCTGTAAGGAGTTCGAGAATGAAGAAGAGTTTTTGGCTCTTAAAGATTGGAATATGAAGGAATCAAGGAGGTATTGTCTTAGGAATCAGGAAAAAGTAATTGGAGAGTGTGTCCGCAGACCGAGAATAAATCTTATCAGACGTATCGTTGATCTTTTTAATATCATCTCAGGTTCATCAGGCACTCCTCACATCCTTATGACAAATTTTTTTTGTGCTTTTAGATTTTTTCTGGCTGTGTTTTTTTTTTTTTTTGCTTGTATTTCGCAACAATATGCTGGACAGTTGGACGGATTTTTTTTTGTTATTGTTTTTTTATTCCGACTATTTTATTTAGAGATTTACCATCATCCAAATGTTTAATGACCAACCCAGGTTCTTTGAAAGTTGTGTTAGGTCCCATTATTTTAAAAGTTCAAATATTCGGCAGATATTGTTTAACTGGCTTTGAAAATAATCGAAGATTTTCGACACAAGATGTTAACTTAAAGAAAATAGTCAAATGTAAACAGATTTTGTTAAAAAACCGAGGTATATCATTTTCGCTGTGGAATTAATAAATCTTCAACAACACATGTTCATTGTCATTATTAAATCTTGGTTTATTTTTATCTGTTTATAGGCAAATAACATACTACGGTCTTAATACATAACAATGATTATAGTTTTCCATATATGGGACATTCTTTTACAAACCGAACAGATTTGGACAAAAATTGACCGACACATTTTAGATTTAACTGAAACTTTTTTTACGGGTTCTATATCGAAAAAAAAGAGATACGTGTAAGAGGATTTTTTTATTTTTTATTTTCGATATTTTGAAAAATAAACAAGATCGAAAATCCGTGAATTTGATGATTTTTCGGTAATAGCCTATTTTTATTAACAATTTCAATGTTTAAATCGGTTTTTAACAGTGGCGCCACCCATGAATCAACTTTTTACTATTTTTATCGTATTCTGAGTCAAATTTTCTATCGAAAACACTTTTAAAAACGATGGAGAAGTTATTTTTACTGTAAGAAAAAAATTAATTAATTTAGCATATGAATACAAATTAGAAGAAAAACAATTGTCCGAACGTCTCGAAAAAGCTTTAACAATAAAAGGAACTTTAAAATATCATTGTATTAATCCGATTTCTTTGCAGCAATTGGAAGCAAAGCGGTTTTCATCTTGCGAAAAAAAGAAAGGAAAATGTAAATATTGTCTTATATTTAAATATTGTATTTATTATTATATTCCAAATATTGTTCTTATTAACTAATGCATTATCTAAGTCTTAATAAAAAAAATTCATTTTCAACAATGTTTTTTATTTATGTATTTTTTCCCATCTTCTTGGCTAATAAAATATGGTTTTTAATTAAAAAAATGAAACAATCATTAGTATTTAAGAAATAAACGGTGTAAAACAAGAATATGAGCCGTAAAATGTGACCCACGTGTCGATGTGACGTACCGCGCTATATTAATTAATTCTTTTCTTACAGTAAAAATAACTTCTCCATCGTTTTTAAAAGCGTGTTCGATAGAAAATTTGACGCAGAATACGATAAAAATAGTAAAAAGTTGATTCATGGATGGCGCCACTGTTAAAAAGCGATTTAAACATTGAAATTGTTAGTAACAATTTAAATTTTTCGACAACTTGTTTTGAAAGTATTTTTTTCTTAAAGCTTGTCTTTTTACCTTCAAAATAAAAAATAAATAGATTTTTTAGCTTAAACAGAACCGGAGTTATGAATTTTTGAAAAATAGGCTATTACCGAAAAATCATCAAATTCACGAATTTTCGATCTTGTTTATTTTTCAAAATATCGAAAATAAAAAAAAATCCTCTTACACGTATCTCTTTTTTTTCGATATAGAACCCGTAAAAAAAGTTTCAGTTAAATCTAAAATGTTTCGGTCAGAAAGGTGTTCGGTTTGTAGAAGAACGTCCAATATGTAATACAAGTTGAACAATTTATTTAATTCTATCAACATTTAGATGTATCAATTTGACTATGAGGTACTGTACATCTGTTTTATGTGGAGTATCAGCTTCATCTGGTCTACCCCACATAAATTGATTATTATTTGGAATTTATGAGTGGACTGTATAGGATAATGAATGAAATTAAGCTGACTGAAAAATAGGGTGTATTGTTAAAAATAAAATTACAACTGCTGTGTGAAGTGAAATAAAAGACATCTTGGTAAAATAAAAAATAAAAAAACAAATAAAACCATTTTGGAATCACTAAAATAAAATAAAACTTAATTGTCTTGACGCTGATTCAAAGTTAAAAGTTTATATGGGGGGGAAAGCTCTAAGTGTCATATTGCCATAGGAGAAGACTCACTGTGAAGGTTTTCGGTCCTGCAACATCTCTCTCTCTTCCTCTCGACCCCATGTGCCGGCTTAGTGTTCTACTCCTGCATTTTGGAGTGCTGCATCAGGTGAAAGTTGTCTGGGCCCAGTTTCCTAGCTTTTTTTACACAGGAATCTCTTCTTGCCAATTCTGGCATAAATTGGCAAAAAATGTGTGCTGCATTCTAGTGGCATTTTTTAAAAGCTCATAATTACCATGCCTGCCACTAGATGGCATAAGCTTGTTCTCAGAACAAACCGCCCACCTAAATTAGACGGGGCTAATTTAAATGCTGTTGCTGCATGAGGAGCTTCGATGTGTTCGTGTTACTCGAGAAATGGCAGACGAAAGTAACAGGCTTATAGCTTAGAGCTGTCTTCAAGGTAAGGAAATGTATCTTATAAAATGAACAGAACTAAAGAGAGAAAGAAAAAAAAAAAAAAAAGAACATGAGCTTGCCGAGAACAAAGAATGTTATAATAAAACAGCCTTCTATCTTATAAGTACCTTAGGCTTCATTCTCTGCAATGAAGATGAAAGAAAGAAAATAGAGAAACGGTAAACAAAATAAAACCCAAACAAATAATAAGCTTGAACTTACAAATGAATAAAAGGTTACCAAAAGAAAAGGTTACTTAAGGTTGCATTTTCTCTGATTGTTCTGCATTGTCAGAGTAAAACAAAGGAACTAGAGAGGACACAGCTCTCGTAAGCGTGTTTCCAGAAGGGGTGCGCACAACAACGGTGCGGACAGTTCCATCCCTGCCTGGAAAGGTCTCAATTACTCTGGCCACGGGCCATTGCCCCACTAACGAACGACGCTCTATTAATATTACTAATTCCCCTTCCTTCATGTTGGGGACTTTCCCTGTCCACTTTGATCTCTGCTGGAGGGTGTGTAAATAGTCCCTACGCCACCGATTCCACACAGAGGCAACCTGCGTTTGAACTAAGCGCCATCGGGATAGGTTGGAATGACATACTTCGGAAGGCTCGGGAAGGGAGTTCAAAGGAGCTCCGATAAGGAAATGGCCGGGTGTTAGGAACTGAAAATTTTCTGTGTCCTCAGAAAGACTGCATAAAGGCCTGGAATTCAAGATGCCTTCGATCCTTGCCAGCGTAGTATAAAGTTCCTCAAATGTTTGAGGATGTCCTCCGAGGCTGCTGGCCAAAAGCCGCTTGACTTGCTTTACTCCGGCTTCCCATACGCCTCCGAAGTGCGGAGCTCGTGGTGGGATGAATTTCCATTCGATGCCCTTAAGAGTGAGGTGTTCGATTACTCTCTCTTCGATGCTCTGGTGGAACTTGTATACATCCTTTAAGAAACGCGAGGCTCCCACGAAGTTTGTACCATGATCAGAGTAGATACAATTCGGAACACCTCTTCTGGCAATGAACCTTTCGAATGCAGCCAGGAATGCGGAAGTGCTTAAGGATGAGACCAGTTCGAGGTGAAGAGCCTTGCTGGCCATGCATACGAATAAGCAAAGGTAACCTTTGCCCGTGGCTGCCTTCGCCAGTTGTGCTGAACGCACGGAACTGCATGAATCTATCCGGAGGGAGTGTTCCCATGAAAGGGTTCGTAGGTTTTGCGTTTCTCAGCCTGCAGGGAACGCACCGTGATATTATGCTCCTAATTAACTTAGCAGCTCTCGGTACCCAGAACTTAGTCCGTAGGAGGGAGAGTGTAAGGGTGCCACCTGCGTGGAAGTGCCTGCGGTGGATGTCTTCTATGATTAGGCGCGCAATCGCAGAATTAGCTGGGAGTAGCGCTGGATGCTTGGACGAGAAGCCGAGAGGGGCGTTGTGCAAGCGGCCGCCCACCCGGATGATGCCCACTTCGTCCTTAAACGGGGCAAGATTGGCGTAAACTTTGGGTGTGGAGCCGCCAAGGAACAGTTCCTTTGGCAAATAGGATCGCTGAACGAGCAAGGTTATGCGTGTCTCGGCATGGGTGAATTCTTCAGCGGTTATCGGTCCTGAACGCGTGAAGGAGGTAGTCTTACTTTCTATGAACCTCAATATCCGAGCAACATTCCGCACCAGACTGCTGTATGAAGAAAACCGCGAGAACCACCCGCAATTAGCGTTCTCTTTCTGATGTCGAGGTGTCTCGAAGCTGCTCATTGCAACGTATGGGTCGCTGTCCCAGGCATCCGGAGCCCAATATTCAGTAGAAGATGTCAACAGGTCGGGTCCATTCCACCACAGTTTGTCCTCATGAAGCGCCTCGGGAGTGCATCCCCGTGATGCCAGGTCTGCAGGGTTCTTTTCAGACTCTACATAACCCCATCGATTATTTGGTAGAATGCTGACAATTTGGGCAACTCTGTTGGCCTCAAAGGTGCGAAGGAGATGACAGGATGTGCGCAGCCAACTGAGTACTACTTGTGAGTCCGTAAAGCATACAACATTGGTGACTAACGATGGTGGGAGCGACGACACGAGCCGGGACAGTAGGAGTGCTCCGCAAAGTTCCAGGCGGGAAATGGAAAGGTATTTAAGTGGGGCCACCTTGGTTTTGGCCTTAACGAGCGTGACCTTAATATCTCCAGCTGGGCTTGCTGCGCGAAGATATACAGCAGCCGAATACCCCTGGGTGGAGGCATCACTATACCCCACGATAATATGTGTGGCCTGTAGGAATGTTATATACCGAGGAATGGAAACATGCGTCAATGAGTTCCAGTTTTGAGTGACCTCACGCCATTTCAACGCTATGTGCGACGGAAGAGGGTCGTCCCAATTCAGGCCTGCCTTCCATACCTCTTGGATGAGGGACTTGGCCATTAATGTAACAGGCGATAATAAACCCAACGGGTCAAAAATTTTGGCAACCGCTGACAGCATTGAGCGCTTCGTAACATGCTCGGATGGTGGTTGCGTGACTGAGTATGACAGCAAATCCTTGGGTGACCTCCAAATGAGCCCGAGTATCTTAACGAAGTCATCGTACTTGGGGTTTATAGCAACGCAGTCCACCTGGTCATTGGGCGAAGAAATCAGCTCGGGAACTGTAGATGCCCATTTGCTCAAGGAATATCCGCCTTTCTTGAAGAGAGCACACAACTCATTATGTAGCTGAAGGGCTTCTTCTACGGAGTCAGCTCCGCTGACGAGATCGTCGACGTACATGTCAGTTGCCACTCGGCTGGCCGCCAGAGGAAAGGATGATCCCTCGTCAGCAAGGAGTTGCTTGATAACTCTTAAAGCTAGGAAGGCGCTTGATGTTACCCCGTAGGTCACGGTACTCAGTTCATATTCGGTCACGGCGCCCAGTGGATCTTTTCTCCAGAGAATGTGTTGGTAACCGCGATCATCCGGGTGCACCAAGATCTGGCGGTACATTTTTACCACGTCCGTGCAAAGCTTGTTCTCAGAACAACATCCTTGATTAAAATTATTCTTTACCTTGATAAAAACCAGTAAAGAATGAAATAATCATATGAAATTTGATGTATAAGTAATATTTGTGTAAAAAAAGACTGTCGGGAATGTTGACGTCATAAAAATCACTCCAGACATTTTTGAATAAAGCAAGCCGAACTTTCCTTGTCATATTTCCTTATTTTCTCATTAAATTAAAAGCTATTAAAAATTCGTATGATTATTTATTAGGATATTTTTATTCATTTATTCTTCCTTTAATTCATATTTTCTTTGTAATTATTGGAGTTGATGAAATGATGACCCTCGTTCTTAATCATGAATAAATTCAAATCCAATTAATGGAATGCATTTAATAAAATAACCTTACAAATATTGATAATGCTGTTGTAATGTTCTTTATTTAATAAAACATTATTACACGGCTACTTTCTCGGCAACTTTTGCTTTCACTTAATTGAAAACCTGAAGGGAGCTTGGAAACTTTTAAGTCCCGGGGTTAGAAAGCTATTTCTCAAGAGAATGTGAAGAATTTATAGATGTTCGAATTAAAAAAAAATTCCTTTTCCTACCCTTGGAAGTTTAATAATAAGTGAAGAAAGAAATCTTAATCCTATTTAGCAATAACTATAATTGCGGAATTGGTGTATTAAAATATAATTTTTTTTTTTTTTTTGATCGCCCACCGCCGCCACTATATAAAACTAAGAATTTTTTTAATATTTATTAACAGTTAAAACCTAATATATTAATATCACATATATTATTATTTTAGTTTATGATTGAGTCGTGTTTACTTTCAAAAATGGCTATAATTTATGTACATGTACCATTAGATTTTAATAAGCTATTATGATATTATGTGAGTTCTTCTTTTTTAAAGTTCGGATGGCCGAAAGGTATTTACTAATTAATAAATGGAAATATGAGGTTGTCTTGGTGTATGGTTCAATTAACTCAACTGAACCCAATGAAAGAGGACAAATTAAAATTGTAAATTATCAAGTCGAAATATTTGGTTTTCTTAGTCCATTTAACTTTCCAGTTTTTAATAATTAAATCAAAAATAAATAAATAATCTAAATTAGAATAACATTAAGAAATCAGTATATACAAGAGCGAATAAAGAAAAATAATTCAATACGGTTAGATAATATTTAATTTTAATATTAAAAATAATATTTGTCTTACTACAGATTATTAATAGTTTCGACTTATTAGTTATATTAGTTACACTAATAATAATTAGTATTAACAGTTATCTATTATATTAGCGAACTAACCTAAAAATAATTTCAATCCATTCCGTAGGACCAATTTTTGGAATTAAAATTTCATAAAAAGCTCGTCCGGCGCAAAATTAAATGGATTTAAACGGAGATCTTTTTTTTTTTTAAAATGTATATGAAATGATAAGTAGAAAATTTTTGTGTAAGTCACAAATAATTTAAAATTAATCCTCTAGCATTATTTGATCTATTATAAAAAATAAAATAATAGGTACATAAATTAATTATATCCTTATTTTATTTGAGAGAAAGAACCGAATGAAAGAGGTCCACTGTTAAATATATGGGCCTGAAATGTTCTTTTTTGGGCTTTTTTGATTTCTCGGTAGCCTCTATAGCAGGTTCCATCAATAGATCAATGGGTAGCAGTTGCCATCAGCATTTCCTTCATCCTGTTTGCAGATGGCCTTTGATCCTTCCCAGAATCATTGCAGATTCCGTTTGAAGAAGGTCCCTGCATAAAGTATCTCATGCAATTCCCAGCTACTTCTCCTTCCAGCTTTGCATTAACCATACAGTCAACCACATTTACAGAAATACTGATTCCTATATTAGTTTTGGATTACTTCAAATTCTATTTTACATCTGCATAGAAACCTTAAATTTAAATTACTTTTAAATGAGTAAAATAATTTGAAATTCGAAATGGGCACGCCACACAATTACTCTTCGTAATGAAAAAAGAAAAATTGGCCATTAGAAGCTATTAAATTTATAGCATTAAAGCTATTATTATTCACTAATATTATTAAGACTATATACGTTCGTTAGCTGAGTAATAATAAATTATCTAGATTTTTTTTATTATAAATAGTCGTTTTTTGATGTTATTACATTTATGATATTAACAATAAAATTTACGACAATCAAGCAATAACCATTGCAATTTTTCACGCAGTATAAATAAATAAAAAAGGTTTCTTGAAATCTTTATAAATACTCGTATGAGGGTAGTGTAATGCGAAGCATTAAATCTTTCCTAGTAAAAAAAGATATACAAAAAAGAATTATCTGTGGAAATGCTTCCTATACGAATATAGTACATGATTGTGTGTGTTGCCCGTGTATGATAAATATTATGGATCATTGTAAAAAAAAAAAAAATAAAAAAAAAAAATAGTACCGTACATTTTCGCAAAAAAGAGAAGAATTAGTGGTTCAGTCGAATTAAGCAAAAATGGGTGAAGTGGCTTAGAAGAATCAGGGAGGCGGTTTCTTCGTAGGTACTGAATAAGTATATAAGTCATGCGCTAATTTGAAATGTAATTATTATAATTTCCGTTAAATCTTTTGTTATCAACTAGTGAAAAATTACTCCACTCTAAAATTTAATGAATGATAAGATCTCTTCAGTTGATATAATGACCGTAATCGGTAGCCACTATTTTTTGATGAAATTTCAGCATTCAATACTGAAAACCTGATTTTATATCAGAACCGTTCATTAAAAGTCATGCCCTGAAAAATATGGAAACTGAACTTAACCATTTATTCACTGGGTCAAAAGATATATCTGATGGGTGTTATTGTATTCTCATTGAATCCGAGACCCCGAGAGACTTTGTTGATAAATATTCAAGATCCCTTTGACGTAACTTGTTGAGCCTTCCGTGATTAATGACAGATAATAAAGGCCGACTATTGTTAAGTTTCTAGTTTAATTAAACAAGTTGCTAGTGCGATAGCAGCCCGTTCCTCCTCAGCGCCCCTGTAGGCGGAGGCTATTAAATTTTTCCCTTCCCCTTGCCGGGGCTAGGGGTCTTAATGTTGAGTGCGGTTGTTCCTTGGGGCAATGGACCTCTCCCGGAGTTTTGCATATAAACTACTATCTTAAAGCAAGCACTTCTAAGCAGTTTTCAGTTTTTGCCCGGGAATAAGATTTGTGGAATTATTTATAAAAACGGGAAGCTTTAAGGGTTTCAGGTGTTTCTTCAGTCTAAATCATATGGAGACAACAACCGGTTCTTCAATTCAAATATTTTTTCGATTCACACAAGTGATGGGGGGGAGGATCTCAAATAAAAAAAAATGTATGAACTTCCCTTGTCAACAATGTCGTATTTCTCAAAATTTAATGAACCTCAAAACACTCTTATCTGACTTAAAATTAACTGTAACATAACCTTACACCTGCTGTTTTAAAAGAGTAACAAACTTATTTTGTTATGACGTAATGCTTTGTAAGAGTGACATAACCTTACATCGACTGTTTTAAAAGAGTAAAAAAGTCGCCTCGTTTTAACCTACTGTTTTGTAAGAATAACATAACCTTACATCTACTGTTTAAAAAGAGTAACATAACATTACACCAGCTGTTTTAAAAGATTAACAAACTTACCTCGTTGTAACCCACTATTTTGAAAGAGTATCATAACCTTACACATACAGGATAACAGTCAGGGAGGTTGCTTCCAAATTGACCCATAACCGCCATTCTGTCACTACTGAACAACCGGCCCGTGTAAGATTTGATCCGACCGGCGATAAATTTTGAAGAACCCAATTAAGGAAAAAAAATACTATACTACTTACTCATAATCACTCCAAATGAGGAAGATTAATAAGGACATCAGAACTTCGGCATGTAATGGAACAGCTTCATTTGAACAACGATAATTCACGTATGTTCAAAAAACGTATGCGCGAAAAATGCACTACTTTTGTTAGCGGCCCGCGAACGGATTTGCACATCAAAGTTTGACCCACAACTATGTTGCCCATAGTGATTTGGAGGAGAAGAGGTCAAGTTTGGCAGGATATATAGCCAATGAATGCCTCAGTATTAAGCTCCTTTCAAGGGTCCTTCCCACTCACTCCACTCGTAGTAGGCTAATAAGACAATATACGCCATGTAAATAAGTTATCACTGTACAGAACTGAAATTGTAATGGAACCGCTAATGATCCACCTGGGTAAATGCAGAATAAATAAAAAAAAAATAGAGATAGAATAGACCAAACGAAAAGCGTATCAAACCGGAAAGAAGAATCTAGGTCATATAACATAAAAGGCCTGTTGTTAAGCCATAAAAAACAAAAATAATAAACAAATATTTTTATAAGAAGAGAAAAGGTTGGCCTTGGTCGTGATTCGAACCCGGATTTCCTTATCACTCAGCAAGGCGCTCTAGCCACTTCAGCCACCTGGCACATATCCCGGTCAAGTCAATTACATTTAATGACGTATTTTTTCGTATTTTCTTATTATCTTTCTTTGTTCTTTCGTTTTCACTTTCATTCATTTATAATATTATCCTTTAATAGTTTTCTCCCTTCCTATGCAACATCTAAATTCTTAATAGCAATACTACCTTCTTTATTGTTTTCTGTAACCCATAATTTTCACAGTACTATTGTATTATTTTATTTCTTATTCTAATATTTCTCTCCCTACTCTTGCAAATGTTCTAAGGGGGCTAAGATGACCCAAGTGGTTGAATAGCCCATTTTATTTTAAATTAATAAATGACGTCTCTTGACCACTGTCAACTTTTGTTTAAAATATTTACTATTTAATTAAGTAAATATTTAAAATATTTAATATTTATTAAATATTTAAATATTTATATCATTTATTTTCAGGCTAAAGTGACAAGAAAAAAAAAAAAAGGGATTGACTAGACTGGGATTGTTTCTAAGGGGTTCATATTTTGGGGGTTTTATACTCAGTCCCGTGTGTACTGCCAGCACTAACAAATGGAGGAACCGAACACAGTATGTAGGGGACGCCCACTAATTTTCTGAGTGATGTCAGTTGCTGATCGGTTACGCTGTGTTTGCTCAGTCAACTTGTCAATATATTGGAGAGCAGTTGGGAGCCACCCGAGCGGTTCGGCCATTGGAGCATTCTTCGTATTGTTTCGGTCAAGATAATTCCGGCCCTGTTTGGTAGGGACATGAAGAGAGCCGGCCAACAGCGGGATTTGGAGTGCTCCGCAAACAGGGCGCACTACGTCAACAGTTTGGAGCACGTGTGATCGGGGTATTTCGCCCCCCCCTCTTCTTCGCCCCTCTCCCAGCCTACCTCCCTCCCTCCTCACCCCGCCTCACACCCCCTCCCCATGCTGCTGACGATGCCCTTGGTTACTGCTCACGTTTCCAACTAATTTCCCGGCGATCGCAGATGTCATTCCGGAAATGAAAGTCCTTGGAGAGCGATGATTCATCCGCCAGCCCTGTTCGCTTCCCATTACTAGCGAAAATATAGAACCTTTATGTATCGATTTTCAAGTTCACTTCATCAATAATGCGATTTCCATATCACGTTATTTCTTCAAAATTTTACATACGTAAACCACGAGAATTATTTTCTTTGGCGGGTATTTAAGCTGTCGTCAATCGATGTTTAGACTGGATATAAATAGGGCATTGCGTTAATTTCCGTGTGTAAAAGTTTAAAAGTATTGATATTAATTAAAAAAATTGTGTAAGACATATTTATCAATGGAACATATTAAAAGCTTCATAATAACTTCAATATCAATTTCAATAAAAATAACCTTAAATGTAACTCATAATTATTTTTATATTGAAATTAAACATAGAAATTCCATTAGCCAAATTAATTTACTTAGCTATAGAAAAAGAGAAAAAGGAATTAGTATTAACCGCGCTTTAGTATAGAACAATTAAATTAGTTTCCATTACCTTCACAATTAGGCGCCCTTTGTATAAATAATACATTAACAATTTCACTTTTAAAAATAATGTTCATTGTGCCTTATAATTAAATGAAGTTAGTCTTTAAAAGCACATAAGTGACACAAAAGGGATATTTATCTGGTTTTGTAATGCCTTCCCTCATTGATCTGTACATAATTTGAAAGGATGTTAATTTTTTTAACATATTCAGAGATTGATTCTGCTTTTTTGAGCAAAGAAAAAAGAAATTCTTTATAGAGAGGCAAGGAAAAATTAATAAACCTAACACCGTTTTCTCACTATTAACACTTCCGTTTTAACATTTTTTCCTTTCACCTAGAGCAAGGACACTAACACTCCAACAACCCATTAAAGTCTGCCCACACATAACCACACCGCAGTACGGGCGTGTATCGGATCTGATTCATTTACGAAGGAGAGATAGTAACTGGTCACACATGCCCGACACCGGGTCAACCGACCCGTTACTAACTATCCTTCGTATTTGAATCAGATCCGATAAACGCCCGTAGGTATTAATTAATAATAGGTATTAAGAAAGAAAAAATATATATAATAAAATAAAAAATATATTATTAAAATTGTATGTATTATACGTATTATAACATATTTATTCTCTAACTCTTTTGATTTACAACAGAAACTGAATACATACACCTACTATTAACTACTACTAATATAACTATTAACTACTACTAATACAACTACTATTAACCCATTTGTTCATACGCCTCATAGATTTTTGGCTTTGCTAATAAGAAGCATTAATGAATATTAAAAAAATTTTCAATGCTACATTTTAAGACATTCGAAGATATGTAAGTTACAGAACTCTACATTCACATTACAACTATAGGAACAACACATACGCATTCTTTATTCACGGTTTTATGTTCAATTACACGGAGTTTATAACACACTAATTAACAACATGGCCATTAGAGGGCGGCTAAAAAGAAGCTGGAGGAGAGACCTCCTTTCATGAATTAGCGTCCGTAAGAGGTGTTGTTGGGCACTTACTCATGTCTACAGTAACTATCAAATTGATCCTTTCAAATAGTCACATACGCTGATTGTTGCTGGTGCCTGACAGGTGTGGATAGAAGTTTGAGGATAAATAAATAAACAAAAAATCGATTAAATTTATTTCGCTGAAACATTAATGTGTCATTATAAGAGATTATTTCGTTTTAGTTAGTCTATGTCTTTTATATTAAAACGAGATAACGAGGTTGATTACAATTTCTTGATTAAAACTGGTCCGTTCTCATATACTAATATAAAACTTAATTCGACTGGTATATTTTGAATAGAAGATTGGCTTTGGTCAGGACTCGAACCCGGGTCTCCCGCATTACAAGTTGGAGTGCTATATCCATTATATATATGGGAGGAAGAGAGAGAGAGAGTGATATTTTGAATATATAATATAAATACAATATTTTAAAGCCATCAAAGCTATAAAAAAAAAAAAAAAATAAAGAAAAACCAGCAATTTTGCTAAAGCCATCAAAGCTAAAAGAAAAATTGAAAAAAAAAAACCCAACAATTTTGCTAAAGCACATCAATAGCTGACTGACTGACTGAGCGAACAGCGATAAAGAATGGCAAACATTCCGTATTAACTTTTCTTCCAACGAGTTGAGCCCTGGCTAATTTAAAGCCGGTAGTGTAAGGTAGATTTTTTGTTAAACGTGTAGCTGCCGGCCAATTATCAGTTTTTGCCCGAGAGCTTGCATTAATCCTTGTAACAAGTTTGTTAGCAGGAGGGCCAACTTTTTCCAGTATCCGCTGGTTGCTCTTTACAAAAACCCTTGTTGACTGACCTTTACACGTTCTATTTGAAGAAGAAAAGGTTTTTTTTCCACGGGGGTAGCTCTGATTTGTACTATTGTGTGCCCAACGGTACACCGTTCAGAAAGCCTCATGAATGCCTTCAGTACTATACCATTTCATAAACGAGAATTCCTGCAAAAATAATAACACTATCTGAATTAATAATAATTTTAGTTTATGTGTAAGTTCGTAATGAAATTTGCAATTAATTGATTTTTCGTGAAATTAATTTTTTATAGGTTAATTATATTTTATATTTTACGTAATTGGCACCTGTGCTAGAGATCATCTAATTTCTTAAAGCTATAGGTATATTAATGAATGAATGATATATTAATCAATTGATATATCTTTCATATATTCATATCATTCATATTTAATTAATGATATATTAATCAAAGAATCGGTAATTATTTAACTTTCCAATTTGGTAATGATTTCAATAAGCATATAAGAACAATAGAAAATACAGTCGAGGCTTTTTATTTCATATTATGTTTGCCTTTAGTGCTGAAAAAATTCCTTGAGAAGCGAAGCATATTCTTTAATAATGTTATTTAGTTGAATAAATTGATCACACAAATGGAGAAAGCCTTATCGGTACTTATTGCTTTTAATTGAAATAATTAGGTAACCATCATCCATTTCACACTTATAATAATTGTTTAATGTATAACTATAGCCAAATAGTTAGTTATGTAAAAGTTTTGAGTTGATATTCCGCCGCATATCTAAAAATCTACTAGTTTGGTTTTAAAAGTTCCATTTGCATTAATCCTCACTTATATTCATAAGGTATTTATAAAGTAAATCATATAATAGTATATAAGTATTAATCTTCAAATAGAAGAAAATTAAAAGACCGCTATAATGATGAAGGAAGGTTCACAAATTGTAAGCTATTCGGTCTCGAAAATATTTTCCTTTATTGACCTTTATATAGTCATAGTCACAGTTTTATAGGCTTAGGCTGACGTTTCGCTCATGTTTGAGCATTTTCAAAGCTAAAAAATCAAAAGGGAAATCACAGCTTTGTGGTTAAAATTATTTTTAACAATTAAAAACATAATGAATATTAGTACAATTTTAGGAAAGTAATCTTACCACATTCATCATCTATTGGTAAAAATCACAAATTAAAAAATTGTGTCATTTGGTACAATAAAAATTTATATATATATATAGGAAGAAACATAATGGTCAAAAATCTTGGTAATACATTAAGCTGGTGTAATCATAAATAGTATTAAAACTATAAACAGTGACTGATCTGAGATGGACATATGTAAATACATATATTTCAAAGGAAAATTAAAAACAATTAAAATTATAATCAATTAATAAAACTAACAGAAAAACAACAATATCACAGTCTTAAATTAGTAGAGGTTTAAAAATGACAAAACAATATACATTATCAATTATTACAATTTACATTTTTATTGATTTTAGATATATATATAATATTATTATATTTATTATATTTATAGATATATGCTTGTACATATAATTATATATATATCTATAAATCAATAAAAATGTAAATTGTAATAATTGATAATGTATATTGTTATGTCATTTTTAAACCTCTACTAATTTAAGACTGTGATATTGTTGTTTTTCTGTTAGTTTTATTAATTGATTATAATTTTAATTGTTTTTAATTTTCCTTTGAAATATATGTATTTACATATGTCCATCTCAGATCAGTCACTGTTTATAGTTTTAATACTATTTATGATTACACCAGCTTAATGTATTACCAAGATTTTTGACCATTATGTTTCTTCCTATATATATATAAATTTTTATTGTACCAAATGACACAATTTTTTAATTTGTGATTTTTACCAATAGATGATGAATGTGGTAAGATTACTTTCCTAAAATTGTACTAATATTCATTATGTTTTTAATTGTTAAAAATAATTTTAACCACAAAGCTGTGATTTCCCTTTTGATTTTTTAGCTTTGAAAATGCTCAAACATGAGCGAAACGTCAGCCTAAGCCTATAAAACTGTGACTATGACTATATAAAGGTCAATAAAGGAAAATATTTTCGAGACCGAATAGCTTACAATTTGTGAACCTTCCTTCATAATAGTATATATTTATCATTAAATTTATGTGAGTAAGGTTACCACTTAAAAAAATATCTCAATAACTGACTTTTATACATAAAACTATTAATAAAGAAAATGAAGTACCTAAGAGAAAATAAACCTATACAAATATGTATAAATAGTTACAGAGGCGTAGGTAGGTTGCGCCATCACTGCCTTGTCGTCAGACAGCTGTCATCCACGTGTTTCCAATTTGAGGAAAACCTTATGCTATGCAAGTTACCTAATAACCTTATACTAGTATATATATATATATATATATATATATATATATATATATATATATATATATATATATATATATATATATATATATACAGGGTGTTTCGGAATTGCACGGCACTATTTTAGGTACGTGTTCTCTAAGACAAAATAAACAAAAAAGTTCATATTAACATGTATCTCAAACTCATTTATTAAACAGATATCAAAGGTTAAAGATTTATTATTACTATTTATTTATTATTATTACAACATTTAGAGTAAATGTTCAAAGGCGCCTCCGTTTTGTTGAATGCAACATTCAGCACGACGAATCCATGCTTCTCTGGCTCTTCGTATAGCATCAGGATGGTGGTTTATAGTTACTGCGGCTTCCACGATCCGATTTCTTAGCTCTTCTTGCGTGTCAACTGCCGCAGAATAAACCATAGACTTCATCCAGCCCCCCAAAAAATAATCTAATGGCGTTAAATCCGGAGATCGTGGTGGCCATTTAACAGGTCCGTTTCGACCAACCCATCGGTCTCCATAAGTTGCATTTAAATAATCAGTGACACTATGAGAAAAGTGAGCTGGGGCACCGTCATGCATAAACCACAGCCTTTGCCTAATGCCTAGCGGAATATCTTCTAGAATATCATGCAGATTATTTTGCAAAGAATGCAAGTAAGATATACCTGACAGCCGAGGTGGCAAAAAGAAGGGGCCGATGATTTTGTCGCTTAGAAGACCACACCTGTTACCGTAAAAATTGGTTTAAGCTAAGAAATAAGTTAGCTTGCAATTCTCAGAACAATCAATAATGATTTATTTTAACAATACACATGAATAATGTCACATGACAATATAACTATAAATAATTAAACATAATTTAGACAATATGAGCCAAAACCAGGAATTTACAATAAATAATTCCATAAACATCCTCCCTCCCTTAGTAGCGGCAGCTACAAGCCAGAAGGCGGGAGAGGAAGAAGCTTGGTAACCGGACGCCTGATGATCCCTTCGCTGGTCTTCACATCCACGACTCGCGTCCTCCCGTCGGCTCCAGGATACACCGCCACAATCCTTCCAGGCTTCCATACACCTCGTCGCTCTTTGGGTTCTGTTAGATAGACCAGCTGATTGATCTTGATCTCTTCAGTCTTCCCGAACCAACGTGATGACTTTATTAGGCTCGGTAGGTATTCTTTCAGCCATCTGCGCCAGAAGTTGTCGGCTAATTGCTGTGCTAGCTGCCATCTTTTACGCAGGTCAAAGTTCTCATCATTGGGGGCCCATCGAGGCAAGCCATTGCTAGATCCAAGGAGGAAATGGTTTGGTGTCAAAGCCTCAGGATCTTCTGGATCATCCGATACCGTGGTTATTGGTCTACTGTTTATCAGGTTCTCAGCCTCCACCAACAGTGTGTTTAAAACATCTTCTCTCGGAGCTTGACATTTGAGGGTATGCGTCAAGGACTTCTTAACCGAGCGGATTAATCTCTCCCAGCTTCCTCCCATGTGAGGTGCCGCAGGGGGCAAGAAGTTCCATTCTATTTGATGGCTAATAAGTTCTTGCGCCATAGTGTCCTGGTCCATCCTTTTCAAACAGTCCTTGATTATTTTTTCTGCTCCACGGAAATTGGTTCCATTGTCTGACCAAATCTTCTCGGGATATCCTCTTCTTGCAGACATCCTTCTTATTGCTAGAAGGGTTCCCTCCGTAGTGAGATCTCGGATGAGCTCTAGATGGATAGCTCTAGTAGTCATGCATGAAAACAAAGCTACATAACGTTTCTCCTTAGAACGCTTCACTGTCACCATCAGTGGTCCGAAATAATCCAGTCCAACATTTGTGAAAGGACGAGCATTATGATGAAGTCTCTCGATAGGGAGGGGACCCATAGGCTGTTGAAATGGCTTCGACCGCTCCCTTGCGCATAGAAGGCAACGATGCCATGAACGCCTTACTGCTCGACGAAGACCTAAAATCCAATAAATTTGTCGCAGCTCATTCATCACATACTCCTGCCCTTGATGATTGGCTCTCCTGTGATATTTGTCAATTAGAAGTTCTACGAAACGATTACGTGAATCTAGGATGACGGGGTGCTGTGAGTCGTAAGGAACATCGATAACCTTTCCAATTTGCCCTCTAACGCGTAAGACACCCTGATCGTCTAAGAAGGTACTGAGCCGATAAATCTTACTACTAGAATGCACCGCTTTTCCAGCCTTCAAACACGTTATTTCTTGAGAGAAATGGAGCAGCTGAAGATGTTTCCACCAGAACACTTCTGCCGAACGTTCTTCAACAGGTAACAAAAGAAATTTTGCGGAAAAGCTCTGAGATTTACATCCTAAGAGACATTTCTTCATATTTTCAATAAATCTCAGGGTCCAAGCCGATGCTCTAATTAATCGAGAAAAGTTCGAAAAACGGTTGATGTCTGGTAAAAACCCAAACCCCGGTTGAGAAGAAAGAACTAAATTCATCCGCTCTAGCTCACACAAATTTCCAGCGTCCATTTCGGTGTCAGGGGAAACTGGCCATGTTTCTTCTCCACCTTGCAGAAATTTTGGACCCTTAAACCATTGGTCCAAATTACACGTTTTATCCTTTGTCGCCCAATCAGCTGGATTTAATGTACCTGGCACCCACCTCCATCGCTCAGGATTCGTTAGCCTTGCTATTTCACCTACTCGATGTGCGACAAACATCTTGTAACGAGCGTCACAGTTACGAACCCAATGGAGGACAGTTCTCGAATCGCTCCAAAAGAACTGTTTATTGAAATGAATCCCAGACTCCCTAATCAAAAACGTTGCAAGCCTAGCTCCTATTACAGCCGCTTGAAGCTCAAGACGAGGTACGGAAAGTTGTTTAAGAGGAGCCACCCGAGATTTTGATGCCATTAAAAAAACTGAAGAGATATCTCCCTGAATTATTTTAATATAGCAAGTAGCTGCGAATGCCCGGTCACTTGCGTCGCAGAATGTGTGCAAGTGAATTTCATTCGCGTTCGTTAAAAGTGGGGAATAATGACGGTTTATTTTTAATTTTTCTACTGTTTCAATTTCTTGAAACCAATCCTCCCATCTCACTCCGATTTTTTCGCTAACCTCGTCGTCCCAATCGATTTTAGATCTCCAAATATCCTGAAGTAATAATTTAGCCTTAATGGTCCACCAAGATAGGAAACCCAAGGGGTCAAAAATGGACATCAAAATTTTTAAAAATTCACGTTTCGTGATTCGTCTAACACGAGATATGATTTCGGGAGGAATACGCTTTCGGTCAAATTTAAATACGAAGCAATCGTGTTGGGGAATATAACGGAGCCCAAGAACCTTTTCTATGCTACTCGGGTCTAGATGAACGTCTTCAGCACTCTTTAATACGATTTTCAAAGATTCAAGAACGTTAGTGGAATTGGAAAACCAACTGACCATCTCGAAACCCCCACTAGTATGAATTAAGATTACTTCTTTGACTAACTTTATCGCTTCCTCCTCAGTATCAACGCTGTCCAGGTAGTCGTCCATGTAATGAGCCTTATGGATTGCCTGAACTGCCTGGGGATACGATTCGGAAAATCGGTTAGCGTTTAAGTTCCTAACAAACTGTGCCTGGAAAGGGGAACAAATAGCGCCGAACAACATTACCTGCATGACATATTCATCAGGCTCATGATACGAATCTTCGCGCCACAAAAATCTTTGCGCAATTTGATCCTCTTCCCTTATCCTTATCTTGAGGAACATATCCCTGATATCTCCCCCAAATGCTATTTTTCCCTTACGGAAACGCAATATAATCCCTGGGATTGAGTTATAAAGATCAGGCCCTCTGAGCAGTTGATCGTTTAAACTCACGCCACTAGTTTTCGCCGACGCGTCAAACACAACTCGTATCTTACCGGGTTTGTTCTGATTGAATACAGCTAGATGTGGAAGGTACCATATTCTTCCAGATAGACGACCCTTTTCAAATCCGTTTAATTTTCGCGCGTAACCTTTCGAAATATAGTCTGCCATTTTATTTTTATACTGTTTTGCGAAATTCGCGTCTTTAGACATTTTATTTTCGACGCAATAAAGCCGTCGAAGTGCGCTCGCACGACTATCAACCGCCAGATTTTGCTCATACTTCCACAATAAGCCTACTTCCCATTGTCCACCTACGAATTTGGCCGTTTTATTCAAAATTGCTACAGCTTTTTTATCGTCCATCGATAGAGATTTATTAAAATTATCTTCGATCTTGTAACAGCTATCAATATTGAAATTTTCGGCTACTAGCTGCTGTAAGTTTTCGTCGGGTTTTTGCACCTGGCATAAATGCAGGGGGTGACAAATGACCGATTGCATACGATTGTCAGCCCTTCCGTGAAGGACCCAACCCAATCTTGTCTTGCTAAGCCCAAGACCATTCCAAGACTTACGCCGACTTTTACAGGTTTCTATAATGCTCCAGTGGTCTTGGCCAATTAATAATTTTGGAGCTTCATCACGAAAATTAAGGGGAATATATTTTATTTGAGGCCACGAACTTTCTAATTTTTTCAGGTTAATTTGTTGTCTTGGCAATGATAAATTATTAACAGTTCGAACACCTGTGAGGTTATAAACCTTACTTTTATTATTTATTCCCCCAATTGACAAATCAACCTCCTCCGAATCATTTTCCGATCTTGTTTCCCCTTGTATCCACTGAATACATAAAGGAGACCTTTTACCCTTTAACCCTAAAGACTTTGCCAGCTTGCTGTCTATTAAGGTACAATCAGCACCTTCGTCAAGCAAGGCTGTTACAACTGTACTACCCAAGGGACCCTTTACACGAACTGGGAGTATCTTCAATAACGTGGAGGCCGAATTGCCTGTGCTGTAGGCAACTACACTGTTAGAACCTGTGCGAGTAGCATTACCTTCTGTTTCAAGATGGAATAACGAGTGGTGAGAAGCTTTGCAATCTCCCACTCCGCAGCGATTCTTAGTTCTACATTTGGCTGCTCGGTGAAATTTGCCCATGCATAAAAAACATAACCTTTTCTCACCAACCCATTTACGTCTATCGGATACAGAAAGTAATAAAAATCTTTCACAGTTTATAATCTTATGATTTCCTTTACAATAATTGCACCTTTCATCTACACGCTTATCTTCAACCTCTGTTATTGCATGAATTTTACGAGAATTTATTTTCCATGGTGAAGTAGATGAAGCGTGATTAACAGCGACTGCCTTATTATAAAGAAAATCATTAAGATCCCTAAGATCAGCCCTTTTTCCTAACCTAACAACGGTTTCTCCCCATTGTAATTTTATATTAGCATTTAGCTTATTTACGATTTCGTCTATAAGCTGAGGGTTAGTAAAAAACTGATATTCCTCTAGGCCTTCGATCGCTACAGTCAGATTGTATACTTTAGTAGCTAAATCCAAAAGGCTATGCAAATTATCCTCTGCTAATCTAGGAAACCTTTTAACTTCCTCAATAAGGTTATTTATTATAATGATTGGACGACCATATTGTAGCTCTAAAATTTGTATAATTTTATTAACCGAATTGGGAACACATAATAGGGATCTCACAGATTCTTTTGCCCTACCTGTAAGAGCTTTACTAATTCGCTGTAAATTTTCCGCTTCAGAAAATTTACATATGTTCGTTGAATTACGAAAACTAGTAATAAAATGTAGCCACTCCGAGGGGTCACCGCTAAATGATGGAAGGGCTTTTCCTACAGATTTTCGCGCTAGATAAGTCTCCATAGAAAAATGGGACTGTTGGCAGGGATTTAAACAAACAGGATTATTAATTGGAGGCTTAGGTTGGGCCGAAATCGTAGACCGTGGTCGCGACATTGGGGATGGCTCTCTAGAATTATCAGTAAATTCAGGAGGAACCTCGCGTAATCCTTCTTCCTCATCTATTAGGTAATTGTTTTTGCAATCCCTTACTTTGTTTTTGGTAGATTCCCTATAAGGACTAGGTACCGAGGAAGCTTGGCTAATCTTGCTAACTCCAGCAACGCTTCCGGCAGAACTAGCCTTTTCTACCGCTCTCCGCAGCCGCTCCAAACGGTACTCCTCCTCCAGCTCCTCCTTCATCCTCGCCAACTCCCGCGCTCGTTTCCTATAACGATAGGCTGCTTCAGCTTCCTCTAGTTGGGACTGTAGTTCTGTTCTTTTAGAGACGTTACTACCGTGCCTCGACGTTACTTCTTCGCCTCGGATTTGTGAAGTCATGTCTTCGCCAATAGCTACCTGCGAACCAAAATTATTAGAGCCTCTCTGGCTACTACCAATGTTCATACCTTGGTGCTGTTGGACTTCAACATCGTCTTCCTGTCTCCGATTTAATGGGATGTCTCGGCTTCTAAGACGTCTCACCTCTTCATTGTTCATTCTGAATTAATATTATCCGGCCCGGAGGACCAAAAATGTTACCGTAAAAATTGGTTTAAGCTAAGAAATAAGTTAGCTTGCAATTCTCAGAACAATCAATAATGATTTATTTTAACAATACACATGAATAATGTCACATGACAATATAACTATAAATAATTAAACATAATTTAGACAATATGAGCCAAAACCAGGAATTTACAATAAATAATTCCATAAACATTTAAAGAGAATGTATGTTGGTAATGTCCAACAGCAGTCGTATGAGGGTTTTCTTCGGCCCAAGTATGGGTATTTCGAAAATTAAGTATCCCGTTTCTTGTAAAGCAAGATTCATCAGTAACCAAAATGCAGTTCAGGAAGTTAGGATCTCGTGTGCATTGTCGAATTTACCACTGGGAGAAATTTCTGCGCTTGTTATAATCTTGTGGTAACAAATCTTGCCTACTTGATACGTGAAATGGATATAATTGTTGTTCGCGTAAAGTTCGCCATACGCTGGTAGAGGAAACATCGAAACGACGTGACAATCTTCTGGTACTAGTAGTAGGAGATAACTGAACAGCATCGAGTATTTCTTCTTCTACGTTTGCAGTTCGTCGAAATCGTTGTCGACCGGCGTTCACTCGTATAGGTTTTAGCGTACCATTATCCCTAAGACGTCTTTCAATGGCCTCAAACGTTTTACGATTTGGTATTCTTCGGTTAGGAAATTTTTCACGATATCTTCGAACAGCAGCAGCACCGTTTGTATGTACCTCGCCATAAGTTAAAAGCATATCTGTTTGTTCATCAAAAGTGAATAAATTTGTGGTATCTCCCATGATAATCATAAATTGAACTGTGTCACAAGATTCACTCACACTAAAACACACAGAACTAGACAAACAGATGAGCAACTACTGTCATTGCTTATCGTTCATTTGTTTATCAGGTGATTAAAACCTTTTATTTAGTATTAAACACGTTAAACGTTGTACAGTCAGTCTTAATGCAGTAAATAAATAATAAATCTTTAACCTTTGATATCTGTTTAATAAATGAGTTTGAGATATATGTTAATATGAACTTTTTTGTTTATTTTGTGTTAGAGAACACGTACCTAAAATAGTGCCGTGCAATTCCGAAACACCCTGTATATAGACAGCACACTACACTCGCACTTACACTGCACATTATGGGTGCTCTGAGGAGGCACCACTTAATTATTTTTCTTGTCATGATAAGATTTCATGAAAATTCTATCTATATTTTTTATAAGAAAAGAAAAGATTGATCTAGGCCGGGATTCGAACCCTGATTTCCTTATAATTAGTAAGCCGCTCATGCCACTTGAGACAAACGCAGTAATACCAATTATCTAAAGTCAAACTTGATTGGCATTAAATTTGCTCAAGAGGTATTAGCATTTTTTTCCAAGGCCCGTTCGCACAGTTGTATTTTCGGTTTGAAACCAAATGTTGCTTATCTTTTTAAACGCTAAGGGCGAATACAATGGACCAAATTTTGCTGTCTTTATTTCTGAACTTACCTGTCTGTGTTCCTAAGATGTTTAATCAATCTTGGAATGATCATTGACCGGTGATGATGATTATTCTTACTAACCGGTTTATCAGTGAACTCCAATAAGTTTATTCTAATATTGAAATTAAAAAACTTAAACTAAAAACTTTGTGAAAAGGTCTTTATAGGTGAAAAGGTATTTGTACCAGGTGGTCAAGTGGTTCCAAACTTGTTTCCAAAAGCTTAACCGTGTAAAAACGCCTTCAAAATTGAAAGCGGCTTCAACAATTTGACCCAATGTTGGAAGAAGTATAATTGTAATTGGTGAACAGATTATGTTTCTTTTCGAGTGGTTCTTCACGATGCTGATTTTGGTTCTTAAGCTAACTGATTTCCTTAACATTCCGACAACGGCTCGTTCGATTTGGATGCGAGACAAGGAAGAGTGTTCACATGGTCTAATATAAATTTAATAAAATTCCATTTTACAAATAAAAAGTTTACGATTGTTCTGTAAATAATGGATGTGATATGTGGTAGTCATTGATCAATCGAGTTTTTTAATACATGGAGATGGAGATATATTTATGCGGTACCATATTTTATATAAACTCTACCACATTTTATATTTACATCCAGCCCAAATTTATATTTTCATCCACTCCACTATCGATGTTGTTTTATTTTTTATAAAGCAAGCAAAATGAAACTAATAAAGAAGAATGTAATGAGTGCAATACCCGAGATATGAGGTCGGAACATACTTCTCGAATCACGCGAAACAAACATTAATTATTTTATCTTAAGTTAATTGTTGGCCGTAGCACATAAGGAAAAACTGCCCAAAGAAACGCCAAGTCCAATCGTCAACATCACACAATTGAGAAAACATTGCTTGTTCTCAGGCCTTTTGAATAAATACCTGTATTTGCCATTATGAAGGAAACCTAAAATTTTGATTATTTGAACATTAATTTTTCAAGATAAAGAGAATAATAGAACTAAAGTCATGATGTCTATTATTCTAGTCATACTTTATTATATATAACTTAATCTTAATCCAGACCTGCGTCGAATTATACAGGCCTTGAACTCGAACAATTAAGTCCCAAACACGTGCTCTGACGGTTCGCTCCATCCGCTAGTTCGTTCCTACACAAGGTCTCGGATTTTAAACCATATGTTTTTTTATGTGACGATTTAACGTTACATAACGTTTAAACGTTACGTTAACTACATAAACTATTTTCTATTGTTCTTTATTGCCTTGTTAATTCAATTAGTGCAAGTTTTCCTTTGACCTCCTTTCGGTTCAGTTATATTCAGTATAGAGGCTGCTGATGGTTATGGGTGGATCCCTTCCCATAACTTTTTCGACTGTAGCTAAAACCTCAAGCTGCCCCCTCCCAATGAAAGTCGACATTTCTTAATAATATCATATCTTGACTGGATTGACTGGTTTTAGGTTAAAATCATTAGATGTATTAACATTACATTTCTAATAATCAATTTTCAAGCAAGAAATTAAGTGATTACGTGCTTTTAAAAATCTATCTTCTGTTATCATTCTGCCTGTAACCTACCCTCTGTTATCTTTTTTTATGCCGTCCTTTCTTTCTACTGTTGGTATCCTTTGCTGTTTTGTGCTTTAATGGTTTTTAATTTTTTTTGAATTTGCTAAACTTTTTTCTCGGCGCAAATTGGAACCATTTTCCACTAAAAGGACCCGTTTTGAGCGAGCGTAGCTAACGGAAATCGAAAACTGATATCCGATTAATCTAATAAAAGCCAATTTTAATTAAAAAATATGTAATAAATTAATAGGGTAATAGTAATAAATTAATTTTTTCACAGCTGTAAAGTTATTATAAGTGTGTTTTTTTTTGTTTACTTTTTTTTTGGCCGTAGTTTTTGATGATATATTCCTATTTTATTTAATTGAAGCGTGGAAATGCATAAGGGTATAAGTGCCTTAGGAAATGTTTACAGAAATATGGGTATAAGTCACATAACACTGTAGGGTGAACTACGTTCAGTGCTTAGACCCATGCCATATTTCATACGTTCAATGATCTCTTTTCTAACAACAAAACATTACATATACCCATTTCTGAAGAATGGCTTTGGCACATATAACAATTTGGCAAAAGAAACTATAGTTTATTTTGTTGGCACTTAGACCCTTATGAATTTTCACGCTTCAATTAAAACAATAACGTATGTGTTATCAGTGAAAGCTCACAAATATTGCGGATCTTAATTTATAATCTACGAGGTAAAAAATTCCTGATAATTTTTTAATAAATAGTATATTATCCCCAAAAAGTTTCATTTCTTCACTAGTTGAATATGTATATCTCAAAGCCTCAATTTAAGGGTTTTTTTGTAATTGTTATATTATTTATCCAGAACTCCACAACTGTTAATCATGATAAGAATAATCTTCCAAGTATCCTACGACGGAGTGAGCTTTTATCTGGTACTAGAAGAAAACAATGTCGACCCTAAAAGGGACCGACTGTTGGGTGAGATGGAACACGACTTTACCGAACACAAACTAAGGTTTAATATCGAGCGATGAAAGTGGCATTACTGGCCTTCTCTTTCCCCACCACAACTTACTTTCCGACTTCGTCAGCCGGGGTCAATACCGAAGCTGTCCGTTATGAAGAAAAGTTATCCTGATGTGATTAAAAGCCTTAGAAATAATTTTTCCAAGGTTTCATTGTGGCTTTTAGGAACTTTTACTGAGAGGAAACCCTCAATGTTGGGATTCGGCTTCCCATGGCTTTTTTTCTCTTTGAACTCTCTTTGAACCCTCTTACATACTCTCATTCAAAGGGTTCATTGTGCAAGCAACGGCATTGTTTTGTACTTTTGACCTCAATTCATTGAAATAAGGTAATATGTTTTTCCTTTGATTTTTCAAAAATTTTTACATATCGCACTTTCAATCAAGAATACCTACCATACTCCAAATAACATATAAAAAAGAAAGTAATATTTCTAGTTTCATTTAATTTTATAAATCCTCCTCGAGGTAGTTACATAAGTTTAGAAGAGCATATATTTCAAAAACTAATAACTAACACTGCTAATATTTTCTGAACAACATATTTTCGAATGTTTAACTTTAGCATTTAATGACAAATCAACTAAAACAAATATCTTAAATTTAGGTTATGTATTAAAAAATGTGCACCATTTTGTAGACCAGTAGCAGTGGTTTCTTAAAATATGAAATGACAAAGCAATTACTTTTCTTTAGTTATGCATCGAAGGTGCAATGTATAATGTATCGGTATGTTTTAACCTATCCATGTTCATTCATTTTCAATCAGTCATGAAAAATGTAGCGTTTATTTGGATATTGATAGGATAAGTGGGTAATCATATCTGTTGCGCTCGGAGCTCAATTTTTATTATACAATTGAAATCACCTTACGCTTTGCCTTTTCTATTTTAGAGGTTGGCACAAGTATTAAAGAATTGAATAAAGAAAAACTAATAATGATGATAATAATGCAACACAATAGAAGAATATATTTATAGATTAGTAATATTTACAAAGGGAAAAAAAATAGTAATATTCACAATAAGAAAAACTATGATGAGAAACAGAAAGAGGATAATTAAATAAAAATACCTGTAATTAAACCTAAAATCATAAACAATAAAACAAAGTGTAAACCTAATGAAACACAAATTAAAATATTAACTCTCATAAGAAGAGAGAAAAAAACATCAATAGAATAATAGGTAAAAAATAAAGTAGTATTAATTTTAGTAGTTAAAAAAAATTATAATAAACTGCAACCTTATGAATTCTCCCTGCGTGGAGGAAAAAGAGATAAAACGTACCATTGAAAAACAATTAAAATGAATGTCCAAATAAAAAACCTGGTACCAGGGTTCACAGAAATTTCGTTGAGGCAGGTGACTAAAACTGGCCACAGTTTTTGTCACCTTCCAGTTCTATAAATGTCTTCTACTTCTAATCGTCTTTCTTTACGATTTTGGTGAATTTTGAAGACATGGACACAACTTGAATATACCTGCATCACCAATAAGTGCATTGAGTGGACTGAACGTATATGTAAACAACCTCTCTCTCTCAATATTCTCGCTCGTTAATCCATAAAACATATAAATAAGACCATAAATATTTATATTCTAGCTGTATATACCGAAGAACCGGTTTCACCCGGAGAATTTCATTTTTGAAATTTCTACATCTATAAAATGAGACTTTTACCGACTCAGACGGTCAATTTCGTAAAAACCAATGTAAAGCGAGATCAAAACGATTTTTACGAAAATAAAGAATTTACCCAGAGATTGGCTGAAGTTATGCAATTTTAATATGGACAGGTGTTCGCACCTGGTATTAAAGAACCATTGAGCGAACTTTGGAGAATTTAGGACAAACGGTATGGATTTCTATAAAGAACAAACAAACAAACATAATTTCACCTTTATACAGATTATTATGTAGTTATAGAAATGATTTTAAAATTTACTTTTGTAATAAAAAATGTTCGATCAGCTCAAACAATATCTATTATTAAAAAACAGGTATGAATTGAAGGGGTCGGAGCAAAATAGTGCCAAGCAATATTTTTAACATAGAGCCTCTATAGTCATATTTAGCTGGCATTTCCATCATAGACATATAGTCCTACGTAATATATAGCAGACTGCAGCTGCAGTTTATTTTTATTGAAAATGTTGCTTGGCACTATTTTGCCCTAACCCTTTCAATTGCCCCCTTAGAGGAGCTTGAGCTGGACGATTTTTATTTATCAGAACCGAGAATTTCTAAAATTTGAAGTCGCTATAAGTTTTTCACAATTAAAATTATAATGATTATGAGGTTCCTAATAGTACTACTTTAATACAGTTACATCGCTATGTCACGTGAATGATCAATTGGCGCCAAAAAAAAGTCTGGGTGTCGCAGCATTGTCTCATTGAAATTGATGATCTATGATGGAAATTAAGTTGTCCTTACATTATTATATACCTACTAAGCAATTTTTTCATGGTAAGCTTCTAGTAACAATTCAAGCAGGTAGTCCTGTACCTATTTTCTTCCCCCTTGATGCTGTTAACAGAGGCTTGAGCCCCTATTGAGAGGGCGCAAGAAGTTCCCGTAGACACAGAGCCCCTAGGAGCTGTTAAATAGCCGCTGAATGGCTTTTTGCCGGTGCCGCAGGGGGTGCCCCGCCAACTTCCCATCAATCTCCCCATTCCCGGCCTACTTTTTCCTTGCGGCCGCTATCACCGTCCCAACACCTTGCCTCTCCTTCCTCTTCAATACGTAAACCTTACTCCTCCTTTATCGTTTGTCCGCCTTACGCGTTATATATCTCCTTCTCTCTTGGGAGAATAAAATGCCTATGGGATCTGTTG
This sequence comes from Aelia acuminata, assembly GCA_911387785.2. NCBI lineage: Eukaryota > Metazoa > Arthropoda > Insecta > Hemiptera > Pentatomidae > Aelia > Aelia acuminata. The sequence goes on along the minus strand of OU426983.1, from coordinate 55,023,413 downwards.
AGACGGAATCAACGTTCGCTAGTCGTGTTTATGGTTTTTTTTTTTTTGTAACCTGATTGTTTAAATGAAAAATTCATTTATTACAAAATTTCAGAAATTGCACTTTGTAGGAACATGGATGGCCAAGCATCAATACTGACTTTAAAACACAATATACACTACATAATATTAAGGTAGAACCCCAAAACATATTCACGCAAATAATGCAATTTTAACTAAACCTTTTGTGCAGACCAAATCACTGTAATAACTTTAGAAAATAAGATCGAAACCGAAATACGACTAATCTTACTTTCATAGCCATTGAAATATTGAGAGAGAAACACTTTATTCAGGAAACTACATTGGGTTGCTAATACACAGCATACTGTACATTTTATCTTAGACTATTTTTAAAATCTTATATTGTAATAATAATATTCATGGATACTCATAGAAATTTACATAGGAATATTTTTTTATTATTATCATTATTGCATTTTTTTAATTGTCTTCCTTTTTCTCTTTTACTCCTTTCCTCGGTTGCCCTTTTAAATGACTAATACATCCATAAGGAAATTACTGAACACAAATTCAAAGAATCACAAATAAATTATCAACAATAACATTGGATTCATAATAAAATTTATCAATTCCCAAGCAAGAAAAACAAAAATCATATAAAAAAAAAATCAGAAAATTCTATAGTGAAACTTATGTTATGTATGTATGTTTAACATACTTAAAAGTATGATAAACGTACTAATATAGAGGCACTTTTAGCTTGGGTGAAACGGTCTATTATTTTACCGATGTTTATTATTGAAAATATTCTATTCTATTCATTTGGCGCGACAACTCGATGCCGAGTCTTGGCCTCCTGCACCAGCCTCCACCAGTTGTTCCTATCCTGTGCTGCCGCCATCCAGCTCCTCACTCCCAGCATGGACCTGGCATCACCAGCCACACAGTCACTCCACCGCAGCCGAGGTCTTCCTCTACGCCTTGTTCCGTGTATAACCTCAGAAATCATTTTCTTCGGAATGTCACTCTCAGCCATTCGAGCAACGTGCCCAGCCCATCTCAATCTATTGAGTTTCATGAATTGAACCACATCTGGTTCCTTAAATAAATCTCTGAGCTCCTGGTTTGTCCGGCGTCTCCATACCTGTTCAACTTTAACGGCTCCAAAGATTTTACGAAGAATCTTCCTCTCAAAGACCATCAGATTCTGCTCCTCAGTCTTGGATATAGTCCAAGTTTCTGAGCCATAAAGGAGTATCGGCCGGATGATTGTTTTATATAATAATATCCTTGTTTCTATTGACAAAGCACGGCTCCTAAAATGTTGGCCGAGGCCATAATAACAACGATTGGCACATAGGACTCTTCGCTTAATTTCCGATTCCACTGCATTATCTTGAGTTATGAGGGATCCGAGGTAAATGAATTCAGACACTTTCTCAATCCTGAATTCTCCGATGGTAATGGTTTCGCCAGGTCTGGGGTTTTCCTCAGTGACCAGATATTTGTTTTTTGCGGCGTTGACTCTAAGGCCCATTCTTCTTGCTGCGTCCACTAGTCTCAAGAATCCATCAGAGACTGCCTGGAAAGAGCGTCCAACAATGTCAATATCATCGGCATAAGCAAGAAGCTGCACTGTCCGGCTGAATATAGTTCCGCCTACTTGAATGCCAGAATCTCTAATGGACTTCTCTAAAGCTAAATTAAAGAGGAGATATGCCAGCGAATCCCCCTGCCTTAATCCTTTTCCAGAAGTGAATTCTGCAGATCTTGCTCCACCAACCTGCACAGTGCATTTCACTTCTCTCATGGTGAGTCTTACCATTCTGATAAGCTTTTCAGGGATTCCAAGTTCCGTCATCGCCTCATACAACTGTTCCCTGTGAACACTGTCATATGCTTCCTTAAAATCAACAAACAGATGGTGCGTTTTAAGCTTATATTCACGTCCTTTTTCAAGCATGATGCGCAAGCAAAATATCTGGTCAATGGTCGATCGTCCTTTCCGAAAACCACACTGGTATAGGCCTAAGATCTTCTCTGCATAGGGAAGTAGTCGTTGGAAGAGGATGTTGGACAACACCTTGTACGCACAAGAGAGTAAGGAGATGCTTCTGTAGTTACCGCAGACCAGCCGATCACCCTTTTTATGGATTGGACAGATTATCGATTTATTCCAGGATTCAGGCATTACTTCATCTGTCCAGATCCAAATCATGATATTCTGAAGGATTCTCAGTAGTTCACTTCCTCCACACTTTAGTAATTCGGCAGGCAATTCATCAAAACCCGGAGCCTTATTATTTTTGAGTTTTGCTAAAGAATCCAGAATCTCCTCTTCATCCGGCGGTTCCATTATCTGAGATAAAGGTAGATCCACATGACTGTTATTCCTAACTTCTTCCAGATCTTTGTTAAGAAGCCGAGAGAAATGTCTCTTCCATTCTTCGAGGACATCAATCCTATTGGTAAGAAGCTTACCGTCTTCATTCAAGCAGTAGGTAGATCTGATTTCGAAGGGTTTTCTTTTCTGATTGACTGCTTTAAAGAATTCCCTATACTGCTTATTTCCTTTAAGGAGTTCAGTCCTTTCTAGTTCTTCCTTTTCCCATTTTCTTTTCTTATACTGGTGTAGACGTTTTTCTGTTCGTCTCCTCTGTCTATATAATCCGGCATTGCTCCTTGTCTCTCGTTGAACCTTCGCTTTATATGCTTCGTTTTTCGAACGTGTTGCTCTCTCACACTCCTCGTCAAACCATGGAGTTCTCGAGTCCCTCTCTTGTGGTCCAAGCAGCTTTGTCGCTGTATCTTTTATAGCCTCTGTGTATGCATCCCATGTTTTGTCGATATCACCCTCCAGAACATCAACCTGTCGAACACACTTATCCAATTCCGATTCATACTGTGCCAAAATTATTGGATCCTTAAGCTTATTTAAGTTGTATCGCTTAAGCCTCTGTGCCGGTGCGCTTACTGTCTTTAATGCTATTCAGGCTCTGAAATGAGCGATGCTTAAGAAGTGGTCGGAATCCACATTTGCCCCTCTGAATACTCTCACGTTGAGGAGATTAGACATGTGTCTTCTATCAATAAGGATATGGTCTATTTGGTTAAGTGTTGACCCGTCAGGTGTTTTCCATGTTCCCTTGTGGATTTTCTTATGAGGGAAAAGGGTGCTGCCTATAGTAATATCACGAGAGGCAGCAAAATTTATAAGTCTTAAGCCGTTGTCATTACTTGACACGTGCAGGCTATGTCTGCCAATAGTTGGGTGAAATATTCTTTCCTTGCCTACCTTTGCGTTGAAGTCTCCTGCAATTATTTTCATGTCATATAGTGGGCAATCGTCTAAAGTTCTCTCAAGGAGTTCATAAAAGGCTTCTTTTTCACCCTCTTCCGAGACTTCCGTGGGGGCATGCACACTTAGCATGGAATAATTGTAAAAAGTTCCCTGGATTCTTATCACACAGATTCTTGGGCTTACAGCTTTGAACCCTATTACTTGATTTCGATACTTTCCCCTTATAATGAATCCTGTACCATATTCGTGAGTCCTTTCACTGCCACTGTAGTAAACGGTGTGGCGCTTTTTTTCAATGATTCCCTGACCGGTCCATCGTATTTCCTGGATGGCAGTAATGTCTAGATGATATTTATCAATCTGTTCTAAGAGCAGTTTAAGTGCTCCGGGTCTATACAGAGTAAGGACGTTCCAATACCCTACGTTAAATTTAAGCCTGAGGTTGCCGGGTCGATTCCGTTTTTGACTATTGAGTTCCGAGGCTGAATTAGGTTTCGTGATAAATGGATTTTCGGGTAGTGGGGCTATCAACCCAGACTACGTACCCTAGCCTGCTGGTGGGGCTGCCACCTTTGTGCCTGCAGACAGACACCCCCTCCGGGGCGGCTTCTTAGGGAAGGTGATCCTAAGGTGTGTACTGTATATGACCAAGTGTAAAGTGTGATGTATTTGTGTACTGTGTGTATGCGATAGTGTAAGTGTTCCCCCAACCTGGAGGGCCAGTGGTTATCTGCGGTCCTGAGACCGGGCGATGGGGTCACCACATCCTTACGCCTAATTGAAAATATAAAATTATTATATATTTTGTCATAGTTCATATAATTTATTTTAATGCTGAATATAGATATGTGCTAAAGTTTTTGTCACTTGAGATAGTTAACTGATTTTATTTTTGTCATCAATTCATAACCCAGGATTTTTGAGGTTAAATACTGTCAATGTGCTGTTGGTTTTTTAACTGAAGTTTTTGAAGTATAATAAGAGATGTTTAATATTCACAGTGCTGGATTAACCAATAGATAAAATTGACGAACCAGATGATATTGTATTAATTGATAACAAAAACGAAGAAATTAACTATTACTTGATATCTATACCGTTACTTGATGTTTGAAAGTGAAATCAATTCTGACAATGAGTAATCCAAAACCTATTCACCCTTCCTTTAAAATCTTATCTTAAAATTTGAATTAAGCAACAAGAAACCCATGTTTCTACTCTTTTAATAGCTCTTTTTTTTAACTTAATCATAATTTTTTGCCAAACTAAGTTGAAATTTCAAGTTATCATTTTGTAAAAATCAATACACACCCACGGTTTTTTTTATATTAATAATGCCTTGCTTGCAAAAGAAAACTTGTTTATGTTATAAAATTATAGTTAGCTGCTAGCTTTTCTTAAAATAACAAGGGTATAAGTTACGAAACTTTAAACAAATAATCTTTTAAATTTATCTTTATTTGATTTGAAATACGTCCTTTTCAATTGAAATAATAAATCAGAAATATGATGAAAATATGTATTTTTTAAATATACAGGGTGACATGCTACTCGTGCGACAAACTTCACCAGTAGATTCTCCACCATAAAATGAATAAAAAAGTTCATATTGACCATTGTCCGATTCTCAACCATTTCGAAATAATTTCGCTTTTTATCGATTTTGAAAGACCTCACGACCTGGCATCGGAAAACCGTGATATCTTTAAATCTGAAAATTTCTCCGAAAAGCTGATAGCACCGTTGAAATCCACATTAATTGTTCAATAATAAAATGGCCATTTCAAAATTTTTGGGCCAATTTTTCGTGTTTTATTTCAGCCAGAACAACAAAATAAGCGAAAATTTTTATAAATCGGAAAGTGTTTAACATAATCCAGCGTTTCTAATTTTAGTTTCAGAAGGCAGCAAATTTGAGAGAAAATACCTCATTTAATAACGCTTCTAACGCACTCTTCATTTTTTAATTTGGTGTTTCTAAGACCAAGATACAGATGACAAAAAGAGAAAAACTGTATTCCCTGAGGCGTTTTTCAATCATTGTTTGGGCGGAAGTTATTGGAGATGTACTCATCGGTCCCTACTTAGATTTTCCGGCGAGGTTAACTGGCCTAATTTATTTAAATTTTATCGAAAACATGCTCCCCACTTTGCTGGAGTTCTTTTTCTTTTCTCACTTCTTCTCTTCTCTTCTTCTTCCCTGAGGATAAACATAATTTTGCAGCACGATGGTGCGTCTTCTCACTTCTCTAGAATAGTTCTGGCGTATTTGACAGAACATTCGAAACGTAGATCGGCCGTGATGGGACAGTTCTATGGCCACCAAGATCTCTAGATCTCAACCCCATGGAATATTTCGTCTGTGGATATCTCAAGGAACTGACCTATCACACTGAAGTGACAAACATAGACAATTTGAGTGCAAGGATCTTCGCCGCTGCTGAAAAACTTCGACGTTTTCTCACTTTTGGTGTGACAGTGGGGAGTATGACAAAACGGGCACGTATGTGTATTGCAGCGAACGGCCTCCAATTCGAACATAAATAAAATGATTAAAATTAACTTTATTTTAAAGATATTGGTGAGTTGTATTAGTTTTTTTCAAATTTAAAATGTAAATTCTCAAACATTAACAATCCTTGAACCATAATTTTTTCTCTTTTTGTCATCCATATCTTGGTCTTAGAAACACCAAATTAAAAAATGAAGAGTGCGTTAGAAGCGTTATTAAATGTGGTATTTTCCCTCAAATTTTCTGCCTTCTGAAACTAAACTTAGAAACTCTGGATTATGTTAAACACTTTCCGATTTATAAAATTTTTCACTCATTTTGTTGTTCTGGCTGAAATAAAACACGCAAAATTGGCCCAAAATTTTTGAAATGACCATTTTATTATTGAAAAATTAATGTAGATGTCAACGGTGCTATCAGCTTTTCGGAGAAATTTTCAGATTTAAAGATATCACGGTTTTCCGATGCCAGCTCGTGATATCTTTCAAATTCGATCAAAAGCGAAATTATTCCGAAATGGTTGAGAATCGGACCATGGTCAATTTGAACTTTTTTATTCATTTTATGGTGGAGAATCTACTGGTGAAGTTTATCGCATGAGTAGCATGTCACCCTGTATAACTGCATTTGACCAGCTTTTAAAACATATTCAAGTGAAGGCAAGGTCTGTATTTTAATCTATGGTTGATACATGTTGCATGAATTTTTGTGATAATTTTTTTTAATTTAATATAAACCCGAAAGATAAGTTAGCCATGTGGAGGATCCTGTAGGCTATGAGCTCATAAATAAATTCCTTCGACCCTACAATGCTTTGAGAAAACAAATAGTTCGTAAAATAATCGAACAGACGTCAATTATGTCATTGTGATTTGGATTTATAAAGGGAACAACAGAGACTAAGAGGTTATTTTGCACCGTTCAGTTTCCTTTTTAGCCCAAGTTATACAAAATTAATTTTCTGTCTGAATTGTTTCACCAGTCCGTCCATTGATTCTGGCATTCCATTCTTCTATTGAATGGAATAAGGGGATATAACAATGCCCCTTTCCCTCTTTTATTCGCTTACCTTAACTGTGTTCCTATCGACCTATCTGTGTATTGTTATTTACACCTGGATTAAAATTAAAATCTACAGCGGGTCAATCCGTCTGATGGTTGTAGACTAACTCTAGTATTTTTATTTTTATTTCCTTCTTACAGGTACTTATTTATATTTATATATTAAATAGATATGTATTTATAAGAGGTTTACTTGATTCTGCAATGGCATTTTGGTTTACAAGCAATCCAATTAAATTGATTGATTAAAACTTTCTCCTCAATCATAAGACTAAAATTAATAAATATACATATGATTATTGATTGTGATTTCTTAAAAATATTCGCTCTTATAAAATTAAAAAATTGCCTCATGGTGGTGAATTATAAGATTGAATGAAACACTTGAATTGTAGAATTATCTGATATAAGTTATTATTATGTATAAGTATGTGGCCTGAGACCCGTCCCCGGGTATGTGAGGCCCGTCAGCTACTGAAGTTGACTCACACCGACCGGGCATATGAGCGATAAACCTTTCCCGTCTATCTTATGGAGAATAGCGGTGTGATTTTCCAAAATGTCAATAGCCGCCCGGAGGTGTGGTACAAGGACGGTATGCTTCTGGGAAAAATATGTGTCTTTGGGGCCTGCTGACTCTGAGCCTAGCTTCCTTGGACCTAGACCCGTGTCTCACTGTCCTTAAACCCGAGAGAGGTGACGACATCGGTGGGAAGGACACTGCCAAACTGGCCCAAATTGGTAGTACGAAGTCACTGCGCGGCCAAAGGTCTCTAGGTCTAATAAGCCAACCGAAAAAAACATAAGTATAAGTATAAGTATATAGGTATGGTGCTCTTTCGTTGAATGTGCGATATTATCAATAAGTAATAAAAAGAAATAAAAAATAACTATAAGTTTAATTTATTTAGTAACTGTCGAACTTCTAATCGCAGTATTAAAGAAGATTGGGTGCTTCAAACTTTATGTCGGTTGCCTACTTGACCTCAGTTGACAAGATCCTACTTTGCAAGGCAAAATATTTAATACCTCAATTTAAATATGGTAGTACCCTCGTTTGATGATGTGGAGAGAATAAATGTTACTATTAAAAGTGATAAATCATTTTTAAAAATAATTTGTTGTGAATTTTTTGCCATAAGTAGTAAATCTTTTTTAAACCCCCCTTGAAATTAAAATTAATGATTCCCATCCAGGTTTATGTACCTTCCATTTAAACGACACCTCTATTTTTATGACAATTTTATTCCTGCCAATGCCGGTAAATGGCCTATAGCCTAGCCATTTAGTTTTATATTCTCCGTTTTCTTTACTCTATGAGTCCTTAAATGCACATGCCTTATATTGTCTATTGACCATTACCCTTTTTTATCATGCCGCTGCTCCGTGCTCGAAATGAAACTAAGTTGATATTTTAGATATATTTTAATGCTGCATAAAATCTGGCAATTTTTTGAAAAATCAACTCGGTGAATTTTCAGCTCATTTCTAACCTTTCCTCCTAATCATCGTTCATATGGTTTCCTTTAATATTTATTTTTTTGTACTTGTTATTATATTCCCATTTTAAATTTGCACATTCATTAGGATGCAATGAACATATCACACGTCGGCAATAAGAATCTGTTTTTCGAATAATCATGTGAAGTTTCATCTACATTCTCAATTTTATTAGTTACAGACATTCAGGGATTAGTCTTCGATCACAATATTTCTACCATTAGGGTAGTTAGTATCACTGGTACTAAATTTAACAACATTATCCCTCTACCTGCGTTTACACGGAGTGTAATGAATTGCGCCCATATACATATATAGTGCAATTGTGATCTAATGTCCTAGTTGTTATTGTTTTTTCCTTAAATAAATATGCAGAATACTTCGAAAATTTTGTTTAGTCTATAAACGAACTAGCAGACCCGGCCACGCGTTGCTGTGGCTCAGTAGTTATATCCTAATATTTTTACACAAATACAGTCGTACCAAAATTCATTAATAAAGATGAAAAACTTTCAGCTAATCAAAATCCAACGTGATTGAGAATAGAGCATTACACCATTTAAAAGTATTTGGTAAGGAATATAGGAAAGTTAAAGTTTTTATTTTTTTCATCTTATATTTCAATTTAGTTTGATTAAAAAAGACCTGATTGTGTTTACGACTCACAGCTCTGCCTACACTATCGCCCTTTTTTGATGCTTCGGTATAAACTAACTCGAAATTGCTATATTTTTAAAAGGATGACTGAACTTCTACCGGGTAAGTTTAGTAACCTCAGCTACCATATTTATCTATTGATTTTTGGCCTAACACTACCTCAACTTGGTATTGTTAGTTTAGCAACGGGTTTAATATTTCTCAGGGTCATTCCAATCTTGGTTAACGCGTCATGTCCTTTTGATTGGCGTTTATCTCAATTTCTTTGAGACCTCGATTTCCGGACCCTTCGGCAAATAAGTGTTCGGTAGGAGGGTGGTGTGTTGAAGCTTTTAATTTAGCAATATATTTGAGTGATAAGAAATCTCTTCTTAAAGAGGTTTTTACATAATACAGTTAAGAATTTTTATTTATTCAAGTACTAATTGTAACTTTGTAGTTTGTAATTGTTAGTGTAAGTTTGTAATTGTAACACAAACCAAAGATTTGATGGTTTTAACACGTGAGCAGGAGATGCCCACGTGAGTTATGCCATTGCCCATGGGAAAAACACGGATTTTCAAAGTCCAAGTGGACATTGTTTGCCCTTGGGATTTGTTTATGGTCATGGCAAAGGCCAAACGAATAGGATATTGAAGCCTTTTAAATTTTATTGAAAATTCTGACGGTTCCAGGGGAATAGGTGGCAACAGGGCGATATCTCCTATAAACCTTCCAGGCATCATTTCTTCTTTAATAACATTTCCTGTGATCCTTTTAATGACCAAACGTGTACCGTTGCACAATTGAGGTGGATTTAAGTTACGAAGAAGAATGATCGGTCAGCCAATCTTCAATATCCAGGGAATTCAAAAATTCAGATGGGAAATTTACAGCATCGTTTGCATCTAGAACATTGTCGATTGATTTTGGGAGTTTATTTCATCGAAATGAACATTTTTTGCTGCCAAAATAGCACGACTACCCAGCCAATTATAGTCCAAATAATCCGGCAGACGGATTTCCATCCCTATTATTATTATCTAGTCCAAATAATTGTTCAAAATATCAGGAAAGACACTTTATATTAGTTCATTTTTAGTTTCTACAACAGTGGAAAAATTTTCTGGTAATTTTATAAATTTTGAATTTCGATGCAGCTCTATTTCAACGTTTCCAATATAGAGCAATTGTTTAGAAAATATATCTGCCGATGGATCATTTTGCAGTAGTACTCTCATATTTATGGTGGATAAATCTAAAACTTGCGGTTTATCCAAATAACAGTTATTGCTGTTCAGTAGAGGTGTAATAATCATTATATGTAAAATTAAAAAAAATTGTAATCCTTTCTTAATCAACAATCATTTAAAGATAAGTAAAAAATTGTATTCTGGTGAAATTAACAACGAAATATCATTCCCAATAATAGCCTACTTTAAATTAAAGAATAAAATATCCTACTTTAAAATAAAGATAAACAACTCTGCTGAACAGGAAGTAACAGCCTCTATTCCATTGGGATTAAATTTTCTCAACTTTAAATTATTGTTGATAAAGGAGAAGTTACAAATCTTCACTGACATTTTTTAAATTTTACATTTTAGAGCACGGGATAAAAATAATAAAAAGGTTTGGTAAAATAAAAAAACACTGTATTTAAATAATAATAACAAAGCGAATAATGAAAATAAAGAAACATCTGTTAAATAAATCAACTGAAAATATAATATTAAAGTCTTAATTATGCAGTTCTTTAGCTAATCAAAACACACTCAGGGAGTTTTTATGACTGGTTACCCGCAGTGTAGCCACTAATTTTCACAACTTTTTGGCAACACTCCCCAAGTCAGGTTTCTATTAGGTTACACCTGTGACAGTAGGTGCTGTTACAACATTTATATAATTTTATTTCAAATAATAGCCTAATTTAAATTATTAAAATGTATTTACTTTACTAAAAGTTGATATCAGGGTGGGTCACAGCAAAGCGTTTAAGCGCTTAGCTAGTAATTTAATTGAAACACAAATCAAAAAGGAAAAGGAAGAAAAATTACCTACACTTTTGAGAATTTATTGTAACCTTTTCTTGATTTATTTATTCTTTAATGAAAATTAACAATAAATACAAAGATTTGTATTACTATTTGTCTGTGGAAAATAATAATATAGGAACAAATAACTGCTCTCACATAACGCAATACAAAATTATAATAATGATAACCTGTATTACAATAGCATGCTTATAAACAAAAACGTTATGAAATCGACATATGACGCCATGTTAATAAATCGAAACACGACCTACTGTATTTGCAATAATTCGCTATATAAGAATTATTTTGGTAACTAATCAAGTTAAAAACTATCATATCTATTAAGTTGGCCAAAACTATAAACATTGAGCCAGATTTCATTAAAATCGGTTGAGTAGTTTCTGAGTAATAGAAAGACAAACATCGGGACACGAGATTTTTATATATATAAGGATAAGGATAATGTTGGAGAGCGATTCCTTGTGCCCTCACTTAAGAGAAATACTGATTCTACCCATGCTTGATACATTTGTTAAAGGAGTAATTGAAAATATGCATAAATAATAATCATTTTTCCTGCCTACACAAAAAAAAACTTCGAAATTAAACGATTGATATTTAAAATTGATATGTTGCTTTAAAAATGAAATAAAAAAATCACACATAATGAATTTGAAATTTCCAGTAGTTATTGATATATGGCTACAGTATATTTGTAGGAACTAATAGTATTAGTTGAGGCGTAGAATTCCAAAACCAGCCAAGTCCATTTCCAGATTTTTATTTTTTATTTTTTTTTTAAATAGTTTTTCTGTTAGATTATCATTAGGTGGAAGGATTTCTTTCAAAAGAGGTTAAATAATATTGAAAACGGCCCTACAAGAATAAGGTCTGTTCCAAATCCAGCCAGATAATCTATAGAAAAACTATTTAAAAAAAAAAAAATAGTAATCTGGAAATTAGGCTTAGCTGGTTTTGGCATTCTACGCCTCAGTTTATAAATAAAAATTTATGCTACTAAGTAGGAGAAGATGGACTTTTTGTTACTTAATAGTAGCCAATATTAACGATAGTTTGTTCTTTTTATTTTCCAACTGGTAACGTTTATTTTAATTAAGATGCGAAATAGTTCCTAAGACTAAGCGTTATATTTTACTTTGTTATATCCCTAAAATTATCTCGATAGCGCAACGATGCATGAATATTGAGGTAAAAGATTGTCTGAATTTTTTTTTTATTTTTTTTTTTTTGTTGTGAATAAAGTTGAAGCGAGCGCTGTAGAGGAGGCATCAATTATTAGCGGTTGTAGCTTTGGACTGGCTGTAAATCGGAGCGACCTATCCGGAGGAAGGGATGGATGAGGAACCAACCCCTATTCACCCCCACAATAAAACTCCCTCAACTGCCTCCGCTATTCCTCCCCAAGGCCCTTCTCCGATGTACCAATGGTCAACGCACCCATCTTTGCCGAAGATTCAGTGAAGATGTGAGTGAGGTTGGCTTTTTACATCACTTTTAATGTAGGGAGCGTCGAAGAACGTGTGAAATCATGATACAGTCGATTGTCCAGGTATTTTCACAGATATTCTAAAATAATCTTTTAATAGCAATAAAGATAACGTTCAATAAACTTTTAATCTTGCTGAATTACGCTCAAGCAAACATCCACATTAGTCGAAAGTTGTTACGTGAAATCACCCCCTTCCTTATCATAACCCCCCCTCCCCGCATTTGCCTTAATTTCTTGCCTGCTCTTCTTTATCAGCACATCGATTTGTTTCTGTTTACTCCTCGAACAATCCCGCTGTTTTGTTTCTTTCCATTTTCATATAACATCAATCGTTGTACTTATCTATTTTTGGTGTACTTGTTTCATTATCAATAGTGTCCAACCGAAACCAAAATTTTTGCCGAAACAGAGTGCTAAGACAGGTGTACTAGTTAGGTTATAAGATAAATAAATAATACATAATCTAGTAAGTGTTTGCCATAATAAAGCCGATAGAATACAAAATGACGGCCTATTGAATGCGTAAAGCTGTATCTCAAAAGCTATTTATTCTACTTAGTCAGTTTTGGTCTAAAATGTTACTGATGAACGGGAGGGGGGGGGGGGAGGCTGCCATGGTCGAAAAATTGGTTTTTGCATATGAGTCTCATACCGTACAAGAACAAAGAACATAACCTACTATCACCATTGGATGCAACTCGACCTCCCTTTTTATAACAATGTTACTGGCTAGAATATTTTTCTCTTTTAATTTGAATGAGAAAAATGTATGTTTTATCGAAATACAATACAAGTGTAATTGATTAAATTAACAGTATAAAATAATATACTCCCCACTATTAAATCCAAGGGTATTATAGGTCATAAAACAAATCGTGTAGCTGTTACTTACAAGCTGAAATCGTGTAGTCCTACTTCCTTCTCGGAGATGTTAGACACAAAAACCAAAACTGCAGCCGAAACCAGATTTTTCGACCGAAACTGGCCGAAACCGAAACTTCGGTCGGTCACTATCAATCAATAGGAAGCAGTCTAAAAAATTGCAAGTTCCGCATGGGTTATCGTAGCTTGGGCTCTACTTCATTGAACTGAAATGAAATCGGAAAGAGTAAGAAAGTAATGCATTACGATCTGAATCACTACTCGAAGAGAAAATGCTCACTATTAGCTATAAATTGGAAACACGAAAAATAGAGGGGTAGGTGCGAGTTAATTACCCTTAATATTTTCTTGTATAAATATGATGAATATAATTATGATAAATATAAATATAATTCATATTTGTAGATTTTTCTCTGCCTGACAAATTATTTTCTTGTCCTGAAATCGTTGGCGTAACGACAGTATACCTTATACATAAGATCTATACATCCCAAAATTTTCAGGTACAGGAAGGAAAAACCACAATAATTCCAACAATGACTGACTTACAGCATAAATCTACCGATAAAATTAAAATACTCAAAGAATCCGAAAAGCGCACCGCGTCAGCAAAACAGGCGCGAGCTAAAGATCTGTTTAGGGATACAAAAAAAAAGAAAAAAAAAAAAGAAAAAAAAAACTAATACCTATTAACTTGGGTATTCTTTTTTTCCCAATATTCAGGTATGACATTCGAATAATTGGCAAAGCTGGAAAAACAAAATAAACGAATAAAAACCAAAGAAAATATCATAACTGTTCTTCTTGACATAACTCAGACCCGAAGAGTGTCCGGCCTATTGACCTAGAAGGTATCGGCGTTATAACCCTCCGATTTTTAGGGTCGCCCTGAGTGTCTCCAGGAGGCCATAGCCACCCTCCTACCCCCTTTTTACCCATCTTCTTTTTCTCCCCTATCCTTCTTCACCACTACCTTTCACTTGTAAAGATTAGAAGGGCTTAGTGATGAGTTGAAAATCATATCGCAACTATTAAATTAAAAGATCTGGTGCAATGCGCGGAACAAACAACTTTTACTTACGAACTTACATAGATTAGAAATCGACGGGTTTCGATAGTATGTAAACGCCACACTTTTCCACATTTGTATATCCCCATCAGTTATAATTTTTAAACTATTTTATAAGAAGATAAAAGATTCGACCACGGCCGGGAATCGAACCCAGGTCCTCTGCATCTACGTCGCAGCGCTCTTACCACTGAGCTAACCGTGAGTCCGTTCCGATCGTGATCGAATCTTTCTCTTCTGTGATCCCTCCCTCCAGGTCTCTCCACATTGTAGCGAAGTACCGAGGGGGCTGAACAATTGTCCAGACAGACGGGATCTAGTTGACATACGTCAAATATATACATTGTATCTTGTTATGTAGTAATTAGTTATCGTTAGATAATTAATTTATAATTTTTAAACTATTTTATAAGAAGATAAAAGATTCGACCACGGCCGGGAATCGAACCCAGGTCCTCTGCATCTACGTCGCAGCGCTCTTACCACTGAGCTAACCGTGAGTCCGTTCCGATCGTGATCGAATCTTTCTCTTCTGTGATCCCTCCCTCCAGGTCTCGCCACATTGTAGCGAAGTACCGAGGGGGCTGAACAATTGTCCAGACAGACGGGATCTAGTTGACATACGTCAAATATATACATTGTATCTTGTTATGTAGTAATTAGTTATCGTTAGATAATTAATTTATAATTTTTAAACTATTTTATAAGAAGATAAACGGAACGGACTCACGGTTAGCTCAGTGGTAAGAGCGCTGCGACGTAGATGCAGAGGACCTGGGTTCGATTCCCGGCCGAGGTCGAATCTTTTATCTTCTTATAAAATAGTTTAAAAATTATAAATTAATTATCTAACGATAACTAATTACTACATAACCCATCAGTTATAGTTGGAGCTCGGATTCCCTTATAATTGCATGTTTTTATTGGTAAGTCAAAATAAAGCGTTCGCAAGTTACTTATCCGAATCAAGCCTAATGGGATTTTTTAATGAAGTTTTATACTGCACGAAATTGCACGTTTTGGGATTTACTGCACGAAATTGCACGTTTTGAAGTTTTATTGCAAGAAATTGAATCATTTGATATTTTGAAGAAAAAAAATATTTCAAATTTTTATTTTCTTAAATACACATCAAAAAATTAATGGAAAAATAAATGCGAATTAGGAATAGGAATAAATTAGATACCTGCCAAACATTGGAGGTGTCTTCGAAAATTGCGGGATGGATTGAAAAATATCCTGACTGAAAAGGGATGGTAGTGTAGTGTTTTGCAAATCTTGTGATAAAAATAGTGGATGTGAGAGGAAATCACAAATTGATGCCCACTGCAGCACAAGTAAGTACCTAATTATTACCATAGAACCAGGGGTAGTGCGTTTCATCAAAGTGATTTAAAAATAAGCCTACGCACCGTATATTGCATCTAGTGATCCCATAATTTGAGTAGCATCTTTCCTTTATAAGATCTCTCTATTTCCAATATAATTACAGTTCGCACGCGAGTGTTTTACTCTTTATTCCACATCTTGTTACTATTTTAAGTAAATATTTTGTATTATGATTTTTTTTTGTTTTTTTTAATAGTTTCAAATATAGAATTGGAAGAAAATTTGCTGTCAATTTTCAAATTAAAAACCATTTTTATGAATCCAACCATTTAATCTGGCATTTATTAGATCGAATTTAGCAGCTTTTCCGGTTGCTATTACAGAACTAGAGGAGAAAAATCTTTTTCAATATGACCAAATAAAAATTGTTAAGGACTTTGGAAAATCATTGGAAACAATCAAGAGCGAAAAAGGAATTATCATTTACGAAAAATTTTGAAATATTTTTTTAACTATTAAAAAATTGTAATGTGAACGGAAATTCAGTCACTATTGAAGAGATCCCTAGTTGCTGAGTCGCTATAAATATTGTCCTCCAACGATTGTGAAAGTTGAGATATCTTTTTCTAAATTGAAAGAAAGTGTAATGACAGGATGCACTGTTTTACAGAAAAAAATTTAGAAATATGTTTAGTAATAAACTTTAAATAAAATTAAAAAAAATAATGAAGTGTAGTTACATTCCTAATGTACTCCAATAATTTTTCGTTACTAATAAAAAAATCATTATTTTACCAAAATCTATATTAAAACCATTCTGTTAAAAATAAATGTTTTTACTTCAATTTACTCTCCGCTACTAATTTGTTTCAAAAGTAGCTATATATTGCTCACATAAATAATTTAATGTATGATTTTTAAGCAATACATTTTTACTTACCCATATATGAAATACTTATATAGTAAGGGAAAATATTACGATCGTGAAAAATTTCGACTTCCGGTTTTCAACGGAAATACACGTTTTGGGGTCCCCTGAGTCAAAATGACCAAGTCCATGTGTGTGTGTGTGTGAACAGACTAGCTCAAAAATTATAAACCGTACTAACCTGAAATTAGGTATTTGGCGTATGAATATGCCCGCGATGTGACAGCTAAAATTTCATCAAAATTGGTCAAACCCCTACGTTGGGCACTTTACTTAATAAATGAAGGGATCCGCCGAAAAACATTCTAAGCGATAAAATTGCCGAAGTGGCACTTTTGGGTGAATGTATTAAAATGTATAATAGTACGTCATAGTATGATCTAGTACTCCATCATATCATTTTACATGTATACATAACAAATCACATGAGAAAAAAAATTCACCTACAGAACTAGTATTAGACTATGATTTTATTTCACTGATTACTCAACATTGCATATTTGTCACTTAAAACGTTTTTCGGTGGATCCATTCAAATCTTGTCTCACTTTTACGTTTTTTTTTTTTATTTACTAAAAAACGGCTTTAACGATTTTGATCAAACTGGGTATTTGATGTATGTATATGCCCGAGATATGACTGTAAAGATTTCATCAAAATTGATCAACCTGAGGGGGGACTTTACTTAATAAATTTTGTATCATTTTCACGTGTTTTATATATTTACTCAAAAAAAGATAGGTAACTATAATGATTTTTATCAGACTGGGTATTTGATGTTTGTATATGCCCACGATGTGACAGCCAAAATTTCATCAAAATTGGTGAAACTTATACCCATATATGAGTTTTAATAGGTATGCGAACGTTGTTAGTTTTCGGCTACTTACTTAGATAGGCTTTCTTTTCATATTGACGACTTAATGTTGACTAAAAAACGATAGTGTTTGAAGCCTCCTTGATTTTAAATACCAAGTATTTGGGCAATCAGATTAAAAAATATTTTTACATTTTTCCTCCTATTGTTGTTCTTGACATGTACAATGATTTATTCTGCCATGTGCATTGATTACAAACGTTGCCTGAGGTGAAATAGACAGAACCCTGAGGCAGGCGCCAGTTACAGATGTACAAACTATTCGCATTAAGCCCAATCCATTAGAATAGTTGTACATCATTTTGCGTTTGTCCTGAAATTGCTGGCGGCATTTTAGATAACATTTCAATCCCATTTTCCCTATAAAATAGCTAGCGGCAACACAGATGTCTGGTGTATAAATTAGTACCTTTATTCCAGAATAGGATTCGATTGAGACCTGTGATTGAAGTCTGCTAGATAGATTTATTCGCTATATATCCTTGTATATATAAAAATCTCGTGTCCCGATGTTTGTCTTTATATTTCTCAGAAACTACTCAACCGATTTTAATGAAATTTGGCTCAATGTATATAGTTTTGGCCAACTTAATAGACAGGATAGTTTTTAACTTGATTAGTGATCAAAATAATTCTTATACAGCGAATTATTGCGAATACAGTAGGTCGTGTTTCGATTTATTAACATGGCGTCATATGTCGATTTCATAACGTTTTTGTTTATAAGCATGCTATTGTAATACAGGTTATCATTATTATAATTTTGTATTTCGTTATGTGAGTGCAGTTATTTGTTCCTATATTATTATTTTCCACAGACAAATAGTAATACAAATCTTTGTATTTATTGTTAATTTTCATTAAAGAATAAATAAATCAAAAAAGGTTACAATAAATTCTCAAAAGTGTAGGTAATTTTTCTTCCTTTTCCTTTTTGATTTTTGTTTCAATTAAATTACTAGCTAAGCGCTTAAACGCTTTGCTATGACCCACCCTGATATCAACTTTTAGTAAAGTAAATACATTTTAATAATTTAAATTAGGCTATTATTTGAAATAAAATTCTATAAATGTTGTAACAGCACCTACTGTCACAGGTTCAACCTAATAGAAACCTGACTTGGGGAGTCAGTGTTGCCAAAAAGTTGTGAAAATTAGTGGCTACACTGCGGGTAACCAGTCATAAAAACTCCCTGAGTGTGTTTTGATTAGGTGTTGTGGGATACTTTGTGATTTGCTAAAGAACTGCATAATTAAGACTTTAATATTATATTTTCAGTTGATTTATTTAACAGAAGTTTCTTTATTTTCATTATTCGTTTTGTTATTATTATTTAAATACAGTGTTTTTTTATTTTACCAAACCTTTTTATTATTTTTATCCCGTGCTCTAAAATGTAAAATTTAAAAAATGTCAGTGAAGATTTGTAACTTCTCCTTTATCAACTATAATTTAAAGTTGAGAAAATTTAATCCCAATGGAATAGAGGCTGTTACTTCCTGTTCAGCAGAGTTGTAATTATCTTTATTTTAAAGTAGGATATTTTATTCTTTAATTTAAAGTATGCTATTATTGGGAATGATATTTCGTTGTTAATTTCACCAGAATACAATTTTGTTTGTTTGTTTGTTTGTTATTGTTTAGGGGCGAAAAACTGCTGAGGTCATCAACGCCCATTGGTTTCTTTATTTATCCATCTTGGGGAAACTACCGACCCAAATCCCGCCGGACACCGACGAGAGCGGCACCCAGGCCGATGGGGGCCAGCCGGAGCAAAGGGGGCGCCCCGGTCCCACATGTTCTTAGAATACAATTTTTTACTTATCTTTAAATGATTGTTGATTAAGAAAGGATTACAATTTTTTTTTAATTTTACATATAATGATTATTACACCTCTACTGAACAGGAATAATTGTTATTTGGGTAAACGCAAGTTTCAGATTTATCCACCATAAATATGAGAGTACTACTGCAAAATGATCCATCGGCAGATATATTTTCTAAACAATTGCTGTATATTGGAAACGGTGAAATAGAGCTGCATCGAAATTCAAAATTTATCAAATTTTGATCGAAATTCAAAATTTATCAAATTACTAGAAAATTTCTGAACTGTTGTAGAGACGAAAAATGAACTGTCTACGAAATATAAAGTGTCTTTCCTGATATTTTGAACAATTATTTGGACTATAATTGGCTTGATAGTCGTGCTATTTTGGCAGCAAAAAATGTTGATTTCGATGAAATAAACTTCCAAAATCAATTGACAATGTTCTAGATGCAAACGATGCTGTAAATTTCCCATCTGAATTTTTGAATTCCCTGGATATTGAAGATTGGCTGACCGATCATTCTTCTTCGTAACTTAAATCCACCTCAATTGTGCATCGGTACACGTTTGGTCATTAAAAGGATCACAGGAAATTTTATTGAAGCAAAAATGTTGCCTGGAAGGTTTACAGCAGATATCGTCCTGTTGCCACCTATTCTCCTGGAACCGTCAGAATTTTCAATAAAATTTAAAAGGCTTCAATATCCTATTCTTTTGGCTTTTGCCATGACCATAAATAAATCCCAAGGGCAAACAATGTCCACTTGGACTTTGAAAATCCGTGTTTTTCCCATGGGCATTGGCATAACTCACGTGGGAAAGGGGCTTCGCCTGCTCACGTGTGTGGTAACCATCAAATCTTTGGTTTGTGTTAAAAAAAAAAAACAGGTTAACCCAAAACATTTTGAAGAAATTAGTACTTGAATAAATAAAAATTCTTAATTGTATTATGTAAAAACCTCTTTAAGAAGAGATTTCTTATCACTCAAATATATTGCTAAATTAAAAGCTTCAACACACCACCCTCCTACCGAACATTTATTTGCCGAAGGGTCGGGAAATCGAGGTCTCAAAGAAATTGAGAAAAACGCCTATCAAAAGGACAAATATGACGCGTTAACCAAGATTGGCATGACCCTGAGCAAAATTAAACCCGTTGTTAAACTAACAATACCAAGTTGAAGTAGTGTTAGGCCAATAATCAATAGATCAATGGCTGAGGTTATCAAAACTTACTTCAGTCATCCTTTTTAAAATTAGTGGTAACATATAGCCATTTCGAGTTAGTTTATACCGATCCATCAAAAAAGGGCGATAGTGTTGGCAGCCCTATGAGTCGTAAACACAATCAGCTCCTTTTTAATCAAACTACATT
The DNA here is from genome assembly GCA_911387785.2 of Aelia acuminata. NCBI lineage: Eukaryota > Metazoa > Arthropoda > Insecta > Hemiptera > Pentatomidae > Aelia > Aelia acuminata. The sequence goes on along the minus strand of OU426983.1, from coordinate 55,002,560 downwards.
GAAATATGAGATGTAAAAAATAAACTTAACTAAATTAACTTTCCTATATTCTTTACCAAATACTTTTAAATGGTGTAATGCTCTATTCTCAATCACGTTGGATTTTGATTAGCTGAAAGGTTTTCATCTTTATCAATGAATATTGGTATTACTGTATTTGTTTAAAAATATTAGGATATAACTACTGAGCCACAGCAACGCGTGACCGGGTCTGCTAGTATCATATATATCATCGGTGATATGATGTATTGAATAAATAGTAAATTAATCTCGGTTCATACAAGAATGTATTACCATTTGACGGTTTTACTCTGAAAGATTAATACCATTTTTTCAAACTAGTCCAGCAAAAGTTCATTAATGAAGTTTTTACTTCTTCTTATCAGAGAACTCTTTTACTGCACAGGGTGTATTTTATGAGTGTTTTGTGCCAATTTAATTTGTTAGGTGTCAGTCAATCACGAATCCGTCTCTGGTGATCAAAGGCTTTTGTCATCTGCTCGGTACCTTTATGGCCGTTCGGGTTGGTGTTAGTGTTTAAAATAATGCGTTAGTACAATGTTTGAGACATTCAAAGAATTTTATGCGCATCCGTATAAAGGCGCGTCCAGAAATAAAGTAACATCATTTCTGTAAAAATTTCCTAAGGCACTTATACCCTTATGCATTTCCACGCTTCAATTTTTCGCGGCTAGTAACAGACTCTTTTCATTAAAAAAACATTTTAAAATTATCAAAAGGTATGAGTAACATTGGTTTGAGGAGATCCTTCAATATTATAAAGTGGTGCAATTTCTTTGACCATGACTGTATGTGAATTACATAACATAATGTATAAAATGTATATGTATGTATCAATTGTATCATCTATATTTATTTAAATTGCATCACAACATAATATTCATCGTATCATATCCTTTGGGAAATATACTTTATTGATTATATTAGATCGTTAATTAAAAATAAACAATTTTCCATAATATCGCTTATAGTCTTAATGTCTGTACCTCAGAGGTAAACTGTCGTAACTGACATTCAATTTTTAAAGGAGAGCACTTTGAATTTTAAATTTTCATATTTCTTGTCGTAAAATAATAATAATAATAATAATAATAATAATAGGTTATATAAAGCACTATTCATCAGGAGTATAAATACGAATACCTTTCGCTAGAAATATACACCTATACAATTCAGTTACATCATAATCAATCATAATTGGAAACTCGAGAATTTTGTAGTACAACAGTTTACCTCTCAGGTACAGATATATTAGTGAGAAAAAGAGTGGTGTTCAGTACGTCAGTTTTTATTCTTTGTAATGGCGCATCTTTCACAATACGTGTGAGTGAAGAAGATGATTTGCCAACTTTATATTATTATTGTCTTTAATAATAATGAGAATATAATGTGTAATATTAAGCTCATACTTTAAAAATTGTTGTGACATGTAACCTCTAAATTCAAAATAAAAATAAATATATCTTTATTATAAATAGATATTATATAATTAAATGTAAAATAATATTAAATACAGAATATACTTTGTTAAGTATCTTTGAAAGCTTTTTATTGACTAATATTGGGGAAAAAGTAGCCTTTAGAAAGACACCCCTCCCCTACCGATGGCGGACCCTTCAAACTCCTCAACAGCTATCCAAACTTCTTCCTCAGCGACTTGCTGCACCTAAGAGTAGGCTGCAGCCTCTTCAGCGTTGCAGGTTGCGGACTGCCGTCTTCTCATTTTGCGATCGATTCATTTGATTTACGTTATAAGGACGCTCTCATAAGGACTCCATTGAAGTTCACTGATTGCTAAAAATTATTTTTTCGAATCATAATATTAAAACAACTAAAATGATTTTTTTTTATGTTAATATCACCAATTAGGATTGTACAATATAATTTTTATTTTTTTTGGCTTCATGTTTCAATTTGCGCCTGTCAACAAACATAGACAATTAGCAAATGGGAGCTGCACTATTGAAATAAGGGCATGTCAGGCATGAGGAAGGATGGCACCCAGCGGTACCTCTTCCCTGGCTTGTTTCAGGTAATCTGGATTTTTAACGAAGGAGATCTATCATCCAGCGCCTTTTTAATCTCCTATTTATGGGCATATCAGCTGTTGCCATGCCTCTAATCAGTTGGTTGAGATGACCGTGTAGGTGTGTATGAAAACGTTTGTAAAGTGTCTTTATATGTTGATCTACTGTTTGCATTTGTAAGTCAGTATGTAGGGTATTGTTGGTCACGTACCACGGTGCTTTTACTAGTGGATCTTTTTGGCTGTACCGTATATCTGTGAAGAGTAAGTCCAAACTGGTTTCAGTACGTATAAATATGTATTTAATTTTTGTCTCAGTCCAAGTTTTGAAGTTTTAGAAAAAACTGAGTAAAGTAGGTTATCATATTATCATATGATAATTGGTAGGACCAAGGTAATGTACGGTACTGATACAGTACATTACCTTGGTCTTACCTTTGACAGAAGGATGACATGGGGCCCGCATGTTAAGATGAAAAGAAAAACCCTTAACAAACGACACAATATAAAATTAAACAATCATTAATATCTTTCTTTCTATGCTGCATCACTGTTACTGAATATGATAATTTATAGTGATGAGGGCAACTGAAGATGGGGTAGGCAGACCTCGAAACGTTGTGAAAGTTTTGTATTTGCTATACTTTCCGATGATCTGACTATAATAAACATATAAGTGAAGAAATAGTTTTCACCGAAAATTTAATGCGATGAAAAACTATCGAGATTACTATCGATAGTTATAAACTATCAAGTTATAAGCTATAATAAACTAATTATAATATATTAAGTAAGCTATAATAAACTATAATAGCAAGTTATAAACTATAGTTAAAAGCTATCGATAGTTTTTCGAACTAGCGAAAGCTTAGTTTTTAAAGGAAAAAGTGGAAATAGCATCTGCCTCTAAGCACCTGTTATATATATAATTCATTTAAATGTAAAATAAAATGTTATGGATTAATTTAATTTAGTTTTCTAACAAAAAGGGAGTATCTACATAGTGTAGATCTAGAGGATAATCCACGCAATCGAGGATCGCGTTCTGAATGTTGTCACGTCTTGTACCTTACAACAATTTCGTCGACAAATTAGGATTCCGGGCGTGTGGTTTCTTAAAGAGGGTTGGTATCACCTTCCTTTAAATCCATTTTCATTGACTTTTTGATAGTTTTGATTTTTTATAGAACTTTATATTAACAAAAATTGCCTCAGGCTATAATGGAACCCATCCTCCATTGACAAAAATGTTTATCTTGTTCCCTAATTAAAAGAAAAAAGTACAATCAAAAAAGGTATTATAGCTCCTAGAGTCTTAAATAAAAAATTCAACTGTTCTAGCCCCCCCCCCCCGTCATATCATATACTATCGATAGTTTTATATTCGATATTATCAATAAGGGAGACTATCGATAGTTTTACATGACTACCCTCCAGTAAATATAGAAACTATTAACTATTTGTTAAATTATGGTTGTTGTTTTTTTTTTGTTATTTATAAACATAAAACAACATAATGTTAATATCCTTAGTCTTCAAAATTTAACTTTGCCATAACTATAAACGAAATCACAACTATAAACTATATTACATATGATACAGCTGTGATACACGATCGCTTCCGATTCCAAGAAGACACCGGTCGAACACGTTCCCTCTAGTGGCTGAAGGTGGATTACTGTTTGCCTTCTATAGCCGTGAGGGAGGTGATCCCTCCGGAATGGAAGTAAAGGCTACTCCTCTTCCTCCTTCTTACTCCCTCCTCGCCTCCTCCCGCCACGATCCCTCATCTCCTCCCTCCCCGGCGAAGATCTCCCTCCAACCATGCCCTACTATCGGGACCGAAACCCTTTTAAATTTCTCAACAATAAAGTCTATCTCGAGGATCCCTCTCAACAAGGGCGTTTAATTAAGCATTTAGGATGTTTACGTTCTGTCGGAAAAAAAGGGAAGTATTTTTAATTAAAAAATTACTTACTCAAGTCGGTGTTTAAGTCGAACCCATTAATCATTCCCCGGGATGGACCTCCCGTCAGCGTACAACTTAAGGCCTCCCTAATGGCCTCTATTTCTCTCTCACTCGTTTTTTTTTTTTGTTTTTTTTTTTTAACAGAACCCGTCGAGAAGTTTGTTTTTGAAATTTTAAACCATTACTTCAGAGTTATCAATATATTTCACATACTATCGTTCCATGTATAAAGTCGTGGAACAGACCAGTCCTAACTTTTCTTAAAAAAAAAAATTAAATCTCCGTAATTATAAAATTGTATTGTAACTCTTCTGTGGGTTAACAAATATTTATTAACAAAGATATAACAATATTAATACCAAATTATCAAATTATATAAATATGAATTATAAAACTCAAATCATCTTCACAGTCAAGACTAACACTAAGACTCCGACTTATTGGCCCAGTCACTCGCTCCTTATACACAGTCGTAAAAGGAACCTTTTATAACTCTGGAAGGTTTCAGGTCCCCGTCGAACAATCTAGTCACAAACACGTGCTTTAACGGTTCGCTCCAACCGCAAGTTCGTTCCAACAAAAGGTCTGGGATTTTAAACCATATGTTCAGGTTTTTTTACTTAACGATTCAACGTTACAGTATGTTTGATCATTAATATATTAAAATAAAATCAATGAAAATAATGGTGGAGCGGTATTATATTTTAGTTGGTATAGATTATTTGAATTATAAGTTTATGAAACACGTACCCATTCATGGCTTCAAATTACAAAGTTTGAGCAGATCTTCTCGCACTGAGATCCCTGATGAAGACCGCTTAGAATACTATATACAGCTTTGTCAGATGTAATTGAGAGCTTGTCAACCTAAGGAAAGATGGTCGTGGTTCTGTGATTCCTAGCGCATCGTGTTCCCGTCGGAAATGAGGAGGTCGAGGTCCTTGTAAGGCTGGAGCACAGATAGAGCATCCGCAGCTTCCTAAACCTAAATGATCAAAAGTGAGATCGCCGAGAGGCAAAAGCAGGAATGGATTGCTCCGGAAGGAAGCTGTAGCATAGTTCAGACCAGTCATGACAATATTAAGAGCCTCCAAATAGGAACAGTAGTCTTTGCTCGATACCCTCTATTTCAAAAAGAGGAAATGACATTAGAAATGTCTGTAGTAATAAAAGATATGAACTCTACAACCTCGGCATGTAAACATCGCATGGTTGATTACCAGCATATGGGATATGGTATAAATAAAAATTAAAAAATAAAATAAAAATATTTGACATCAGTGTTTTTTAAGTCCTATCTCCACGATTAACTTTTTAGAGCAAAGTCAATAGCCATACGTTGCTGACTGACATGAATTGGACATCATCATGGTTAAGTTCTTTTTTTTTTTATCATTCTTGCGCTAAAAAGTTTTAGTCCACTAATAACCGCTTATAATCATCCAAAGATTGGTCAAACAGGGCCATTTGGTCCATTGTGATGTACCCTGCTAGTCAAAAATCGAATTAACTTTTGGTTCCGAAATTCTTTCAACAAATATAACCGTGCGCACAGGCCATTACTTGTAATTTTCTATTTGATAGAACTTAAGTGCGTTTCGCAAAACGCAAAAAATTATTTATGATATTGCCCCTCAGATTTTTCTACCCTTCAACATATCCAGCTATGGATGCTGGCTCGGTTGCCCGTATTAGCAATCCCTTCGGAACGAATCTATCCGAACATTTGTGATAATTATAAAATAAAATTTATGTGTTTATGCTTAAGTATTCAAACTAAGAGATATTTTTCTCAGAGTAAGAAGTGATTTCTTATTTATCCAACTGATACCATAATTTGTTCATTATTATTGCTACATTAACTGCTGGAGTTTAATTCAGTAGTTAGTATCAGTAGTAGTGGAGTTCAATTTTTACATTAGTTTGATACTGTATAAAACATATATATGTATCAGGTAGAAAATAAGAAGTAGGATAAATACATGTTGGGAGGGTACTCGCAGTAGAATACCAACTTTTATCTTACTACTGTAGTCTTATCGAGTTCTAAATGACCTATTATAAAAAGACATTTATTTGGCTCTAAAGACTTTTCATGCGATGTATGAATTATCATAAATTATAAGCTGGGGACGACTGTACTCGATATGTAAGTAGTAACGATAGATTTACATTGTTTGTTTAACGTCACTTTATGCCACTGAGGCTAATCGGACGATGCTATGAAAGAATTACTTAAATTATCTTTATATATTAAGGATTATTTCCGTATACAAACAACGTCTATCAAACAAAAAAAAAAAGTATTAATTGATACCTACTTTGAATTGTTTTGATAGCAACGGACGAGGTATACTTGGCGTGATTATTCAAAGTTTGCTATGACATTCAATCGCGGTGAATGAGCTGGGGTATAGTAAGGAGAGAGGGGCAAACCAGCTCGGATAACAGTCGAAGGTAAACAGAGAGCAAAGAAACTGTTTGTCTTTTAAATGAAATTCTGAGGAGAACTTGAGAAGATGAACCATGGAAATTTGTGGTGAAGGTTGTTTGGTTTTCACAGTTTCATTTCATTAGTGGCGGTTGCTTAAATGAAGCTCGCTCTGCATTAATTGAAGGCTCTTTGCCTTACGATGTTCAATGTTTGACGACTCTCAGTGAACCACTATTTATTTAATTTATTTCCAGATTGTTTGACCAATAATCTAATTCCACTGCATTTAGGATGGTATGATTTACAATTTTTGTATTTTAAGGCGATTTTTCGTATACTTAGGGCTCTTATTAGATTCAAGATAAAGAATGCCTATATATCTTTTATTTATTTTTTATCGCTTTTCGTGAGAAGTAATAATATTAGTTTTATTTTTCAAGAAAAAATATTAAAATAATAATACTTACTTTACCTCTTTCATATTATTTTATTTATCTTATAGCACTAAATAACAGCTGTACTTTAAGATATATAAAAAAAACCTTTAACGAAAACTGCCTCTCCTTACCTATGACAATACCAAAAAGTTACATTTGGAAATTTGGAAAATTTATTGATCTTTGATAATAAATGTAAGACTTAAATGATTCCAAATTAACTTGTGAAAGATCAAACAAGCTTAATGATAGAAAAAAATCTCTTAGTAAGCCCAATCGACGACTTATACCATTTTTCAATTATAAGAACACTACATATATTTATATTTTTTTCAAATACCTTGCACTAATTGTTATATTATATAAAGTAGTATCCAGGTGTCAATTGCATTTAGTCAAGTACGTAGCCTCGTATTTATGTTCTAGAGAGAGTTTTCGAATTCAGGAAAATCATATTTGCGTTAAAAAAATTATGTTAATTTATTTGTATGGTGGAAATTCGTTCAAATGTTATTTAGCAATATGATCTGTGAATGAGCTCCCATTTTAGTAAGACTTAAAACTAAAATTAAACTACCTCAAAGCAAAATTGAGATATTGAGTTCAATATCTCAAAACCTCCATGAGATTACGTTATAGTCACCTTTTAGATATAAGGAACCATAGGATTCTATAATATTGACGATTCAATGTGGGAGGAAGAAATCCTCATCTTTTAGAGTAAGATCAGGAAAAGGAGTGTGCCTAGTCCTTGAAAAGTTCAGCTTGAGTGGTATTACAAGTTAGATTATCCAAGAGAACTGTTCAACAAGAGTAAAGAAGCTATCGATCAGCAGGGGAAATACTTCTTCCAAAGCCAACTTCAAAGACATTCCGGTAATTCAGAAGAAGGTTACAATTTATTTTATTGGTATGATATTTATAGATTCAATGTGGGAGTTACATTATGAATAGTGCGACTGCATTCAACATTTATTTCGAATTTTTTTAAGTAAGGATAAAATTTATACTTATTTCAATCTTTTATTACTTAAGTGTGTTATTCTATCCGTTGTTTTTATGCCTTACCTGGTTTTTATATGATTTCGTGTATCGGTTAACAACCTTTGATTTCTACCAAAAAAAAAAAGTTGCGTGTGGAAGCGATTATATCTCTATATTTTATATAATTTATATGCATTTGTAATTACAATTACAGGCCTTATTAGGAATGAGGTTGGCCAGCAGCATTCAGCCGGTTAAGGCAGGACCTAACTCTAGGTAGATACCTTCTAAGACCGCATGATGTTTAAGACCCACTGTTTCTGGAGGGGGACTTTTCTCGGTATGTACGAAGTTTGAGTCGATAAATGCTAACTTTATAGATTTAAATAATGAAATTCTCCGGGTGAAACTGGTACATACAGCTAGTTATTATCATATATACTTATTATCAATAATTATCAAATATAATCATACTTATTAATCAATAATACTAGCTGACCCCTTCGAAGCATTCGCACTCTAACCTACTTTAATACCACTTAATTAAAGTACCTGCACACCGTATATTAGTATCGTATACAGCTTATTTAGTGCGTCATGGGCATAGGTGAGGGTTGAAGTAAAGAATAGATGTGTTTAAATTGCAGATTATTTATTTTTGAAACATAAGTTTAAGGTATTTACATATTTACTTAGTATTTATGTGTTTACAGGACCTCTTTCAACACCATTTTTGAAGGTACAAAATGGTCATCCACCATGAGTGTTTTCAGTCATTTTATGGTCATCTTTGAGTGTTTGTTTTACTCAGTCATGGATGCCGCTGAATGAGCACACCCTGGAAAACGCCACATACTCAAATACACGTATCGGTTTCGCGGAAAACGAGTAAAAAAAAATTTATATATATTCTATTGACTTAAATCGCATGTTTTTGCTAGTAACTCGCAAACCACGGCGACAATCGGAAAAGTGTATATAACCAAAAATGTTCGTCTCGACAAACTGAAAAAAATTACACCGTCAATAAGGCCCTGCGACCGTTTTCGCTGAGAATCGCATTTTTCGCTTAAAACTCGCAAACGAAGTGGTTAACCGAAAAAATTTAAATAACCGAAAATGTTCTCCTTGAAAAGCTGAAAAGATTGACACCATATAGAAACCTCTACTGCCAAACGTCTATTGCCCCAAAACCCCGGTTTTTATAACTCACAATCGAAGACGAAATGATTGATTTATATATTTTTACGGTGTAGTGGTTAAGGAAAGCTTTAAAATGATGCCTCATTCATGAAATTTGATGAAGTATTAAAGAATTTAAGGCTTACTGACAAAAAAAAAAGGCTTTGAGAAATAATATATATGATAATATCTCATCATACCTATAACTATATTATATTATATTTGTGTATATATTTCCTAACCATCAATCCGCTCTGGTAAGCTTAATCACACATAAAACCTACACACAGTATACCATTGAGAAGGAACCAGTGTATCGACCAGTGTGATCGGGAACCTCTGTCACATCGGATTGACCTACACGATGCCAACAGCGGAAACTGCAGGTGGTTGTTGAAAATGGATGGATGGGGTGAGGGAGGGGATAGGAGATGTTGATATATAACGAACGAGGGGCCATCCATCAGGCAAGCACTGAAAACCACTGCCCGATATTAGTCTCCCAAACATCTATTAGTATATTCCTTTATCGTACTAATCCGTCTTAACCACTGTCTACCAGTCGCTTTTAGAGTTACTTCTAATTCAAACTGATTCTTAAAATTTTAGATAAATTGATACTATTCACAGTACTTGTGCATAAGATATAAACGAAAATAATCTCTCAAGTGGCGGATAAGAAGTTACATAATTGTTGTATTTATGTAGGCTGCGGTGACTAAGGAAATTCCATTAACATCTGGTATAGATAATTTCTGGTAAAAAGATAAAGATAAAAAAAAAATAGGGCATGATGTACTTTTAACTGAACTGTCTAATTCCGATAAAAAACATCGCTGACGTTGAAATATTTAGCTCTTCTAGTGCTATTGCTGCTTCTAATTGCAATCAATTAGCAAAAATTCAATACAAAATCCAACGCCTCTGTGATGCTACAAGTCATGTGAAATTTTATAATGCAAACAACATAATTGGTGTTTCGTGAATGTCATGAAAATAAATTTTTGATATTTAACAATTGGGGCTAATTTGTTTGATCACTTTCGACATCTTAATGAATAAAAATAAATATTTCTACGATTGAAAGAGGCTGATAAAATAATATATTTTCTAGTTAATGTCAAATTATTTGTATAAATATGATTTTTATTAGTAAAAAAAAAAAAAAGTCTACAAAGGATATACCTACTTACCTACATAGATATTTATAATCGTTATATTTATTTATTTTTATTTGGCATCAATGACCTGAAATTTGGGCTTAAAACATTAAAAATAAACCAGGTACAGTTCTCTCTTTATATCTAGACCAATCACAAGTTGTTGATTTCTATAAAGATAGGTAATTTTTATAAAATAAGAATGAAGAATATGGACACAAAATCCACAATTTGATGTAAACTAACTCTAACTTAAGGCGTCTCCGAGTCATTTTCCAGAGGGTTGTTCGACATTTTTGGAAGGTAACTTACTGCTCATTCCTAGAAATAGATGATAGCAATAGTGAAACGTGCATAAATAAATTATAAAGTATTCAATTATATTAAAACTTATATGATGGTATATAATGGAAAATTTAAAAAAATAAGGCTAGAGTGTCTAAAACCCAATAAAGAAACACAAATTCTGTTGAAATTTCCGCAACGCGATAAGGAAGACTCCTATTTCTTGACATCCTGAAGATCCAACGTATATAATTTTTGTTTAAATATTAATTTATAAAGTTATTATCTTTGTTTTTGTTGAATCGTTTCTTATCTAGAAGTTTCTTCAAATGATCATATATATATTAAAGCATTACCGAACACAGGTAACACTTTGGCCCGAATATTAAACGAAAATCGAGTTTATATGATATTTTTATGTAAATAAGAGCAGCTTTGGAATAAGGGAGGTTTTATTAAAGCAGTTAAGCGCGTATTTATGCACAATCATGAATCGATTGTGCATAGAAAGTCCTTTCGAGTATTTTTGACAACAGTCTTCTATTTATATTCTATGGTATAAATTACCTTGATTTCATTTGTATTTTCTGCATGAATATACAAAATGAATGACTCCGAATCGGAATATCATTAAAATTTAATGAATGATTTATCAGGCATAAACTTATGTATTCTTCTCTCGTCCGATTTCGTTCCTCTATTCAACACCCTCTTACGGCAGAAATATGTTTCTTTATCAGGAATTCCGTTTTATAAGCAGGAATCACGCTTGATTGTGTTATTCAACTGATATCTTTTATAATGAAAAAAAAAAAAAAAAAAAAAAAAAAAAAAAAAAAAAAAAAAAAAAAAAACGAGAACATTTAGTGTTTCCTGGCTATAGTTAATTGTGTATTAGTATTAATTAATTATTGATTGTTTTTTGCACAGAGCAATATCCATATTGGTTCTTGATGGGTTAATTGATACTAACACACACATATATTATTTTTCTTTACGGTAAGATGATTTATAGTCAAGATTTTCAGTTAACCATTTTTTATTTTAAACAGCTAACATTGGCTTTTCAAAATAAAAATAGTCGTCCTGTCGAGAGAAAACCAGTAGACTATTACACATCTCCAAATGATTTTTCATGTTATTTTATTTTTTATTATTCCTTATTTATTTACAGCTGTTTGTCAAAAGTTACATTTACAATCACCTGATTTTCCTTGCTAAATATTCTTAATAATAATCAGAGTTTGGCAAAATTACAATTAATTACATTGCCAATTACAATTACATTGTAATTGTAATTATATGAATTAAAATTAAATTATAATTCGTAATTAAACTGTTAATTATCATTATAATTTGTAATTTGTAATTTAATTGTAATTCGTAATTACGAATTATATTGTAATCTAATTTTAATTCGTAATTGGAAATTACATTGAAATTCATTAGTAACTAAACTGTAATCTAAGTTTTCAATTTGAATGTAGCTTATAATTAAGTTGTTTTGTTAATGTAATTGTATTTTTTAATTAGTAATTATGTTGAAATTACAAGGCAATTGACGAATGTCAGTAGTCCTACTTTTGAGACTGGTGGAATTTGGCTTGTCTGTCTTTTGCTCAAATGGGGGCAATTTCAACGCAAAAATATCTAAAACTAATGATAGTTGTGGGCCAACCTTGAAACTAAAACAAATAAAATTAAAATCAATAAGCTTTTTAAGCATTAACTGTTAAAAAATCTGGCATCAATATATTTAAACAAAAAATTTTGATTATGAACAAGATAAATTCAAATGTATTTGGAACAAGTGTGTAAAATTAAAAATTTAGAACTTTCTAAATTTAAATTAAATTATCACTTTTAAACAAAATTGTATAACATATATAGTCTTCTCTATATGATATTAATATTTGATTTTAAAATCACTTGTTTTTCAAAAGTTTTGTCCGCCAGTATATTGCATTTTGGGAGGTTCGTCATTTTGCGTAAGAAAATCTTGCGTAAGAAAGTCTTTCTACAGGAGCTGATGACGGAAGTGTTTTTGATTTCAGGATATTTCTCAAGTAGTTGTAAACGCTGGTCATCTTCTTTGAAAAACTGTAGGGTCATGAGCTCGGCATCAATCAATAAGCAGAATCAACGCTTTTAATTTTTTGTGGTGAACCAAAATTAAAGAACGAACTATTTGGGAATTCACATGGTTGCTTTACCGATGATTTTATTTCTTTAATTTCCGAAGCGACAACTCTTCTAAATTCTATGAGAAGATGGTTGAATTTTGCATCTTCTACACATCCCATCCATCTGTTTTTAAAAAAAGGGATGTGAGAATGCAGTGATAGCTGCATTTTCTGATACACGGGTAGAAAAAGAAAAATATGGCTCAAATCTTTTGGTAACTGGTACCAAAAAGCATTCTGCAAGAGGTAAAAACATCCAAAAAATCAAAAATATTTTAAACTTTAGTACTTTTTAGGTAAGCCTTTATATTGTATTACCTCTCACAAACGATTGGGCATGGAATTATAAGCTTTTTTGTGTAAGGTGTTTAGGCCTGGTGATCTCGGCGTTGTTTATATAGTTGGGCAATTATATGAACACGTTTATTTTGGGGCAATTATATGAACACCATTCTCTTGCAAGATAAGAAGAATGTTTGGTATCGCTACCACTATAAAAAGCAACATAAGTTATTACCCCAAGCTCGGTTACACTTGGTTTAAATTTTTTTTCAGGGTGTGACAATTTAAATGTTTTCAATTGTTCCCTCAATAAAATGAAGATTTCCTAACGCCAAGTCAGTAATACACCCCCAAACCATGACATGACCACCTCCAAGTTTGATGGTCGGGCGAAGATTTTTTTAATGGCTCTTCATTTGCCTTTCTCCACATGAAACCTCTAACATCAGAGCCAAACAAATTAAATGTTCACCCAATCGAATACAGAACACTTTTCCAGAAGTCCATGTATTTTGTTATGTAATCCTTAGCAAAATTGATTCGAAGCTTTTTATTTTTGTCACTGATATAAGTTTTTTGCCATGCAACTTCACTGTTGTATTGATATTTTCTCAAGACCCTTCGAATGTTTACAGCACATACCATTGTATTTAAATGTTTTTTAACTAATGTGGCCAACTTTGGAGAACTCAATTTTGGATTATTTCCAATTATTATTTCGTTCATCATTACCAGTAAAAAAATTTATTGCACTCACTCTAGCTTTTATTATTATTCTATTTTTGTTTTTAAAACTTTCAATAATATTTTGAATGGTGGCATAACTCCTATTGATAAAGGAGGCGATTTTTCGTTGTGTTTTGCCCATTTTTTAATTGTTAATCACTATTTCTGGTTCACGAATAGTTTTGTGCTCAACCGTTTTAAGCAAATGCCTGAACTAGACTGATTTCTTGTGTTATAGCTTTTTTTTTTGTTTTCATTGAAGGAATTGAAAGGTTAATAAACTCATTTACCCGATAATTGAAGAACACTTGTTACTTTCACTTTTTTCTAAACGGAAGTAAACATTGCATCTTTTTCATTGTGAACTTCAATCCCTACCAGTTTTAATAAAGAATTTTTTTTCTCTTTCTATAATTGCTGTTGAGTTGATTTGATTATATAACTTTAATGTATGACAATGAATCATTATGGCCTCATGTGCATTGGTTTTTAAATTTTAACAAAGGGGCAGTAGCGGATGCAGGTGAGGGTGAGCGCACCCCCCCCCCCCTCATGAATGACTCTTAATCATTTTTCAAGTCCACTAATTGAAAATGAATTGTATTTAAACATTTACAGTAATTTATAACGTCATTATGTACTAATATGGATTTTAAATTAGGGCCTTCATTACTCATGAAATGTAAAAAAAAAAAAAAGTGCGCCCCCCTTCAGAAAATTTCTGGATCCGCCATTGCAAAGGGGAAGTAATTAGCATTTGAAATATAAATATTCGTTTGCATCATTTTGACTGTGAGCCACTGTATATAGGAAGAAAATACTAAAATTGTAATCCTTATATATATAAAAATCTGGTGTCCCGATGTTTGTCTCTCTATTTCTCAGAAACTACTCAACCGATTTTAATGAAATTTGGCTCAATGTATATAGTTTTGGCCAACTTACCGGACCGGATAGTTTTTAACTTGATTAGTGATCAAAATAATTCTTATATAGCGAATTATTGCAAATACAGTAGGTCGTGTTCCGATTTATTAACATGGCGTCATATGTCGATTTCATAATGTTTTTTTTTATAAGCATGCTATTGTAATACAGGTTATCATTATTATAATTTTGTATTGCGTTATGTGAGTGCAGTTATTTGTTCTTATATTATTATTTTCCACAGACAAATAGTAATACAAATCTGTATTTATTGTTAATTTTCATTAAAGAATAAATAAATCAAGAAAAGGTTACAATAAATACTCAAATGTGTAGGTACTTTTTCTTCCTTTCCTTTTTAATTGTATTTAAATTAAATTACTAGCTAAGCGCTGAAACGCTTTGCTGGGCCCACCCTGATATCAACTTTTAGTATAGTAAATGCATTTTAATAATTTAAATTAGGCTATTATTTGAAATAATACTCTATAAATGTTGTAACAGCACCTACTGTCATAGGTGTAACCTAATAGAAACCTTACTTAGGGAGTCAGTGTAGACAAAAATTAGTGAAAATTAGTCAATTGGCTACACTGCGGGTAACCAGTCGTAAAAACTCCCTCACAAAAAGGGTGTGTTTTGATTAGGTGTTGTGGGATACTTTGTGATTTGCTAAAGAACTGCATAATTAAGACTTTAATATTATATTTTCAGTTGATTTATTTAACAGAAGTTTCTTTATTTTCATTATTCGTTTTGTTATTATTATTATTTAAATACAGTGTTTTTTTATTTTATCAAACCTTTTTATCATTTTTATCCCGAGATCTAAAATGTAAAATTTAAAAAATGTCAGTGAAGATTTGTAATTCCTCCTTTATCAACAATAATTTAAAGTTGAGAAAATTTAATCCCAATCGAATAGAGGCTGTTACTTCCTAAGTTGTAATTATCTTTGTATGTAAAATTTAAGAAATGTTAGCGAAGATTTTAATCCTTTCTTTAATTTAAAGTAGGCTATTATTGGAAATGATATTTACTTATCTTTAAATGATTGTTGATTAAGAAAGGATTACAAATCGCGGCATTTTTTAAATTTTACATTTAATGATTATTACACCTCTACTGAACAGGAATAATTGTTATTTGGGTAACCTCAAGTTTCAGATTTATCCACCATAAATATGAGAGTACTACTACAAAATAATCCATCGGCAGATATATTTTTTAAACAATTGCTCTATATTGGAAACGGTGAAATAGAGCTAGCTGTATCGAAATTCAAAATTTATCAAATTACCAGAAAATTTCTGAACTGTTGTAGAGACGAAAAATGAACTGTCTACGAAATATAAAGTGTCTTTCCTGATATTTTGAACAATTATAAGGACTATAAGTGGCTGGGTAGTCGTGCTATTTTGGCAGCAAAAAATGTTGATTTCGATGAAATAAACTTCCAAAATCAATTGACAACGTTCTAGATGTAAACGAAGCCGTAAATTTCCCATCTGAATTTTTTAATTCCCTGGATATACACCCAAACAATCTCCAGTTGAATATTGGCTCACCGATCATTCTTCTTCGTAACTTAAATCCACCTCAATAGTGCAACGGTACACGTTTGGTCATTAAAAGGATCACAGGAAATGTTATTGAAGGAAAAATGTTACCTGGAAGGTTTACAGGAGATATCGCCCTGTTGCCACCTATTCCCTTGGAACCGACAGAATTTTCAATAAAATTTAAAAGGCTTTAATATCCTATTCGTTTGGCTTTTGCCATGACCATAAACAAATCCCAAGGGCAAACAATGTCCATTTGGACTTTGAAAATCCGTGTTTTTCCCTTGGGCAATGGCATAACTCACGTGGAAAATGGGTATCGCCTGCTCACGTGTGTGGAAACCATCAAATCTTTGGTTTGTGTTAAAAAAAAAAAAAACATGTTAACCCAAAAAATTTTGAACAAATTAGTACTTGAATAAATAAAAATTCTTAATTGTATTATGTAAAAACCTCTTTAAGAAGAGATTTATTATCACTCAAATATATTGCTAAATTAAAAGCTTCAACACACCACCCTCCTACCGAACACTTATTAGCCGAAGGGTTGGGAAATCGAGGTCTCAAAGAAATTGAGAAAAACGCCTATCAAAAGGACATATATGACGCGTTAACCAAGATTGGCATGACCCGGAGCAAAATTAAACCCGTTGTTAAACTAACAATACCAAGTTGAAGTAGTGTTAGGTCAATAATCAATAGATCAATGGCTGAGGTTATCAAAACTTACTTCAGTAATCCTTTTTAAAATTAGTGGAGAAATATAGCCATTTCGAGTTAGTTTATACCGATCCATAAAAAAAGGGCGATAGTGTTGGCAGCACTGTGAGTCGTAAACACAACCAGCTCCTTTTTAATCAAACTACATTGAAGTATGAGATGTAAAAAATAAAAACTTTAACTTTCCTATATCCTTTACCAAATACTTTTAAATGGTGTAATGCTCTATTCTCAATCACGTTGGATTTTGATTAGCTGAAAGGTTTTCATCTTTATCAATGAATATTGGTATTACTGTATTTGTTTAAAAATATTAGGATATAACTACTGAGCCACAGCAACGCGTGGCCGGGTCTGCTAGTTATTATAATATAATTAATTACATTGTAATGAATTACATTATAGTGAATTACATTGTAATGAATTAAAAGTAGAGAAGTAATTGTGAAATTACATTGTAATTAATTACGCAATTCAATTACAAAGTAATTAATTACGCCCAACTCTGATAATAATGGATAATCAATTACAAGCATTAGTTCAAATACTTCTTATACTTCATGCCTACTTAAGAGTTATTCTGGATTTCTGTTAACTAGCGAAAATGCTCCGAGAGTGATTCAGATGATCTACAAAGTTTTTTTAATGGAGCTCAGCCAATTTCAAATTTTTATTCATGTATTATTATTATTTATTGGGGGTCAACTGTGGTTTAGTGGTTAGCATGGCAACCTCCAACACTAAAGGTCGCGGGTTCGCGTCCCGATGTGGCCCTAGGATTTTTTAATGGGAGTAAAAAATCATTGGCTATCCAAGGCCGTACCTCGGAAAGGACGTAAAACGGAGGTCCCGAACCTGTATGATGTCAGTTACTCGTTAAAGATCCCAATCCTAATTATACCTGGATTGGACAAAACTTAGGACTCCCACTATAAAATCGTTCAATTAGCCTGAGTAGCACAAAGGGACGTTAAACAAACAAACAAAACAAATTATTATTTAAAATGAAAACTCGTTTTAGTACTATATACCTTGATATTTATTATTATTATTATTTTTTTGTACAAATAAATAAATCAGAGAAAATATAGAAACTTTTCTTTTTATTTATAAATCTGGGATTTTATTTTAAAATGATCCAATGTGGAAAAACGGCCATAAAACTAGAAAAAAATCAAACCAAAACACGTTTAATTTTTATTTTTCTTAATTTTAGACGGAAATTTAACTAAAAGTAGATCATTTATTTATTAAAATTGACTATAAAATATAGGCATTGAAAACCTCGTAACACCATTAATCGGTATAAACAAAAGCTTTTTGTTACAAAGAGAGATTGTATAACATGGTAAATAAATAAGGACCTAAATGTGTTTCACTTGTTTTGTTTTTATTCATAACATTTACCCAAATGGAGTTAAGTGGTTTTCATTTTATTTCTTTATAGCACTGATTGATTTTTTTTTTCATGTTATATGTGTTTCAATTCAGCCGTATTTAAAGTTATTAAGGCTACTTACTCATTTTAATTTTATTCCGGTTCAAATACGTGGGAAATTAAGCATATGCAGTAGTATCGCTGTTGATTTTTCAGCTACAAATCTCTCCCCATTAGTGTATTCGGATATATTTCATAGTCATATGCCATTGCTTTTATCTTTCGTGGATACAAATCAGTCAGTGAGGTAGCAAAGGTATTTATTTTATCCCTAATTATTCCAGAATACTATAGGGAATAGTCAAATGAAAGTTATTTGAATTGGCTTAATCAGAATAAAGATAATTAAATAATCAACTTTATTCAATATTACTATAAGTAGGTGGGGCGATCTGTCTCTGGACCGTTAAATTTATTCAATTTTGCCCGATATCCCCTTAGCTTGTTCATCATTTTAGGATTTCGAAAGATTAGCTTCTGTAGTGTAAAGTGACGTTAAAGAAATTTAATAAAAAAAAAAAAAGAGTGATTATTTATGTAAATTTACTAATTACCTCCTTTTAAGCTACAAAATGTAAGGATCACACCACATGTCAGGATGGCCGAGCGGTCTAAGGCGCCAGACTCAAGGGTAACCTTGCCTACAATGTAGGTTTGAGCCTTCTGGTCCACAATGTGGGCGTGGGTTCGAATCCCACTTCTGACAAAAGTTTTTTTTTTTAATAGATATAGACAGAGAGTCACATTTTAATTTATTTATTCAAACGTCAAATATTTATTTTAATATTTTAAATGATTGATTTTTTTTTCATATTATTTAGTATTTGACTGATACACATATATTTGGGCATTGAACTATTGAAAGATGAAGTTTTATGCAAGATATGTAATTTTATTTATTATTAGGTTATCACCTTGATCATGGTACCTCAACATAGATAAATTTACTTATTTATTTTTCATATATATTTTTTCTTTTACCATGTAGAATGATTGGGAACACCTGCTCTACAGTAAGACTCACTTGTTGAGATCGGTCAGTAAAATATAAATTTTGAGAAACGAAAAAAAAAAAAAAAAAAGAACCTACATTTAAAAAAATCAGACATTACATCAATAATACAAAAATTGTCCCTGCTATGCATAATACTGTATAAACTTACTACATATTATTTTTAATTTTCGATGCCTTATCCTCTATTGTGAAATTATAATGGATTATCAATACAATAATTTTCTAAATTTAAATTACCGATTATATAAATAATGTTATATTTCAAGTCGTTTTTATTTATTTTTATGAATTAATTTATTTTTTATATTTTTAAAAAATATTCATGATATTTAACATATCATGGATGCATCATATTATATTTTTAATATATATATATTTTTTTTTAATTTCATATTTATCTTTTAAAATTTTTGATAATGCATCTATGATGCATCACATATCATGGAGATCTTTAAAGATACCGTAAGTCAATTATAAATAATGAAAAACGAAGAAAACAAAAAAAAATATGTTTGTAGCTTGTTTAACTCAGAAATCACACCTATCTATATTAAAAAAATTGTCTTGATGAATATTAATAAACACTTACCACCTAATTTATCTTCCTCTAATTTGAAATAATAGTCATGGAACATCAATACAACAAATTAATGAATCTTTAAATGATATATAAGATAAGATTTTTTAAGTGTTTTAAATTAAGGTAGTATATTCCATAATTCAATTTTTCAAGCCCTTTTAGCCTCTTATTTTACTCTCTCGTAATAATGTAAATACGTTCATAGAATCAAATTCAGCTAAATTTTGGGCTCAGTTTCTTAAAAATAATTTTATGTATTGCTGAGCCCTCATTACTTATGTTTCTTTACTTATTTCAAGAGGAAATCGTATTACTTGACCTCTTTTTTCTGTCGATACAGTTGAATAAATTTTGTAGCAGTTGACTCTAAAATGCGCCCCCATCCCCAAAAATAAATGAGACCTAAACCCCAACATTTGGGCAATTATTTTGAGCCCTCATTAAAAGCTGTGAGGCAGCCCTTATTGTTAGAGGTGAAGAGGCTAGAAGACCAGAAGACCAGAGGTGTAGGGCTGTGTACTCAGGACAAAAGAGTTCCTTCCTTAATGTTTATCTGAAAGGGCTGAGGAGCTCTTTGTGTCGCTCCGCCCACTTCCCCTCCCATCTATTGCTCTCTCTCTCTCTCTCTCTTTCTGATAAGCTCCTTGTCTCAGCATTGATTTAGCTTCCCTTGTCTTCTGTCTCTATCATGTTTTCTTTAGAAAAAAAAATATATATATATTTTTTTTTCTTTTTTCTTTTTTGGATGAAGCTTCAGACCAAGTGAGATCATTGGCGGCATTATATGACATTCTAACAGAGGGAGGCGGTAGATCAACTTCACGTTGCTAAAAAGCGTAGTCTCAATAGAGTAGCGCAGACTTTCCATAGTACCAAGCCCTTTGTTTGGTTCAAAGACTATTAGAGGTCCATAGATTATGCCTGCGCAGAGTCAGCAGACCGTCCATGCACCGACCTCCGGGCAGCTACTTAAACCTGGAAAAGCCACATCATGATTCTTTTAATAATAGACATTTAGATCAGTGACGTACCTATTTCGACAGAGCATATTTTGAATGGAAATATGCAAGACATTAATGAAACTTAAATTAGCGTTAAAACTATATTTTGTATCCCTGATGCTGTTATGAATGACTGTTGACAACTGACCAGGGAAATGAAGGCTTATTTTATATGTTCTTTAAGATAGGGGAATAACATGTTTAATAATGAAAAAATATAATGAAAATCTATTGATGATAAGCATTAAAACAATTTATTTGGCCATTTAAAACTTTTTTCATTTTTAATCTGCGTTGTTCATTTTTTCTCTCATAGCGAAAAGTTCTTTTTCGGCCACAGCTTTGAATAAAAGATATGAAAAATATGGACTCTGCGCTGAGCTTATTTATTAAGCAAGAATTTAATATTGCCAGTCTCAAAAGTTGGAATTCTACAACTTTTTAACATTCTCAAACATAAAGGGGCTAGAAGGGATTCCGCTAGCTCAAGATAATCAAGGTTGTTTTGAATTCATGTACAATATTTTATTATGAACGAGGATTTTATAAAGATAGCGGGTATTTCAGAACCCGAGTGGGCTTAAACGTGGGGGTTACTTGGAAAATTTGAAATTAAACAATACAAGTTTCTTTTATAGGGAATTTCATGTTTGTTTTTTGTTTTTTTTATCTTGTATTCTTTTTTTTTATCGGAATTCATTATTAGAAAAATGGACAAAAAATATCTCTTATATTTTTTCTAAAAGGAATAAACTCTGCTATGGCTGCCATAGAAAACAAGAACACTATTCTTTTTTTAGGGTATTATAAAATATTGAAGTATCTTTAATGGCACTTTATACTGTCCTACATTAAAATCCTCCCTTGAACAGAAATGTATTTGACTTTTATGTTTCGAGCTATAATGAACACGAACCCAAAGGCAGATAATTTCTGGCAGGAACCATTTTATGTCTTATATGGTTTTGGATCATTTTGAGCATTACAATTTTTTTTTGTTCTATATTTTTACTAAAAACTTCAACAAAAAATGAAAAAAAAACTTTATATTGTTTTAAGTTGGTACAACATGAAAAATTGTGAGAAAACAAGAATTAGGGTTTAAGAATTGTTTTGGATACAAATCCGGGAAAAAATTCAAATGAAAATTAAATGAAACTGAATAAGTGCATAGTTTGCGAATTAAAACGAGTGTCAACGTGGGTAAAAGCAGCTATACTCGTAAATTAAAAAGACATTGTTAAAGAATTGCTTATATCATGTGAAGCCGTTTGTTGCAACATGTTCTTAAAATTTCATTTTTTTCACTTTATTTGAATTAATTTCCTCCAACCCATATCCAGTATGTCCAACCCATATCTAGATCCATATCCATAGGGTATCTGCATCAGATGAACACAGAGACTCGTTTCAAGATATAGCCCAACTGGAAAAGAGGTAGAGCAATAAATGCATTGAGAAGATTTCACTGACTTCTGTTCAGACATTGCAACGGTAGACAGCTGGGAAAGACTATAAAGAAATAAACTCAGTACACAGCATTTTCTCCTTTTTGATATATTGGGGCACCTTCAAGAAATAAGAAAAAATATCACTAAGTGTGTACCTTATCTCCTTACACGGCAGGTCTCGATTGACTTCAACCGTGAAGTCTTTGCACCTTGCGGATTCTTTCGGGGGATCATTCTAGGACATTTTTAGATGAAAAAAATGCAAAAATTAAAATCCTAAAAGTAGCGGTATTTTTCATTGAACGATTTTCGCATTTTTTAACAAAATATGTAAAAATTTAAATAAATATTTTAATCATTCAAAATTTTAAAATTATTCAATACTATTTAATACTCATCAAATATAGGTATATATATTGGACGTACTTAAAAGCCCTGAAAAGGGCTAATATGCAATTTGAAAAATATAGGTATATATTGAAAAAAAAAAAAACATTAGATAGAAAAATAAATTATAAAGATTACGATACGTATACATATATAAAAATCTGGTGCGTGCGTGCAACACACAACTTTCACTTACCAAATTATTAAGATTAGAAATTAATGTGTTTTGTTAATTGCCACTACTCAAAGTTGTACATTTTTCCTCATTCATTTCTTATTTTTGTTTTCATTTGCTCAAAAAATAAAACAACACTAATTTCTTTTATTATTAAATAAATGTATTTACTTACATGTGATTATTCGGCAATGCAAGCATACTACTCCAAGACGTCTGATTTTATAATTCTCTACGTACTTGTTGAATATTTCATTTAGTTATGAAACAAATAATTTCCATTAATTGAACAGATCAGCTTTAATTATGAACAATGGTCTGTCATTAAAGGCATACTCCGCATGTGTGAGCTCAACGTGTTTTATGAGTTGACTGAATATTTTTCTTTTTTTCTCCTCAATATGTTTCCTTGATTTTTATCATATCTCATATTTAGCCATTTCTTATTTTTAGACAAAACGAGAGACAGATAATTTCTCCATATAAACAAATACAAAGGTACTTTATAGGAAAACAAAAAAGGCCCCGTCCCCATTTAAGCCCCCTCAGAACATTTTAATAATGTTAAAGCTTACCTGATATTAAAGAACACCTAATTTTCATTAAACACCACGAATTTGATGAAAATCGTTAAAGCCGTTTTTTTGAGATCATCGAAAAAAAAGGTAAAAATTGGTTAAAAAGTTATGAAATAAAGGGCCCCATTCGTTAAACCAATTTTGATGAAATGTTGGCTATCACATCTTTGGCATATACATACATCAAATACCCAGTTTGATTAAAATCTTTAATGCCGATTTTGAGTAAATTAAAAAAACACGTGAAAATGAGACAACATTTATTAAGTAAAGTGCCCTCTCCGTTTAACCAATTTTAATAAAATTTCGGCTGTCGCATCGCGGTCATATACATACATCAAATACTAAGTTTGATGAAACTCTTTAAAGCCGTTTTTGAGTAAATAAAAAAAAAACTCGTGAAAATGGGACAACATTTATTAAGTGAAGTGCCCCCTCAAATCAATGAATTTTGATGGTATTTTGACTGTCGCATCGCGGGCATATAAATACACCAAATACTGAGTTTAATCAAAATCGTTAGAGCCGTTTTTGAGAAAATCGAGAAAAACATAAAAAATAGACAAAATTCTTCAAATAAAGTACCCCCTCCGTTTGCCCAATTTTGATGAAAATTTTGCTGTCACATTGCGGGCGTATACATACATCAAATACTAAGTTTGATGAAAATCGTTAAAGCCGTTTTTGAGTAAATAAAAAAAAAACTCGTGAAAATGGGACAACATTTCACAAAAGTAAAGTGCCCCCTCAAATCAATGAATTTTGATGGTATTTTGACTGTCGCATCGCGGGCATATAAATACACCAAATACTGAGTTTAATCAAAATCGTTAGAGCCGTTTTTGAGAAAATCGAGAAAAACATAAAAAATAGACAAAATTCTTCAAATAAAGTACCCCCTCCGTTTGCCCAATTTTGATGAAAATTTTGCTGTCACATTGCGGGCGTATACCCAATTTCAGTAATGTACGACTAATAGTTTTTGAGCTAGTCTGTTCACACACACACACAGGTGGCTATGGCTGCCCTGTTTATCAACAGGCAATGAAAGAGGCAGTTAAACACGCAAGATGAGATTATTACAACTAAATCTGAACCATTGCGAAGCAGCCCAGGGCCTTTTCTGGCAAACCATAAGTGAGAAGGGTATTGATGTTGCTGTATTGTGCGAACAGTATAAGAATATGGAAAGTTCCTGTTTCTGGAAGACGGACAAAACCGGAAAAGCAACTATCTGGGTTAGGAAGGGCCATTATATTCTGGAAACCCAACAAAACTCAACAAATGACTTCGTTTGGATCAAGGTAATGATATCTACATCTGTAGCGTCTACGCACCTCCAAGCGCATCACAAGTTGAATTCGAAGAACTGCTCGACAGAATTGTACAGGAACTGCAAGGCTGTCATCCTCTTGTCATTGCAGGAGACTTTAACGCTTGGGCTACGGCATGGGGGAGCAAAGAGACCAATAAGAGAGGCGAATGTGTTCTCGACGTATTCGCTGCGCTCGACGTTGTGCTCTTAAACACAGGTTCTACCCCTACATTCACTAGAAATGATCACGCTTCGATTGTTGATCTGACGTGTGTTAGTCCATGCCTTGTTTCTGACAACAAATGGCACGTAAGCGATCTCTATACCCACAGTGATCACCGGGCAATCTGTTTCGAAGTCGAAGTCCCTGCTACCATGAGGAAAACATTCAAAACGAGACGATCAGTGTGGAACCATCGATCATTTGACCGATCGATTTTCATAATGATAGAGTTTGTCATAATGATGGAAGAAAAACTCACATTACTCGGACCGGTAGAGAAAAGGGTCATACAACTAATGAAGCTTATCACTAACGCCTGTGATGCTTCAATGACCAACACACCGAGAACAACCCGTCACATACCGGTATATTGGTGGAGTAAAGATATCGCCGCCCTCCGGAAGACTTGTCTCCGTACAAGAAGGCTAACCCAAAGAGCGAGAGGTCGTCCGACATATGAAGCTCTGAAACAGGAACATCGGGAGGCCAAAAGGTACCTTGTCAAGGCAATTAAAGAGGCGAAGCGTAAATGCTGGAGGAAACTCTGCGAAGAATTAGATGAGGACACGTGGGGAAGACCATACAAAATAGTTATGGCAAGGCTGAAAAGCTCAAGCTTATCGCCACCAAGCTCTCCTGACCTATTAGAGAAAATATTTTCAACGCTCTTCCCAACAAGACCAGAAGTAGTTTTCGATACAATACCGTATTTAGGACGGGACCAAATACCGGAAATCACGCAAGAAGAGCTTGAGATAGCTTGTTGCAAAGTAGGGGATAACAAAGCCCCAGGACCGGACAATGTTCCAAACTTTGTCCTAAAAACAGCCGTCAGAATCAGACCAGAACTCTTCCTTGACTTGTACAATTCTTGTGTCCGTGAAGGGATATTTCCTGTTGATTGGAAGAAGCAGCAATTGGTACTCCTGCCGAAGGGTAAGGGGTCTCCTGATGACCCTACATCCTATCGTCCAATCTGTCTTCTAAATACTGCTGGTAAAATTCTGGAGAGGATTGTGTGTAATAGAATTACAGAGCTTATTTAGGGAAGTCGAGGACTATCTGAAAAACAATATGGTTTTCGGAAAGGTAGTTCAACAGTCGATGCAATAGACTTCGTGATAAAATCAGCCAGAGAAGCCACTGCCGGAAAAAGGTGGAGAAGGGGTGGAAAGAAGTATTGTGTCGTGATAACGCTAGACGTCAAGAATGCGTTTAACTCAGCAAGATGGGATTGCATCATGGAAGAGTTGCGTAAGAAAAAACTTCCACAGTACCTCCTTAAAATTGTCACCAGTTATTTTTCAGACAGAATCCTGAGGTATGAAACAGATGCAGGAACCTACAAAATAACAGGAGGCGTTCCCCAAGGTTCTGTATTAGGACCGCTGTTATGGAATGCCGTGTACGATGCCGTGCTCAGACTTCCTATGCCTGAAGGAATTACCACGCTGGGATTCGCAGACTATCTTGCGATCATTCTTCGTGGAAAGCTTTTGGAAGACATAACGTACAAGGCCAATAACGCAATATTTAATATTCGCCAGTGGCTCGCGTCCGTGGGCCTACAACTAGCTGATTACAAGACTGAGACTGTACTTATTACCAGCAGGAAATTGAGGGAAAGGATCAATTTGAGCGTTGGAGAGATCGACATCCTCTCAAAGCCATCCATTAAATACTTAGGTGTGCGGATTGATGCCAGGATGCGGTTTGATGAACACCTGCAAGAAGTCGTGAAAGTAGCGAACGCACTGGCTAGAATCATGCCAAATATTGGTGGGCCAGCGCAAAACCGGAGAAGGCTCCTTGCTAATGTTATTAACTCGGTGCTTTTGTATGCTGCTCCAGTTTGGTTACATGCCTTCCAAGCGAGGTCATACTCTTGTAAGGCGATTAGTGCGCATCGAAGAAATGCCTTACGCGTCGAAAGAGCATTTCGCACTGTGTCGTATGTTGCCGTGTGTATCATCGCCGATATGACTCCAATAGACCTACTGGCCGAAGAGCGTGGCAGAATCTACCGCAGAAAACGGGAAGCGCCAGAAGCACACTGGCTAACGATAACAAAAGACGAGAGAAAGGAAACTCTTCGCAGATGGCAGAGGCGCTGGGACTCATCATTATCTGGAAGGTGGACAAACAGCCTGATACCAGATATCGCATCGTGGGTGAATCGCACACATGGAGAGGTTGATTATTTCCCTACTCAACTGCTCTCTGGACATGGTTGCTTCAGGGCATATCTCTATCGGTTCAAGCTGGAAGAAGAATCATCATGTACCACCTGCGCTCCAGTAGATGAAACAGTGGAACATGCTTTCATCGCATGCAAGAAATTTACTGGGGAGAAGGGTGAATTAGATATGGTGCTGGGTAAAAGATCCACACCGGAAAATCTGGTACAGCTCATGTTGACCAGTCAAGAGAACTGGAATGCTGTTTCAGATTATGCCGCGAGAGTAGGAGGAAAATTGAGAGCTCAGGAGCGAGAGAGAAGGGGTCAAGTACCAGGAAGGGTACAGTAGAGAAGTAGGCGCCTAGCCATCCTGCCCACCGCGAAGTAATGCCTGCCAGCAGTTCCGCGGTGTGGCATTGCAAAGTATGTAGGAGGTTTTTTAGTGGGTAGGAATCTCACACTGTTGTGGGTTTAACCCCCACTTCGTCTAATGAAAGATTTTTCCCCCACAATTAAAAAAAAAAAAAAAAAAAAAAATATGAGACACACACACAGACACACACAGACACACACACACACACACACACACACACACACACACACAGACCATTTCGCGAGACTTGGTTATTTGGACTCAGGGGACCCCAAAACGTGTATTTCCGTTTAAAACCAGAAGTCGAAATTTTTCACGATCGCAATACTTCCACTTACTATATATATATAGTATACAGGTAAGTGAAAGTAAAAAGCAAATTTTTGTATATTTTACTTTAAAAATGCGAAATTTGTTGAAATAAAAAAAAAAACGGCCACCTTTAGGATTTTAATTTTTGCATTTTTTTCATCTAAAAATGTCCTAGAATGATCCCCCGAAAGAATCCGCAAGGTGCAAAGACTTCATGGTTGAAGTCAATCGAGACCTGCCGTGCTTAGCGAGCGTCGGATCTACCAAAAAATTCGTTCCTTCATGCCATACATGCCTTACATATCATTGCGATGCTGCAGCCATCGAATTCGCTGATTGTCGCAGACCACTGACGGTGCGAATTAATGTTTGAAGACAAAAAAAAAAGTTTTATATTTATATTTTTATTTAATAATATTCTTGTAAATAAGCAAATTAGCTTTATTTTTTCTCTTTCGCCGTGGGCAAGGAGCTGCTTAGTTTTCTATTCACGATAGAAGGGCTGCGATGTGAGTGGTAGCTTGCTTACATTAAGGTTCCCACATGAGGGATAACACGTACTGTGCTTCATATACTTAGCACCCACTTATCAAACCATTAATATCGTTATGCCGAGCAGATTTTTTCCCCCATTTATTTAACTTAGCACTATATTTTAAGCCGATCATAAAGATTTATTGTTTAAGTTAATGACAGGTTTTCATGATTATATTTTTACTTATGATTGACTCCAAAAAATTTACCAAGGTTTCAGATACGCAATCCGTGTTACCTGACCCATTATGCCAAATGTTTACCGAATCATAATGTTTACCAGGGGGAAAAACCCAGTCCGCTTATTGGTAATGCGAGTGGGAGGAATAGATACGATTGACATTACCGTGTTTGGTTTCGGTAAAAGCTGCCTTCCTGATTACAGTTTGCTGATGGCTTCGATTTCGTTGGCAGCAGTTCAGTTTACATTCCATTTGCGATTGGAAAAATCATTAATTGCCTCATTTTTCCATTATCCGAATAATTTTATTTAGCAACAAATGCATTTTCGAATGGATAAATTAATATAAAGTTTTAATAGGGGAATCAGTGCCATCAACTGTCAATGAAGAAAGTATAGTTCATTACAGTTAGTTCTTGAAAAGAATATTTATTGTTTTTTTAAATTTCCTCTTTTTTTTGTTATTATATATAAATAGTACTTTTTTATACAATGAATATTTTGATTATTTCATAAACATTATGAGGATTTCTACTATGTGTGAACTTTCATCGGAAACCTATATTTCAGTGTTAGTAAAATTAAACGACTCTACTTAAATAGAAAAATCACTGTTTCGCTTTATGAGAAAAATCTTACACGATCTGAACCACTGAGTATAATAAGAAAAGATGCCTTCCCGGGCATAGAGTGCTGTAGAAGTAATATGCTCACTGGTCCAATCCCAACGCTGCTATTTGATTTAAATTAGTAGGACGACTTTTATTTCGAATTTAGAAATAAATTTATTTTTTAGATCATCTCAGATTACTATATGTTTTATGGAAATTATTCAGTTGTTATTGCTTGTTAGTTGGTTATACATAAAAGCTGAATGTGTAATAAGTTTAGAAACTTTAGTAGGGAAATGCTCCAAAATGTGAGGGTGACACTAATACTGTAGGACACCTATAATCATTTCTAAACTTGTACTGCTTTAAGGTCAGGCCACACATGTCCGCACCGCATCCGCACCGCAGCAGTAATATAGGTTATGTTCAGAATATTTTTAATTTAACTTACATATTCCCTTTAGTTATGCCTAAAGGTCAGGTCACACATGTCCGCACCGCATCCGCATCCGCGCGTGTGAACGGTTACCATCTATCCTTCGTAAAGGAATCGGATCCGTGCTGCGGATGCGGATGCGGTGCGGACATGTGTGGCCTGACCTTTATGTATACACATTTTTGACTTGTACATATACGTGAATGGAAATATTGTTTTTTAAATGGTCCAATAAATAAAGAATAAAAAATAATAAAAAAAAGGAGAAGGGAAAATAAAAGTTAACTAATTGAATCCCCTCGAGATAGTATAATAATTCATTAATTATAATATTTATTTATATTGTAAAGCTATATCGTCAAAAATAAAAACATATGGTTTAATACCCTAGACCTTTTGTTGGAACAACGGTAAGCGGTTGGAACGAACTGTTTTGTTCTAGATTGTTCGAGATTCATCTACACTATCATTCCACTTGCTTCAACAAAAGTCTGTTTCTTGACTGTGAAGCTCATGTCATGCATGCTATAACGTTATTATTTTTCGTAACCTGCTCGAATATTTATGTTGTGATAAATCGTGAGGCATTTGATAATTGTATATTTTTGTTAAATAAATATTTGTTTACTCACATAAGTTTTACAATATATTTTTGTTCAAAGTAGTTTATTTTTACTTTCACTCACCTATATATCAAATATATAGTTAGGGAAATTATTGCAATCGTGAATGTTGACTCCCGGTTTTCAACGGAAATGCACGTTTTGGGGTCCCGTGATGAAATTAGCTCAAAAATGATTTGTCGTACGAAAGTGAAATTATGTATTTGAGGTATGCGCCAGCGATCTGACAGCAAAGGTTTCATCTGAATCGACTAAACGTAGGAGGCACTTTATCACCGTTCTAATGGAATTAATTCAACTCGATGTGCATTTAATAAATTTAAATTCGTACATGTGCATGTGTATATTTTGTGGGGGTTTTATTCGCACAAAGTGGTATGATTTTAAATGGTGAAATTTAAAATTTCTTTCGCTAAATAAACTTTAATTTGCATAATTTTTTATTTAAAAAAACAACTTCTCATTTGCATTGGTAAAAATAAAAAATAAATAAAAAGCCACCTAAATAAACTTTAATTTGCATTAGCTTTGATAAAAAAAAAAAAAAAAAAAAAAAAAAAAACGGTGGTAAAAAAAAACGCCGAAATTAGCTCTTTAAAATCATAACTTTGGAAAATTTTAATTTCAAATGCTAATTTATATATCAATATTGCTTCATTTTCAGTCAGTATAAATCCAGTTAGGATTTCGGTATTGGGCCCATTATTTGCTTAAAAATCAACTAAGCCAGAAAGTCATTTCCCATAGACATTACTCTTTTCCATTGACCTCTGATGAGGAGCTTCGAGAATCATTCCACCACCCGTCCAATTTCAAATTCCATTACAGTGTTTATTGGAAATTTTCTGCTGTTATTATGGGCCTCTAAATGTTAAGGGAGAAATAACCGGTAACGTTTTGTTTTCATTAACTTAAATCACTACAAAGCAACCTTGCAGGGTTGGATAGGCCTGGTTTTTCAATAAACGCATTACCATAAACTCGATGTTCAAATTGAAGGAAGTGTTAATGATCTTTGCCGGGTGGAAGTATGGTTTAGTGCATCGAGAAAATGCTAAAAGTACAAACCCGTTTAATTAATAAATTTTCTTTGCCGTTTCATTATAATTGATTGTTACCAAAATGGATCTCGCATTTAACGTATCACTATTTAGTAAGGTTGGACTTTGCACAGAAAATTATTTAGGTTATTATAAGTCATACTTTAAGAATTATATTAATCCTATTAAGGTCCAAGCCGTTCTTAAACTCTTAGCATGGATTTATTTCTCCTCAGGGCAAGAAATAAATTAGAAAATAAAGTAATTGTGTATTGTGCCAAGGTTGGTGGGGACTAGGTCCGTCCCTATACGCAGCTTTGCTAATTGCCTCCTCCCTAACATCCCCAGTTTTCTCTTAATTAAAGTCCCCTATTTTTCTTTTCCCCTTTTCTAAGGACGCGCTAAATGCTATCAGATAACTCCACTATTTATTTAGCACAATAGCTCGGGGGTCGAGGGTTTTTTATTTTATTTTCTTATGCTAGTGGCAACGGAGATTAAAAATACTAATTAACTTAAGAGCTGGAAAATATAAAAAACCTTTAAGGCGGAGTAAGAGGTGGCATTTTAATATATTTTCGAATCCTTTTTTATAAAAATGTGGTTTATTTGTTCTACCTCTGTTTCTTTATTTAAAGCTATTTCTTTCTTCTTCCACTCATTTATTTCTCATGTAATTATTCAATCATTTTTAATAAATCACTCGTTTGAGAAACTCTATGTATCCATAAATTAAATTTGTTTGGAGCAAGAAAAAAAAAAAAACTGCTTTGGCTCTAAAAGAACTTTGAATCAAATCATTTTCTTTAACACGTAGGCATCCTAAATTAGAACTAAGAATTTGAAATATGATTCTCTTGGGAGTTAAATATTTATACGTATTTAAAAAAGTAACGTTTTCGGAGCACAAAAATGAATTGAAAATAAAGATATAAAATAGAAGGTTAGTAGCTAACTTGTTACTGTTACCTTAAATATTAAGCAGCTGATTTTAACTGAATAAATTTTAAGAAAAATGCCGGATAAAACATTCATATGAATTACGTGTTGACCGAGGAGAGGGGTAATCCTGGAATCCCTAGTAATCCTTTCGAAAAGGTCCTCATTCCCGTAACAATGCCACCACATAAACTCAGTGGGAACAGTTTGCTAAACAAAATCAAGCGTTTGTTTATTTTATACAAATAACTTCAAAACTGATTAGCTAGGATGTCAATGGAATGATTGATGTCAATAGGAAGTTTTTTGCTTCAGGTTTAAATTTTCTAATTCTGATTTTGAAGCTCCTCATCAAGAACGAATATCGTCTTTTTCGTGTACGGTTTCTCAAACGTTTGATCCTATTACTTAAGACTTATATAACTTGTCCATTGATTTTTTTTCTGTTCAGTAACCTACACAACTTATTAAATCTAGCTAAGCTTTTGTCAATTAAAGTTGAAGAGTGGAGTCGTTCATTGCTGTAATTTGTATATTAGTAGGTTACTGAAGAGAAAATATGATATATGATAATATGGAACGTGTGATCTTTCTCTATGTACTGCATATTTACTTTTCCCCACCAAAATACTGAAATAAATAACAATACTTGATGTTTACAATTGGATAAGAAGTAAATATAGGATTGGTTTTGGGGTGGCGAGGGGGAAACCAGACAGGAGCTGAGCTATCGGTGAGGCAATAAGGCGGTTGGAGGGTGTTGTATTACTGAGGCTCTAGAATGTCAGATTGTCAATCGATACAACTAGCTGATAGCTGTTATCAAATGAGGCCTTCGCCTCGCTTAAGTTCCCCCTGTTCTTGATCTTTCGCTTAAGCCGTTCCTAACCTTCCTTCAGCAATAGCTTCCTAGCTAGCTAGCTAGCTAGCACTTATTCTCTCGAAGATAGTTACTCTTATAAAATACGCTGTCTACAGATTATATACCTAATAAGAAGATTCTATTAGAATTATAAATGCATGATCTTCTGAACAACTAGTCGTTTTTTAAATCCAAGTTTTTTAATTTTGGTAAAGTGAGAAGAATTATTACGATCGTTATATATTTTAACCCCGCTGACATTTCAGCCCAAATAAATATTTCGTGGTCTACCGGATATATAAATTTTTATAACCAAGTCTCAAAAAATGTTCCGTTAATTTTAACAGCGTACCTCAAAAGATAAATTTGCTGAAATTACGTATTTGATTTAAATGTAAGAGCTACTGTTTTTTTAATTATTATTCTTTTTTTTAAATTGACTTATTTTATCTCATTAATCATCTTTTTGAACGATTTTCTTTAAAACCTTTCAATCTATTTTAATTCAATTTTAACGAATGTTCATGTTATGTGGGTTTTATCCGCATTATTTATGACAATATTATTTTTGAATTAGTTTTTAATTATAGTAAATAGAAGTATTGGCAAAGTATTATTTATGCTATTGTAAAGAGAATTTACAATAGCAGTAACACACTAGAAAAATATTGCCAGCTGGAATCAAATCATATGTCTTGAAAAGGATTTTTCACCTAGCGGAAAAGTGAGGGGAAAATATTAAAGCCAGTTTTTACGGTCATATAGAGAGCGGAGTTACGGTGCTACAGGCTGGGGACTATAAACCCCAATCGTATATAGAACCAACACCATTTTATACATTCTGATTTTGTTGCCCTTTTTTCCTCCATAGCGTTTCTCAATGTCTCATCCCATCCATATTTCCTAGCTATACACAATATCCCCTTTTTCCAATAAGAGTAAAGCAAAGTTTTCAAGCAAAGTCTCGTTCCCGTTGTAAAGGTTGCCTTTTTCTTGACTTCAAATTCCTTTGAAATTCTAAATGTAAATCTTTTCCCGGCGAGATTCCTATTTTTGTATCAAACAGGGAAAAAGAAATTTCCAAATGACTTTAAAGTTGAACAATTATCCAAAACCTTAGCACATCTTAGCATGTACTTCGATAGGTCGTTCTTCTTCTTCTTCTCCATGTACCTTTCAGTGTGAAGGAGTCTCGATCCAACTGATCTGTTCTTGCCTGTCTTGTGTTAGCAGTCTGATTTTACCTCTTTCCTTGCCTAACTTAACGGATATACTTATTATATGCAATCTAGCCTGCGTTATATCGACATGTTGTTGAAATTTAAAAGACATTTTGACAAAGGAATCAAGACAGTGAGAACTAAAACGTACAGATCACAAAAAATGATTTAAATTTATCTTAAGCTTCTCATTCGCATAGCACTCTTTGGTGTACCAAGTTTTTTTTTCTTATGACCTCATCGTTCCGGAGAGACTTGGTCCAAACACAGTACGGATGATCCGGATATTTGGATAGTATTGATTTTAAAAATTCTCAATTGAAGATATTTCAATATACTACTTGTTACTAAACTACTATACTACTTGTTCGAAAAAAATATTTATATCGACATTACTAAGAAGTGTTTAAAAACTAGATTAAAGGAAAAAATCTATAATATTTCATTACAAAACTGTATAATCTTACTTCGTCATGATCATTTCAAATCAAAAGCTAATTTTTGCTGAACTTTTAATGTACATTAAATAAAATTTTATAAAATCCAAAAATCTGATCCGGATTACCAAAGATTTGGTTTTTTTGTTTTGAACATCTACAGAATGTTTACTATATGAATATGAAGGTTTCAAGCTATGAGCACATTAAATTTTACCTTTAGACCCTTCAGAAATCTAAAAATTAACAAACCAAAAAATGACAAAACGAAAATAACACTTTTTATAGATCTGATGTATAATTTTTAATACCGTGTGTTCCAATTTTTTTTTAAATCTTGTATGGTAGATCTGCTTTAGTAGGAAGTTTTTGATAAAAAGGGGACGGATGAAGTTTTCTATATTTCTTCAAAATAAATTTCACCTGGTTAATTAAGAAGTAGAAAAACATACAGTAACACTGATGCGGATTTAAATAATTTTATTTACGTAAATTACAATATAAAAATTAAATATGAACTACAATAAATATCACTTGAAACTTGACAGTTAAATGACCTTAACGGTAAATCAAAATATTAGTATTCAAAATGAAACCCTCTCTCGCACCACTTCCTCACTTATATATTGTGGTCCACGAACACTCTGGAATCTTGTTCAGGACCTGTCTAAAATATGTTATGTTTTCTTTTGTCGCAATATGATGAAAGCATTTTAACTCGTTTTTTTTAAATAAATCTTGATGTTAAACATTTAAATTAACCAGTTGTAAACCGTAGGGAATCCCCTTTTTACTAACTTCACAAAATAAAATAATTAAATCCCTTAACTAATAAACACATTGGTGAGGGGGTGTATGTGATGAAAAGGGCCTTATCACTAGGAGCCAGGGGAAGTAACAAGACACATAATCGATAGTCTTTCTTCATCCCTTGTTTGCTACCGACGGGGGCACATTACACCGATCAGGGGAAAGGAAATCTACCCTTGTATAACATCATCCCCTCAAATAATGATATGTACATACCCTGATGTTTTCTTTAAATTTAAAATACTCAAATAGCGAAAGCATTATATAATAAGTATCATCACTTCTTTCAAACCTGAATTTAATTATTATATATTTTATTTATATTATACAGGATTTAGTTAGCATTAAAAAATTACGTGGCGAATTTTGATTTATTAGAGTAACAAGAAAAGGATACCTACAGAATATTAATTATCGAGGTTTCGGTCTCATATAAAATTGTTTATTTTAATTGTAATATGTAGATAACCAAATGTTTGCTATTCAGTTATCTTCAAGGCTTTAATCCGTATATGTGAAACTTCGATTCTGTCTTTGTCTGAATAATTTTGAGTAATCAAAGTTAAAGTTTGAAAACATATTTTTATGTGATTTTGAAAGTCTAATTTTTTAAAATTTAAACTCATCACAGTGATTAAATCCACTTCGATCTATTTATCGATCAAGAGTGGCATTTTTACTACCTTATTCAGCATCTTACTCGAGTTTAAAAATGCCACTAATACCTTTCGTCTTTTACCGTCTTCAAATATAATTTTATCGATTTTGTCTCAATATACCTATGAAAATCAGAAACTTTAAAAATAATAGAAATTATGGTCATAATCATTTATCAAAAATAACTTTAACAAAAAATCGGTATACAATTTTACAAATATAAGATAGTTAATAATAAAGTTTCTTTCTTTTTTTTATTTAATTTACATTCCTTGAAATTCTGTTAGATAATTTTAAATTAGAAATATAATTATTTTTTTATATTCTTCGTGATAAATTTTGAGTTTTCGTTAGTAGGCGAAGAATATTGTTATCATTTCCTCCCAACAGAACATACTTTTTACAAAATAGAAAAGATATATCGGCTTACAAAAATATATAAAAGTAAAAACTGTCCTTGTGGTGCTGGGAGACTTAAGGTTCAAAATCATGAGAAGTGCTCAGTTGTCGGCTAGTAGTTAGTATTCTTCGGTGAACAATTTTATAAAATCATTAATTCACCAGGCCTAAATATTTTTAACAGCATAATTACTACGGAATAAAAATGTAATGAATTTGAATAATATGCCTAAATTTAACATTATAATGTATCTTCTAAATGGTGATTTTTATGTTTTTATCAATTTTTTTTTTCATCCCAATATGATTAAAAAATGTGTGGTCTTTTTGGCAGGTGCTTTAAGTTGGCTAGATTGATTAATCAATTCCATATTGATTTCAGTAAGTCACCGCTTTTGTGAATTTTTTGTTTTGTTTTTTTCAAATTATTAAAAAATAACTCATTTTCGATATTTCAAAATAGAGGATATATTGGCAAAAAAACTAGAAGGTTTTTAATAATATTACTTATTCTTTTATTTGTGGTGACTGAAAATAAATGCTCATCGGAATACCTGAATCTTCTTTACCTGAATAGGCCTCATTGGAGCCGAATAGCTCGGCCGGACGAGTTGAGGGAGATATTGTGAAGGGCAGGTCGGAGATATCTGATAGCATTCCTCGGTAAGCACGGGGACCTAACGATCCCTGCTACTCGTTTCGGGACATTTCATTCATTCCTACTGCATTGCATAAATTTCTCAATGGCTTGCAGTCCATACCACCAGTATATAAGGGAAACTGATAAAAAGCAGCATCTCTTACGTAAGCCAAAATCATGCATTTTAGAATTAGAGGTGAGCTGTTGCTAAAATTTGATAACAGTATTCTTCACCTACTTCTGAAGAATCAAAATTTATCGTTGAGATGATTAAAAATTTATATTTCTGATTTTTAAAAAGTTACACAAAATTTTTTATGATTTTCGAAAACAAACATTTTACTCAAAATAGATAGATTGATAGATTTATTTATTTTTTTTAAGGCACATGCCTTAAAGCAAGGAGTTGACAGCAAAATACAATACATGTAATTACAATTTAAAACAAAATAAGATAAGTACACAAAACTCATAATAAAGATACAAAAAAACACAATAAAGAAAAATATTCTTTTAATAATGAACTAAAACGATGATGTATATTAAGAAATGAAACAAAAATAAACTATATAAGTATTTAACTATTAATTACCATTGGTAATTAATATGATTATTGAATTATTTAGTTCCAATTTTTATTAGGGATGTGACTTGACTGACTTACTTGACTTATTTCCTGTTGCCACCACTGCGGGGGCTAGGGCCGAAGTAAATTTTCGCAATCCATCCCGATCCCGGCTGAGCGCCTTGACCTCCCGCCAAGATTTGCCAGCCGCTCTGCATTCCTCCTCCACATTCCTTTGCCAGGTCAGCCTCGGTCGCCCTCGTTTCCTTGATCCTTGGGGATTCCAGTCCAGCGCCGTCTTCTCTATGGCCCCATCTTCTTTTCGGAGCGTGTGGCCGATCCACCTCCATTTCCTTTTTCTTATTTCTTCCTCTGTAGGCTGCTGTCCGGCAATGCTCCACAGTACCTTGTTTCCGACCCTATCCTGCCAACTAACTCCAAGGATACGTCTTATGCATCGATTGATGAAAACTTGGAGCTGCTTCTTGATTTTCACAGTGTTTTTCCATGTTTCACAGCCGTAGAGTAAAACAGCCTTTACATTTGATTTGAAGATTTTCATCTTTGTGGACCGAGTAATGTTTTTACTTTTCCAAACGGCGTACAGTTGAACGAAGGCTGCATTTGCTTTCCCTAATCGAATTTTCACTTCTTCTTCCACGCCACCTTCTTTTCCAACAATGCTCCCAAGGTACGTGTATGATTTAACCTGTTCTACAATGAGACCACCCACTTGAAGGACCTCTTGGGACAGCGCATTAAGTCTCATTTCTTTGGTCTTCTCGGCGTTTATTTTGAGCCCTGCCTGCTTTCCTACTGCTTCCAGGTTCTCCAACTTGGCCTTCATGTCTGTGTAGCGGTGTGCAAGGAGACAGACGTCGTCAGCAAAATCGAGGTCTTCCAATCTTCTGTTTAAACCCCACTGGATTCCCCTTTTTCTTCCTCCCAGAGTTGAGCGCATGATGCGGTCCAATACTTGGATAAAAAGGGTGGGTGAAAGTACGCATCCCTGCCTCACACCCTTGTCCACTCTGAACTCCTTTGACACCCGACCATTATGTAGAACACTGCAGTTGTATCCATTATATAGGCTCTTGATTATGGTTACTATTTTATTTGGCACTCCATACATTCTTAAAGTTTCCCAAATAAATTCCTGGTTAACCGAATCAAACGCCTTTTCGAAGTCAACAAATGTTATGTAGAGAGGACTCCTCCACTCCGTGCTTTGCTCGATTATAATTCGGAGGGTATTTATGAGGTCGACACAATCTCTGTTCCTTCTGAACCCGGCCTGTTCTTCGCGAAGCTTCCTCTCCACACTCTCTGCGATTCTGTCTAATATGACCCTACAGAATACCTTGCAAGGTACTGACAGGAGCGTAATTCCTCTCCAGTTATTGCAAAGAGTTCTATCTCCTTTCTTAGGCAACTTAACAATTAGTCCTCGTTTCCAATCTTGGGGGACATCTTCTGTATCCCATACCTTGGAAAACAGTCCGGACAGAAGTTCTGCCGAAGTCTGCACGTCTGCCTTCAGAAGTTCTGGTGCAATATTGTCAAGTCCTGGGGATTTCCCATTCTTGAGTCGAGAAATAGCTGCGAAGATCTCACCTATGGTTGGTTTGCCGGTCAGCGGAACAAAATCTGGATCATCCCTGTAGGTTGAGCAGATCGATTGATTACTGATCATGACCCTGTTTGGACTTTCTGCAGCTGAAGCTTGGTTCCCATTTTGAAACAGCTCTGAGAAGTATTCCTCCCATCTAGCCAGTTGCTCTTCCTGCATTGTCAGCATTCTTCCGTCCTTACTTCTCACTGGTTTGCTGGATACTCGGTTTTTCCCTGAAAGAATTTTAGTTAAATGGTATAACTCCTTCAGGTCACCTCTCTCTGCAGCCTCTTGGGCCTGATTTGCAAGGTCTTCTGCCCATTTTCTTTTATCTCTGCGAGCACTCCGTTTGACCAGTTTATTAAGCCGAGAATATTCTTCATGACTTTGGACTATGTCCGTTTGGGAGCAGCACTGGTTGCATTTCTTCTTGGCTTCTTTTCTCATTTCTACCAGGTGCCATGTTTCGTCGGACATCCACTCCTTCTTATCCTTTTTTCGAAATCCAAGGACCTTCTCACTTTCTTCGGTAAAGATGTCCTTTACTTTCCTCCATTTGTCTTCCGCAGTTTCTTCATCCAGCATAGTGAGAGATTCAAAGCGATTTCTTAGAGCGGCTTGAAGTTCTTTTTGTTTCAATTCGCTTTTCAATGAGCCTATATCGAAGCGCTTATCCTGTCGATTAAACTTCCTTGTGGCTGCAACAATCTTCATTCGAATGTTCGCTACGACCAAGTGGTGATCACTTCCGATATCAGCACCGCGTTTGTTTCTTACATCACACAATGAACTGCGGAACTTTCTTGAAATGGCAATGTGATCAATTTGGTTTCGCGTTGCATGATCGGGTGAGACCCATGTTTCTTTATGACATGCCCGGTGTGGGAAAATCGTTCCTCCAATTATAAGGTCGTGTTGGGCACAGAGGTCAATGAATCGCTCTCCATTGTCATTAACTGTCCCCAATCCATGGCGACCCATAATGTGCTCAATTCCCTCGTTGTCGCTCCCAACTTTCGCGTTTATGTCTCCCATAACTACTAACAGATCACGCTTTTTAGCCTTCTGTAATTCTTCATTTAGGAGAGCGTAAAATTCCTCTTTCACCTCTACAGCAGAAGGTTCAGTTGGTGCATAGCACAGAAATAATGTAACATTTCGTACCTTCGTGCGGAATCGAGCCATTATTAACCTTTCCGATATTGGCTTCCACTCCATCAGACTCTTTCTAGTTGCCTGAGATATCCGCAATCCTACACCATCTCTTCTTTCAGGGGCATCTTCATCAACACCTGAGTACAGCATTGTAACATTGTCACAATATGTTTCTCCGAAACCATTCCATCTTGTTTCGCTTATTCCTAGAATGTCCAATCTGTAGTTCTTCATTTCTTTGACGAACTGCTTTAGCTTTCCACTTTCACGTAGTGTCCTCACATTCCAAAAACCAATACGAGTTGTCCGTTTCGTGCCAAATGTCTTCACCGATAAATCAGTCCGGCTATCATTTCCTTCGGTTTCTTGAATAGTTAGAGATTCGGGCAGACAAGTTATCAGCCTATCTGCCTATAGTCTGATGGAGGGGCTGCCTCCTCACAGGGCTCGGACTCCCTGGCCTAGTAACCCTTAGACAGGAGCCCTTACAGGGTGCTACCAGCCGGAGCCAGCTGGACCCAGGTTTTTTAACGAGGTGTTACTCCTCGATCCCTCCTCCTTGATCCTGGCTTGGGACAGGCCGTGGGTCGGGGCACTAGGTACCACTGCCTCACAGGCGGAGTTATTAGGGATGTAAATTCATTTTATTGCTGAAGTTCTTCGTTCAAGATATATGATCTTATTTTGAGTGCTTGTTTAACATAACAATACAAATTTATAATTGTGTCGGGCGAGAACATTAAATTGACAACATCATTACACTGGGGCAAGAATATTGGCGGACCTGATTATACATTGGGCATCTCAGTAGGAAATGTTCTAAATTTTCTACATTTTTTAAGTTACAAATAGAACAAATTTGTTGCGATAAGTTATGCCGAAAATTGTGAGTTTTATTAGATAGAAATTACTTGCTCTTAGCTGCGAGTAAATTTTAATAACATTTATAGGTATTTTGTCATCGATGAGTTCGTTGTTATGTAGGCTATTTATGAATATTTCTTTGTATATTGACAGTAGCGGGAATTTATCAGAGTGGCTTCGTCTCTTTTCCTTATCTAATCGGAGAATCGGATGAGGATTGCGGATAGATCGGTAATTATTTTTATACGATCGGAAAATAACAATGGATCAAACATTTCGAATTGCTCCAATTCGCTTTGAACTTTCGAAAACTAACTCTAACTCATGGGAAGTGCGGCATCCATTACTTTGGAGGCAGGCTCTAGTTGTTTTTCATCAGAAAAACTTCTTTCAGACTCAAAAGGTGAAGTGTAATTGTATCATGGATTTGCAATTGTGTAACCCAATTACACTGCATATTCCCGGGTTTACGTTGGTGTTGAGAAGAGTTTTGTTTTCCAAAATAATGATGAGGATATGATTTTTATCACTCATGATCAAAAATAAAAATCTGTCTTAATAAAAAAATCATTTTTATTTTACATTTATATACCTAGGTTCCAGAGGATTTATAGCGAAGCAATAAGGAGAAAGTGGAGGTACGAAGTGCCCCTGAGCCATGAAATCATGTCAAATCAGTCTCAAAGACAGTCAACACATCCAATCAGGAATAAGGAGAAAAGTTTTTTGAGAAACGTCCATTTACAGAAATCTCTAATTTTCTCTCCGAAGTTTTGTTTTTGCGGAACTTTTAAATTACTAACTTATTGGACTTTGAGTTTTTGACTTTGAGATTCCTTTTGAGGTTTTAACTTAAATGTTATCAATTGGCATATTTAACAATTTATAACTTTTTTAATAAGGACATAATTATTATTTGTGCTTTTTAGAAAATTGTCAAACACATATTGTAAGAAAGGAATATATTCATGAGAACGTTTCGGTGATTTAGTCGTTTGAGATTTTTTTAAACAAACTAATTTAATTTTTTTTTCTTCTTACAATATGAGCCCCAAATAGGGTTGGGAATAAATATTAAATGAGTTAGGGAAAAAATATTTTTCATCTACCAAATTAGCATCAAATGCTATTCGAAGTAGTTTACTTCTTTGTAAAGTGTTTGTGTCAGTTGTGTATGAGTTGAGAATACACATATAACCTTGTTCCGAATGGATAATCGGCAGACATACTCGCTTACACTGAGACTAGACTATGTGCTAAATCTAATCGTTGGGGAGGAGGGGGAATATAAATATTTGCTATGTGAGAGGACTGGAAATAAAGCCGTGACCGGAGCACTGTAAACCACCAAATCCTAATTGAATTATTGACGGGCCATGTTAGGGACCCCCCACTCATAAATTTTAATGCGTTTCAAAATTCATTTAATGCCCGGCTAGCCAATCAGGTTTCGCCAGGCTGCATAATACATAACGCGGGGCAGCCATCAGCTGTTACCTCTCTCCCCCCCCTTCCGCAAAGTCATCTATCATCGCCCCCGCCAAAGAACTTTAATAGCTCTGCTTGACCGTTTTATGATTGTTGATTGAATAATAATTTAAAAAAATAATTAATTTATTGTTAATTGTAATAACTTTATTTATTTTCTTGATTTTTTGAAGAACCATTTATATTTTACAACCATCATTAAAGATTAGATAACTAAAATTAAAGATCCATTTAAAAACATAAAAACCATCATTTAAAACATTTTCGAATTGGGAACGCAAACAGTTAAAAATCATTATTTCCTCTTAATCAAATAAATATGTAATTTAAATATGCTTTAATATACATTGAAAAAATATCCATAGAGCTGGTAATCTATACATTTATTCTACATGACTAACATTTCTTCTGACCACTTGAAGAATCAAAAAAGAATGTTCTAAAATGAAAACGGTGTGACTCCGATCTATCCATGCTCTACCTGTAATATAATATTTTTATAAATTCGGAAGGAATTTGTCTTCAAATCTCTAATAAAAAACTATAATAAAACATTTTGGTTATAGATACAATATATTGAAAAAAAAAAAGATTTCTAAGTCGTTATTTTTTTTCTTCCATAATGTCCTAAAAACAAGAATTTGTATTTGCTATGGTTTAACAGAATCTGGTAAACAATATAAATCATTTGTAATTATTGCTTGGAGTGATATTAAACTACTTACCATAAAAAGTTCTGACTGTTTAAATAAATAAATCAAATTTATTAGTATTAATTAATCATAGTAGTCATGAACTGAGGATCATTAAACATAAAAAAAAGGCTATTCTCGTTCTGATTTATTGTTGTGCTCCTTGCTTACTGACAAATATAATTCAAGATGATTATATTTTAAAATTTATTAAAGTTTTAATAATTATATTGTTAAGTTCTAAGTTAGAATTACAAGTTGGGGATAATAATATGAATTGGAGGTATTGCTTAGTGCAAAAGTATGTTCGTTTTTTCTTTAACTTTAATCTTTAAAAACGTCGGGTCTTTCAAAAGACTGATTTAATTTTACTTATTTTTAAGTTGTATTATTATTTAGTATATTTTTTCTTATTTTATAAATTAAAGTTTAATCATTACTTAAGAAATAAATATCAACAACAGACAAAATTCTGCATGTAATGGATGCAATATTTACATGCAAAGAATTGATATAATTTACGCGAAACATCCCTGAACAGAATAACATAACTGATCTCCAATACAGACTCTTACATATACATATTTCACAAGTTTCCCCGTCATAAACCTTTGAAGTCGTATATTTCACAAAAAAATGGAAACAAATTGTTTAACTTTTTATCAGTTATCGACTAAATATGAATCACTGGTTCAGAGGTCAAATGGAAAGAAAAGGGAAGTCATTTATTATTAATCACATTTAAGGGTAAGGTAATGTGGGGAAGGGGTGTAATTCGTAGCTTTTTATTCGATACCGACCAAATTTTAACGCTGTTTGTAACCAAATTTGTCTATGGATCACACTGTAATTATTATTAGAATAAAAAAGAAATCCATCGATT
Organism: Aelia acuminata; assembly: GCA_911387785.2. NCBI lineage: Eukaryota > Metazoa > Arthropoda > Insecta > Hemiptera > Pentatomidae > Aelia > Aelia acuminata. The sequence goes on along the minus strand of OU426983.1, from coordinate 54,957,987 downwards.
GTAATATCAAAAACTTTGATATTCCATTCCTGCCGAGCGTCCCGTGACGGCCAACTTTTTTTCGTTTTTAGGCACAGCCACATTGCCTACAATCATTTATTAAATTTTATGAAACTATTTCCTTTTGTCTAAGGGAGGCGAAAAGTCTGTCGCTTGTCTGCGCATCATCCTGCAATACTATTTCAAAATTATTCCTGTTTGTTTCATAAGTCCTGCAGACCGTTAATCAGAGGACATTCGCAAGTCTTGCAGAAAGATGGGCGCTAGGTCAATATAATTTCACCTATACATGCGCTGTATAGTTGTTAGTAAATTATGGGTAAAGGTGTTGTTTCCTAAAGTTTGGCAGAGGAAAGGCAGAGTTTTTGCTAGGTAACCCCCAGTTGTGGATGCAAAGCTTATAATTCAGCCTAAAATGCTAGACCTTTTACAGAATGCTGGACTCTAAATACTGTTTCCTTCCGCTCCAGCTCTTCAAATAATCTATGTGTTGAGCAAGCGAGCTTCCGCTCTAAAGACGACAAACTTACATAACTTACGCTGCTAACATCCTTTCTGCTTCTAACCATCTCCAACCTCAAAGTTAGCCGGCTTCGAGCCCTTATTACGACTTCTGTTCCGTCGTTTCTGATTTATTCGTTTCGGTTTTTATGACTGCTACCTCTTACCCAAAGAATTATTTCTTAAAATAATGATGGTAGTAATAACCAAGACCCTCGTGCTGTAATGAATTCACAGAAACATGGAAAGGAAAGAATTCGCCATTTGCGAATGAATGATTTAAGAATGACGACATTCTTTGTTCCACAATGAAAGCCCATTTTGTTAAGAATTGGCTCTTTACCTTACACCTTATCTTTAGCATAATTAACTATGAAAGACTTCGCTACATAAATATATATATGCAAAGTCAGTTCTACCGTGAAATAGTATCTACATAAAAGTGAGGAGGGATTTAGTGCCGTTTCCCTCATAGCATGCCACTTTATGGCTCTAACTTAATAGTCCGTTCAATAAAAAGTTCTAGTTGAAACCGGCACGATATTAAAAGTGGTCTCAGAATATAATTTATCGCAGAGATGAATAATTTAATTACTATATCCAGAGTCGTCATATAAATTTTAAACTAGCCAATTGGATTGCGGCTTAACTGCTCGCTCCATTATTGAGCTCAGTCATTGGTGGAGAACTTGGAGGGGGGGAAGCTGAAGCTTATCAAGTGGAAGGGATTACCGTTGATTGACAGGAAACCCACGCATTAGTCCTCCCCGATAATGCTTTAATTTGAATTGAAATATTATCATCGGCGGAAGGATTATTTTTTTATATTTAATTTTTTTATAATAAAGTAAGTGAATCAATCTTTCGCTTGACTTATTTATCAGATGAAAGCTTTAATTTGACCAATTTAATAAATATCATTATGATTTATTACGATATTCCAATGTAAATTGAATTTTTGTATTTTTAAAAATACATAATTTTAAAGCAAATTAAACATCAAATTATAATCCTTTAATTACATATTCAAACTAGTAAAACATATTTCATAGTTCAAGTTATTCAATTATAATAATATCATAATACTTGAATCGTTTGGTTTTGAAATCAAATATTCAGATTTTTTTCTTCATTTGGTTATAATTACGTAAACTTATAAGATGGAAGAAATCAAAATATATGATATCTTTAATACTAAAGAAGTTTTTAGAACATCGCGATCATTTGGCCAACAAACAACAAAAGGTGAATGCCTTTTTAAGAAACAAAAGAATTTATAAACATTTATTAATTAAAACTTATAACTGTCATAAAAAAGGTGATAGGCAGGACTGCGATAACTACCGAGGTACTGCCTTGCTCCCGAAAATATATAAGATTCTGTCCATCGCTATAAATAAAAGAATTAAGATCTGGATGGACAAAGTAGTTGGTGAATATCAGTGTGGCTTTCGGCCGGGAAGGTCTACTGTGGATCAAATCTTCTCGCTGCGTCAGATGCTCCAAAAATCACACGAATACAATATAGACCTGCATCACTTATTCATAGATTTTAAGCAAGCGTATGATAGTATTAACAGAAAAGAACTGTTGATAACGATGAAGACATTAGGCATACCTAAGAAACTAGTTAGCCTCACACAAATGACTCTGCACGACACTAATTCAGTAGTGAAAATCCATAATATCCTATCGGATGAGTTTTCAGTGGGAAGTGGTTTAAGACAGGGTGACCCTCTCTCTCCAACACTCTTTAATCTTGGCCTCGAGTTAGCTGTAAGAGCCATTAAGACTAACCCCGGTGGCACAATATATGGTATAACAGGCTTTCCCAGCACATGGCGTATCCAGATGATATAGTGATTTCAGCCCGAACAGAAGCTGTCTTGTCAGGAGCCCTGCAGGAGTTGGAGGAAACTGCGTCAAGAATGGGCCTTGAGATAAATGAGGACAAAACGAAGTATATGATGACTTCAAGGCAAAAAAGACAGGTAGAACAGGCTTTACGACCCATGAATTTAAGACGGTGGAATCTTTCAAATACCTGGTGTCACTGTTACCAACACTAATGAGATGATGGCTGAAATTAAAACAAGAATGGCAGCGGGAAGCAGATGTATGTTCTCGTTACAAAAGCTGCTAAAATTTCGGAACCTGTCTAGAAAGGTAAAAATAATAGTATATAAGACAGTAATCCGACCAATTGTGACATACGCCTGTAAAACATGGACTCTCACCAAGGTCACGGAGAGAATTCTTCTGGTATGGGAGAGAAAAGTTCTAAGAAAGATTTTTGGCCCGGTGTTTCGTCAAAAAACTTGGAAAATCCGCCCAAACTCTGAATTAAGAGCACTCTTCAAGGAAGTTGACATAGTAACGTACGTCAAGAAGGCAAGGTTAAAGTGGCTTGGCCATGTGGAGAGGATGTTATACGGCAAACCTGGTGGCCAAAGACCAAGAGGGAGGCCAAGATTGACGTGGAAAAATGTTGAGGAGGACCTGAGAAAAATGAGAGTGAGAAGATGGCGGATAAAGGCAAATGATCGTCAGGAGTTGCTGAAAATTGTGGAGGAGGCCAAGGTTATTCAAGACCTGTAGTGCCCGTCAGTAAGTAAGTAAGTAAGTATAACTGTCATTAATATTCATATACCAATCGAAAGAGCGGCATTTTTACTTCCAATTTTTTTTTTATTATTTTTTTTTTTTTTATAACGTCACTTAGATTCACCCTATTCCTGGGTTCATATTTATGATTAATCACTGTTATTATTTTTTTATTCAAGCTTAACGTTGTGAAACAGTTACATGGCAAATCGCCTGAGCGTGATACACTAAACCTGACATGTTATTATCAATTAACTGCTGTAAATATCATCAATTATAATAGTTAATAGAAATTAAGGCAATTACGGGGGAAGTAGCCGAGCTCCCTTCGGACCGGGGGACTCTGTGGCTCCCAAGGGCAACCCCAAACCAGTTTAATGTAATTGGGATTACAGTTGGGACTGTCGTTTTGCTCACCATTTCACTATATATGTATATTGCATGTATGTCTTATGTGTGTACGTAGTTCTTTCTCCTGGCAGAACTATGATTAATAAGTACAAGAAGTAATTTTTTTTTTTTATATATACAACGTTAGGCCTTAGAAAATATAGTCCGGTTCTGTCCAGAAAGAAGCGAAACGAAAGAAACACACTTGAAAAGAAAACCGCAGATCTGGTCGCTTTATTAAGGCCTTATGATCCATAAAGTATAACAGGAAATAAATCAAAGATCCTAGTAACCTATCATTTTCAACTTCGAAGATGTAGTTTAAATAGGAATTGAAGCGTGGAAATGCATAAGGGAATAAGTGCCTTAGGAAATTTTTACAGAAATGATGTGACTTATACCCTCTATGGTGAACTACGTTCGGTGCTTACACCCATGTAATCTTTCATACGTTCAATGAACTCTTTTCTGACAAAAAAAAAATACGTATACCCATTTCTTAAGAATGGCTTTGGCACGTATAAAAATTTGGCAAAAAAAAATTTGGTTTATTTTTTTGGCACTTAGACCCTTATGCATTTCCAAGCTTCAACAATCAGTAAAGATTTTATATAAGCACTAAAAAAAAGAAAAATTGTATACAACATTTATTTATTTATTTCACCCTACCTTGCCTTTCGGTAATGCGGGTGTTGACATTATTATGTCAAATGTTGATATTGTGGATCCCTTGAATTATAGTCCTGTTTTTTTTTCAACAGTTGTATACATAATATAAGGGGATGCAAAGTTGGTGGAGGAGGCTGAAAATACAAAGTTTGATGACCACTTTTATATAAATTTAAAGACTCCAAGCATGGTTCGTTTCCTTCTTGTTGAAGGTTGAATATGTGGAAGATGAGGAACCCCTGGGTTCCTCTCCTGACCACCCACCGGATATAAATAGAAGTGGGCTCTGTGCCGTGGTGCTGCAGCAAAAATAAATTTTATTGAAGAATTTGGTTATTACCAGAACTCTAGACTTTACTTAGATTTTACTGTACCATTGTCACATGAACGTTCGATAACAGATTTGGGCTTGTACAATGAGATTTTGTTGGTGTCTAAGGTATAGATTTAATTCGTCTCGAATTAATACCTCTGAAGTAAATGAAAAATTCAAGTTTAATTAGAATAGGAATCAAAAAAAGTTAAAATACAAAACATAAGCAGCATAATTATTTTGTTTTCTCTTCAAACATTGATATGGAAATAAATTCCTTTATGACGGAGCTGCTCTGTTTTTTTTTTCGTAATTTTCAACCCGATATTCTCTTGTAAAATTACTTTTAGAGATTATTTAAGCATGCCATTACATGACGGGAAAATGGAGTGGTACGTGATGGACTAATTTGGTTTGAGGAGGAGTGAATCATCGGAATGAGATCTAGTTGCGTTACAGCAGCCCTTTGAGCAAGCCGTGACCGGGCCGAATCTGCATCGCTTTGTGCAGGCTCTGTAACCGCACTCCCTGGATAATTGGTCCCACGGTCGCCCCTCCCCTCACCCTAAGCACAACTCGGTGCATACGGTCGCAGCACACCCGGGCGGTTTTATGTATGGAGAAGTTTGTGCTTATGTATAATCGGTCTAAATGAATGTCAAGAGTCTTTACCGCCTGAATAAGCCATGGGTGAATATTATTTAATTCCCTGTTTTAAGTTCTTAAAAATGTGTTTTTTATTTACTATTAATATATATTTTTTTTCTGTTTCCCTTTAGCAATATTGCAACAAATATATTTACTTATGTTATATCTTGCATATTTTTGTTATTTTTAAATATTTCAGTTTCCTATTAACAGAAGGTTAGGTGTCGCTGAGGTTTCCTTCCGATGTTTGTTTCTTTGTTTAATGTCACTTTATGCCACTAAGACTAATCGGACGAAGTTCTGCCTGCTTCTCGAAACAGCCTGCTAACCTGCTAATTCCCCATTATCAATGTAGAGGCTATACCAGCAGACTTCGTACAGGCTCGTGGCCTCCATTTTACGTACTATCCGAGGAACGGCATAGGCGAGGAATTTTTACTCCCACTAAAAATCCTTGCCTATGCCGTCCCTCGGACGGAAAGGATCTTTTTCTGCTAACCTTTGGCCCCGCAAAAATTCCACTAAATAAGATTTTAAAAATAAAAAGAAATAAAAAAGCGATAACCCTGCTGCTCCCTAAAACAATATACTAACTAAATTAAAAACATTTTCTCTGGGCGTGACTATAACAGAAAAGTAGCAAATATAGTTTTAAATTTAAAAAAATAATCTGTTTATTATTGATATGAACAAAATATGTTATTAACTACCTAAACTGTTATTTCAACATTGTCGTGTTTTTTTTATTTATTACCGTTGTTTTACCTTACTATGGCTAATCTGAGTCTTTATTAACCAACTAAAAGTTATTTTTAAAAAATATATTATAAGGTTTGTACGACCAGATATTTTTTTTAGTAATATTGCTTTTACTCGTAAAATTTATTATGGAGAAGAGGGTGGGAGGAATCTTATGCTCTCCCAATGCTCTAAGTTATAGTTTACTTCATTATTACTTTATTTAGATAACGGCTACTTATTTAATTATTAATACCGTAATGGGTACTATTGTTTTTATTTAGTATAAATTAGACACTAAATGTCAAAATGTGAAAAGAATTATAAACATTACAATTTCGACTGCTTCCTTTTGATTATGCGGAATTTATTTCTTTTACTGAGGAGGAATTTATTCCTTTTACTGGATTGGAATCGATTACCATCCTCTTTCCATAATAACAACTTCTTCCCTCACAATTCCTCAGTGCTAAGAGAGAAAGCGATCAACCGGTCACGCACAAGTACTAATCATCAGAATTTATGACATAATATATTTGAGGGTATCGAGACATATATAAATTTTCTTACTCTATCGTCTTTTATTACTTAGATATAATCTCGCAGCATAATGAAATTAATAGACTTCATTATTTACGGTATTTATTATTTAAATACTATTGAATCTTTAATAGTCGTCATTAAATAATATGTATGTTGCGTTTTATTTATGAAACGATTATTTATAATGTTTCTATCACTTTTTTATAAAATAACATTTGATTTTACTCCGAAAATGGGGTAAAACATGGGACCATAGTAGTTATAGTATAGAATCGGAGGAAATCTGTATAAAATGAACGTCCAAGAATGTCACGGAAGGAATCGATTGATCCTAGAATAGCTGGATTATATCTGCTACTGGAATTGACAGGAATTGATATCATCACAGGATTGTCTATTACCGAGACGGAGCTTCTTGCAGATAAGATATTTTCCTTTTTATATTTAATATGTCATAAGATATTGGAATTTTTTGTGGATTCCAACCTAGTCTAATCTATGCTTTTCAGAACAAAAAAAAAAAAAAAAAAAAAAAATCCTTTTTGATTCTCAAAATGTTGCGAAATAATTGAGAAAGGAGGTCCCACCGGATCCCAATGGATTGACTTAAGGGTGATATATGCTTTGAGGCACAAGTGGTTACGAGCCGTACTTGCGATACAGAAATCCAGGTTCAAATTAGGCCAATCTTTTTTCTTCACAAAATAATATTAAAAAACTAAAAATAATTTTCAAGCCTTGAAAAATAAACAAGAAAAGAACAAAAATAATTAAAGTTAAAAAAATTATTTTCTGGTGGTGAGCGCAATAATTATTTTAACAAATCTTGAATATTACTATTATAAAGAGAAAATATTAGATTCAAACCCTCGGGTCATTCTAAGGATTTCTGCCGATTATATATAATACGTCTTGGATCTAACCATGGTGAACATTACTTGATTCTAGCTGGCGATTACCAAGATTTGTATCGTGAGTTGAATTATTGTTATTTTGTAATTCTATACATTCCCAATTTTATTAATAATGGTCATGTCTTAAGTAACCCGAAAGTTTAATATCGACACCACCAATCGTTTCCTACTCACCTCAATCCATCAAAAGCCCCAAATCTTCTCAACTTCTCGAACTTTTCCTAGTCGCCACCGTCATTATTAATTTTTGAGATATTCGTACACTCTAAAAATCGTCTTGCAATTTTACTCGCCTATTATATTTGCCCCGCTGCTATCATTTCAATTATATTTATCGGGTAAACTGATATTTATTTCTTTATTCTGTTTCGTTAGCTATTTTCTAATGGTCTGTTTTTTCCCAGGTCTGGCATATGGACTGCGGCTAACGGAAGTGCGGATAGACAAACACACGGTGAGGGGGAACATGTCGAGACTGGAGTGCAAGTTCGACCTCCAAGGGGAGTCCCTCTACTCGGTCAAGTGGTACAAGGACGGGCACGAGTTCTACAGGTACCTCCCCAGGGACAACCCGCCTGGACAAGTCTTCCCCCTCAACGGAGTCAGGGTCGTTGTGAGTATTATTACCAGTTATTTTGCAGTATAATAGAGAATAATATAACTATTTTTTCCTAATAACATATATTCCTCAACAGCAAGACGAATCCAATGAAAGTCAGGTTACGATCGGACCATTGGAATTGTCGAGTAGCGGACGTTACAGGTGCGAAGTCTCCGCTGAAGCTCCTTCCTTCCAGACTGTATCAGACCATGGCGACATGCTCACAGTTGGTAAGTATAGCTTAAGTCAATATTAGCATTTCTTATTTAATATTAAACAATGACGATACTAGGCATTTTTAGGGGCTAAAAGCAGGTAAGCAAGTAGGCAGGACAATGAAAGTCATATGGGACAACGCAGGTGGGAAAACAACTGCTCCAGTGATATTTGTTATTTTATATGGATCACTAGCAGGATACATATTTTAAAAATTATTTTTCTAACTCATTTATATTTCAAAGGAATTCTTCAAAGGAAGTGTAGGTATAGTAACTTATTTGTCAGACCAACTAAAGGTAGGGATGGAAATAGTATTGGAGAGTATTTTTAAAAAGAAAAGAATCAATGAAAATATCGTCTTAATGCATAAAAAACATTGATTTGTATGAACTGAAACGTATGATATTACTTATTATATTCAATTTATTATATCCTAGTGCTTTAAGAAATCCAAATGTTTCTCCTATTCGCTCGTGTTTATTGATTATAAGTAATAATCTTAAATATAAGATGTAATCGTGACATTATATTGAATCTGATACGTGTATTGATTATAACTTATTAGATTTAATATAAAAATTGCATTATAAACCCTAAGTTTTCACAAAGTTCAATCTTGAACAATCAAATCGACTGTTACTAGTTTAAATCTCCTCAAAGATATACGAGTTAAAGTACTGGTAATTTTTCTGATTCGAAGTGCTCTAAGCCCTTCTAATTAATTCCAGGTAATTTTTTTTTTTATGGCCATTAAATAAATCCTCGGCTCCCACAAGAAATTAACTCCACTGACCTCACCCCAAAAATTTGTCTTATTAATGTCTTGTATAGCTGCTATTTCGTAATTTTGCAATAAGTTAAAATGCTTTACGGCTTAAAATGCTTTTGCAGTCCAAAGTAACTTCAATTTGCAACTAATATCAGCCGGTCTGTTTCGAATGATATGGTATTTGAGGAATCCGTTCTTACGAGTCTAGGGTATACTAAAATTTTAACTTTTTAATCGAGTATAGTACCTTATTTCTTCTAGTTGTGCTTCATCTCTTCGTTGAGCTGTGGCACCATATTTGGATTTCTCCTTATTAATTGAGACCTCTCTCGGAACTGTTAAGTTGATCAATGTCGTCGGCATAGTGGAATAATTGTGCAGTTTTAATAAAAACATCCCCAGTTATATCCACGCTCTTGTAATTTATTGAAGGGCTATGAAAAAATTAGAGGCATTACAAAGCGTCCACTCCTCTCCACTCCACCACTCCTCGATAGTCTTATTAATTTTTCGGGAACCCTCAATTCCTTCTTAACAAAAAGCAGTTGATTGTGCAGCAGCTAAACAGATTGTGTGTGTCATTGACATATTCAATTGTTTTTCTAATATTAGCTATAAGTGGAATGTTTGGTCATTTATTGATCTTCTCTTGCGCAGTCCATTTTGATATTCTCAAATATTCTCTCCTACAGTACTACTTGCAAAAGTAAGAGAACGGTTGATATCTATGTATTTTCATACAATCCGAAGTCATTGACCGGAGTGAGAGATTTGTCACAGTTAGGGACATGTTATATATAATACAACCGGTAGCAGACATTAAGGAATAAGCTTAAGAATAGAATTTAATAACTACTAAATGGAGATTTGTCCATTATATTGTTAATAATTTGTGGAAAAAAAATCAACAAGTAGTAAAATATATTTACATGATTACGTATATGTACTCTACCACGGAATTAGAGTAATCGCGGATAACTATTTCCTTGTTTAGTGAAACGTTCGCTAAAGCAACAATTTATTCGAAAATTACTTAAATTAAATTAATTTTTAATGGGCACCGTAAACAAAAAAATTTTCTATAAAATAATTTCTTGTGTTCTAATTTTTTTTTTAATTAATTAAGTTTTAATTTTTTTAATATTTAAATGGACAAATTGGGAAGTGGATTCCTTAATTGTTCGGAATCTTAAAGTGAGAAGTCTGATGTTGTATATAATTGAAATTATGACATTATTATGTTAACAATTATTTAAATTTAATCCTAGATTAACTATTGGAAGGATCTAGTGATCTCATTAGTGGAGCGACAGTGCATGGAGGTGATGGGGAATATCCTCGGCGTAGCGTAGTCCTGATTAGGTCCTGGATGTTGTGGGGGGTGGTAGCAAAGAGGGGGGCGATGAGGGGTGGATGGTTGGCTCCGAGCACATAAATTAAAGAGCTTCCCAATATCCGACTGCTTCGGCACTAATCACCCCCTAGCCGAGTTTGCTCTACGGGATATCATCTCTCCATCATGGATCCTCCTAATACTATGAGCTAAGTCAGGTGTTCAGTCTCATATAATAATAATAATAATTATTATTAGGATTACAATAAATTTAAAACGAATGAAAAATAAAAGGGTGTAAATAAAAGAAATTTACATTAAAATCTTGATAGTCCGATATTTTTTAATGCAAGCTCCTGTTACCTAAGGGAATATCGTTTTGATGTATCATAGTGAAAGAATAGGGGAAAGGGGAAAGGAAGGTGAAGGTCCTGTGATTTTCTGTCACATGTTTGTAGTTCGCCCTAAAGACTCCCTGTTTTCGGGCATAATGTAAATAGAAATTAGTGCAGACCTCGCTACCAATTTTCATCTTAAGTTGTTCGAAATTACTTTTCGAGTTTTTTTTTTTTTTTTTTTTTGTGATTGCTTATACAACAATACGTCAAAACACACAAGTCTTACCCTAAAATATGGGCGATAATTTAACTGCACCAGCATACATAGTAAAGACCTGCTATTTTATAAGGGGTTTACGGAGTATGTCAGGATACTTTTTATTAAACTACATGAAACTAAAAATAAAGACGAAATTGGTATGTTTATAAAATTCATACTTCGTTAACCGCGTTCGCAACATATACTTACCTTGACATATGTTAATATACTATATGTATATACTTGTAATATACGATATGTATATTCGAAATTTCCTTTTAATTTGGCTATTAACTTTTCTTGATAAAGTCTTATTAATATAATAAACTTAATTTGCTGAATAATAAGGCTAAATAATCCGGACTATTTGTATACCTCTACCTATTGCTATGCATATATTACTATATATTCTTCATATACCTTCTAACTCTAACTAATACTAGCTGGTTTTCCTAAAGGCTGAGTATTAAGTCACTTTCTTTAATCTCCATTCATCTGAAATTCACTAATACCTACCCAAAATTCCTTATATTTTGAACTTCTTCATAACGTTAGAAATCAACTATGTATTTTTTCCCTCTGTGACATCAAAGTAATAACACTAGAGAAAACTATCTTAGAATTTATTCAACTTTCGGTGAATAGTGCCAAAAAGATTTTTACAATTTTTTAAGTATCTTGGACTGTATCTAGAATTTCTAGAAACTTATTTGACGATTCCATTCATACTTTTTTACAGTATCTGCCGTGAGTTTTAGGCATAAATAGAACGTTGAGTGATGAAATCATCAGGGGCTGTTACATTAAATCAATAATGTTAGACACAGGAGGCATGAAGTTACGAGAGCGTTAAGGCGGGTCGGCTGAGTGGCCACTGCAAATATTAACGGCTATTCCAAATATTAGCCCCCTAAACTCCCTCGCCGCTGCCCCCCTCGTAACTCCTTTCCGCAGCAAATATTACCTTTACCTTTTATACTGACTTGCAGATATCTTGAAAAATCATCCGCCAATCAGTGTAATGTAATCTGCAAGTGTTAAACCTTCTGAAAAGCTTTGAAATAATTTAGCATATTCACGAAAAAATAAATAAATAAAAAAGACAAATTCAAGAGGTATTTATAAAGAGAGTATTGAACTGTCTAAAATTTCATGCATTAGAGATATTTAAAAAAAATTAAGATAAGCTATATTAATTTATGTTTTGTTTTAATATTATTCATCGCAGGCCATTTTTTCGGTATTCTGCATCAATAATTTATCAAATTTAATAATTTATCTATTATTTTAGAGATCCACAGGTATTGTAAGTCGGATAATTAGTGTTATGTTTTGTACTCACTTGAATTTTAATTGAGAATGCCTGACCAATAACCTCCGTTTATATTCATTCCCAATCTTTATAGAATTTTATTATCATGAATAAATACTAATATTTCTGCCACAATATATTGTAGACGAGTAGTGGTGAAAAAATTGCTAGAAAACATCAGTTGGTCCCCTAGAAGAATTAAACTAATTAAATTTTTAAAAACGAATCAAACTACCGTGCAAAGCTTACAAAGCATTTCTCTTTCGTTAAAAAAAAGTTGAATTATCATCCCATTATGTCCATTATATAATTTTCATTTAGATATGAAAGATTAAAATTAACAAGGACATACTACTGGTGACTGATAAAGAAATAAAAATACATATCCGATAACAAGCCGCCTTTAGGAGTCATTACACACCTTTCGGAATAACTGATGAATGCGTCGCTTTGGAACACGCAATGGCATGAGAGCTAACAGTTATCTCTCCAGATTTTTTTTTTTATCTTTTTCCGAAAAACATGGAATATAGCTGAGTATAGCGTGAACAAGAGCCGAGGACTCGTGTTTCCACTCCCGCTTCTATCTCCAGATCAGCGGATTTATGTAGTGAAGGTATTTGGTGGAGGGGGAGGGTGTGACAGCCAAATGTTTATGTCGCCAGTTAAGAAATGGAAGGATTAGATAGGTGTGTGATATGCTTGACTGTATCATCTATATTGTGACCCTAGTTCGGGTTTGAACATATTTGATTTCATAAATTTGAAACAAATTACTAAAACACAAAATGTTTTCAACGTTGAACTGTGACTAGAATGTAACAGTATTACTTCACTGGTCGAAGTTAGACTGACTTATTTGGTGAAAGCCCCGTTTTATTTGTTCAGCAATCGAGCATTCTCAAACCTTTGTAAACTCCCCATTTTTTTTTTTTTTTTTTTGGTTTTCAATGCCTACCTATAGCCCATTTTTTGTATAACTCGCCCGTAATTTTATATTAAATCGAGTAAGAATTTACGATTCGAACTTATGATTTGTCACGTATTCGTGAATTTTCTGTTTTATTTGATACCATTTTCATCACTAAAAATTGCTCACAAAAAGTGATCTTCTTCTTCTTCTTCTTTCGCATCTCCCATTTGTGGTCTTCAGCGTAGGGGAGTGCAAAGCCAGGAATACCACTCCTCTCTGTTGTTGCCAGATTCCTGTCCTTTCGGAGATCTTTGCCTCTTCCTTTGTAAAGTCTATCAATATATTCGAGATAGGACATTGCTGGGCGTCCTCTAGGTCGTCTGCCATCCGGAATGTAGTCCATCGTCTTTAATGGGTCCCTATGCTCCTCCATCCTAACTACATGGCCCAACCATTTCATTTGGCGGGTTTGCAGAACCTCTTTCAATGGGGCGATCTCGAGTTCCTGTCGTATTCTCTCATTTCGAACAAGGTCCCCCAAAAAGTGATTTTAACTATGTTATTATATATATTGAAAATCGTTATTGAAAAATAACGAATCTGATCGTTTTCTGAAATACGGATTGTTTTATTTTTAGCGGATTATATTATATTCATAAGCTAAACTTATAATTGACGGACAGAGTTTAATAATAACGTTATTTATTTTCCTCCACTTTTTTTTTGTTTTGAAAAAATTAAAAGTTAAGCATGTCTTCACATTAAATTTGAGGTTAGTAATATCAAGTCTGGCATTGTTTCTAGTGATTTGTCAATACGTAATTTAATTATATGAAATGTTTTTAAATAAAATAATGTATACGGCTGCAAATCGATTTACACCACGTTCAAAATTAGTCATTGGTAAAAATCGTTTAAACCCTATCACTTGTTTTCCATTTCATGTTTAATCCAATTATATCTGAAAATTGTAACAAGTTATAAATTAAAACCTGGATAGAGTATGGACATAGTTTTATGTAATTAACAACTTAAAAAAAAAAACCACACAACCCTCGGAGGATCTTGGGTGCAGTAATGTGTAAAGAAGCACTGTTCTTAGTCACCGGTCGTGCAAGGAGGCGATTTGACTGTAATCACGCTCAGCCGCCAGCTTTTTTCATATTATTTTTTAAAAAAATAGTTCTCAAATTTTAGGAGGCTGGATTTGCCCCAGCAGGGTCTCTCGGCCACCAAGACAATTTGGTGCAAAAAAAACAAAATAAAAAAAAATATCCTGCGCGAAGCCAGATTTGAACTCAGGACCTTGAGCACAGCAACTCGATGCCTTACCAAGGAGTTGCCCCGCTCCCTAAGAAATTCTACACTGATTTTGGAGTAATAATTCATTATTTTTAAATAATTTTAACGGGAAAGAAAACATTAAACTACGGTCGGAAATCGAATTTAATACTATCTCCGTTGCAGTGCTCTTCACACTGACCTAACCGTGGGCCCATCAATGCAATGCGTCGAGACCTGGAGGGTAGAATCGCTAAAGAGAAAGGATCAACACAGCTGGGATTGGTCCGACTGTTATCTCAGTAGTAAGAAATAATATAATTTTTTTTTTTTTCTAAATTATAACAATTGGAATTACTGGCTAATGACGAGGTTGAGTTGGTTTTAGCGACGATTTGTATTCTTTCATTTAATGTTGCTCTTTCCTAATTATAACACTACTTTTTTATCTTTATTATATTAGAAAAAGTTATTGTTAATTAAAAAAAAAAAAGTGCCTAGTTTCCCCTGATAGTTCTGAAAAGTGTAATGAAGTCATTTTTAAACATGAGGTGCTTTTCGAACTTTTCACAACCCCCAACTTGAATCCATATAAATAATGCGTGGCGGTGGGAAGGGACGAGGTTTGATTAATTATAAAGCCGGATATCCAGGTACTCTTTTGTTTTTTTTTGTTGGGTAGAGTTTGTGAGGGACCCCCAAGGGGCAGCGACCCCCAAAGGCCCAAAACCCAATCTGTGGGCTAAGCCTGGTGGACCCCGTCGTATCACCTCAGTCCCCTATCAGGGCGGTTAATCGAGTGCTGTATTGTTAAGACCCCCGCTAACACTAAAACCACTACACCTCTCTCAACCATACTTTCGCATGTATTGTTATATTATTTATAAAATAAATGTATTGCATGATATTTAACTATATTTTTTATTTAATCTTTTCATTGGATTCTTTGGGGACCCAAATTTTTTTTTTCAAAATGTGAAGACAAAAAATTCTCTAACGCTTATTTAAATATTCTTTTTTATTAAGAGAAAAAACTTTTTAAACTTTACTCAGGGTGTCCAAGCGTTTGGGAAATGCGCGAATTGTGCGAGCATTTTTTATTTTTAACCATTTTGTATAGGAATATATTTATATATTTTCAAATAAGTATATTAAATATTTTCAAATAAAACTATTTAATATTACCGCAAGTTGTAGATCGCCTTTTGTATTTTTTTTTTTTTTTTTCAAATCTGCCTCTCTGAACTTGAAATAATAATATAATAATGATATCTTCACAATTTCGGCTACGGATATTATTCTTGACTACAAAAAAGGTTATGAAGGTTTTGAATACGAAGTAGGAGTGTGAACATTTTGTGACATAATATGCTAATTGGAGGCGAGTATTAATTAACAAAAGCATGGTAAGAAAAAAATTTAATAAATTTGAACTATGTGTTTTTTCTAATACGACAAAAAAGGAATTGAAATTGAAAAAAAAAATCAATTATGAGAAAAGAGATAGAAACTAAACCTAAAGCAGAGGTTTTTTTTTACTTAAAATGCTCATTGTTAAATCTCTGAACGATTTTTTGTTAGTGAATTTTTATATTTCGCCCCTCCGACATTAATTTTGCAAATATATAAAATCCTTTTTTTTCTCACAATTATATTATTTTATTATTTAATTAGGTTATTTATGTATATACAATTGTAAATTGTCGTGAGTAATACAAGAGCTTTTCTAGGCATTTGTTGGAGTGCCTCAGCTGTAATTAAGTCATAACCAGGGGCTTTCCTTTTTTGTAACTGTTTGATTTGTAAAGCGACTTGAGAAGGAGTGAACGGAGGCGGTGGGAGTGTCAACTGTAGTGGAATGTCTAAAGTGTTAAGTACCATGGTATCATGATCTGTATTTATGAAGTCAGTAAATGGTGTAAATACAGAAGAAAGGTGTAGGGCGAAGATTTCGGATTTTTCCTTATCCGACACGGCTCAGGTGCCATCCTCTTTTCGAAGTGGTGCAGACACCTCTCGATGCCTTAACAACTTTTTGGTATGCTTCCATAAGCTTCCATCGTCCGTCGAGAGGCCAGTAATGTACGAGTCATAGTTTGTTCTGTTGATTTTTTGGATTTCTCTTTTGAGTTGATTGTTAAGTCGGTTGTATGTCTGTTTGTCTGAGGGACGTCTGTCAGTTTGCCATACCTTACGGATGGCGATGGGCATGGGACGGACAGCGATTTATCTAAATTCTGCCTGTAAGCATCCCAGTCTATAGAACCATTAATAAGTTTTGGTTTTCTTTCAACGGTGACTGCCTCATCCAGAACAATAAGATGTACTGCGGAGTGATCAGAGCAAAGATCAGAACTCGTATGTATAGTGTGAGGTACAGTCCGCAGTCCTTTTGTAATAAAAAAATCTAGAAGGTCCGGAGATTTACGTAATGATGTTGGCCAGTATGTCGGTGTGTCAGGATTTATCGTGTCTAATGAAAGCTCATGGATAGCAGCCCTCAGGTTCCTACCTCTTGGGGTGCTTAATCGTGATCCCCAATATTGGTGCTTAGCGTTGAAATCACCTCCTGCTATAAAGCACCGCCCCAGGCTTTGGAAGAAATTGCAAAACATCGAAGATGTCAGCACATATCTTGGCGGACAATACACCGAGGCTAGTGCCATTGTGTAGTGTTTCATGTACAATGTAATGCCTGTAGATTGAATGTCAGGTGAAATAGGTAGGTGTATATAGTTGTGCGATAAGGATGATCTGATAAGTATAGCAGTTCCGCCATGTGCAGTATTGTCAGGGTGGTCAGTTCTGTGTATTACATATCCAGAAATTCCAAATTTAGTTCGTGGGGTAAGGTGAGTTTCTGTAATGAGGGCTACGTCTATACGTTTGTATATTATTGTATTGTATATTATTTTGTATATTATTGTATATTAAGAACGTCCAAATTCCCAATACAATGGAAATATTCACTCATAAGAATGATCCTACAGACCAATTAGCCTCCTCCCAATATGCTCCAAATTATTTGAAAAATTACTACACAAAAGATTAGTTGACATACTAACAGACCAAAAAGTGTTACCTGATCACCAATTCGGCTTCCGCACTTACCATTCGACGACGCATCAACTACACAGAGTTACTGACTACATTTCAGGTGCTCTAGAACAAAAACTATATGCAACTGGAGTATTTTTGGACGTTGCTCAAGCGTTTGACAAAGTCTGGCACCAGGGTCTTCTCTTTAAACTCAAGACCATCTTACCGTACACTTATTATCTTATCCTACAACCTTTCCCCTTCGATAGATTATTCTCTGTCCGGCAGGGTTCGGAAATTTCTTCAATTTATCCAATCTTGGCGGGAGTACCCCAAGGCTCAATACTAGCACCTTTACTCTACATCATATACACGCACGACATACCTATTACCAACGAGACATTGACTGCAACTTACGCTGATGATACAGCAATTATCACGAAACATCAGGACTCAACACAGGCTTCTTTGACATTACAACAACACTTACACAAGTTACACGATTGGTTTCAACTATGGAAAATTAGACTCAATCATGACAAATCAAAACACATTACATTCACGCTTAGAAAACATACCTGCCCCCCAGTTTATGTTGACAATAACCAAATTCCACAGACGGACACAATACACTATTTGGGACTCACTTTCGACAGAAGGATGACATGGGGCCCACATGTTAAAATGAAAAAAAGACTCTTAACAAAAGACTCAAGCTTCTCTACCCACTACTTTCTAAATCATCAAAACTGAAACTGAAACAAAAACTAAATACGTACTCTTACTTACTCAAACCCATATGGACATATTCCTCACAGATATTCGGTATAGCTAAAAAGACTCACTTACAAAAACTCCAAACGTTCCAATCAAAATTGTTACGACTCATTACAAAAGCACCTTGGTACGTAACTAACAAAACTTTACATACAGACCTCCATGTACTAACAGTCGAGCAGCACATAATGACACTATACAAACGATTTTTTGCTAATTTAAACGGACATCCAAATTCTTTAATCAGTAATATGGCTGACATAAGTACGGGTACGAGAAGACTAAAAAGGCGCTGGATAAGAGATCTGCTCTCTTAGACAACCGAGGTACTCGTAATTGACTGAAGCCAAGGAAGGGGGTGCTGCTGGGTGCTTTCCCTCCTCATGCCTGACATGTCATTATTACCTATTACCACCATCTCATTCGCTGATTGTCAGCACCTTGCTGACAGGTGCGGATTAATAATTAAAGTCAAAAAAAAAAAAAAAATTATGTATATGAAAAATACAAATAAATTCATTTGTAATTATACTATATCAAATTATGTGGTTTGATTATCATAAGCTAAAGAAGACGTTTTCCCATTGGGGTGGAGGGGCTATGATAGTGTAAGGGCGCCAAGTTTATTCATTTTTGAGATAAGCGATACTTAACCATGTTAGGAAAGGAAAATGTCATTGTTCTATGTAGTGTGACTACCGTAGAAACAAAATGTAAGCACGGTAATTCTATTTAATCTACCTGATGTTATTTATACTAATTTAAACCACTAATTAATTAAATTAAACCAAATTTCCCCAAATTTTGGGGGATTTCCCCCCAAAAAAAAAAAAAAATGAGAACCTAAAGCACTTTCTTTCAGAAGTGTTCACTGTGGAAATAAAAGTTTCTTTAAAAACCAAGAAACTGAAGAAATTCTTCCATTATATTCAGCAATTACTGCTGTAAGGGGAAGTCGCTCTACAGGTGTAGTTAATTTATTTTTAGCAATAGAGAAATTGCCTATAATCGTTTCGAAGATAAGTCATATAATAATTTTTTAACTGCCCAGTCCGGATTCAAATCGGCCTCGCTGAAATTAAAATATAAATAATGATATCTTGACACTCTCAGCCATTGACCTCAAAAAAGTTATATATTATTTTTTGTTCTTTAAAATTTAAGAAATCAAAACTTATTCGAACCTAAAAAATGAATAGTGAAATAAAACCATTATTTTGCATTTTAGGTAGATAAATACGTGCCTCGGACACTAGGGGAACTTTTTCGATAAATCGGCATAACTGTTCTGCTATATTTATTTTAATGAAATTTACAGCTTTCTCGAAAATGACTTCAACTATTTTGGTTTCTCTTGCTGTAACTTCTTCTTAAAATAGGCAGTCATATCTTAAATGACGATTTTCGAAATACCTTCATTTAAACTACTTGAACTCATTTAAACAGCAAACAACAACTACATATAATATGGATTATTTGAAATTGAAGTTTACCATTTCTCAAAGTTAGTGTCGGCAAAAAAAAACTTTACTGCAATGGATTTAAGTATATGCTATAAATCGTTTTTGTAGCAAACCTATCAAATAAGCTATATTTTATTTTTATTCTTGGGTGAATCAATCAAATCCTTAAAATTCCTAGCTATTTATTATTGTCATGTACTGAATTTTATTTTTTCATTTAGCATATTAATCGAGGCTTTGACGGTTGGTTGTGCCTGTCATCAAATAGATATCAAAATGTTGACTTTATTAATTAATTTAACTTTAATCTGACTTATGAATAATCGACAATATATTGCCAGATACTAACTAATACAATCATCAACTAAGCCATACGTCTAAATTTAATCAGTTACAATGAGCATACATAATGTATATGTGTGTATTAAAATTGTTTATATTTTCTTTAATTATTTAGAATTTTTAATTTACAAAATCAATGTTTCCAATATATGTTGCGAAGCCTGTTTATTTTTGTTGTTTAAATTTGCCAATTGATAATCGTAAGGAAACAGACTCTTAATTTGTAAATTCAAGAGTTGTGCCTTATCAACAGTTTTGGAAAGTTGTTGAGCAAACTGTCCTATTCCTCTGAATTGAGACACCTGCTATGAATGAGTTCCTGCAACACTCAACGTAAACTACCTAAGGTCATTCGTTAGGAACATTCAGAATCATTCCATAATTGTACTTATTTGTAGGATAGATTGCATTTTGTCTTACGAAAAACTTAATTAAATAAGATTGCAAAAAAATAAATGAATTAATTAATTTTCTAAATATTCTCAATATCGGATGATGCAGATCTCAATGCTTATGATGTCACTACATAAGCAAGATATAAATAAATTTAAATAAATCCATATTTGATGATAGATTGATGAGTGAATTTCCTTGTCACATTTGTTATTTACACGTTTTTATTCATTCAGACATTTATAAAAAAAAAACACTTAAACTCTTTGTTTAGTGATAATAGTTCAAAAAATATCATAGAAGTGTCCTAATGTTCTTGGTTCTGCACCCTTCTATAAAATAAAGCTTCTTAATCTGGCTAAACGCCCATCGGCGTATTTTGACTAAACAACGATTTCCTGTTTTGAGGGCTGCCAAAGACATTGGCATATAAAAAATAATTTGAAAAAAACCGTTGTCTATTTAATAATTATTGATTAATCCAAAAAAACATAAATTGAAACTTCGTTGTAATTTTCCGCATCTGTTAAGCCATTTAATATTAAGTAGGTATGTGATTCGACTAAATAAAAACCCTTGGTGTAATCCTCTCCCCTTAGTATCTGCAATAAATAATCGAAGATTTAATATATCCATTAAATTAGTCAATAATTTCATGTTAAAATAAGCACAAAAAGAGGCTAAATGATAAAAACATGGTAATATATTTAAAAACAATTCAGTGTAACTAGCGTTAAATAAAAAAGCATTGATTATTATTTCAAGAAATATTTTAGAGTAGGGTATTGTATTTACATGTATAATCTTAGGAACAGTTACAAACATAAAACTAATGCGATAAGTAAATATTTTAGGTATGCAAATTTCTGTTGTTTCTAATATATTAAATAGTGATATTTTCTTTATGTTATGTACCTACATAGTAACTAAATTAGATTTTAAATCTATATAAACAAAGATGAAATTCTGTTGGTTTGTTCTTTATTGAAATCAATGACGTTTGTCCTAAATTC
Organism: Aelia acuminata; assembly: GCA_911387785.2. NCBI lineage: Eukaryota > Metazoa > Arthropoda > Insecta > Hemiptera > Pentatomidae > Aelia > Aelia acuminata. The sequence continues at coordinate 54,936,615 of OU426983.1, read as the reverse complement.
TCCGAATTTCGCTCAGTGATTCTTTCATACCAGGTGCGAACACCTGTTCATATTAAAATTGCGCAACTTCAGCCGATCTCTGGGTATATTCTTTATTGTTCTAAAAATCGTTATGATCTCGCTGTACATTGGGTTTTTACGATTGTTTATGTAGTTAATTGAAATCTATCACATTCTTGCTCTTCCCCCTTCTGCCCTTACAGCTTTCCATTACTCGAATCCCCATTGTCCCATGTGATATGTCCTTTGGTTTCAAAAGAGTACAATTCCAAGTTTGGGTCGTGACTATAAATAAAGCTCAAAGGCAATCACTGAGGGCAGCTGGTATCAATTTGGAATCCCTACGTTTTTCTCATTGTCAGCTTTACGTTGCTCAGAGTTGGCTCATCCAAAGAGCTAATTATATATGCTCCAGAAGGTAAAACTAAAAATATAGTAAGTAGATAGATAGATAGATAGATAGATAAATTTATTGTATTTGTTTATATAAACATTACAATAGAGACCAGATAAATGTTAATACAATTATAAATGATAATTTCCTGCTTGTAAATTTTAAATATATTATGTTACATTAATATATAAATATATATATATATACATATTTTTTTTTTTTTTTTTTTATATAAGAATAGTGGAGCTGCGACATGCATTAATATACATATACATCTACAAAATCAAAATCAATTATCAAAAGAAGATTATTATCAGAATGAAATGCTATGAGAATCATGTTTCTTTATTCATATATAACAAAGGCCCTCACTTTCAGTGCGTTCACTACATAAAGGTATAAGTCCTTTAATTGGCGTTTATCATCTATTTTTAGGAGACGGTGAAGCTTTTCTTCTGATCTGCTGGAGTTTTTTAAATATTTGCTGATAAAAGCAAGCCTTGCTTCATTATAAAGGGGGCATTCCAGCAAAAAATGCCTTATGTCTTCTGGCTTCTGGTGGTTGCAGATTGTACAGTTGTCCTCTGTTATAATAGTATAACTGTTTCCTTTCCAGAATAGTTTTATTTTTCCTCCTCCCGATAATCTTAGTTGAGAAATTACCCTGACAATGTTTAGGTTTGCTTCGAAGGTGAAGTACTTTTCTGGGGCAAAGAATTCTTTTATTTTTTGATAGCCTGGGGTGTGTGAGGAGAGCTGCATCCTGCATATGTCCTTTTCCTTCTGTAGCTCCGCGTACTTTGCTATTATTTTTGAAGAGTTTTTCTTAATGGTTCCCCAATCCTGGCTGTTCCATATACCTTCTTCACCTATTTCCTTGAAAATGCTCTTCACCTGGGTTACCCAGTTGTATTCTGGTCTATTAAGTTCAGAGGAATCCATCTTAAGCAACCTATTATAACATCGCTTGGGTATTCTGTAGCTAGGCATCTCGATAAGCTTCAGAAGCCATTGGATTATGATTTTGAAGACATTTACCTTAATCGGAACCCGGCCACATTCCAATCGCAGCATATATCCTGGTGTGTTAAATGGCAAATGAAGCATGTTCTTCAAGAAGGTCAACTGGAAGGTTTCAATGAAGTCTAGGCAACGGAGTGCCCAGATTTGGCTTCCATACAATATAACGGATAGGCTCATAGCATCGAATATTTTCATTATGGCTTCCCATGATTGTGCTTTTGAATTCACCAGTAACCTCCTTACTTGCGCTGACGCCGCATTTCCCCTTGCACGCATATCCTTTGCACTCTTAAAAAATATGCCCGAATTATATATTGGTACCCCCAAGTACACATAAGACTGTACACACTCGATTTCGTCACCTTTATATGAAAAAGCTATCTTTGTCTTTTTCCCACCCCTCTTAAATTCAACTATTTTTGATTTGTTTGTATTTAGATTAAGTTGATTTTCTAAACAATAATTTTCTAGGAGTCCTAGAATTTTTTTAATTCCCAGAGGAGAGTTGGAGAGGAAAACACAATCATCTGCATACTCCAGATCTATTATATCTTCTTTATCATCTATACTAATGCCTCGGATATTGTTAGCTTCCATGTATGGTCCTAAGTCATCAATGTAGATAGAAAAGAGATTGGCAGAAAGGCTCTCTCCTTGAAGAACGCCTTCGGTAACTGGCACTGGTTTGCTGCTTTCTAGATCGGTTTCAATGTTGAGTTCAGCCTCATTATAGAAGTTTCTTATTATATTGATGAATCTTCGGCTAATACCTTTGTTATACATTTTATTAAATAAGATTTCATGTGATATTTTGTCAAAGGCCTTCGAGAAATCAATAAAGAGTGCAAAAACCTTTCTTTTTTTGAGTCTAATTTGTATATGGACCAGGGAGACAAGAGAGAATATTCCATCTATACAACCTCTACCTCGTCTAAATCCATTTTGGTTCTCTCTTAATATATTGTTAAATTCTATCCAGTCACTAAGTCTATTATTAAGAATTTGCGTGAAAATCTTAGTGATACAGTTAACTAGTGCGATACCTCTATAGTTTTCGTGCTTCGTAGGGTCACCTTTTTTATGAATTAAGAAAAGTTTAATATTAGACCAACAGGTAGGGGTAAATTCCTTTTCGAGTATTTTATTGAAAAAATTTAAATAACAATTTTGGAAATTTAGAGGTAAATTCTTATAAAAATCATTAGGTATTGCATCTGGTCCTGGTGCTTTATTAGGCTTAATACTGCTTAAAACTCTCTGTAGCTCAGACAGTGTGATTGGGGAGTCAAAGTGGGGGTGGAATACATCAAACATTTCAATTATTGTTTCTTCTTTTTTAGCATATAGACTACTATAATATTGCTCCCATGAGTTCATATCAATAGTATTTTGAGATGTTCCTTGTTTTTGTTTGAATAATCTGACTACCTTCCAAAAATCAGACGAGTTCTTAACATTACACATATCTTTGGTTAAGGAGTCAAAATAAGCATTTTTCTTATTTTTTATAGTCAATTTATATATTTTTCTTTGACTAACAAGAGATGAGACAGTTTCAGGGTTATTTAATTTGCGTAGCATTTTCACACATTGCTTATATTTCTTTTTCTCCTCTCTGCACTCATCATCGAACCATATTTTATTAGGTACTTGTTTGTTGTGTCCTTTTCTTGTGTGCTTTTTTGATAATCCACAAAGTTCAGCAGCTTTTTTTATACTTAAAAGAAGCTGTGAGTTAATTTCATTTAAGTCATCTGTATAGGGAGGTTCATATGATTGTAATATTCTCTTAAAAATTTCATTTTTAGATTTTTCCCACTTGTACTTTACTTCCGTTTTTACATGGGTTTGATTCAAACATACAAATTCCTGTGAGGTCATTATATTTAAAGAGAGAATACACATAAAGTGATCAGAGTGACCGCTTTCATTTGTAACACAAAAGTCCTTAATCAATTCCAGACCAGCTAAGTTTGTCCATACTAGGTCCACAATACTTGAGCCATTTGGTCCAAAATACGAAAGTTGCGCAGGTAAATCACTGGGAGCTCTTCCATTTATAACATAGTAACCACAGCTCTCCATTATATCGACCAAAGCCCTACCTCTGGTGTTTACAGTTGGATCTAAACTTTTTCTAGAACACAGTAATTCACAGTCCTCAAATATTTGTTCATCACTTTGGTTTAGATCCCCAATTCTGGAGTTAAAATCCCCTCCAAGAAAAATTGGGCTGTTATTATATGTATCACTGTTCATTTTACATAGGATCTCATACAGGAATTCATTAATTATTTCTAAAGGGAGAGTAGGGTTAAAATAGAACACTCCGAGAATAAAGTTGACAGATTTATGCTTAACAGTAATTAGTATCCAATAAGGAGTAATGTCCAGGACACAGATTTCAAAAATTTTCTTTAGAAGAATCATGATCCCCCCACTTGCCCGTCCTTTTGACTTTTCTTTTATGGCTGCACTAGATATGCATTGATAGTCAGAGAAAGGAGCAATTTTGTCTATGGACCTGGTTGCCCAGGTAAGTAAGTATATTCTAAAGCTTTAGAATAATAACCAAATAGTGCCATTTTTGTTTATTTTTTGTTTGTAGAATTGTTCACGTTTATTAGAAAAATGATATTCCCCGGGTAAAACCGGGATAAACCGCCAGTATTTTATATAGTTTAAAAACATGGTAATATATGTATCAAAACAATATAGGGGAACTAGTGTTAAATAAAAAGGCATTGATTGTTATTTCAAGAAATAGAATATTCAAAATTAGATTAATTAATTGTTTTATATAGTTTATGAATAATCGTGCTTCTTATCATTGTCATTCTATTTTTATAAGAGAATAAAAAATATTTCAATCTTCTTATTCTTTTTTGATAACCCTAAAAATAATTTATAAAGATGATTAATAACATTCCAGTCAGGCCAAACAGAGTTTTAGTTGTCAAACAGATTTATTTTTATTAGATGTAATTATATAATTTCACTTTGTCTTTGCATTTTTTTTAAATCCCGCCGACCAACGGTCTACTCATCTATCTAGGAAGTAAGTTAGGTAGAAATGCCATTATCAGCAACCACTGACAATAACTAATGTCAAAGGATAATATTTTTTATTCATCATATATCATTTAATTTTGAGAAGTAGGTTAAACCATACAGTTATTGACACTCTGTACTGTTATTGAAACCCCAACTTTAACTTAGAGAAATAAGTAAACAAGTCCTAATTTTATTTCAAGATATACATGAATCTAATGTTTGAAGGGTCCTCTAAGTCATCTATGAAGTAATTGTTTGGCAAATTAACCATAAGGAAGATTTCACAATTAAATCCGCAGGGTGTCAATAACTAGTTTTTGCACTTTTTACAATAAATATTGCCATATGGTAAAACTATTGAACGTATTACCCAAAAAAAACTCTCGAGTCTTTATAAGAGTAGATAAAGAGGAGCTATAGGAAGTTTCAATATGATCCCTTCATAAAAAGTATTTTTTTTAATTTCGCCAAAGAAATGTAGTCTTGAGGGTGTCAATAACTGTACGGTTTACCATATAATAGTTTTTCCTTGGAGTTTGGAAATGGTAAAAGCGTACGAAGTTCGGAGGCATGAACATATTTCGCAATAAATTACATAAAAACTTAGAAAGCCTATAAAAGGAAATTCCGCTTCGTACTTTATCAATTCTAATTGATCTCAGCTGGTGATCCGACTGAAAAACTCACTTTTTCTAATTTATGCTCAACTCAAATGATGTGGAATTATTAATTACTGGAGGAATATTTATGGGCATGGTGATAATTAATTACTTGTTGAATATGGATGCTTTGCGGCCGTGGCCTTCCCAGTCCTCTGTCTACAATAATTTTATACCTCTGTCTACAATAATTCCGGGATCAATATATTAGTCAGTCATGTATATATACAATTCATATTATAATTATTAAATGATTGTAAATGATTGTATTAGTGCATTACCGGGTGTCCCTTGAATACTGGATTAAATATTTATATTAAATGTAATAGTATCTATAAAAGTGATACCAGACTTCAAAAGCTATCTTAAATTTTATAAGAAACATAGTTCAAGTTCAATTACATTTTTGTTCAAAGTAAATCTATAAAATTTTTATGTAAATTTTATTGCTTACTTAACTATTAAATTGTACATATATTAAAATCAATGAGATATCTTCTTCCTTAACAAAGAAGAGTGAATGACATAGAAGAGGTACTGTTGAGTGACATAAAAACATATTCAGGCAAGTTTCCTTCCCCATGAATACGTCATTATCCCATTAGTGTACAACCCTAATCATTTGATGATTGTATAATGTGTATATTTTATCGAAGGTTAATTGTTTGGTGCAAATTACAATATATGTACTAAAGAATATATATTAATTAATTACTAGAGAACTCATATAGGATTATTAAAAATTATTTGATACATACTCTATCAAAAATCAACGAAAGCAACATATTTCAGAGCATAAATCTCATGGTTTTGACTATTCTAAACATTTTCATTGAACACTAAACATTTACCAAAACCAAAAACCAAAAACCAATATTTATGTACAAAAAATTACGAACGATCATAGACAAAATATTGACTATGAGGTTGATAAAGAAAGAAAATGTTTTAATTTCGAGTTAAAAATGTCAACTACGAAATTAATAGAGAAAAATCAATAACTTTGCATGACACAAATGATTTACTTTTACACCTATTTATAGCTTCTTTTTAGTTGATCACCTTTTGTAATAAACTTCATAGGCTACTTTTTAATATAGTAATCTAACGGAAACTATTAACTTTAGACCTGTGTCTAAAAGTGAATATTATATGTGTATGGTATATACCTTCAACTTAATGGTAAGGCACAAACCAACTTTTGTGAATTAAGTGGACTGTATTTGAAGGTTAGAGATGTTAAAAATGAAATGGAGTTAACAGATTACATAGATTTATTCAGAAAAAAGTATCGTTCTTTTTTCCACAGTATTTATTTTGTCGTGAATTTATTTAGGTCTTTAACGTACACGTGTTTTCCAACAATAGCTTTAAAAGAATAATTACCGGTGAAAAATAGTTACTCGACTGTTTCGAAACAAACTGGTTGTCAGTCTCTAAGTTGTACAACTGTTCAAATGTTCTCTTTCCAAACCCCATTCGTTCATCCAACACAATGTTCAACGATCCATCACTCGCATCTTGGACTTAGTTGTTTTGTTTTTCTTTATGTTCGTAGCTGGTAAATTACTGTTCTAAATGTTACATAAATATGCTTAGAGCATCGTTTCCACTCTTCAATCAAAGTTTTTACTGTAAAGTATACTTTTAAAGAAACAAGACAAACCTTATTAGTAATTACTTATTATTTCTTAGAATTTTGAAGAATGAAATTATCATGGCCTAAAATATGTAAAGGTCTGAATTAACAGTGTTACATGAAAAAACATAAGGTCAACCTGATAACAAGTACCAATCATTTTATTATGTGATACTTCGATGGTTCTTAAACTTAAACTAATATATATATATATATATATATATATATATATATATATTAGATTTTACAAATAAGAATACTCAATTTTGACTTCTGACTTGTTCGTCATAGTCGAGCAGGGATTCTGTATCTGATGAAATTTGTTTTGAGTATATTATTTTGGAATATTATGGGTTATTACATTTTTTGTTTTTTAGTCGATATTATTTGTTGCTAAAGTTTATCGCACCAAATATCACAAATTACCAAAAAATCTTTATATTTGTTTACGTTTAAATGTAGTAACCAAATGTGTCACGATCATCTGCGGAACAATGGAGGCTTATTGTTGGGCATTTTTTCCCATACTTTTTAGTTCTTAGTTTAACCCATCTAATGAATTTATTTTTTATATTCAAATTCATAAAAAGTTCAATTGAACTCCAACTAATTGGGCAACATTAATAAATTGAAGCAGTGTCTAAAATTAGGTCTCAGTTAAAAAATAATAAACTAAAAATTCAATGCAGGTACTACTTATTCTTATTTAAATTTTGTTTACATTTAATTTATGTCTAGAAGATGAATTTTGAATAAGCAACCGGATGATGTTTCCCAGTTTTTCCTACAATCTCATACATTCAGCCAAAACCATGATTTTCCAGCTTTGTCAAATGCCAAACTTCATAAGGGAAGTATATACGCAAACAGAACGCATTTCCACTTAAAATCTATTGTCTTGAAGTAGGTCCAGGGATTCCGAGAAACATTCAGCGAATAATTTTTCATTCTAAACATCGGTTCTAATGTTACTCCATTCTCATAATTTTAATTATAATTCCTATATTATCAACACTTGTGTTTTTTTATAAGACTAGTTAACTTCATTATTTATATTTACCTATAAATAATAAGCTGAGCAAAGAAAGAAAAAATCAAGAAGGCGACGTCGGATTAGTTAAGTTTAAAAACAACTTTAAAGAATGATTCAATAGAAGTTTATAAACTTAACAAAACTATGTATGGATTTTCAGATAGATACGTGAACATTACATGAAATACATGCCAGTACCGTAAATGGAGAAAAGGGTCTTATTTCTTTCGTACTTTTTGTTTTCACATATTCGTGGATTTACATTTTCCTCTGTTATTTGATTACAAAATTTTTGAATGCAACAAAATTTTAAAATATAAATTTTCTGTTATTACTTTGCAGTAATATTTTCATTCATTGCATATTATAGAACCAAGCATGAAACTTTATTGATGCCTTGAATGCTGCAAACAATTATTGTGCCTGATTTTTGAGCACACCAACAGCACTAAGCCCGCACCTCTTTTCTGTGTTGCGGGTAGTGTAGGCAAAGCACCGTGTCTTTGCCTGATATGTTAAAGGAATTATTTAGTTTATCTTATCAAAATTATACCGACTATTAATTTTTTAATTATTTATAAATACTCTTTCAATGCGATAAGAAATTTATTTGGATGTTTAACGAATGTTGAACAATGAACATTAATCCTATATATTTGATTTTACCTCATATAGTCATGAAATTTTGGATTTAATACTATATTAGTATAATACTAACCTTAAGTGATTTTTTCCTGCTACATGGGTTATTTGTTTTTGGCGAGCTTATTGAACTCAGTCTGCAAGATAATTAAATATTTGAATATGTATGTTTTTTTTTGTGTTTTTTGTTGCATTCATTCGTAATATTTTATTATTTTCTCTAATGGTTTTTGTTTATTATAAAGTATAAAAGAAAAAAAAATTGTATATCACGGTTGCACGTAGAGTATATTTATTTACATAGTTCCGTAGGTCAATATATTTATATATCCCATTTTTTTATTATAAGTAAGCTTTTCAAAATCAGTGGTATACCTGGTTATGGCGGTAGGACTAACTTTATAGGGGATATTATGAGCCTGTTTTGGCTTTATGGGCCCTGTTAACAGATTCATCTCCAGTTTAGGGTCACTATAGCCGGATCGAAACCAAACAGCTTCCCAGACTTCTGTTAACCCTAACACGGAGAGTTCTTTATGATAATAATGATATTATCAAATTTATATTTTTATAGTATTGTAAAATACCACAATTAATAATAAGTAATATTTTTTTTCAATGCCTTTTTAAAAAAAGGCGAATACTGTAAGATAATTTTAGTGAATTTAAAAAAAGGGGGAAAATAAACTTAATCTGATCAATATCTCTAACGTAAAAAAATGGATAAAAAAATTATTTCGCTCTGGTGAGCTCGGAAAAGCAATTAATACAATTATATGAACTGTAAAATAAAAAAAAAATGAAATAAATCCTTAATGCAACTTACCAAGCTTACGCTGTACGCTGATTCTGAATTTCGGGCAAGAGTGAAAAGAGGATAATCGGGTAAAAGACATTGAAAGGAGATTCTAGGATGAAGGAAATTTTCACCTGTTGCTCGTCCTTCTTGAATTTTGCGGCCAGCGGCAAACAATGATGATTGAAGAGAAAACTTCAAAACAATTATGAATTTCATACCCAGGAGGCAGAAAATCGTAATAAATTGACACCCAAAAAAACCGGACTCTAAATGAGAAACACACACGACGACGATGATAATGCTTACAATTCAACATCCAGAGAACATGTGCGAAAAAAAAAATGGCTAAGCCCGGAATTCTAATCCCTTACAAATGTCATCATGATGCCACTGATAACCAATTGTTGGTCCAGCGATTGCTATCTCCGTGACAGTTAAGGTGGCAAATTCAAATTGAAATGTAAAAAAAAGGGATCATGCATGATGAAATAAAATAAAATCAAAATACCGAACAATTACATAAATAAACTAAATGTTTTTTTTTATCACAAAATGAGTAATAAAAATAAGAAGAAATATTCTTAAGTATTCCCAATATTCAAATCAAACGTAAATATTTTCAAAGAATTTCCAGGCGACTATACCTCTGAAGAAATTAATTTGTTGTAGAAAAATAATTAATATTTACGGGGGATCGTTTTGGGTGTGTCTTCACCATCTTCAGACAATTTAGTAATTAATCTTTAATTGTTAGATATTTGGCTGCTACAATTTCAATTATGTACTAGTATGATATATAATTACGATTGTATACATTACCAATTTTAACAAACAAGTAGATTTGTTTCAGAATTATTAAGATAGATGATATCAAGTAGTCCGGTCTGAAAAGTAGATGACAATATTGGTCTACTCAACTAAATTATATAATGCAATAATATAAGAATAGTGTGCTTTATTTTTAAAGTAAACAAATGTCACATTTTTCAAATGTTAATAAGATATAATAGATAACATGATATACGTAGTGCTAATAATGATAATACAATATTTTTTTTATATATCCCATTTAATTTAATTGTCTTTTATGGTTTTTCATTTCCCAAGTAAATTTCCATAAAATAATTCTAATAGATATAATATACTTAAATAATAACAAATAATACACATATATACATAATACAGAATGCAGTAACAATGTATCTTATTTCTAAATATTCACATGGATAGAAGTTCTTTTTTTATATACAAGCATGTTAAAAGTTTATTCTTTTATCATTATTTTCTTATAGTTGAATGCACTGTGCACTTTTTATATAACTTTTCCAGTCTTTGCCATTAAGATAGTCCATTACTTCAGAGCTATTAAGTAATGATTTTTCAAAATAAATAAGACGAAATTCTTTTAGTACCGAACACCTTGCAATGAAATGAATGGTGTCTTCGATTTCTTTTAAATTACACATAGAACAGAACAGTTGTTCTTCAGATCTCTCGATGGAGTAATTTAAGCCCAATCGTTCCCTTCTAAGTCTGATAATTGTGTTAATAAATTTCTGTTTTCTGTGGTTGTTAATATAATGGTTGCCACTTAGTTGAAAATTTAATTCTTTGTAAATTAAATTATCGATAATAAATTGAAACGCCGATCAATAATTGAGGGGGGACATTTCATAATCCTTAATAACTAAAAACCACTTTATAGATAGTTAATTTTTAACATGAATCCTATTGAAAAAAAAAAAAAAAGTGTCTTCAATACTATAATTTACTAAGCCCTCTAACCCTCTTCCATGACAAGTTAATATATAATATTAACTTCTATGACATCTAGAGAGATGGACTTGCGTCGATTGCCTATCTGCGTCTTGCTGTTTTTCTATATATTTAAGTATCCGTGAATAAATGTGATTTCTGTGTATGTATCTATCTAATGCATAATCTCACACATGCTATTTCCTTGATAAAATGTGACTTTCTAGATGACATTTATTTAATTTTTTTTTTATTGCTCCATCATTGAACATTTTTTTTTTTGTCGATCATGAAAATCGGACCAATCAGATATAAGAGCCAAGGGGTAGGGATGGGGTTGCAGATGCAGTATCAAAGAGGGAAGGGCCGTGATTGGGCAGCCCAGGTAGGAGGAGATAGCAGTGCTGGTTGTGGGAGGGTATGTTGCTCACGTAGCCCCGGCCACACGTCCTCTTTGCTGAAATATAGTTTCATCCAGTCCTTCCCGGCTCCCTCTGATGAATTTCTGATTCTCAATCTATTTCTTTGCCTGCCCAGAAATCATTTTCCTGCGGAAGGCCTCATGGGTTCCCTTCCGCCTACGAGCCTTCGGCTTCCGAATCCTAAAGTATCTCTTGAGGTTGTCTCTACCTATGGATAATACCGTAATCGGATAAGAAAAATATAGTATAAATGTATAAGCTCGTGCATTTTATGTTTGTTCTTTAAAAAATTTTCTTATTCGGTAATTGTACTTTAACCCGGGAAAGGTAGCGCTACTCGAAGGGTTGATTTAGGTAGCGCTTCGTCGATGAGACCTTCGTCGAAGTAACCTTATTATCGTTTTAGTGATGCCTAATCATGTAAATGCAGTATTTATAATACTTTAAAACAGATCTTATTAACATTTACATTTTTTATGCATTTTGTCAATAAGAAACTAAGGATGGTGCAATTTACTTAATAAAAGTTAAGGTTCAATATATGCAAAAAACTTTGATTTTTAAAGTATGATTTATTTGATAAAATAAGTATTTCATATAAAAACCCCAAAGAAAATGTCACATAAGCAAAATTGCCAAAGAAATTATACACTACGGAAGCATATTAATAGGAATACATTACGCTCCCAACTAAACAGGACCAATGAGTTACAAATAATAGAAAAATTTACATTGGACTGATTGATAATATTGGACTGATTGATAATATATAAGTCACAGCCTGGTTTTACAATCTGAACATAACTTGATCCTATGCTCTCCGCACATGCACTTTCCACAAATACAATAAGATTTTGACATTATTCTCTTCTGCCAAGGACAAAATCGACACATTCTATACTTCTTACCTCCCTATAATCTTTAGAAAGCGTTCGCTCATCGCAACCTATTAAATCTATGTGTTTGACCTAACCAGACGTGTACTTTTAATTATATGCATAATTATAATACACTGATATGCATGCTTAGGTCAAATCGTCGGCTAGTTAAATGTTGAAAATTCCTTTTAGGAACATCTCGTGATTATAATAGACGAAATGAAAATAATAATAATTGTAAAAAAAAAAAAGTCTAGGCTTGTTATATTTTTTATAACACTTAATAAATTTCTTTGATGATAACTGCTAACGCAATTAAAGCTAACGTATATTAAAAAAAAATCATCTTTTTTCAAAACTAAACTAAATGACGAATGAATGATAGCTATAACAGTCGGCTTAGTTTCCATTTCCTGTTTAAGTGAAAGTGGAATCCCCAAATTACCATCGTTATTGATAGTTGAGTAAGTTGGCGTCTTGAATAGATTGTTTGACTGATGTCATTTCCTTACTTATCATAGTGTGTATAAGATTGAGTAGTCTTAACAGCCACATGTACACACATTTGATTTTTCCTAGCATAGGTACAGTCTTTATAAAACCTTATGCTAAATACAAGTAGGTAATTATTCAATGGCAACCATAACTAATTTAGTTTCTTTTGCGGACTATTTATCACAATTAGTCATTAAGGTAGATGTTATTTACACCGATTTCGAGAAAGCTATCGATAAAGTCCCATGATCGACTTTATCGACAGCTTTCTCAAAATCGGTGTAAATAACATCTACCTTAATGACTAATTGTGATAAATAGTCCGCAAAAGAAACTTATAAAATTATATAACCTGGGGCTCTCAATTGGCTACGTTACATTACTTGCTTCATACTTAAAAGATATAACGCAGTATGTAAAGTTTAATGGATTTGTCTCGCAAAAATATGTCGTTCCTTCAGGTGTTCCGCAGGGTAGTAACCTTGGACCGCTTTTATACCTAATTTTCATCAATGATGTAAATGGGGTATTTGAGAGGTGTAAGTTTCTACTCTTTGCCGACGATCTCAAGCTGTTCAGATTCATTAATCAAAGTGGTTATATAAAGGATATTGAATGCGATTTAAGGAATTTAGTAAAGTGGTGCAACAACAATGCTCTACAATTAAATGTAAAGAAGTGTTGTGTTATGACTTATTCTAGAAAAAAGGTGATATTGCAAAATGAATATAAAATTAATGGTGTTGCATTGAATAGAGTGACTGAAACACGTGATTTAAGAGTATTATTCGATCAAGGCTTAACATTCTCCGGCCATTTGTCACAGGTCTATTTTAAATGCTCTTCATTACTGGGATTTTTAAAAAGGAATTGTGGAGATTTTTCTGTTCCCGCAACTCTTGTTTTGCTGTTTAATGCTGTAGTAAGACCGCCAATTGAGTATGGATCTCTGATTTGGTATCCCAACACCAAAAAAGGTATTAAAAAGTTAGAAAGAGTACAAAAAATATTTTTAATGTTTATGTATTTTAAGTTTTTCAAAGTATATCCAAATAGGAGAACTAAGTATGAACGTTTAATGAAAATATTTAATATACCTCATAGGCTTAAGGATAGATGTTCAATACTTGAATTATTACATTTATGTAAGCTTGTAAAAGGTGACATAGACGATATATGGACATTAGGATGTCTAAACTTTAGAGTAAAAAGAGTCGCAAGCAAATTAGACCATGACTTCTATAACTAGATGGATAGTCCGGGGTATTTGAGTCCAATTACACGACTCACAAAGTTATGGGACACTTTAAACAAGGATTTAGACCTGGATTTCTCTTGAATCCATTGAATAGCTTAAGTAGCATTAAAAACAAGTTATGGAAACACTTTTTAATCTTGTACGTATAATAACTTCAATCTTATTTTTAGTAAATATATGTCTGGAATTATAATTTATTAGAAAGGTTAAATACATTTATTTGCAATCGACTAATGTAAATAAGTATTATTACGAGTAAGTATTAACGCGTTGAGCGTCAGGGAAAAGATGTATTTTTGCATGGGGCCAAAGCATTCTTTCCTAATTTATAACTTTAATATGACTAGAATGATACAAAAATTGCAAAAGAAATAAACAAAAAGTTTAATTTTGGCAATTAAACAATAATTTTGTGAGCGGTACGTATGTACCGCCCGGCCCCAGGGTAAAGCCCGCTACCTGAAGTAGTACGGGGGCTGCCCGGTTATGACCGCGACGTCAACCCTTGTCAACCCCTTCGTAATCGTCGATTATAATGAAGGCAAGACTCCAATAGACTTATCAGACCAAATGAGTTCCTATAATACCTCCCTAAGACGAAGTACAAGTTGGTACAAGAAAATTGAATTAGAATTATTATTTGGTCCGCCTTGGTGAATGCACATATAGTATACGAAACTGTAACGGTCAAAAGTATTACTATTACGAGATTCAAAGAGATTCTTAAGGAAGACATATTGAGAGGATTTGAGATTCCGGCATCTGTAGAGCAATTACAAGCACCACGACCCCGTCACAGCATTTGCATAAAAGAAGGCGACAACAGAAAGACACGCAGAGGATGCAATAACTGCAAGCAAAAATGCAACGTACTGTCCTCATTGCCCGGGAGAACCATTTTATTGCCGCCCGTGCTTCATGGAAGCCCACAAGTAAATAATTATGAATATTTTAGTGCCTCTATTCCTTATTTTGTATAAATTTGTTGTAATATTATTTTAATGAATAAGATATTTTGATTTGTAAAAAAAAAAAAAAAAAAAAAAAAAAAAAAAAAAAAAAAAAAAAAAAAAAAAAAAAAAAAAACTAAAGCAAGTATCACACACACAAAAAAAAAAAAAAACCTAAAAGAAGTAAAAATAAAAAAATTCTAAAGGAGGTGGCTGAGATCATGGTTGGAGCGAGTTTGGGGCTCAATGCACTCCCCAAATTAAAATTGGCCCAAATTGGCGTATTGTTCGGGGCCGGAGCGATCCCATATGCCTTGAAATCACGCTCGGCAGGCGGTCCCCTGGCCCAGAACAACCTTTTAGCTGGCGGGAGCGGGCGGTTCCTGGGGACCGCCTCGGCCCCAGCCAATAGTCCAAGAGCGGTACGATCGTACCGCTTGGCGCTCAACGTGTTAAATGTATAATTTGGGATCAATTATATATGATTAATATTATAATCTGTGATGAAGGAGACATCATGAGTAAATTGTTTTTGCTGAAACACAAAAAAATGTGTTAATCTAGAAAATATCAGAGCTAATGACATTTTATTTTTTGTTTTTTTTTAGTTCTTTGTGTTATTTTATTTTGTTTATTATTATTATTATTTTTATTATTATTTTATTTTATTTTATGATAATTTTAGTTCTAAGGAAATTTGTAATATGCTTTAATATTGTTTACCACCTGTAATTGGACAATTTGTCTGTTGGTGGAATTTTATATGTATAAATAAAAAAAAATAAATAAATGTATAAAGGAATTGTTTTTTTTTTTTTATTTGGGAAGTGCCATTTATGGAAAATGGCATCTCTTGTTTTATCTTTTAAATATTTTTTTTTTATCAATAGAGAAATATTAACCAGTATGTATATTTATCCCGTCATTGGTCGCTTCGTGAGAATTTCTCTCACATATTTTGTTTTTTTTTTGGCGGGGAACGGCTCTTGGTGCTTCTGAAAACCTCCCCTCCTTACTATCTGTAGTTCACAGACTCACGGCCCTCCCTGAACTCTCCCCGCTCCAATACCAAGTTTTATACCTGCTCCAGCTTCCTTCTACTCTGCTCAATCCGATCTCATGAGAGATTCTCTCACGCGCGACTGTCAATGATATATTTAATTGAGAGTTTTTCTCACGCGCGACTGTCAGTGTTACGTACAACGGAGTGTGCGTCAACTTCCAAAATGTCTTCTTTAAGACTGAAAAATGACTCAAAGACTACACTAAAGAATAGTTTTCTAGTCGAATTTTCTATCTACTTTATACTCGAACTTGGAAGTTCCAATATACATTGCATTGTATTTCTAATTGAACATTATGCTTATAGTATTAATTTGGCTTTAAGATTATACTTTTTCTTTATTTAATTTTTTTACTCTTTTTAAAAAATATTAAACAGTAGTTTTTAATGATTATAGTTGTTTTATCCTCTTAATATTTTTTTTTTCAAGATTTCATAATTTGTACTAATAATTGACCCTTTTGTAAGTACAGCTTTATTGTTAAATTTTAAAATAACGTATGATTAAAATGAAAAAAAAAAAGTACTGATTGTTGTGAGAGAAATTCTCACGTGCGACTATCCATGTTAAAGTTGGTCTAGCGACCAATGCCGGGTTATATTAATTATCAACATATTCAACAATTTACAAAAATAAACAATTATCAAAAATTACAAGTTATCAGGATACAATTTTATTTCTTAGACAGATACACTACGCACGCTGAAGGAAATAACAAAGGCGTATAAAATGCGCAAGAGGCACTTCCAATAAACCCATTTTTCTCTGAATAAAATTGTCAACTATCGATCAACTAATGCTAACTTATTTATGATTTCAAAAGAATCACCACAGACATGACATGGCCATGCCTAAGGCGACCGATAACAAAAAAAAAAAAATTAGACGAAAATCTTATTTATTAAATCGAGGAATTAAATGAAACGAGAGATTTGCTGCTGAAAATAATTCATGAATAATCTAAAAGTATTCGTCTACCCTTTTTTATTTTTTTATTCTTTATTGGATGACGGTTTTCTTTGTTTTGTTGGTTTGTTTGTTGATCAGATGTTTAATTATTGTTTTCTTCAGGTGTTCTTTAGTTTTCTTCCTATATATTTAGCGTATTTTCGGATGTCATTTTTTAATATTCATTAGTCATATATTTTTTTTTTTTTAATATTTTCATAACATTTTCGTTTTTTTACTGCTAATGGTAATTTTTTTTCGATGTGAATTGCAAGGATCATTTCTACTTTGGTTAATCGTTGACTGGCAGGTTTGTTGTGTTACCTGCATTTTTGAAATTTATATATTTCCACTTTAAGTAGGTTGTGGATATGAATATTCATGTGTAAGTACTCGAACTTGCTCAGATAAATCTTGATATTTAAAAAATATTAATGATACGTACAGCTAATAAATAACTCGCTCTGTTCGTGCAGCTGTCTAGTTATTGCCGGAGTTATAGAAAATAACTTCTTATAAAAAGTGGCTCAAGAAACTTTTATAATATCAAAGAAGTTGCCCTCAGAGCTCTGAGTAGAAATTACACATTATTGCATCGGAAAAAGGAAGATGGGGGGTGGGTAGAGGCAAAGCGACATTTTGGTTCGGATTGACTAATGTTATCTCCCACGGATCACGTGATCTTATGCATGCAACCTCCGAAATTGGCATCATTATTGAGACAAGTCTAGTTTTCTTTACAAATTGCTAAGCTCCTGGCTTGGGGTCCCTGACCTTCCGTCGGATATTTTTTTATTATATCATTATTAATAACATAAATTTATAGCAAAATTATTATTTATTAGTGATGATGTATATTATTAGTTAATTGACGGTCAAATAACTGAAATAAATAATTATAGTATTTTTTTTTTTTTTTAGTATTATTGTTTCGCTCATGCCTGATGCTGACAATCAGCGAATGTCCGGCCGGATGTGAAAACTGACATGTCAGGGGGACAGTACTCAGTGACATGGGAGGGGACAGTACTCAGCAGCACCAATTTCTAGAGCAGTTAAGCAAGGAGATCTCTCATCCAACGCCTTTTTAATTTGCTCCATGTATTTATAGGGATATCAGCTTTTTTAGCCATGTCCATGATCAGGTGGTTACACTAACGTGTAAGTTAGTGTGAAAGCGTTTGCGATGTGTCGCTAGTCTAGACTGCTTTAACAAATAATAGTGCCCCGGTATAAAATTAATACGCTACGATGAAATCTGAGAAGAAATGTTTTATTTATAAAACTAAAATCTTCTTGCGATATACTCCCTCACTTTTATCTACAAAAAATATTTCCTTTCCTTTAATTTCTAGTTAATTTAAATTTAAATCCTTTTCCGGGAAGAGGGAAAAAAAGCTGAGGAAGAAAAGAAGAAAAAAAAACATGAAACATTAATATAAACGAAATTCAGATGAAAGGGACGCCTGCCGAGAATCGGAAATTCAAGCAATTCTAGGGAATTGGATTCTAGGCTGACACTCGTTTGTGAAATGGAATGAAATTGGTTTTGCCATAACAGATTAGACTTTTCAAAAATAACTCGCAATTTAGTTTGGAGAAACGGGACACAAAAACGTGTATAATTCGGGCCGTCCCACATTGCGAGTGTCATTAGGCTGTCGAAGCCGAATGCCCCCCAGTGGCAATGCGTGTTTGTCTAATGATTACCTTCTGCTAAAGGAAGTGAATGTTGAGTCTCAAAATGGACGTACGTTCTCACAAAACGGAATATAAAAGTGTTGAAAATAGTGTACACTTATGACATTCCCAATTGTTAAAAAAAACTCTAACGCACTATTTAAGCTTTTAGTGGTTTAAAAATAACCCCCTCCAAGCAAGAGGGGTTACCATTATCATATCCAGGATTGGTCTCTCGACATACTCGCGAATTCGTCATGGATGTGGATGCTGAAGATGGACATGGATTTGTACCCATTTGTCCCCATTTCATATAAAAATGAAAGGGCATAACTGAAGAGCTATTAACGACTCGGCCACGGCTGACATCCCTTATAGGAGGCGACTAACAATTAATCAAGGTATCCTGAATAAAGACCGAGAAGACGTGCTTCTGGGTGTTATCTTACTTCCTAGTACTATCCTGAGTACAGTAAAACAATATGATATCAAATTTGCTGATTTCGCCCAACTACGACAGGCGCAAATAAAGATTATTAAGTTAATAAAACAGAAAAGCAAACAAAATATTTAGGACAGAAATAATGGATTCAAAGATAAACGTTATATTATATAATGTTAGAATTAAATTCTGAGAAGTCCCTTTGTCTTTCTCAACTAATTGTCCTTTGAATCATATATTATCTACCATTTATCATTTCATTCATTTTTAACGAAACCATCAATGGAGGTTACGTTTGCGCACTACGGAACCGCTAATTATCCTATCCGTTCCTCAGAGACATCTTTTTGGACAAAGAACTGAGGAGTCTGGAGAGAAACGGGCGGAAGGGATAGCGAGTTTCATTTGAGTTTGGCTTTTGGCAAAAATTAGGGATAAGGGGCACAATGCTACTAATGAGAGAGAGAGAGAGAGGGGAGGGTATTTATTACATTGAATTGGGGACCCTTTTAACTTAGGGCTCCCTTAAAGGACAATTAGTAATTAAGAAACAAGCTCCTTTATCCGGGAATTATAGTCGGCCGAGCTAAATACCGTTTTAGAATTCGGTTGGTTAATTAGTGTCTGGATCCTTTGCTCTTTCGCCGGATGATTGATTTCATAGTTCTATCAGCCTCCCGATAATTATTTGAAAACAGCCCGTTCGTACCCGGTCCAATTTAGGGTGCGAATGATAAAAAAAAAGAATTCAAAATTTCCAATTCAATTTTCTTTTCATTGGCTGCCTGTAAATATGAGTTTCTAGGGGCTTCATTATAGCATTTCTCTATACCAAAATAAATTGCTCTCACATGCTAATTCAGTATGCAATTTTCCTTGAAGGGCTATAAATCTTTAGTTATGATATGTATGATGACATTCTTCATCTTTAGGTCTACCCATTATTTAGATCTATCTATTATCTTTAGAAAAACCTATTAAAAAACGTTCAACTGTAATTTTTGAGAAGATTTCTCTGTTGGTGTTTCTGAATTCGTGTTAAATTGAATTTGTCTGCAATTTTTGCAGAATTTTTAAATTCAAAAATATTCCCGCAAGTAAGAGTTCAATATTAACCCTTTAACGCCTGTAGACTGTAGATATATCAGTTCGAGTGCTGCAGTCCCTGTGGCCTGCAGACTTGTAGGCAACATTCATAAATCGTTGGTAACTACTCGTAAAAAAAATATAAAATATAATTTTAAAATGTTATAAAATATTTTATATAACAATTATATGTAAGTAGGTCTACTTAGGTATGTTCCTACACGTATTCTTTTTTTAATTTCATGAATATTAGTGCATGGCGAGCAGACAAAATAGTCATCATTTTCTTACTCATATCCAGGAATAGTGCAGGGCTAATGAAAATTATTTTTACATAATTGGCATTCACGTTTTTCCTACCCTCTTTCCACCCCGTCCGGTATTTCCCAGTGACGAGGTTTATGGTTTCCTCAAAAATTTCTGAGGGCTGTAAACTAATCCACATAAGGTTCTTTTCGGGTTTTTCCAAATTAATTTTACCTGCACCTTATTCCTTAGTCAAATAGGGCGAAATAATTACTAGTATTACTTAAAAAAAAAAAAAATAAATTTAAAGTTTTTAAATCTACCAATGCCGGTCCAAAGTCCGGATGAACAAGGATGATAGAAAAATTTAGAAGAAAAATATGAATAAGGAGATAAAGAAGAGTGAATGTGGCAAAATACTCACGCACTGCTCGGAGCTAAAAGGGTTAAAAAACGTAAGAATTTGTAAATAAATAATCGGTAGTTATTGAAGCATTATCTATCTCTAACTTTTGTTACAATAATTTTATTAAAAAGTAAATATAACTCTAATAATAATAATAAATATGGAACAAGATGTCATCTTCATTACTTCGATTTAAACACGGGACAAGAAAACCGCTGAAATGGGGTTAGATTATTAGATAATAATAGAGAAACATTTTATATATGATATTTTTATATGTATTAACATGGGACGAAGACAATAGGGAGAGCCTGAGTAAAGACAGAGTAATTTATTTTCCTTCGTTAACTCACGCTTAAATAAAATAATTAGCAGTTACTCGTTAAAGGGTCTATTCTAAGAGATTAAGGGAAGGAAGGCTTTTGATTACATCTAATCCAATTCTTTACACTTCTTCTACTCCTAAGCCTTCAAACACTCAATTTTCAAAGTCGCTTAGTTCTTACACTCGTCATAATTTATCTGAGTTAGGTTTCTTTTAGGGTTTATAGAATTCGTTTTGATTGAATTATTTTATTGTGGTGGATTTTTATTAAAATCAAAATGTAGGATTACATATTTTTTTTCTTTAATTAAAATTGTAATTTAAAAAAAAAAACCGCTTATGCCCTATCGAGCAAGCAAGTTTTGCAATTATCCCTTCATAAAAAAGAAATGATATTTTATATTTCCTCGTTGACTTCACACATTTATGATGAATTCCATTGAAGTCCAAGTCCAAACTAAAAAATGTTTTTTTTAATTTTTTTTTTTGCACATGACTTTGCACATTAATTGCTCTTTGTAGGTTACACCTTGATGAATAAATTCAATCATTGATGATATTGCTAATCCTACAAAGTACTAAATAAAGTAATAATTGTAATAAACATCTGCAAAATCTTTTGCAATCGACTTAAAACCAATATTTTTAATTCGGGCTCGACACTGGTTATACTGCAGCCACCGTGATGTAAACGACAGTAATGGCAAATTATTCCCTAAAGGCTTCTCTGATAACTTAGAACTGGTAATCAAAAAAGCTTAAAACCTTTTATCAGAAGTTAAGGGACAGAAGGCAGTTTTCTATATACAATTTTTTTTTTTAAATATTTTGAAGCTTTAAAATTTTAATTCGAAGGACAAATAACTCTTGCAGTAACAGCTCATTAACTAATATTTTGTTAAGAGACCTTGAATAGTAATTATATTTGTCATACACATATGCATATGTATCTTCTGGATTTATTATTAATAAAAATTATATTTTAATTTATAACCATTATGAGTTGTATTGTTTAAAATAATTATGAGTAAAAATCATTCTTCACTCGGCGACTAATTAGCTAAGATAATAGTTCCAAAATCCAAAAATGTTTAAAATACTTAAATATTATTAAATACTAGCGGAACCTGGAACGCGTTGCTTTGGCTCAGTTGCTATGCGAAGAATGGGAAGAATCAATTATATCCTAATATTTTTAATACCGCCAAATCAATATCCACTTATAAAGATAAAAAAAGGTTTCAGCTAGTATGTATGTAGCCTTAGGGATTAAGAATAGAACGTTACGCCAAATAACTTTTGGGTAAAGCATTAAGGAGCTTCAAGTTTTTATTTTTTACATCTCATATTTCATTGCAGTATGTATTAATGATCCACTCATTTAGCACTTATTGGATTATTCCAGCAGAGGCGAAATAAATATACACATGTAAAGGAACTAATAAAGAATATAATTGGAATAAGGTTTAATAAAATAATAGCAGGAAGGTAGAAAAAAATGTTCCAAATTAGACTTTTGCAATAATACATATTGACTTAAATCCATAGTATAACAAACACATGATGAGATTAGATATCATATGAGTAGGTTCTACCTCAAGAAGGTTATCAAAAGCGAGCCCGGAGCGAGAGCCATGCTTCCATATTTTTACAGTACTACTTATCCAAACATATAAAAATTGATAGGCGGCACATAATTGCCCATGAAAAAAACACGGATTTTCCTATTCCAAACAGTAAAAATTAGATTTGATAACTGGATGCTTATCCACCTTAGGTACCGAAAGAAAGTAAACTGCTGTGTCAATAAATCAACTCCACCGCCATCTATTGGAAATTTAAAGAAATTACAAAAATTACACTCTAATGTAACATAAAAAACAATTAATGTACAATTAAAGAAATATTGAGGTCAATAAGCGATATGAAAACTAACCTATCTTTTAAGTTCGACAAAAATTCAAAAAAGATTTTTATATACTTAAAGATGTCATTCAAATGCAGTAAATGATCCTACAAACATGGTGTAACAGATAATATATGTAAATATTATATAATATTATGAAAATAATAAATAAGCAAATTTATGTAATATATCACGCTATATTAAATGTTGGTATTCAAACCAAGATGATCCATTTAATGATTAATTTTTTTGTGAACGATTGTGGGACTTTCAAACTTTCTACGCCTGAAATAATGTGATCATTATAGGTCATCGTTGGGATAAAAATTGAGAATATGATTGCTGAATTGTGTCGTCGATAGTGTCAGTCATGACTTCTTAGTGGTCCCTTTATCCTGAGGCAACACATCGTTAGTGTTATCGTCCATCGTTAGTGTTTACCCCCATCGCATTCTCGTTATAATCTTTTTCTGTATTCCTAGTCATGATTCTTCCGATACAAATAAATCGTCAAGGTTCGAATGAGTTGCTTGGCAACAATGTTGTAATGTCCGTCTAACGACCTTAGGTAGGCCAGGATGTTAGGGCGATTATTACGCTCATAGCAGTGTTTACTGATTCCATGATTTATATTATTAATTTGTTTTTTCTTAAGCTGATGATTTAAAAAAATATATATCAAACCTGCATTAAATTAAAATGCTAGGTGACGCATATATACTTACAATACAATATATTTTTTTCTCAGCCCCTTCTTCGTTTTTGTTGAATGGTAGGAACATGAGGAACTTCTATATTCCTACTGAAAAAAACAGTTTTTCGTGTCAGTTTAATGTTTTCGGTGTCAGTCACAAATTTGTCTCTGCTGATAGGGCAATACAATGAACTAATAGGCAAAATAGATAACCTCCATGGGAAGATAAACATTGCGAGGAGGAAAAATAATTTATAAAAATAATAATAATTCCTCATATTTGTAAGAGATATTAGGATCTTGAGATATTTATTTATATATCTTATCATCATACTGCATCAAAAACATGTTCCTTAGCCTAACGGGCCTAGGCCTGAAAAATCTTTTTCATTACACTGCACGGAAAGTAATGATGAAAACAAATAACGAAAATATTGAAATTCCGCACAATGAAAGAGCAGTGAGGAAGGTGTCAAGAAATACACAAAAATACAACTAAAAATTTACACTTACTACAAAATAAATTAGCAAATAAAATCATAAATATAAGCAACAATCAAAACTGTACTGTAAATATTAATTTCAATTTCTAAAATTCTTAGAACCCTTATTTATTTCAGTCTTTTATTTAATTTGTATTAATCTTTTGTTTGTTGATCAATAAACTAATCAAACAGTATACTAGTGTTTGAAATTATAATTTAAGTTAATTAATTATGTTAGTTTGAGATTTTTGTTATACTGCCAGTTTGCAGTGTAATGAAAAATATCGTTCATAAAACGAACCAAAATTTGAAATTATAATTTAAGTTAATTAATTATGTTAGTTTGAGATTTTTGTTATACTGCCAGTTTGCAGTGTAATGAAAAATATCGTTCATAACACGAACCAAAAGTGCTTTTCCCGAGCTTACTCAAACTATTCCCATGCTCGGCTTCGCCTCGTACGTGAAACTGGAAATCCCTTGTTCGGCTACGCTGCACACGTGAAATTCCGTATCGCACGGGAAAAGGCCACTTTCGGTACTAGTAATGAAATATACTATTTGGTGCGCTAACCTTACATGCTACTAATATATGTTAATAAACATGTGTTTGAAGGAGGTTACTTGTAGCTATACTGTGCTTCATTCTAATATAAGTAGTATGTTTGGAAAATATCATGGATATATCAGAAGATGGTTTAGAAGAAGAGCCCAAGAATGTTTTAATATAATGAATAATCAGAATTGTACAATAAATGTTAATGTAAATATATATGTACTTTTCTTCTATTATAGGTTAATATTGTATCTGTAAGTTATTAATGCAATATAAAAGTGTTTTAATGGACTTAAATATGAGCAGTATGATGAAAAGTCTTGTTCATAACACGCATAAAAAGTGTTTTCGGTGCTTGGTCTAATTTCCGCGCTCGGCTAATCTCGACCGCGCACCGAAAATAACCACTTTTGGTGCTAATGATGAAAATAAGTATTTAAAATGTTCAACGTTCATTAAGATTTGTCTCTGTTATTTTTTGAAATTTTACTATCTTTATTAAATTTAATCAACAATGTGTGAATTATTAATTTCTAATTTGTGTGAATTATAAATTTCTAATTTATACAAATTATTATTATTATTATGTTTGTTTCACTTTAGCCATGATGAAGACGCACCCAGGTTTGGTTCGAAACGTAGGCTTTTCAAAGAAAGAAATGGATCTTCGAAATTCCTTACTATTCCTGAATAATTATATATAAAAAAAAATCTGGTGTGTGCGAGCAACACACAACTTGCACTAACCAACTTACTTTTATGAGTTGACGGAATATTTTTCTTTTTTTCTCCTGTATATGTTTACTTGATTTTTTCATATTTCATATTTAGCCATTCCTTATTTTTAGGCGTAACGAGAGACAGTTAATTTCTCCATATAAACAAAAACAAAGGGACTTTATAGGTTTACAAAAAAGGCCCCTTTCCCATTTGAGCCACCTCAGAATATTTTAACAATAACAATAACAATAACGCTTACCTGATATTAAAGTACACTAAATTTTCATTAAACATGACGAATTTGATCAAAATCATTAAAGCCGTTTTTGAGATAATAAAAAAAAACGAAAAATTTGAAAAAAAAGTTATGAAATAAAGTGCCCCTTCCGTTTGACCGATTTCGATAAAATTTTGGCTGTCACATCTTTGGATTATACATAGATCAAATACCCAGTTTAATCAAAATCGTTAAAGCTGTTTATGAGTAAATAAAAAACACACGTGAAAATGAGACAAAATTTATTAAGTAAAGTGCCCCCTCTAATTGATCAATTTTGATGAAATTTTGAATGTCACACCGCGGGCATATAGATACATCAAATACCGAGTTTAATCAAAATCGTTTGATCCGTTTTTGAGAAAATCGAAAGAAAACGAAAAGTTATTAAATAAAGTACCCCCTCCGTTTGACCAATTTTGATGTAAATTTTGCTGTCACATCGCGGGCATATACATACACTAAATACCTAATTTCAGATTCGCACGGTTTATAGTTTTTGAGCTAGTCTGTTCACAAACACACACACCACACCCAGACCATTTCGCGGGACTTGGTTATTTGGATTCAGGGGACCCAAAAACGTATATGTCCATTGAAAACCGGAAAAGGCGAAATTTTTCACGATCGCAATACTTTCCCTTACTATATATTTTAAATGTAGGTAAGTGAAAGTAAAAATAGTCCAAGTAAAAATACAAAGAAACTAACAAAAAAAACTTTCGTTCTTTATTTATCACCTGACGAATCATCCAAAAAAAAAAAAAAAATGGGATTTAGGGTATTATTAATAATGCGTGGGTAAAGTTTGGTGAGCCGTGGTAGTTTTGGGGGGGGGGGCAGGAAGTGTTAGTAGCCCTTGAGGGGGGTAAATCCAGTGAGTTTTCGCACCTGAAGGGCCCCTATATCATGGGGGAGGGAAAGAGTAGCTCATTTTGCATTAGCATAATGTACTGCCCCCCGTGAAATATGGCTTCCTCAATCGCTACCGCTCCGCGCCACCGTATTTCATCCTTCCTTCGCTTTTTTCGCAGTTATAACTCATCTTCGAGTAGGCACTGTCCGTTTATATTTACCCTCATGCCAGAAAAAGTCCCGTAGTCCCCCCAACCCCCATTTTATATGTTTGAATTATCTAAACTGCCTCTGTCGAACTCTGATAGAACTGGAATAAATATCTCAAGATCCTTTACATCTCTCAAAAATATGAGGAATTCGGTTTGCCCTTTTCTCAATTTATTTTGCTCGAGATCCTCTAAGCTAATTTACCGTTTTAATGTAATTATCATTTTTTTTGTCTAAGATGACTAAATGATAGTTTTCTTTTAAAGATTTTCTAAATACCTACAACAAACAATATCTATTATTTATTCTAATAAAATAAAACTTATTGTTTTAATTGTGATATCATTTGTAAAATTGAAAATGTCGGTGCGATGCGCGGAACAGACAGCTTTCACTTACGAACTTACTTAGGTTTGAAATTGACGTGTTTAGATCACGTATTAACTCTCTAAATTAGAATAATTTTTTTTCATTCTATAAACTTTATTGTTAAATAAAGTTTTTATTGTAATCAGTGATAATGCAAACGGGAGATATGCAATTTTGGATTTCACATCGCGGGCATATACATACATCAAATACCTAGTTTCATCGAAATCGTTTGAGCTGTTTTTGAGAAAATCGAAAAAAAACTTATTAAAATAAAATTAAAAATTTATTAAATAAACTATTCCCTACTTTTGACCAATTTTGATGTAATTTCACTGTCGCATCGCGGGCATATAAATACACCAAACACCCAATTTCAGGTTCGTACGGTTTATAGTTTTTGAGCTAGTCTGTTCACATACATAGAGACTTATAAAACTTAAGGTTGACCCTTATAAAACTTAAACTTATAAAAATGTTCTACGTTTAAATGTAAAGCCTAATTGATTTTTATTTTGAATTTGAATAATTATTTCATTTGAAAGTCAAACTTTTTCTTCCTATTTAGAACTTAATAAAATGTATTAATTATCTTATTTTGAAGATAAATATAGGCCACGGGCGGGAATCGAATCCAGGTCTCTGCATCACCGTGGGTTTTATTCTATCAAAATAAAATTATTTAATAATTATGTAGAAATAATAAAAAAAAAGTAATAGACAACAAATAATGTTTAAGTATGACGGGCTATCAATTAGACGTTAACATTTGGACAATTGTCTAGCCCCCGGTTACTTTGCTGCAATATGAAAGCAATATTCTCTCGTTGAAGAGAGAATTTTTCTTTTCAAAATGAATTTAACTAATCATTATCTAAAAATAATATACAACAATTAATAACACGTATTAATCTTATTAAACTGTATTTAGTTGTGATTAGATAATAGTAGAAAAAAGTGGAGGGGGTGGGGTAGGTCGAGGCTGACCTAGTTAAGAAAAGGTCTCATTAATAATGTTTTAATAATTGCAGTATTCATCACCGAGCCATTTTTCTATTTTATTAAAAGTAGTCAAAAAGTTAGATAGAGATTAGCTCTTGAGCTTTAATTTTTTTTAAGAATAATTATTTTAATTATTCTTTATATTTTATTTAAAATATACTCGTCATTGTATTAAATAACTAACTCTCCACCTACATATACGTAATCCTTATCCTCGTTTTCATATCTCGATATGAACTTGTTGTAATAAATCGATACCTGAGCGCGTAATCGAAAAATCGATATCATTTCCGAATTCAGCACCTTAATTAACCTTAGAGCGAACCCCAACATCTTATTTATAGTGTAAGTTGTAATAAATCGATACTTGGGCGCCTGATCGAAAAATCGATATTATTTTCAAATTCAGCCCCTTCATTAACCTATTAGCCGACCACAATATCTTATTTATCGTGTAAGTTGTAGTAAATCGATACCTGAGCGCGTAATCGAAAAATAGATGTCATTTCCATATTCAGCACCTTCATTAACCTATTAGCCGACCACAATATCTTATTCATCGTATAAGTTGTAATAAATCGATACCTGAGCGCGTAATCGAAAAATCAGTATCATTTCCGAATTCAGCGCCTCAATTAAGCTAAGAGCAGACCCCAATATCGTTTATATCGCGTAAGTTATAATAAATCGATACCTGAGTGCGTAATCGAAAAATCTATATCATTTCCATATTCAGCTCTTTCATTAACCTATTAGCCGACCACAATATCTTATTCATCGTATAAGTTGTAATAAATCGATACCTGAGCGCGTAATCGAAAAATCAGTATCATTTCCGAATTCAGCGCCTCAATTAAGCTAAGAGCCGACCCCAATATCGTTTATATCGCGTAAGTTATAATAAATCGATACCTGAGCGCGTAATCGAAAAATCGAAATCATTTCCAAATTCAGCACCATCATTAACGTATTAACCGACAACAATATCTTATTTATCGTGTAAGTTTTAATAAATCGATACTTGAGCAAGCCTGAGGTTTTATATCCATATTATTTTCATTATCAGCACCCTTAATAATCTAATAATCGATTTTAAGATCGATATAAGGTCATTATTATACCCTATAAGATTTCCATAAAAACGGTTAACCCAATAATGTACACCAATATGGAGAAATCCGAAAAAAAAGCTAATTAATTCATCCTTAAATAATTAAAATCAAGCTTTGACTTTTATATTAGCTATCATTGGGATAAAGATCATATCAGGACTTTTATTTTCTGGCCCGAAATATAAAAATCATGATGTGATTTTTATTTATTTATTAGAAATATAAAAGTCCGGATTTGAATTTTATTCTCTTTCCGAGAAAATAAGAGTTAATTTCAAACCCTGGTTTTCACATGTCTGAATAGGAATATAATATTTTCCATACATTTTTCTGAGATATAAATCTATTCTCCGGAAAAAATCGGTCCTATTCATATTCTTATTTTATAATCTTTTTTATATTCTTCATATTCTTATATGAATAATCCTGTGCCGGCTGGTAATTTATTAATTTATTATTAATCATATATTACTGGAATGTAACTATTATCAACCGATATTGAAGAAAATTAAAAATTATCACATCATTACATGATATATTGTAGGATATGGAGGAAAGTGAGGAGAAACTTTTCTGGAAATAAAAAAAAAATTGTTTACAGATTTTAATATGAATATTCACATGTTTTTATGAATATTAATCATACTTCCTATGAATATATTTGTATTAACAAAATTAAAATGTATGTAATTTTATTCGTATTCAAGCATATGAACATTAAAATTCTTATTCACACTAATGTATTCACAATTAAAAATATTGTAGTGTGAATACATTTTTATTCATATTAAAATAAAAATCATTATATGAATAAATTCGTATTTATACATACAATTACGGCCAGCGCTGCCTAACGTAGTCTAAGTTAGCTAAATTGTCGCGTTTGCTGGTTGTCATTTTTACAGTTGCTAACGAAATGATATTTTAAAAATTCATAATAGTTTTTCTATAATTTAAAATAGTTCATGAAAGATTATTAAGTTCAAAACAGCTTTAATTATCAATATTAACAGTATATTTCTTAACTCCAATTGCTTTACATTAATAATAAGTTTTGAGGATCTATCAATTTTATGTTTTAGCTGCGGGATGAAAATATTTCTCGATAAATTTACTGTGTACATTCCCTTTAACGTATTGGAAGAAACAAAGTTTGTAATATCTCTTGTCAGAAAGTTATATAATGTATGAAAGGTATGATATCTTTTCGAAATATACAACATTTTTTTGAGTTATTTTAATCATGAATATGCGATTTTATATGTTAACATACATAAAATTACAATCCCCAAGAGGGATATTGCTTGTCCATGATTTTATTTCTGAGTATTCTATATTCAAAAATGATTTTTTTATCTTTAATCTTTTAAAACATATAATAATAGGAAGAACTAGAGGTTTTCATTTAAGTACATATGTATTTATATTTGTATTTATATATTTATTATTATATATTTTCCAATTTGTTTTTTAGTCTAATTATTAAAAAAAAAATCAAGGTTTGATCTAGTTCCTAAAGAATCCTTTTTTTCTTTAAAAATATCTTATTAACTACCTTATCACACAATTACTAATTTTCTTTCGAGTTGGTTCTCCCTTCAAAACTTTCTACAGCTAGATATCCTATTCATAAGTCCCAAGCTCGAAAATCTGTAAGCGGAATAACTAGCCATTATCATGTGATTAGTGTGAATATACTAATCTCTGGTCAGCTGTAATGAGTCCTGATAATGCATAAATCGATACATTTTTTCTTCGATTACTTATTGAATAATTCCAATAGTTTTTTAAACCTTAAAAGCGTGATCTTTAAGTTAACAATAATATTTTCATACATTAGTTGGTGGCAGGGTGAATCTATAGTATTTCAGGCTTGGGAAAGAACTTATTTCAGTTTTTTCTGTGTTTATAAAAGAAATGCCTTTATTATTTAATCCTTTTATACCAGTATCGTCCAAAACTTAACCGAGGATTATACCTTCAACAAGTAATTATGTATTCGGCTTCCGAAAAGACATTATAATATTTGAATTATTGAAAGAAGTTGCTCCAGAAGAAAAAAAAAGAATGAAAAAAAACAGGGAAAAGAGGCTAAGCGACACAATTTATGCCCAATACATATGCATCAACCTAAGCCTGATTCATTCCCTCCCGTTTTACTTTTTTTTGTTTCTCGAAAACTTTCAAAAAGTCGTACAAGGGTGGAAGAAATTAAAACATGGGTGTTTTCACTAGCACGGATAATCCGTAGTGTTGGATAATCAATGGACCTCCCAAGGACTTAGTGTGAATATGATTTACCAAAACCAGTTGGCATAGTCCTCCAAACAACCCTACAGATTGAAGATATTGCGGAGTATGGTCTGTCAGCCTTAGATACTGTCACATACGCTTTATTTGAAATAACTCGATTGTAACGAATGATTTGTATGTAGCTCGTAGCACTCTGAAGGATATTGAAAAGTGTTGAATAGAAAATGATTTATTAATTTTTTGATAACTAGCACATACATACTCACTTAAGCTTTTTTTATCCCGTGCATCTATTGGTAAATATTTATGTTAATAAAAACCATATATTAATAAGTAAGGGATTCTAAATTATTAATAATAAAGGAATTAATTAAACTATAAATTTACTTTCAAAAATGTCGAAGTAACAGTTGACTTAATTCTGTATTTTCTTTGTAAATTTTATTTATTAAAAATCATTATTTTAATCATACAGTATTATACCATAATCATTTTTTAAATTAATTTATTTCGAGATTGGGTCCATTACTCTAAGAGAATTATACTCATCCTTAAGCTATGGTAATACTTGGTAAATATTTACGGAGATACAATCATATTCATTGAGGAAATGTGGTTTTATTATATTGTTATGAAGCCAGGTTTCTGAGAGAAAAATAATTTAATAGTTTATTAGTTCTTTTATTTCATCTTTTGGTAGGTTTTCAAGTGTTTTAAATCCATTTACATTCCAGAACATTATTTTTAGAGGTTTGGTTAAAGCCTTGGTGATAATTGGGGTAGGTTTTAGTTGTTTACTATCAGCTGTCGGTTGATTCGCTTGCTTTCATGTTCTCTAAAAACTTCTTTATAAAAGCATTGCTTTTATGTTTTTTAAGTTTCCTTTTCTTTGTATTTTGAGAACCCAGTGATTTTGCCGAATAATCACTCATATCAGTCATAAATCAGTCATCAATCAGTCATAATTATCTACTTCAGTGTACGCAAGTGTGAGTGAGATTTGTTTTTTCCAATACCTTTTAAATCAGAATATGAGCGAATTACTTTTGGATCCTGCACGAACTCTTTATAGAATAACCCTTACAATAACAATAATACAGTCTCATAATATAAATTATGTGTTAAGCTAGATCTGTAACGATCTATGAAATTAAAGTTTGTTGATTTACTGATACTGTCAAGCGGTCAGATTCGATGTTTGATCGTCTAGCTAATGAAAGGCATGTTACCAACTTAATTGAGGCTGTGTGTGCTCTTGACCTAGATACACTTCATACCAAATAATGAAGTGTAGGTATATCTTATACCAATGAAAGGGCATCAGGAACGTGTTTCACCCATATATTTTATTTACATTGGGAATAGATTCCTGGATTCTTCTGAAAAGTCCAGAAATATCGTATCGTTGTTTCCATCAATCCAAAAATCGCCAGGAGGAAAACATTTCTAAAATATCCCTTCCGGCACGATAAATAATAAACTCCAACGTCAGAAAATGGTAATAAATTTAATATAAACTCATCCCCCACCTCTTTCTCTCTCCCCTACTCTCCCCTGGGGCGTTTAATATTCAGAATATAATTTTAATAACTTACTTGTCCCGCGTTAGAGGATGCGCAAAGAGGGGGGGGGGAGAGGCCTCAATGTTTGTAAATCAGTATTTATTCAGAAATGAGATATTCAAGGGAGGTTTAAATTTATATAATATTTAGCAGACTGGAATTCTAAAAGAATTCCTCAGAGTCATGGTATAAAGTTTTATATTAAAATTGCTTATGTACATAATTTTGTACTTTGAGCGGGCACGAATTCAATTAATTCAATTGACCACCAATTCAATTAAGTATTTAATTAAGAAACTAAAATAAATAAAAATAGGATCGATTTTCAACTTAAATGCTTATTTCTGCATCTCGGTGATAAATTATACCTTGACAATTTTTTTAATTAAATTAAACTTAACAATGTGGATTTAATACCATGCTTTTGTGAAATTTGGTCTTTCCATATTTATAGAGACAGCTTAAATAGCGTTGTTGTTAAGTAATTGGAATCATTGTATTTAAACCCATAGTGTCAAATTTAATCAATTAGAAAATAGACCTGGTGTTGTTTAATTCCAAATTACATATTTAAAGCACCCCTCAGAGTGTTAACTATCGCAAGAAACTTTAAAATTCAGAAAACTTTCATATTAGAAAACTTCAATTCTGTATACACACTTATAAAAAAAAAAAAGTTCTACGATCAGCAAATAAAAAATGTATCCAAGTAATCTTAATGTTTATATTTCAAAATAAATTTTTACAAAACAACTGCTTGTGATTGGTACCCCCTTAAGTTTGGGCGGACTCTGTAGATCTCGAATGCAAAGTTAAAACCAATGTTTCACGAATACATAAATTTTGTACGTCGTAAAAATTTTCTTAAAAATATTTTATGAATATGGATATACAAAAAAAAAAAAAATTAATTGAAAACTTCTCCCGTTACCAATTGAACTAACCATTGCGGATTTGGTACGTGACTAAAAAAAATCACAATTTTCACCCAAACATTCTACAATATGTTATCTTAAATTGCCTTCGTCCGACTATTATTCGAAAGCTATATAAAAAGAACAACATATAACTATTTAAAATTTTACAGTGTGATAAAAATTACATAATAATGATATTTTCATGTGGTGGAGCGGCATCATCGACAGTTTAAGAAAACCCTCTTGGTTGAAAAGCGGCTCTCTCTTTTATAAATTTATTTACTTATAAAGCTTCTTTAAAAGAAAATTGCGCTGGAAAACCTTCCGGTCGTAAGATAATATTTTTTCTATTAAATTTAATGATATCTTGGCGCGATGCTCAGAGTTTCCGAGGCTCACAGGAAGATGAGATTCAGCTATAAAAGAATTTCGGAAATAAATGGTTCAAGTACTTAAATCGCCTTTGAGGACTTAAAATATTTAACAAGCTAAAAAATGCAGAGTTTGCCAGATAAGTAAAAATAAATAAATAAAAAAAAATGGGCAGAAATTCAACATCTATAAGGTATGGTGTATCTCCCTCCCTTTTCGCTAAATTAAGACTTTAGTTTAGTCGTAGCGAAAAACAAAAAAACTAGTACAGGTAGTAACTCCTAGGAATAACATACCATTTTTCTTGCATGAGTAACTTATAGAAACAATATACTTTAAAATAAAATGTTCTGCAAATGAAAAAATAAAATTAGTCTCATACCTTATTAATCAACCAATTATTAAAAAAAATTCAATAGCTCTATTAACCGAAAAAAGGAGGAGATAGGTCAGACTAATATAGTAACCTTTCTGCTAACAAATTTATTTATAATAATTTTAACTGAATCACTTTGCGTCATGTTTTAACAGTTTTATTATTAGCCGTTGCTTCTGTCCTCTATATGATTTCTTTATGTTTTAAGTCTTCAAAAAAAAAAAGGTGCTCTGAGCCCATTTATTTAGCGGGACTCGGATAAATAATAATAAAAAAAATACAGATAGATCCAACTAGATACCTCCCTTAATCTAGGTTTCCTGGAAGACGTTAAATTGAAGAATCAGAAAATTAGTATATATCTGTACCACGGAGTTAGAAGACGCATTTTCCATTTTTCATTTAAATAAAACTTACAACATGGTCCTATGATACTGAAAATAGGGGAAAGTGTCCTATTATGGGATACTTTTTTTTTATTTATTTAATTGGTTGGCTATAAATTGCTCAGATGATTCAAAAAAGTTGTTATACATTTAGCAGTAGTAGTAGACCACATCAAAAGTGAATAACATCCCATATCTCCTTTTTGAAATTTTTAATCATGGTTAATGTAAGAAAAGTAAAATTTGTACTTTTTGAAAATAGGCTCTTTATATGGGATAGGGGGGTGTCCTAATATGGGATATATATCCCGTATTAGGGAAAATGATATAAAATGAAATATAAAAGGGAAAATTTTTTGTTGTATATAAGATATTCACAAAAATATATGTTGTAAATTCAGATCAGATCTAAAACCCGAAGATAGCAAGTTCAAACCTGGAACAGGGGATACTTAATAATATTATTTGGCATTAATCCCCCATCCTATCCCCTGGCCCGGGAAACCCCGTATAGCCACATTTTTTTTTTTTTATAATTTTCAAATAATATTCAAATAATCAAAATCTGATAAGACCTTTATCTGACAGATTTTTTCACAAATTACAAAGAAAGTTTATAGATTGTGAGTTCAACACAGTTCTCATGCCAGGACACGCCACAGTAGGAACATTGAACTTTAGTTTCTTCATTTTCTAAATATTTATCACGAAAAATACTTTTCTAAAAACTCAGAATTCGACTTACCTTGATGCCTGAAATATTAGGTCAAAATAATCACGAAAAAAGTTTGTGAACCCTAAAACAACAAATTAATGAGAATAATCCAACAGGATGAGAATGTATAACAATGTGACAAGGTTATGTGCCAATGCGACATTAATCTTCAATTTTATAGAATAAAAGCGAGGTTGCAGTACAAGCTATATCCAGAAACCATATATCCCATATTAGGCAACCATCCCATTATGTACACTTTCCCGTACTATGAATATTGCTTCCAAGTACTCATCAATGCAAATCACTACGTGAAAAACATTCATTAACATGTTTTCATAAATAAAGAATGAGTAAATTTTAATGTTTTATAGAAACTTAGTTAAAGTTGGCTTTTTTGATCAAACCCATTAAGGTTACTTGGTATACCTCCGGGGTAAAAATATGCCTTTTTGTTATAAATGGCAGTTCTGTTTTAAACGATTACACGGATTTCTCTGTTAATTTCGTTTGATGAGAGCTGAACTCGTTGCCATTCAACTACTATGGCAGAGCGACAGAAAGCGATTTAAGTTACATCCTCCTCTTACAGTCGGGGAGTTAGGGAGTGTGAGCCGCCTTGGAGTGAATTGATTCCGTATATGATAGCTCCACTTGCTAACTTAATTTCCCCGCAAATATTGTTAGCAATGCCAAGCCCTGTTCTCCTCTCTTCTAACACCATTAGCTGAGAATCGGCCTGGCAAACTTGTCAACGTTCCCCATTCATTTCCGACATCGACTTTCATATACCTACCTATGTTTATTGTACACCGTAGCTTTTCACAGCAAGGATTTATGTATGTTATAATCGACTATTATATATAATAGAGTAGTTTCTTTTTGAAAACTCGGACCAAATATGTACAAATTTTAATATACTGGAGGAAATAATGGTTCGGGAAAACAACAAAGCGTGATGTATTACATCATTCTCATATTTTCTAGTTATTTAACGGGACAAGTAAAATAATGTAGAAGTGTACTAATTATTTACTAAAGTTATTAAAGTATTATCCAACTATAATATCTAATGTAATGTAAGATCTCTTAAGAAATTTAAATTTCTTTAAAATTTTCATTTTACCCATTTCTTAGTTTTTCTTTTTACCCTTCCTTGAGTTGGTCTTTCTCTTTCTTTCTCCAGTTACCGATTTACGTTGTAAGTATTTTGTATTTTCATATGCACGTGGTTTGATATTATATATTATAATTACTATTTCTCAGTGTGAAGATTTTCTTTTTCATTAGTCGGTTAAACGACATTTTTACGTAGTTTAGTTATGTATAGATTTTTCAAATCTAATTGTTGGAATGGTAGTTGAATATTTGATACCTTAACTCTCCAAACGAATATAAAAAATATCGCTAAATATATTGGCTAACTTTGGGATAATGCTTATTCTATTATTATAAGCACTTCTAAAGACATTACGGAAACGCTTTAACAGCAATGCTAGAATTTGTAATCATAAATTATGGTTTAGTAGAACAGAAAAGTTGTTTTTCTCAAAAAAACAACAACAAAAAAAACAGGAAAGTATAATCTCCTATTCCTTTTAGTTAGTTTGTTGTATGACCTAGGAAGAAATGGTTACACGTTGTGGAGGAAAGTATGGCGGTAAGAGATCTTCGAGAAGGCGAAGGTGGAGGGTATTTGGCTCTTGAAGGAATATATTTTGTGAAAAAAGTAAATAAATAAATAGACAATAAAACAATCGTTTTACGATTAAATAAAAATTAAAGTTCGAGGGTCTATTGAAATTCTCATGAATATAGCGTAAACAGATATATTAAATATGTTCGAGTTACAAAAAAAAGAAGGAAAAAAGAAATAGTTGTCATAAAACTTTATTTGCATGTCCCATCTTTTTTATATATAAATGCCCACATTTTCCTTGAATAAAATAGATATGTACTTTATGGATAGACAAGAAGTAGTTAAGACATTTGTGGAATTGTCCATATTAAACAATAATTTGGAGTAAGATTCGGCCTGTTCGTTAATCTAAGGTTGTCCTTTGTAGGAGTGGATCTGATCAAGCCTTGTGATTAATTGTTAATAACATTATCCTAACTAGCTCTGCTTACACTGCCTCCGGAATACTCAATGCCTTCCTCCTCCCACTCAGGTATCGGGGAGGGGCCATGAACTATATTTGCCTGATCTTGTAGTAACACATCCAATAGTCATGTCGTAGTTCTTAACTCTATAACTTGTTAAGGTTCTTTCATTCATTTTCTTTTTTTTTTTTCTTTTTTTTTAAGGTAAATCAAACAGTGCCAAAACTTTATTATATACTTAAAAAATTACAACAACATATTAAAGGTATTAATAGTAACATTTTAAAATTTAATAAAATACAAAGCCTTAAGATTTGTTTTTTTTTTAAGCAAATGTTTTCTCCAATTAAAATATCTTAATTGACTTATAATACCTATGAAATTGAAGCTATTGGCTTTAAAAATACTCCTTGAACTTACACCTAATCGTATAATGAAAATAAAAAATAACTTGCAATATTCCAAGGGTTTTTAACCGAATATCACTGATAACAATAAAGGATATAAAGCCACTTCACTAAAACCAAAAAATGTCTAGTACCCGTTTGACATTACTATGAATTGATTATGAAAGCAGCAAAGAATAAATATTACTGCAGAAATATTTAAAAGATGCGATTTATTTATATATCTTTTAAATCGGAGGTTGCTAAAAATATAAATATCAAAACTGGTTTAGAAATACTAGGAAATTAATATTTCTATACTCTTCACAGATATTCGGCATAGCTAAAAAGACTCACTTACAAAAACTTCAAAAGTTTCAATCAAAATTGTTAACTCCCGTATTCAGGTTATCACTGCAATATTAGTTCAGTTATCAATAATCAATATAGACAAATATTTGAAATAAGGCACTTTTATAGCTATATTTACCGCAATATAAACATTAAAATACTCTTATTAAAACGCTATAGTTATTAAATAATTAGGAATACTGCAGTATACATTTGAATAAATGAATGAAAGTTAAATAAATTATGATGCATTTTATATTTTAATTTATACGTTTATATGTAATGTATAAATGCTCCGTTTTTTTTTGTTGTTGAGTTGCTCCTTGTTGTTTCGCACACATTAGTTGTGGATTGTTTAAATCAAATAAAAAGAATATACATTCAAGTTTCTATAGAGCCATGGAGCCAGAAGTGAAACAAACAATGATGAATAGTCAGTTTAGAAGTTGGTTGTTGCCGGACATTCAACTTCAGTACTGAAACTTTTTAAGCCCCCTGTTCCGCCAGTCAGCTTAAATAAAGGTTTATGAATATGTGTATTTAAAAATGAAAAAAAAAAAATACAAAATTGCAGTGAAAATTTCTGATTGAATACCATAACATTGATGCTTACGAATTTAATGAAGTGTACTCTCTCGTTTATCTCTATCTCACAAAATAATTAACCTAAGGAATTTATTTATTTATTTTTTGCATTTTGTCTCTTCCTTTAAGGGTCAAAGACGTTTCGTTTTTTCAATATTTCTATATCAATATTTCATAGTTTCAAATTCCGATTTTTCTTACAAAGTCAAAGAGCTTTTTAACGTTTTGTTCATCTTCTTGAAATAGATGTTTTAGTCTTCCTTCAATTTTTAGCCAGATCTCGTTTCCTGATATCTGATATAATCCATTCAAATAACCTTGATATTAAATAAATCATTTTATCGTATTGTTTATGTAATTACAATATTGTTAAAGGCTTGAGCTTGCTTAGATATTTTGCAAAATCTCATTCAATGATATAAATAATAGTTATATAATTTTTTTTTTCAAATCCTGCAATTGTACATTGAACTATGTGCTGGTAATAACAGTATATTAAATATTTTAAGAGCCTTTTACTGTTTCACTGTTGCATTTTAAGACTATCTTATTTTTTTGATATTGTTTGGATGTTAACATGTTTCTTAAAATTATTAGCATAGAGTGATGGGGCTCACCTATTTTTGGTGTTAATAGTTTATTTTTTTATTTATATTTATACAGAAAGAGGCGAATATCTGCTTCATCGGGGAGCAATGATGAAAGCGGGGAATGTATTCGCTGTGGTAAAGCTCGGCACCAATAACCTGCTGGGAAAACAAACTGGGATTATGTGCTTTTCCGACACTGCCAGATTTCCCTGTAACTCTACATCTCTCGCCTCCTCTATCCCCCCCTTTCGTGACCGACCTTCGATAGTGTTGGCCACAAACCTCGGGCCGGCCAGGATTACCAGTTATCTCGCAACCAAACATCCCTCTTGTATTTACTTATTTCTTTTATTCAATTACTTTTAAAGTTTTTTCTTCCGGCTTCCTAGACGGAGAGTTTATGCGGAAAAATGTATATAATCCATTCGTGATACCTAACTATATCCGAGAAGTATTATTTGTATTCCCGGAATACTGCATGAAAATAACAGGGGTAAGGGGAAAAGATAACAATTTTAGCTTTGTTTTTTTTTTATTTTTCATTTTTACTAATGAGACGCAATTCTGGAATAAAAAAAAAATAAAAATATATATATATATATATATATATATATATATATATATATATATATATAAATATTCTGCTTGAATATTTATAATAATAATAATAATATAATAATATAATGACCACATGGATCTTCGTTTTTTATTTGTGCTAATATATATATTAGCAATTTTTCGTGCTATTTTGTTTGTTTGTTTTAACGTCACTTTATGCCACTAAGGCTAATCGGAGGATGCTACAGTGGAAGTCCTAAATTTTGCCTATCCAGGTATAATTAGAATAGGGATCTTTAACGAGTACCTAACATCATACAGGCTCGGGACCTTCATTTTACGTCCTATCCGAGGGACGGCATAAACAAGGATTTTTTACTCCCATTAAAAAATCCTAGGGCCACCTCGGGACGCGAACCCGCAACCTTAAGTATAGGAAGTTTCTATGCCAACCACTACACCACCGGTGACCCCTATTTGCTATTTTAATACGTTTGTAACGAGCTATATTTGTTTGAAAGGAGCTAGGCCAAATGCAGAGATTTATGGAGCAAACTCAATTTTTACGAGGCAAACACTTGACCCGACTATTAATGAAGTTAGTCTAGGTCGCCAACGTATGGTCTCGCTCCAAGTTCCCCACCCCCTCCCGATCCCCAGGCCAACTTTGTTCAACTTCAGGCTTACGCATTTTATATTTAGGGCACAGGTTAAGTCTTTCAGATTAAACTGTCGATATTCTTAAATAAACAAAAACTCTTCGTTTGCTTTATATTAAGGGGAAGGGGTAATAATTTATTATCAAAGTTTTGTATGTGATCCTGACTTCGGCAATATTTTATACGTTTAAGTGTTGCTTTTAATGTTGTAGAGCTTATAGTTTTCATTAATTTTAAGAATCGAAAACTATTAGTCAGTTAATTTTTTTGAAATTATTATTATATTTATCGGTAGGTACATGATAATTTTTTAGTTATTAGTTTCTTGATTTTTTCGTGTATTGGCGTGAAAAAGGTCATCAACGTCATGTAGTTTTATTCGCATTTTTTTTACTGTTTCCTCGTTATATATACGTTTGTTCGCTAATTTAGCTTCTTCGTTCCTGTTTTCAAATTTTCATTTGTGATCACAAACAAGTGCTACACTAAAATCTCAAAAATTAACTTAGTCTTCCTTCAATAGCACAATTCGCTAACAATTCAATATGATCTATTTCGACAAAACAATAACCACATAAAACCCGCTAACACAGGAATATAATAAAATCTCTCTAATATAAAAAAACACACAAAAAAAACAATTTTATCATGATAAACATACCCTGTATTTATTTTAAACAATTTCAATGTAAAAAAATATTACCGTTA
Organism: Aelia acuminata; assembly: GCA_911387785.2. Taxonomy (NCBI): domain Eukaryota; kingdom Metazoa; phylum Arthropoda; class Insecta; order Hemiptera; family Pentatomidae; genus Aelia; species Aelia acuminata. The sequence goes on along the minus strand of OU426983.1, from coordinate 54,894,710 downwards.
TAATGTTATTAATTAGATTTTAAAAATATTATAACTAATTCTGCTGTGGTTTATTTATATTTGGGTCGTTAAAATTTTGCCCCGAAATATTGAGTTGGGAAATGAAAAAAAAAATCATTCTTGGAAAATTTGACATATTGTTAGAATGTTTTGGCAATATTGTCATTTTGGTGATAGTTCTTTAGTGATTAAGAAAGAGTGGGTTGGTTCTGATCTGTCATATTCTTTGTCGTGTCAATATGACCTTATAAGCTCCTAGAGGTACTTCATTGCTTTACTTCTTTATTTATAACGTTTAGCTTACTCCGTGGACTTTCTTTCAACGTGGATTGCGATCCACCTGAAATCCCTTCATTAAGGAGCTTTCGTAGATCTGACAGGGTCAGATAGCTTTGCCTCTTCTTTGGACGATGCGATAACTTCTCTTGCTTCTCGCAAGAGCCCTTTGTTTGACCCTTGAGCCTTTGTTTCTTTTTATTTTTATTTTCGCACTCAATTAATAAATCTTTACAAAAAATTTTCCTGACCTTATCGAAATCCATAAGTAAGAGCAAACGATGAAAGATATCACGTACATTTATTTTATATTAGAAATCGTAATGTGTGCAACGTACTTATTGTTGCAGTTTATGTGTGTATGTATATGTTATGTATATATAAGCTTCCATTCATTCTGCTGAATATGGATTGAGGGGCTTGACAATGTGACCAATACAGTCAGTCATCCATCATTTGAGAAATGTGACCCCAGCTTTTGGCAGCTGCGACCCCTTGACCTCTGTAGCGATTGTTTGAAATATTTGGAAAACGCATTGTCCACTGGATGTGAAATGCCAGGAATTTTCAAATAGGAATATTTCCAAAAATAAACACGTAAAGTTGGGAGATTTCAGAAACTAAGGGAGCAACTCTTAATTACTTAATTGCACTTCATACCAGTTTCCCAGATCGAAGAAGATAAAAAAAAATTCTGCCTATAGATCTTGTTCATTAAGCATTTGTTATATTCCTCGGATATCTACCTAAGGAATTCGACCACCGAAACCGGGTTAGCTTAGATGTGCTAAAGCGCCAGATGCTAATATCCTTAATACAAAAAATCATTTTTATAATATAAGTGAATTATTTTCAATTTATCACCTTTTAAATATATCAATGTGGTACATCAGGGTTAAATCTACTGACTGAAAATATGAATTTAGGGTCCGAATCAAGAACCGTTAATGTTTTGTCTGTCATAAGATAATCACGTATGAAGGTATTAGTGCGTATGATGAATAATAGTTTGGAATTATTTATATTGTACATATCAATAATGTTATGATAAGGAATAAATATTTTAATGGTCTAGCAAAGTCTTATTTTTACTATAATATGAAATCCTGGTGGAAATCCCCACCAAATATTGTACAAAACTTTTATTGTTCTTGAACTACTACTCTTAAATTATTCATTTTATTGTTCTTTATTTAATTTATTCCTATTATTTATTTTTTATTACCATTATCTTCTATTAATAAAGGAGTTGAAAAATTCTATCAATTTTTTAATAAATACTACATAATTACTTATTTATTCCGAAAAATTTAAGAAACTCTTTATTGTAGGGAAAGAAATAATTTTGATATTTCTCTGTTTAATTTTTGGAACGAAGTTTCAGGTCGGTTTGGGGCGATAATAATTGTCCAAATGGTTCCTGTTAGGTATTTTTATTAATCATAACATGAGTATTAATTTGTGATGATTGTTTTTCTCAATTATTACCATCCCTGACCGGTTAATAAACGAACTAAACCATTTTCTTCCCAAGATTGATCAAAAACCTTATTTATGTAAAAAGGTCTGTTTCGACCATTGTAATCCTGTTTGGTCTAATCTTAATGGTTAAATAGCGAAGCAACGTTCGGTTCCAAACTTCGTTTCAAAATTTTAATAACTTCTAAAAAGGCTTTTAGATTTAAAACTACATTTTTTTTTTTGTAGACAAATATTTTATTTATTGAAATTTAATACTTCAACATATTTTTGGAATTTTTAATTTAGTGCAACGTTAAATCGATAATTAAATAAAAACATATGGTTTAAAATCCCAAACCTTTTTTTGGAACGGCTATTGGTCGAAACAAACCGTTGGAGCACGTGAACAGGCCTAGATCTTTTCGACGGAGACCTGGAACCTCCCAGGAGTATCCCGAACCTTACAGAAGGTTCGTTTTGCGACTATATATAAGGAGCGAGTGACTGGGCCAGTTAGTCTTAGTCTGTGAAGCTCAAGTGTTATGATTTGTGTGTTATAAATCAGTGTTTTTATTTCCGACTCGAATATTTGAGTTGTATTAATTCGTTTGGCATTGATTATTTCTGTAGAATAAATTTTTGTTAACTCCTAGAAGTGTTAAAGTATAATCAAAAACGATCCTATGGCATGAGACGACTCTCTTGTCAAGAAACGTCTTATCTCGTATCCAATGCCTCATTTATAACGTTCCTGTGCGCTCTTGATAGGAGCTATAGGATACAATGCTTACTCCTCTGTTAGTGGGTGGGTGCTAACTAATATCGCTGAGGATGTTGGATCTAACATCACAGCTAAGCCATTCTAGCACACAGCCCTTCCCTTCAGTGTCCCGCTAAATAAGCTTAAAGCTCACCCGAGCGTGCGTCAAACTCTGTTCCAAAGTTAAACACGTCTGCTAGTTAAGAACGTCATCTTCTCGGTATTGCGGCGAAGGTTGCGTTGCGTCGTGCGTTTATTAGAAGTATTTCGTTTTTTTCAAGAATATATTTCCCTTTAATAATTGAAAAATAATTGAAATGATTGTTAACAAATAATAAGTAATTGTTTATATTTTGTATTCATATCCAGTTCTGACCATTTCTATATATCTACTATGTAGGGTGGTAAGAAGCGCATTTACCTTAATACAGGGTGGAACAGAGGAAAAGCATGTTTTTCACTATTGAATGACTGGGACGCGGTTTGATAAAAATAATAAAAACAAGCATTGAGCGATTGATTTTTTTTAATGCAGTTTTGAAATATACATTAATTAGGTTCGAAAAATAATGCTTGGAGATGACGTCCTTCTTGCTGGATACAAATATGGATCCTCTCCTTAAAGGCACGGCTTCAATTTCCCGACGAATGGAATCCTTCAGTTCGTCGATTGTGCGATGCTTGTTAATGTAGACTCTTGATTTTAAATAACCCCACAAAAAAGAATTCGCATATCGAGAGGAGGAAAGGCGAGGAAGCCAGTGAACATCCCCATATTTCGGAATCACATGTCCTGGGAACATTTGTCGAACCACTTCCATTCTCGCAGTGTGAGCTGTGGCACCGTCCCTCTGAAACCATATTTCTCTCATGTTTACTTGACGCCTTTCAAGTTCTGAACGAAGAAAGTTGTTGAGCATTTCAACGTAGCGGGCAGATGTCACAGTAACTGCAGTTCCTTCCTCTTCAAAAAAATAGGGTCCAGGGTTCAAAACTGCATTAAAAAATCTACCGCTCGATGCTTGTTTTTATTATTTTTATCACACCGGGTCCCAGTCATTCAATAGTGAAAAACATGCGTTTTCTCTGCTCCACCCTGTATATGTTCCAAAAAAATTTTTTGAAATGTTTTTAAATCCACACTATTCACCATAAATTTTAGAAGTTTCATTTTTCATCATCATGGATACCAAGCTTAATACCATTACAATAATTAAAACAATTTTTGAGGTCGCGTGTGGCATATGCTTAGTCATAGGCGACTACTACAGGGAAGGTCGCGGGTTCTTAGCCCACCAGGTGGCCTTAAGATTTTTTAAAGGGAGTAAGAAATACCGGGCTATGCCATCCTTCGGCCGGGACGTAAGATAAAGTCCCCGTATAATGTTTGGTACTCGTTAGAGATCCCTTTCCTAATTATACCTGGACAGGCAAAACTTAAGACTCCCACTGTAGCATCGTCCGATTAGCCTTAATAGCATAATAAAAAAAAAATTGTTTATTCTAACAATATCTATACAACTGTTTTAGGCCATTAGTAGTAGGTCTTAAGTAAATATTTTAGTGATTCATTATAATTTAATTTATAGTTTAAAAAATTGGATACATTTAAAAAAAAAAATTGAGCAAACAATGGTTTTTCAACGCTGAACATCTCTTCACGAATAAATCGATCACTGAATGGCTTCACCAACGTTAAAATCATCTCTGTAATATAAATAATATAAAATCAAAACGATTTTTACGGGAATATTTACCTATATTAATTTTATATAGATATTTCTTAAAACATTTTCCAAATTCATCCAAAATTTCAAAAAAAACAACAAAAAACAAACTAAATAAAGCTTGAAATCATCAGAAGTGATTTAAAATATTCATTGATTCAGAAAATAAATTATTTAAATATTTGTCACAACTTGTAAAGTTATATCATTATTGATATATTTCCTGAGATTTCTGGATGTAAATTTATTTAATCTCTTATTTTTATGTATGTAAATTCTGATCGAAATCTTTCGAATAAATTGTTCATTAAATAAAGTTATCTGAATATAGGAAATATTGTGGTCACTTAGATTGATTAAATCTGATAGGCGTTGATCGAAGGTTGTTAAATTAAAATATATTCATGGATATCCCCCAAAAAAAAGTTTAGTTCATGCTAATAATACGTCTGAAAAAAAATAATATATTCCTCCTGTCTTTATGTTTTGTATAAATAATGATAATTCCATTGATACCTGATATTTTTTATCGTCCTTTCAATTTGTATGTTGGTTATATTTCAATGCCTACTTTTAAATGGAAATTTCTTTTGTTTGTGCTGTACTAATTACTATTAATTTTTATTCATATTGGAGCATCCTTTCAATCTCCGCATTTGCTTTCATTATTTTCCTAATATTTTATTCGTACCTGCAAATTATCAAATACGATAAAACATTACAATTTTGGCATTTTATGATTGAGGAAAAATTTTTCTCTGCAGCCCCTCTTTCCGGGTTTGAACAGATCCCCCTTACTTCAGGATATTGGTTCTTTCATCCAACTTCTTTTAAGTCGCATCATTACTGGCTGTTAGATGTTGCTATGTCTTTTTAAAGTTTTTTTTTCGTTCAATTCTTCTTCCTTGGCTCTACAACCCGCGAGGGATCAAGACCGCCTGAACTAAGGTCCGCTACTCATTCCGGTTTAGTGCAGCCGATCTCCAGTTCCGAATCCCCAGAAGGCTTGCGTGCATCCTTAGTCAACCCGTCCACCCAGCGAACCCTGGGTTGCCCACGTGATCTGGTTGAGTGGATTTACTCTTCTAAGAGCCTCCTTGGTACTGAGTTAGCAGTCATTCTGGCTACATGGCCAGCCCACCTGAGCCGACCAACCCCATTGAATCTCACCACATCGCAGTCACTATATATTTCTGATATCTCGGAATTTGTCCTGATCCGCCAGCCTTGCTCGTTGACGTCGAAAATCGCTCCGAAAATTTTTCTGAGGTACTTCCTTTCGTTCAATTCCATGCTAAAAATAGCATAATTATTACGTATTTTTCAATAGGTTCGTATCAATGGTTGCAAGTCAATAGTTGATTGCACACAATTTATTGATTTATTTGGGGTTTTTTTGTTGCCTCTACTCTGCAGGGTCATTGGCAACATCTGTATTTTATACTTCATAATAGTACTTTGTTAGCTTCAAATATTCTATTTTTTTTTTTTTTACCGCAAAATAAAATTTGTATGTAATTTATTTCTATTATTATTAAATTTTAAATAATTATATTAGAAGAGAAAAGATTTGCCACGGCAGGTAATCGGACCCGGGTCTCCACATCACTGTTGCTGCGCTCTTAACTGTGGGCATTTTCTAGCAATGTCAACGTTCATTCTTCAACGATCCCACCCATGTCAGGTCTAGCTATATTCAGCAAAGTCACCGGGCCTGGACAAATGTATAAATGATAGGACCTAATTGACATACTGTCAGAGTTAAACATTATTTGTTTGATATTAGTTATTTATTAATTAACCTTGTTATTAGAGAAAAAATATTAACTTACTCCTCTCACGTATTATTCATATAAAAATTATTGTTCAATTATTTATATAAAAATTATTGTTCAATTAATTATATAAAAAATATTTTTCAATTAATTATATTCAATTATTAATATATAAATAATTGTTCAACAATATTTTGACTGATTGACACCAAATACCAACATAACATTCAACTTTTTTATATAAGAAATTTTTTTCAATATAAAATTATAATATACGATTATCTGTCTGTTTTCCCCATTTTGTTGTACTAATGAGATCTTTAACTTTTTACGTGTGAGTGTCAATTTCAAAAGCTACGAAACTGTTTTAATTTCCTTTCTGAGCATCTTATCCAGAAGATAGCTATTCATTATCAGGAAACTTTTATCAGCCTCTAATTCCTGTCCTTTTCATCGAAAATGGAAATAGTTTTGAATAGGAAGAGGAAACGGGGCTATTTGAGAGGGGAATTAATTAAAGGGAAACAGGAATTAACGGATTTTCCCCGTATAATTAATTACCTTGTTAAATGGAGATTCTTTCAACAGTGTCCTTTCCCTCATAAGGAAGGGACATTTACTTAATTTAGCACAGTCTTATTAATATTTTTTTCTTTTTTTAAAAAATTTATATAGCTGAGGGAGTGGAGATTTCAAAGGTCGGAGGTTGAGGAGAGAAAAGAAAATGGGAACGAGAGCTCTGTAAATATGGAAGAGGAGCTGACAGAGGTTTCCCTTTATGAATATGCATGGCGCTGGGAGGACGCTCTTTGTTTGTATGCATGTTCTTGCTCTCCTTGATTCCGGTCACTTCTGGATGTCCGTTTAGCCGTTGTCACCGCTGATTTAGAGGGCAACATTTCAGCCCACTCTTATATTATCTATTATCCTGTCTCTGCTGCTTAAGCATACAATTACAGTGGAATTTACTGCTCATTATTATTTAAACAATGAGAAATCACAATTCCGTGTAGCAGTCAATCAGATCTATTTGCAATTACGTCACAAATTGTCGAACAACACTGTGTATTAAGGGCCTCGAACAAGCTGCATGTATTTTTTCTGACGCTTCTATTTAGAGTTAAAACAGCTTATTATTAATTATGAGTTTGTATCCAACAAAATTAGCGATGTTTTATATAAAGCTAGAAACATTAAGCCATTCATTTTTATTTGCGAGATAACAATCACAGCTATCTATTCTATACCTGATTCAGAGGCCTTTGCCCTGTTTTACAGTAGGCCTTTTTTTTTTTTTTTTTTTTTGCTTTTATTTGTATCCGGCTGTTTGATAGGGTTGGGCGAAAATGGATAGTTTAGCACTATCGATAGTCCGATATTATCGGCTAAAATCTATCGATCATTTTCGTTGGCTGCAAGTAGTTTTTCGCTTCCTTTTTTTCCAGACCGATTATCAACTTTTGAATTTGATTAAATTCATTTACCCACGCATTACTTGAAGCTTGCAGGATTATATAAAAATGGACTAATATAATTTTTAGAACAGAAAAATAACGAAAAAGTTAAATTCAAGACCTATTCAGTAAGTTTTAACTAAATTTATTACTCTTGCAAAAATATATAGAACAGGAACCTTTAGCTTTAGGAATCCAGAGTTTTTCAAAATGAATTTCAAACGAACTCGAAACTGGACTAAGATAGATCCGTATGAGAGTTTCAAAACCCCTCACAATAAATGTCTATCATTAGTGTCGACACTATCGATACTGACAATTGGTAGGCAAGACCCATCGATGGTGTCTATCGATATGCGAGACTTATCGACATATCGATAATAACTATACTCATCAGCTCTCTATATTTCTTTGAACACCCAAGAAGAATCGGACAGAGACTGTATCCTTCAGTAAAGAAGACCACATCATGATTTTCTAGCATCTATTACATTTTGTCTTTATTTTTGCAACAATTTTATTCATTAGGGAAATCGTTCTTTTTTAAATTTGGTAAATGTCCTGTGCCCGAAAAGTTCAACTGTTTCATTAAACGGTTAATTAATTGTGACAATCCTCACCCGCCGATCGGTAATAGTTGTCCAATCAAAGAACCATTTCCCTGCTAATTGGATCTGCTGTTGAAAAAAAGTAAAAGGAACAAAGGCCAATTTTTGCTCTGTTGTAAATAATTGCTATTTGTTAGATGGGTGATCTCATGTGTTAAATTTTTTTGAAAAATATTTTATATTGTTAGACAAGTTTTTTGTAATCATTTGTGCAATGTTCTGAAGGTTGATGGGGGCTGAAATAATGCATCGGGAATATAAAACATTTGTAGAAGAAAAATGATGGTAGCAATGTATCTCGGAAAATATAAATAAAACTGTGAATTTAAATTATTAAGGTTAATAAAACATTTAAATTTTATAAAGGTTAAAATGAATATAATGGAGACATTCTAAGTAAATTTAAAAATTCATTTTTATGGTATGGTAGTTCGCTTTTTTATTTATTATTAAAGAGGTGAGAAACAGTCAACTGTTATTCTTTATGATAGTTTGCTTCACAGTAAGGATTTTCATTTAACATTTTTTTTATTTTGAAAAGCCAACGTTTCGATCCAACTTGTGGATATTCATTAGGGCTAAAATAAAACAAATATATGAGTATCTATGTTATAAGATGACAATTAAATAAATATTTTACAAAACTGATAATTATATAAAAGATGGTAACTATTGTACATGAATATTTAAATAAGGGCCATTCCACGTCAAATCATCCAGCCAAAGTTCAAAATTTTACCTCCCCCCCTCAGATTTTGATAAAAATTTATTAATTGTCATTAATAACAAGTAACAAGTAAATACTGAAATAAGAAAAAATGCCAAATTTTACCCAATTCCAACAAGTAGTTTCAGAACTATGGTCATTTGAACTTATGAGATATTTGAAGTTCCGATGACGACTTGAGCTCAAAACCAACTTGTAGGTGTTAATACTTTCCTCTGTAGAATGGGCATTAATTGAACTGGGGCTTTCAAAATGTATTCATTAAGTTCATTTCATACAGAATCGGGTGATACCATAAATATTAGAGAGATCATTTTCCATCATGGAAAAAAAAAATCTTAAACATAGAAATTTAGATTTTTCCCAAGTTGTAAAACAGTCATCATAAAATGCCATGGGAAAAATTCTCTCTCCAACCAGCCTAACAAACTAATATCAATAGAAAGAGGATGAAATTCTCTATCTAATGATGAAATAATATGAGTCGCTCTTTGACTTATAAGGATTTTATATCGATTGGAATCAAATATAGTAAAATTTAATTTAAAAGTGGCGCATACAAATTAATACAGCTAAAATCTATTTCCAAATATCCTCGTACAAAGATATATTATTGAAAAGTGCATCTGATTCCCTTTTAAATGATATAATGATATAGGTGGGCTTTTGAGTTGGAAGTTTTTTATTACCATTTAAATCTAATAAATTTAATTCAACCCGGTGTGATATTTACATTTTTATATGGCTAAAATCTCTCTCCAAGACTAATAAACTATTATAAATTGGAATGAAATTGGATGAAATTTTATATCAACTGATGAAATATTAGTGAGTTATTGAGTCTTAAGAGTTACATTTCGATTTGAATGTAATATAGTGAAATTAACTTTAAAAATGGCGCATACAAATTTAAGAATTTTTGCGGACTTTTAAGTTTAAAGAGTTGTTTTATAAGTAAAATTTAATAATATGAAATCAACTCACAACAATGATAGGAACAGATTGACTTCGTCGCACCAACTATTGTTTCTACGCAAACCCAAATGTTCTACGTTTTCATGAGATAATTCAATACAAATTTTATAAGTTATAACTTTTCTTTGTAAATATTGAATTTTCACTAGAAGAGTTAAAATATTTGCCTACTCTACAAATAAATTTCATTCTATGCTCACCGCTACACGCCATAATTTCAATGGTTATAAGACTAAACGGTTTAGGCTATCTAACACGTCTATAACATTACACAATATTAACGAATGTAACTAAATTAAACCCAGTAAAAAATTTTGCACTTAACAAAAATCTTATTCTTGGATTAGATAAAAAGATGTTTGGAAATACTCTTCTTGTGAAAATTCAATATTTACAAAGAACAATTATAATTTATAAAATTCTTAGTGAATTATCTCAAGAAAACGGAGAACATTTGAGTTTGCGTAGAAACAATAGTTGCTGCGACGAAGACGATCTGTTCCTATCATTGTTGTGATTTGATTTCATATTATTAAATTTTACTTATAAAAAAACTCTTTAAACTTAAAATCCCGCAAAAATTCTTAAATTATATAAAAAATGAGTACTTATTCTTTTCAGCAAAATATGGTTATACGAGGATATTTGGAAATAGATTTTAGCTGTATTAATTTATATGCGCAACTTTTAAATTAAATTTTACTAGATTTGATTCAAATCGACATAAAATCCTTATAAGTCAATAAGCCACTCATATTATTTCATCATTACATAGAGAATGTCATCTACTTTTTAGTAGAATGGAGAAGTTATGACACAAAAAACAGAAGAAATTACTGAAAGAAGTAATTTTATAAATCGGTACGGTGTCTTGCATTGAGGTTGAGTTAAAAGAGGGAATCAGAAGCGGTTTACGTTGAGGAATTGAGTTAAGGAATCTAAGGAATTCGGAAAACCGGACAGAACAGTATTAAAGGGAGGATTTGTATCAAGGAAGTTATTAAGCTGAGAGTCGACTAATCTTTCCAGAGGCTTTGATAAATTGGTTAAGGTGGAAAAGGGCCTGAATCTGAACTGAGAAGTAAGAATAGAAAGATTTTTGAACAGATATGGAAGTGTTTGGAAATTATAGAGGATAACTCATGATTAAAGCTAATTGTAGCAAGACTAAAAAGATAGTATAATTCCAATAAAATAATAACTAAATAAAATTTGTATCAATAGTTGTTAGACTCATTTTAGTTTTGTCGTAAAAGAGTCTTCGATTCACTCATAACATACATACACAGATCCCTTCAAAAAATATAATTTACTTATTTAATTTAATTTAAGGATTGTTATTCGATTGATTCCTAGTCGATAACTTAGCCTCATTATATTGATACAGATGAGCTTTTTGTATATTGAATCGGAACTTGAGAGGGATTGATAAATATTGGATCAGGCTAAATCGACGAACAATTCTTTGTCTTTTCAATCTTGTATGAGGATTCCTACGCCAAACACTTTGTCAGGTTGAAATCTTAAGAAGTGGTTCCGTTGTATTGATGTAGTTGCTTAATTATTAAAGCTTCAATTAAGTAATTACCATTTTTTATTAAGTAGTCTAGGGTGTCTAGCGTGCGGGAAATGCGTAGATTGCGGGACTTATACATAAATTTTTGCCGGCAGGAAATATGCAAAATTATATCTGAATTTTCTAATTTTGAAACGTAAATGCGTAAATTTTATTCAATCATTTTCTTAATATTTTTTCAAATTAATTTATAAAATTTTTTTTTTTTTTTTTTTTTTTTTTTTGGCTTCATAACTTTAATTTGCGCCTGTCAATAAACATCAACAATCAGCAAATGTGAGGTGTGCTAATTTTAATAAGGGCATGTTAGGCATGGGGAAGGATAGCACCCAGCGGTACCTCTTCCCTGGCTTGTTTCAGGTAACCTGGATTTTTAACGAAGGAGATCTCTCATCCAGCGCCTTTTTAATCTCCTAGGTATGGGCATATCAGCTGTTGCCATGCCTCTAATCAGTTGATTGAAATGACCGTGTAAGTGTGTATGGAAACGTTTGTAGAGTGTCTTTATATGTTGGTCTACTGTTTGCATTTGTAAGTCAGTATGTATTGTAATGTTGTTCACGTACCATGGTGCTTTAACTATGAGTCTTAATATTTTTGATTGAAAGGTCTGAATTCTTTGTAAGTGGGTCTTTTTGGCTGTACCGTATATCTGTGAAGAGTAGGTCCATATTGGTTTCAGTAAGTATAAATATGTATTTAATTTTTGTCGTAGTCCTAGTTTTGAGGTTTTAGAAAAAAGGGAGTAAAGTAGGGCGAGTCGTTTGTTAAGTGTTTTTCGTTTCATCTTAACATGCGGGCCCCAGGTCATCCTTCTGTCAAGAGTAAGACCAAGGTAATGTACGGTTTATTTATAAAAATAACTTCCAATTTTTGTTACCGTTTTCTAATCTATTTTAAGGATTGGAATACGAAGTGCTATTGTTACGTTGTAACTAACCGCTTTTCGTTTAATAGGGATGGGTATCGAAAGCGAAAACGTCAATGTTTGAAACTGATAGCTTAGTGAGTAAAAATTCTGATTTTTTATAGAGATCGGAAGAAATAAGATCGATTAATAAGAGAAACGTTACGTCGTTTTCTGCTATTTAGAAGACTTATGACCGGACGTGCAATTGTCGTTTATATGGGATTGCTTTGATTAGGATAAACAGATGATAAAACACAGGATATTGTTTATGCTTGTATACAATGTGGAGTTGCTTGATCAATTGATGTGGAGTCGCTATAACATAGATACATAGCTGGTCTCTCACAGTCCATAATGAGTAGGTCTAAAAAAAAATCTGATCGGTTACAGGTATTACTGAACTATGCACTCACAAAGGTACTTATGATGCAAAACACAGAAAAGTCGTTCAACAGACAATTTTTAACCGGTTTTTTCTCTAATCCGTTCAGTTAGAGAAACCATATATGAACTTGACATTCGAAAGGGTTTTCCCACCTCCGCTGCATTTCGTGAAACGGATTTTTGGCCAGCTGGACCTTGAAAATACCCTCTGTGCAGTGTTTAAAGTTAAACAGTTCGAAATGACCGTTTAAACACTTGTTAACTTATAACCTAACATTATTTCCATTTACCAATTGATTGGATCATAGTGCCTGTTGCTTAAAGTGTTAATATCATTCATTTTTTTTGCTACCTCTCAAGTTCTATTTATTTTTGTTTGAATTATATTTTAAAAGAAAATATAAAAAACCGTTTAAAATGGCCGGGCAATGACAAAGAAATGACTGGTCGGGTGCGCGTGCATACTAATTAAGTGCACACTAATTAAGTGAACTATTTAACGGCTGTTTGACGAAACGGGACTGAAACGTATTTTACAACAGATAAATGAAGTTCTGTGGTCAATCACGGAATCGTGTTTAAACAACATTTGCCTGATTCCCTTTTTCAACAGGGAATCTTACACCCAGCCATTATTCATCCAAAATTCGCCTAAGGCATATTATGATCATTACTTTCTTCTTATATTGGTGTTGATCTTCTACTATATCCGTTACCTGCCGTTCGGAATTACACCTCCATTAACTGCGGACGTAGACAGGATGAGGTAGAGAGCACACACAAGATCCGTCATATTGGGGAGTAGTATTAATAGCGGCCGCTAGGGGGTGCCGCTGTAGCACACCTACCATAACTCAGCTCCGTCCTTATCTAGTCTCAGTTGCTGTCTTGTTCGTCTCTGTAATTACTCTGCCAACTTGTGCCTGGAATACCATCATTAGCTTCCCTCCGACCCCCTCGGGGCAAACGCTAAATTATTTTTGACATTCTATTCTGTTGGGGTTGAAATAACCTGTATACCAAAAACTGTTTAAAAAACAGGACTTAAACCTACAGAAAAAAACAGAAATGTATCAATTAATTAACAACGTAGAAATTTAAAATTAGCTACGACAACAACAAACCAGGGTGGACAGGTAAGGGATTCATTCAGTGGGTATACCACACGGTAAATATCATTTCAACCAGACCAGAATCTAATTAGTACTGCTTCTGACTCAAGGTTGCAGAGGTGTTCTCTTGTTACTCTCAGCCAAAACTAATAGGTCCTTAGCAGCTTCCCTTATGCTTGATATATAAGGTGACAAGAAAACAAATCAACATTATCTGATGAAAATTTTAAATTCATTTTTTTAAATAGCTATAGTATTCAAATCAAAGTAATCAGAGTCTACCATTCAAAAGCGGCAGTCCCATAAATTAGGAAATTATGTCGTTTTTTTTTTCAGTTTTAAAACATAACTCGAAAGCGATTCTTCGCCCTGAAAAGGTTTTATCTTTAAAAAAAACGCAAAATGTCGCTTTGAGTGAGTTACAAAAAGTTAAGTTAGGCTGTTTTGTCAAAACTTTCTGACTATCGGTATTCGACAGCAACTGCAACTCGAAAAGGAAAACTCCAAATGAAAGATGTTCCATATCAAAGTTGTAGAGCATCAACCTCTGTGTAAAACGAAAACCTTAATTTTAAAATAAGCAAGGAAAAACCTACATTTTCACTGTTTCAAACTTTATTTGTAGATGGTAAACTGTGAACAGGCAGTGAAATATTAAGATTTTAAGTATTTGTAATTACGAACATTTTATTTTTATTGGTTCCTGAATCGAACCATATACATAATAGAGGTTCATAACTTAATGGCCACTCACCAATTTCAATAGATTCCATATTAATGAAAATGGTAGGTATGAAATGGAATGCTTATTTTTTATTCTATTCTTGATTCTTTGTTATATGATCTCTTAGACTTCAAGATGTCGACTAAAAGTAATCGCGCTCTTAAAAAAATCTTTTAATAACATGTCAGGATGCATGGGTGGTGGTAAATGGAAGTATCGCCTTCTATGCTTGTTTCAATTGTTAAAATTAATTACACTCATCATTGTAGAACTTATATGTATTCTTATGTTTTTTAAGTTTCATTAGTCCCCCATTAAATGATAAAAGTTCGATTCCAATAATTTAAGAATAAAAAATTACAAGTTTAATAATTTACGATACAAAATTGAAAATAATATTATTTTGACTTAGATCATTAAGATTCGACCCTAACTTCTCCACTCTTCACTTTTTGGTAGTCTTCATCAAATGTTTTTCCTCATTTAGCGGATTGATAGGTATATCATCTATTGTCAACCCTAGCTTTACTTATTGTACGTAGGAAAGAGATACCTGAATTGTCATTAAAGAAGTTTTCCAGACGTTAAAAAAAGACAGACGAATTTATATAATTATTGGATTACAAAATAGGTCTTTTAGGTGGAAAGAGCCCTTTTTTAGCTTACTTTTAAAGGGAATAAATCTTGATATCGGTTGAAAGTGTACAGTAAGGTTCCCCTAGACAGGTAACGGGTGGAAAAAACAGAAGGAAAACCCGAGGCCCATAGATCATTAGTTTTTCATCAACTCCTTCGAAAGAGTCCATGATTTATCGCAGGTTGAATCAGCTCCCCAATCCAGTGTATTAGATCTCCTTTTTTATCCAATTAGCTAAAAGCATCATGCAGATAGAAGATATAATTTTTTTTATTACATATGTATTAAATTTAAAAACGTGCATTAATATAAAATATCATTACGATTTCATCTTGAATTATGACCACTATAACATCTTCATGTTCCCTAAGTTATGACACATAATTTCAACTAAACTTTAACGTTAAGGTACAATGAGGATGTAAAAATCTTAGTAAGGAATCTGATAGGGTTGATTTAGTCATCTTCCTAAATTAGTAAGATATTAGTTCAGCGGTTCTCAAACCTTTTATTTGAGCATCAAATAAGATGTGAACTACATTATTGTAAGGGGGTCACCTGTGGTATAGTGGTTAGCATGGCAACCTACAATACTAAAGATCGCGGGTTCAATTCCAGCGGTGGCCCTAGGATTTTTTAATGGGAGTAAAAAATCCTTAGCTATGCCGTCCCTCGGATAGGACGTAAAATGGAGGTCCCGAGCCTGTACGATGTCAGGTACTCGTTAAAGATCCCTATCCTAATTATACATGGATAGGCAAAATTTAGGACTCCCACTGTAGCATCGTCCGATTAGCCTTAGTAGCATAAAAATGGACGTTAAACAAACAAACAAACAAACATTATTGTAATCCACAACCCCTTCACACGTGTTTAACCGTGTATTTTATATAACTTTTACAAGCGTCTTAAGGTGACATGTTAAAAGCTTATTTTTAACTTACACTGAAAATGTTGACATTATTATTGCATTAGATTTATATTTTTTATTCTTTAATATCCAAGATTTGAGCTCAATCATACTGTTATCGCGCCCCTACGTTGAGGAATGCCGTATTATTTAATTACTAGGAAACATTATAAAATTTTAATCTCAAATGTTTAAGAACTCCAGGAAGAGAACGTAAAATAACCCTTCATAACGAAACACTTAGGCCTAAAATGTTCGGTTAAAGTGTCAGCTTAGTTTAAAGAGGAAGACGGGATGTTAAAGCGTACCTTGAAGGAGGAAGTAAAAGCAATTAAAATGTAGATTAGGTGGAGGGGATTGCGGATAATTATGGCATTAGTGTAGGAGCCCTGGATTGCGGTTGTCCAACTTTAGCGAGCGGATTTATAGCCCCCCCCCTTCTCCAAACTAGCCCCAACACCTTTAGCTACATATGCTCCTAATCCCAAAGGATCAATAGTCATGTATCGTCCTCTTCAGCTACTCCTACCTTCTTCTTGGTAGTCTTAACAATATAGTTCCATAAGTCAGAAGAGGAAGTACGTACTGTTAGGAAGGTATGCTGAGATCAAAAATGGTAGACTGTTATCTGGAAAATCATTCTGGGTTAATCAATAGTTAGGAATAACAATAGAACATGTTTTCTTTCTTTATTTTAATAGACTACATTTCGTCCTAACCATGTTAGTTTCGTCAGGGCTAAAATGAAACAAATCTATGTATAAATAAGTAGTTAAATCGAAAGACCAAAATGGGTTAAATGGTCAAAAAAAAAAGCATGTGATGAGCTTGTTGTAAATAAGTGTAAAATCAGACGTGTAAAACCTTGAGGAGGCAGCAAATATATCGCCTGCTTCCCTAGCTTCTATTTTTAACTCAGTTTCTGTAAAATCCTTCAAAAATGACTTAGGTAAATACGTATTACGTATTACTATTTTTATATTTTCTCATCTAATATTGTTTCATGTAAACAAATTACTAATTAGGATTTTCCAATTATTTTTAGCATTTTACCATCTATATTAATCACTATACTATATAGCAATCACTATCTATATTACCATCTGTAGTATACAATATTAATCTTACCGTCATGCACCTGTAGATGAGTTAATTATATTTAAATTTATATTTTCTATGTACGCACTAGGATTTTACATTTTACTTATCAATTTGTTCCATATTAGCCCCGGTGAGCCACGCCCCAAATGTTCGGATACAAATTTAAGTCATTAACATAAATAAAAAATATTTTATACCAGAAGGATTATAATTTTTTGTGTACTTACTTTAATAACCAGTAAATCTGAGCAATTCATTAGGCATGAAAAATAGTTTTACTTTCCGTATTTATAAGCAGCAATAATTTTTATAAGGAATATCTTAACCAAAAACAAGCTGAATAGACCATCAGAGGAATAATATAAACATTTAATATAAAATGCATTTACATAAAGGTGTGTATTGCTTTATTACACAAACATGCAATGCATTAGGCGTGCACAACTGTTTTAATTTTTGTATATATAAGCAGCAATTATTTATGATTGAATGAGTACATCAGCTAAAAAAACGCTGAATAGACGTTTAGAGGAATAATCTAAAGAGAGTGTGTTGAGCAAGTGGAAGAAAAGGGAGAGAGATAAACACCACTTGGAGAAATTTCCCAGGAGCATATGGATTATTATCATTGCTTGCACATTCACAGAACATCTTCATCGTTTCTTTTTATTCTAAGGAGTAATTGAATACACTTGAATATTCGTACACCAACAATCCTTGAGTGATCTTAAAGTCGTATAAATAAAAAATCCATTAATTGATGTTTTTCAGTGTGACTTATATTTACAAAACAGGAGAAGACACGGCGCTTTAGCTACTGTGCCGCAATACTCTCACAACCTGCGGGCTTGGCATTATAGCATTGCATTGAATTTGGCCGCGATAATTTCTTTATTTAACAAGTGCTACTCATAATGGGCCATTAGCATGATTAATGTGTGAATCCTTACAAATACAATTAGATAAGTTATGAGACGTACTACATAGTTCATTAACATCATTTTGTATAAATTCCTATTTAGCAGACATCGTTGTGCTTCTTTATTGTCTTAATAAATCAATATCTATTATAAAGCAAAGTGTACAATGTGCGTGCCGATAAGGCTCAAAAACGACTCAAGGTACGTTAAAGAAAGTTATGCTAGCGTGTTGCTATATAACCCCTAACGTAGAAGGTTTCCGTTTTTCTCTTAAGGTTGTAAAATTGAAGAGAAAAGGACTGGAATTTTAAGCCTCTCGCACCATGTAATTAGCCTACCTAAGAATGACATACGAGTTTTTGAATGAAAAATTTAGTTCGAGCTGCAGATTACCAGGAAGCGCTAGGGCGTGTTTCACTCAATGTTTATTGTTCATTCATTCCGTTCAGTTTGTAAAGGTTATATATTTTTTCAGCTGTTCTTTTTAAATTAATAAAAAATCAAGCGAAAATAATTAGTTTCTCCTTTTCTTTTAAAATAAAATAATGATTTTACATATCTGCAATCAATTAGAAAACCCACTGGATACCTTACAAAATTAATTTTCTCACAAGAAAGTTAATTGGTTAACACATTACATTTAATTAATATATAACATATATTTAAGTAAATTTAATGCAATATGAGTGAACATTTTTGAGTAGTACAGTGAGCGAATAAAAAATGATATAAAACAAAAAAGAAGAGCTTAATTGACTGATTATAAATCGAAAATAAAAAGTTTGAAGTGTTACTTATTGTATGTAATTATGAAATGGTTCTTATTGTATATAATTATGAAATGAAAAATGGTTTTATTACTATGTATGATGAGCATTCCAGTTGACAAAATAACTATCTCCAATTATAACATTTTTTCAATAAGATTTTATAAACCCCTCATAGTTCAGGATAAAAAGAAATGTGATGAAAAAATTGTGCCCTCATGATACTTTGGTTTTCACTTTGTAATAGTAGGTGCAGAGTCCGGCCAAATTACGGGGGGGGGGGGGGTGATATCTTAAGGGAGGTTGAACTGGAAGAAAGGTCTTTAAAACATATTTCTATGAATATTCGGTAATTTCTAAACTTCTGGATCTAATAGGACCATCACAGTAGTCGGCGCTTAAGTTGTACTCGAAATATAGTTTTTTAACTAATAGATTTTTCACCTATAATCTAATAACTTATTATCTGCTGACTTCTGGAATAGACTTATAGGATTCGGAATCACAGAAACCATCAAAAACGATGCATGACTCGACAAAGTTGCTGCAAAATTAATTGTTCATTCACCATTTTCAACCCCCTTTAAAGTATATAGGGTTCCTTATTTGGGCGGATTCTTCAGATCTCGAATCTTAATATTGATACCACGTAAAAAGTTTCAAGAAAGTGCTAATTTTGTTCTATATTTCCTTTAATTTTAAAGCTTTTCTGTTATTAAAACTACCATACAACTACCGGAGCGAAGCCGGGCAACCTAATATAAATATATTAGGGGTAGTATAAATATAAATATAAATATCTTCATATTATAAATAATATAAAAGGCATAGTGAAATTTGCTTTATTTTAAAAGCGTTAGAAGTTAACAAAATTCTATTTCATAAAATTCAATTTTAACTTGAGGTTTCTGAAAAGTTGAGTTTGGCGGTTAGTTCATTTCTGAGTTACACCGACCATATGTCCCTAGAAAGATAGTATGAATACATTTGTTAAGAGCCTTTATGTGATAGTCGACTTTTGGCATGTTAAAGTCAGCTTTTGAAATGAGTCTTCCAATTCTGTTTTCTATGCTTGTTTAGCGTGGTCTTTTGAAAGAGTAATTGATTTTAAAAATATATATAAAATAATTTTAAAAATATAAATTTAATTACGTTTCCGTCTATTTTCTTAACTGTGAACTTGCTTTTATACATAATTCATGAAATTTTCGGTTACTTATAAAACCTCTGATAATCATACTGTGGTGGACTATTATGGGGACTCTCGACAGTGAAAAGCTTTAGGATTCTGTTGAAGGATTACGATGAGAAGATTTACTTAGCATGTAAGTCTTTCTACCACGTGTTGCACTAGGGGTCCCATTTCATCGGCCCTGTATATACACCCTTCAATCCTATGAAAATATAAAAGCACTTTACCTATAAATCTTAAGTGCATAAGGATTAAAGAAAGCAGGACTTCTTTCTCCGCCACTGGTGATGTTCTGCCATTTTTATTCATCCGTATGATTCTTATTAGCAAATTGAGTTGACTAATTAGTGATTATTATATAAGGTATCACACCATTGTTTATGTGGCATCAGTAACTTGCTTGTTATGATATAATATATGATACGCCTTACTCTTGAATTTGTTATGGAGTGAAGTAACATTGAAGTTGAGTACTTAGTCTTAGGTTTCATTTGAAGGGGATATCAGATATGTAAAGTTTAAAGGTATTCAATTACAACATAATGAGGAATATATTCATGCTGTGCGTTTACAAAAATAAAATAAAAGAAGATATCTTTTTATAGAAACGTTTGCCGCTACGAGGATCACTTGTTTACCAGCAAATCAAACCTGGGCAAAAAGTATTACAAATTATTGGGACTTTTTTTATATGCAGTGTTTTAATGGCTACCAATGTGTTCTAGTAGTTGATTATTGATTTAATATTTCGAACATCAAACGCTACTTTAAAATACTCCTTAGAAAAATATTGAAAAAAGTTCTCAAATCACGTTTTCTAAACACAAAATAAAATACATTTAATATCAATTATACTTTATGGTTTCTATAATACGAAAGAATCTTGGTACGTGACTAACAAAACTCTGCACAGCATTTTCTGGTAACCAAAAGCTGACCAGCGAATATTAGCATTAAAAAACGATTTCTTATTAAGCTTATATATAAAAATGTTTGGAGGGTATTTTTGTTACCTTAATAATCGAAAAGTAGCTGATGGATAACTCAGAACCTTTTACAGAACGTTACTGTTAACCAAATAGAGGTCATTTCTGTTTCTTATGTTAATATATAAAATGGAAAATTATAATAAAGAATAGAAAAATATTGTTTCGTCGTATCAAAATAAAAAATAAATAACAAAAATAGGACAATGAGTAACTAAGTTAAGGCTTATTTTATGTTTGCTCACTCTTTTTTCTCCCGTTTATCTTATATATAAAATACTAGCTAATTTAATATAACATAATTTAATCTACAATATACTGACAATTAAGTATTTAATAAGAATTTTTTCCATCTTTCTACTAACTGCATAATGCCCGTGTTCATAGAAAGTCTGTGTTTTATTGATATAAAATTGATTCAAGTGGTATTTGATATCCTTTTCCTTTAGGAATTTCTTTCCATTCATGGAGTTCTGCAGAGACCTGAATAAGTGGTAGTAGCTTGAAGCTAGGTTTGGTGAATATGGAGGGTAGGCCATAAGTTTCCATCCAAGGCTCAATAATTTATTGCGAGTGACCAATGATGTGTGGAGCCAGCGTTGTTCTTGTCCAACAAAACACCCTTCCGATTTTTCAGTTCTGGACGTTTATTTCAATTTGATTGTCGAATTTTTGTAATTGTGAGCAGTCAGAGTTGAATCCATTGTTCGTTCAGTTGGCAAAAGCTCATGAAATATAACACATTTGCAATCTCACAATATTGAAAGCATTCACTTCTCTGGAGCCTCACTGCTCGGTCCCCAAGATTTCCTACGGGCTACATTATCTTAAGAGATCCATTTTTCATCTCCTGTGTTTTTCTGGAGTTTTCTGGAGACTAACTTTTTCCAAAATGGATCTTTTTGTTTCCACTTCCGTAGTAGATCACAAACGGGAGTTTGTGTTGCCAAGGGGATTTCTTTTAGATAGTTAGGGACTCAAACATTGAGACTTGACACATAGCCGAGCATGTGTAAACCCGTTTCCTACGCTTGTGTGCGAAACATTTTGGGTCATAGCATTCTCTCGCATTGATTTGGTAGGGTTTTGATCAACAGTGGCCTTAACATTGCTCATTTCAATTTCATATAGGTGGCCAGAACGTGAAGCATCGTTGATATCTAAATATCCTGAATGAAATTTGTCTTACCAATTTTGACAGCAATTAGTGTTTTGTTGAAGCATCAACCCCATAAACACTGCAAATTTTTCTATGAGCATCTGCAGCACGCTAACTTTTTTAAAAATAATACTACAAAATATGGCAATAATGAATATTTTCTTCCATATTCTCAGTGTAATAGCAAACATAATACTAAGCTAGTTTCAACAAAAGTTAACTGGTATAGTCGTTGACGGATTACAAACAGGATAAAAATCTAAGGGATTAATTCATCAGAGGAGAAGTGTTTCATAGACATAAAAAAACAAAAACAAAAATAACAGAAAAACCGAAAGGACTTATTTGTCAATCCAATAATACCAGATATAACTATTTAAAGTAAAATAATGACCGTTGAGTGACAGGAGGTTGTGAACATGTGAGGTATCCATTGCAGTAGGGTGTATCCACTGACAGCCGCTGAGTGTCACCTGCCCGCGACAACAGGACACACTTCAATCCTACACCCTCCTCTTTCTCGTTCTACTCTGCATCTGAAGTGTTAGGAAACAGGGGGAAAATACTGAACTAGTACTCAAACCGAAAGTAGTTTGAAAACAATAGTTATTTAAAAAAAAAAAAACTATGGATAGGGACCAATAAAAATATGATTTGAAACTAATCTAATTTTATTATTATTTTTTATTATCATTACAATTATTTGTGTTATCATTATTATTTGTTATGTTCCAAATAAACAATTGTACCATTATTTCTTTTTTGATTTCATAACCCTTTGGCTTGTAAGATACCCCAAAGAACTAATATGTATATATATACGAGATTTGGATAACACATGATCGTTCAATTTAGTCGTCAGGTTGCCATTCATTTTTCTCAAGGTATATGCACCGACATATAAAAATATCATAAAACCAACTGCTTTAAATCCTTCAATACATCAGGCCTCATAAGAATAGAAAGCTCACAGTTGCAACATCACTCCATGCAACACATACTGAGTTCAAAAATATATGAAGAAAAGAACACCTGAAGAAATATCTATAATCAAATATCAGCAGATCTGCAAAATAATCACAGACAAAATCACTTGTGCATATATAAACTTATTTATGTAATTTATATTGGATTTTATTTCTACATACTATCCATTGCATTGCTGATCAGCTGTTTCACTATAACTGTTCCCAGCTGTTTTTGTGTCAGAGTTGGGCAAATTGTAATCAGAATAATGATTTGTGAATATGAATAATTGGTAATCATAAAATAAATGAAAAATGAATAACCATTATTCATAATCAGTACGGAGTATTTTTAATGATTATTGAGTGTTTATGGTGTTCATTTGAAATGAATAATGAATAACTAAATACCAGTTATTCATTATACATTTCAAATGAATACCATAAACACTCAATAATCATTAAAAATACTCCGTACTGATTATGAATAATGGTTATTCATTTTTCATTTATTTTATGATTACCAATTATTCATATTCATGAACCATTATTCAGATTACAATTTGCCCAACTCTGTTTTGTGTTCATATTTTTAAACTCATTATGTATATTCTTGCACTTTTGTCATGTTAATGAGAATTATTTCATATTTTATTTATGCATCTGTGATTAGGTAGTTTTACATCCTTATTTTGCCTAAATTTGGCTAGTCAGTGCATTTGTTATTAATAATTTTTTGAATTATTAACATTAGTCCTTCATTAGGTAATAATTTGGAAACAGCTTTCTTTTAGATCAACATGGATTCCGAAATTGTATGGGAGGTATGGAATTGTTATTTGATTTATCAAAAAAAATAAATCACCGGATAGGTTAAAAACTAAAAAAGTAATCATAATTTCTCAGGGCTGTAAATCGATAGTTTTATAGTAGTGTGTCTCAATTATGCTGAAAATGCGCTTAAGATATCTTACCGTTTTGATAATATATCGATTACCATTGAGGGACCGGTTAAATTATTCAAGCGCTTTCTAATTGTTTTGTTTTGTGTTAGTTTCCTGTGTTTAGAATCAGTTTGTTCGGTGACGGTGGCGGAAAATTACTTATCGACCGTGGTAGAGGAAGGGGGGAGGGGTAGCCGGATAGAAAAGGGTAGGATGACATTAAATTTGAATTATTGCCATTTGATGCAAAACAGTCTCTTAACGTTGATGATTATGTCAACCCTCGGCCATGGGGGCCCGTTACGCTGCCTGCTTCAGCGTAGAAATAAATCTTTCTTGGATAAATGTGTTAAAAAAATTACAGTGAACAAGCTTATATATAATAAAATCGGTTAAAAATAGCCAAAACAGCCCAGTGTGTATCATCACAGTGTAAATGTTTTTCAGATTTCAATAAAATTTACCGGATTCTTGTATTTCTATATTTACCGGATTCTTATATTCCTATCTTTACCGGATTCTTATATTCCTATATTTACCGGATTCATATGTTTTTCCCTCTCAATGATTCAGATCAAAGGAGAGGGAATCTGTCACTTTCAGTTCATAAAAAATTTTTTGTAATCTGCTATGCGAAAAATATCTAACTCGTATTTTCCTTTACTGTTCCAATGGGCCTTAGGGCTGAAAAAACAAAAACATTTAACTATATTAATTAAATATTATGGTCATATTAAAAAAATTAAACTAGGGTAAACCGTACAGTCAAGACTATATATATTTCTGTGGTTAAATTAAAAAAAAAAAACTTTTTATTAAGGGATCAAATAGAAACTTTATTTATCCTCATAAAGACTTGTTAAAAGTGCCAAATCTAGTTATTGGCACCCTGTGGATTTAATTGTGAAATCTTTCCTATGGTTAGTTTGTTAAAGTCTTACTTCATAGATGACTTAGAGGACCCTTCAAGCATTAGCCTCATGTATATCTTTTAATAAAATTAGGACTTGTTTACCTATTTCTTTAAGTTAAAGTTGGGGTGCCAATAACTGTATGGTTTACCCTACTTTATTTTATAACACGAGTCGAAAATGATAGCGACATTATTTCCCTATAATTTATATATTCAATTTTAGATTAAGGAAAAATACAGTCGTTCCATTGAATTGTCTTTTAGGTCATTTTAATTATAAAGGTATCGTTAAATCTTGCAGCAAATTACTTTTATACACGTTTTTACTTAAAAAATGGCGTCAGATTTAAGCTTCATCAAAAACATTGAAAAAAGAAAAAAAATTTAATTTTTTTACCCTTTTGGGGAATGAAGTTTTTATATCGATTTTCGGCAAATTTTCTTTAAAATCGGCCATTCTACAAGGTTATTGTGATGATGATTTATTATTTTTTGTTTAAAATTTTATACACGTAAAACAGATTCTTTGGTGCTGCTATAATTTTCCTATAACAGAAAAATAAAATATAACTACTATTAGACTATAATTAATTAATTTTAAAATAAAGCGAGAATACTAGGCATTAATAAGTAATTAACCAGAAAATCTTATAACATTGAGGACACCTACGAAACCTAAATGTTGTGTTTTTTCCGAAAATAAAGTTTCTCACATTCAGGCCTCAAATGCTCCTTCCCCACCACCAAGTCGTCTATAGCTTTCCTGAAAAAACAGGACATTGTTATTTTTAATAATTATAAAATGTTTTTTATCAAAATAAAAAAGATTGGTCATGCACGGGATTCGAACCCAGGTCTCCGCATTATTGTTTTATGGCTCTGGTTGCTAAATTGGGAAGCGTTGCCAAACTGAGACCACAGGGCTCGAATCTTCTCTAGCTGGACATAGCCACTCTTTTCTCTCAAGATAAAAATTAAATATTTCATTGTAAACGTTATTACACACAAACAAATTTACAAATGTGTTCTCCTGACAGCACTTCCAGAACGAGGACCTCAGATAGAAGGAGGCAAACCCAGGTACCAGATCGGGGACTTGGTACGGGTCAACTGCTCTTCTGGACCTTCCAAGCCTGCGGCTCAGCTCCAATGGTACATCAACGGCGTGATGGTAACTTTATCATATAATAACTAAGTATAAGTATAATTTAATATCATCAAAATTTTGCATTGGAACACTTTTAATTTCGTTTCTCTTAGAAAAATTCGTACCTACCGTCACACCTCGACTTAATACTCGAATCCTCACTTGACATACTATTATGAAACTATTCCAAGTCTTATTTGACTATATGAGACTGAACGATAGAGTTCAACTCAACTGGATCATGTTAAAATAGTTCAAAAAAATATTTCGATATTGTTAACGCATCATGTTACATCTCAAATCATAATGTACTCAACAACATTAACATTTCAAAAATAAAATCATGCATACACGAAATATTCACGCGATTTTAATCTCAAACCCGTCTCCTTGCTCTAACCCAGTCGACGTCGGTTAAAAAGACTTTAGCGGAAAGATTTCCTCCTTCAATAATTTCAAATCCAAATTTGTGAATTCATGAATGCACCTATGTAGCTTACGGTTTATTTTTTTCTCAATAGTCGATCTGTTAAAATGTTCAATTTAATTATGCCTGGGAGTGTTTAGTTGAACTCAATGCTCTTTTGATTTTTATAATCTTATAATCATAATGACAATCTAAAACTTTTACATGATTATGGCCATAAAATAATTGATATGTTGGTTTTTTTTTTATTTTTATTATTTTTTTTTTACACTGATTCATGCTAATTTTGAATTCGTCAAGTAAAGAAGTAATTCGAAAAATATGATCATATTTCAATTTTACACCATCGAAACGAACAAAATATGAGTTAGGCCTGTATTGTAAAAAGTAAATAATTACAAGACTAGGGGCGGGATGGGCCGGCATTAAAAATAACAGGCTGAGAGGAGAGAGCTGAAACCGGCGCTGATACAGTATTCATAGCCTCTGCGGTACCTATGCGAACTAATTTATATTTCTCTATAAATCTTTTTTTCCTTTTTTTTTCTGTTCTGCTTTACAAAGATTTCCAATTTATCACGAGCCCGCATTCACCACTGCATAGAAATATAGAGAGATTTATTTACGGATCAAAAACAGGTCTTACGTTCAAAAAAATATTTATTTTCAATTATATTTATATAAAAAAAAAAAATACTTGCTATTGATAATCTGATGACTTACAGTGTTTGGTATTCTGAGAAAGTATGAATTTAAAAAATAAACAATATATATATGAAATAGTCAGAATATTAATATACAAATTACATAATTTAATATTTTATTTTTCTCTTCTACAGGCTAATCATTCAAACGTGAGGGGGCCACGGATAAGGGTCGTGGATCGGGAAGGACTTGAAGAGACCCTCCTCGGCCTGGAGTTCCGGGTGGACAGGAGGCACTTCCAGAAGGGAGACCTAAAACTTAAGTGCTTGGCCAGCATCGGGACGGTCTACTGGAACTCGAACGAAGAGAGCGTAGAGGGAGAGCGGCCTCAGAGACCGCCAGCTTTAGAGGTCAAGGACACAAAGCCACACACCTCCAGGGCCGACAGGGTGCTGGGTCAGTATAGTATATACATTTAATAATTTAATTTAATAATGTTTGGCATTAATCCCCCATCCTCTCCCCTAACCTGGTAAACCCCGTATAGCCTAAACAGCTAAAAAGGGGAGGACCCGAAAAAAAAAAAAATAGTATAGGGGAGAGCGGGTTTGGTTGGCAACAGTTTTCACTTTTTTGATTTTTGAGCCGTTCCTGTTAATATAATCCTAATATGGCTGATACCACTGTAAACTCCAAGTATTAGAGTACTTCCAAGTATTTTTTTCACCACATAATATTTAATACTAAGATCATAGAAAATTGAAGAATTCGTCTATCCATAGTATGCCAATTAACCCCCTATGTGGGGCAGGTTGGTCTAGAAGGTGGGGTTGTTTGCACTATAAAGGTGTAATAATTTTTAATCGGTTTTTAACAGCTTTTAAAGGAAAATAGAATAATAATAGAAGAAGATAGAAGTTTAGACTGTCGTCTCTTTCTGCATAAGAAAAAATGCTCTCATCCTCCTTGCTGGAACTAAAGACAATTGGTAGTTTCACCTTTGTTTATTTTTACCTTGCCTTAGAGAACTTCTACTGCGCCAACAAACATCAGTTGAAGAGAGCCAACTAACCCCACAGGAGAGATCATATGAAAGATGGTTGCCAAGACAGGGGAGAACAATCAAACAAGAAACTGGTTAGTCGAAAAGTTAGGTTTTTCAAAGGAGTTTGGGGCTATATGAACAGAATCGGAGTCAAATGTTTTGCAATGCCTTTAAACCAAATTTACTGAAAATATAAAAAATTACTTACATGTTGTAAAATCAATCAATGAAGTACACTCTTCTCTACACTTTTAGCATCGGATCGAAAACTCAAGACAAGACTCCCGAGGTCGAGCGGGTCACATGGTACAATGGTGGGGCCTTCACAACAGGTGTGACGGAAACTATAAGCCAATGGCCAACCTACCCCCTATGCCAACCAACCCCGCTCTCCCCTAATCATTTATTAATAATTATATCTTATCATATAATAAGTACATATATACAATAAATATAACATTTCTTTGGCCCAGTCCCTCGTAAGTAAAGAAATAATTACAATACTTACAAAATAAATAATACGAAATAATGTTTCGGTTTGTATTGTAATAATGTATCACATGTATGTATCGGGAAAAAACATGAAAATAATTATTTAATTATCGCTCAAAATGTTTACTTATTGGAAAAATATGTGGCATATATAACGTAAGGTATGCTCCAACAAGCGATTAGAACTAATTGTTTGTTTGTTTGTTAGTTTAACGTCCATTTTTATGCTACTTAGGCTAATCGGACGATGCTACAGTGGGAGTCCTAAATTTTGCCTATCCAGGTATACTTAGGATAGGGATCTTTAACGAGTACCTGACATCGTACAGGCTCGGGACCTCCATTTTACGTCCTATCCGAGGGACGGCATAGCTAAGGATTTTTTACTCCCATTAAAAAATCTTAGGGCCACCGCTAGAATTGAACCCGCGATCTTTAGTATTGTAGGTTGCCATGCTAACCACAACACCACAGGTGACCCCTAATTGATAACTAACAAATCTCAATGTTGTTTTACTGCTGGATCAATCAAATGGGAAACCAACCAATCAAATTCAGAATCAAAAGAGTGGGGGAAGAAAATGAGCAGTCTGTTAATTATCGATGTATATTAAGTGCTTGTTGGAACAAACCTATACGTAACCTTAACTAATTTGTCAGCAATAGATTTAAATAAAGGTATATAACATCGCTGTTGTTTTCTACAGCGATATTAGCATAAATATTAGATAGATATATATATTCACCGATAACAGTAAACCTTCTTAATTTAGATCTAATCGACGGTTGGACACCATAATCTTAAGACCACAAAATTCTTGGAATTCCGAGAATGACGGAGTATTGATAACCCTTTTAATGCAGAATTTAAGACTTCTTCGAGTTCCCGAAGTTCGTTTAAATTTTAAATCGTAGCCATTATTGATTTAAATTAGATTTTGATTTCTGCCTTTTACTCGCTATGCAAATTAAAAAGGAATACAGTAGTTCCTGGAAAAGCTTATTATCAGTTGACTTAACAGAGGATTCAGAAAGCTCTATCTTCTTCCGGATACACTCAGTCACTGTTGAATATGTTGTGCCGATTCTTCATGGGTGACACTTCTGTTATCTTATCCGGATTACTATTATCGGTTATTAATGTTGTTTCTACAACTATTGAGGCTTTTGCTGATGTTCATCCATCAATAAAAAGTGCAAAATAAAACTTGATATCTCCCAGAAAACAACCTCATTGTATGAAAGTCCCCTCAGTGAAAATTGGGCAGCCATGAAAATGATTGATATCATAAATGCTACGCCACTAGAATTGAAGCTACAGTGTTTAGAAATTTATTTTCTGAATAATGTTTTATTACGAGTAGTGTTAGTATGTACGAGTACGAGTAGTGTTAATATCGCCATAGTTTTCAGAAGGATATTCAAGCGATCATAATTGCAAAATTTCTTTCCAATTTATTATAGGTCATATTACCATCCTCATCCATTCTCCATTAACGATATCTTGTCCAAAACCGGCCAAATTCTCCACTGTTCAGTGACGTACCTACTTCATCTTGGAATGGCCGGATTTATGTATTTAACTCAACACATCTGATGATGTATGTAAATGACAAGTACTGACTACAATATTTAGCAAAGGAAAAATATTGTCATTATGAAAAAAACATTTTATGTGTTCCCTTCCCAATGGAACATTGATCTTTTAAAAGAAAAAAATCCATTTATAATCATAAAACATCGTGTGTTGTAAGTTTTATAATACACTCACCGCTTTCCCACTTTTCTGTGTATTCATAAAATTGAAAAAGGTGATTGTTTATCTAATAATAATAAAAAGGCCCGGGAAAGACGAACGTGGTAGAGCGTTTTAATTTTTTTTAAACCAACGTACGGTTTTCTACATTTGTTATCTTCTGCAACTAAAAAGTATGAAATAAAAAATATTTTATAAAAAAAAATAAACCGACTTCGAGACATAGGAACCAGTAAAAATAACATCACTGAAAAATATGAAATAATTACCTTCTGATTTTTATGAATACATGGCAAAATTGAAAATGGTATAAAAAGTGGAATTTTGGAAAAAGACGAATAATTTTGTTTTTATTTGTACAAATACACACATGTTATTAAAATTGTGAAATTGAAATAATAAATACTGTGTTCAATACAACAAAATCTTTTCGGAGGCGGCGCAAATAAATTTGAAGTCGGTTTAATTTTTTTTATAATTGTTTTTCTGTTTTGACTGTACCATTTATCTTTAAATAGTGGGATTATGTTTTGTGAAAGCATATATTTTATAACGTACGCAATGCATATTATATACATATTAACACTAAGAATTTGCATAAATCTTTTAAGTTAGTTTCGGAGTTATCGATTTGCAGCATTAAATTATTTTCTTAACCTTATTATTAGGTATTAGGTAAAGTAGATTAAGATATTTTCCAGATTTCAAAAAACTAGTATTGCCGTGTATTTCAATTAATTAAAATATATTAGAAATGAAAAAAAAAAATAAAGGCAACGCCAAAAGAATAGGTCTAGTCATTTGCGAAAAAGCAAGCAACATCAATTTATTGGCGTTTAAAACCATTTACATGAAATTTTAATATAGAAAAAACAGTTATTGTTGGATATGAGGTATAGTATGTTTTATGGAGAACCTTTAAAATAACAACTTTTGTTGTTATTTTAAAGGCGGCTTCTAATTCGTAACTATCCTATTTGTTTTTTCTATAAATTAAAATAAACTGTTCTATTGTTTAAAATAATATTGAATTGACAGCTGACTTTTTTTTATACTGGAGAGTCGCCTTATCGAATAAACGAAATACACTTGACCGTATATCACTAGTCATGAAAAAATTCTAGCTAAAGGAAAATAATTATTAAGATAATAATAAAATATATAATTTTATAACATATTTTGTAACGCTAATAATTCGCTTACTGATATTGATCATTAATCAATATAGGGACATTATCCCTATATCTCTAATATGAAACTAAGTAAACACACTGACAAAGCAGGATTGAAAATTCTGTAACTTACGATATAATTTTCCCATTTTCATGATTATTTTTAGGAATACCGATTAATTTTCGCATTTTTGATAGTTCTACACAATAATACCGTTTATATATAACAATATATAAGATAGGTGCTGAAATATTTCTCTGGTTCACATGGTAACCAGCTCACATTTTTTTTTTACATCAAATATAAAATATATAACTTAATCTTATGTACTTTACTATTAGCGAATGAAAATAGGTGTAATCTATTCAGCGATTATGGAAATATGTTTGTGGCCACATAAAAAACTATGATTTTCACGAATTTTGCCTAAACGACGAAAATTCGCTAGTTTTGAGTTATTCACAATACATGGCAATTTTATTTATAGCAATGAAGTGAATACCAAATTCACTTGAAAAGATGGAATATTTGACTTATACTGCCTAAGAGGTTTAATGTGCTGACAGTGTGATGTGCTAATGCACAATAGCGGTTGATCCGCCGCTAAAATCGGAATACCTCCGAATAAATTGATGTAATGTGTCAGGTAACTATTCTATTAATTAATAATGAAAAGAATAGTTACCTGACACATTCCACCAATTTATTCGGAGATATACCGATTCTTACACTTGTTATGACCCTTTGAAAATCGAAAAGTTTATTTTTCAACGAAAAATTTATAACTCGGTGAATTTACTGTGAACATTTTTGTTTCTTGGTGCGATTTTCCTTCATAATCATGAAAAGGGATCTCACATATTACACTACCTAAAAAATGATGCTACTTTTTCTATGTTTTAAACCAGAAATAAAATCTCGAATAAATGCTATAAAAATAAGACAATTTTTTTATTTGGTAATCCATATATACTATGTCAAGCGGAAAAAGGGGTACCCCCCCCCCCTCCCCGCCAAAGTATATTATAATAATTGAATTAATTAATATAATATATAATTCAAACTGGATCGGTAATTTGAAACAAAGGTGAAGTCTCTTCAGCATTATTCGGATCGATTACCACCAGAGATAGTTGCGATACATTTCAGGGAAAATTGAGTGAATAAATCTTGTGTAGCCAGCTCCGAGAATCGTAGCAATTATGAATATCTGACTAATGCATATGTAGCCCCGGCTCTGAGAATTTCAACAAAACATCGGTCTATTATATATCTAACTTACCTATTCCCTGATGAAGCCGATGTAAAAGAGCATATGGAATATTATTTACAAATTTAAATTACCTTTATTACTTTCACTTACCTATATATGAAATATATAGTAAGGGAAAGTATTGCGATCGTGAAAAATTTCGACCTCCGGTTTTCAACGGAAATACACGTTTTGGGGTCCCCTGAGTCCAAATAACCAAGTCCCGCGAAATGTGTGTGTGTGTGTGTGTGTGTGTGTGTGTGTGTGTGTGTGTGTGTGTGTGTGTGTGTGTGTGTGTGTGTGTGTGTGTGTGTCTGTCTTTCTGTCTGTGTGTGAAAAGACTAGCTCAAAAACCATAAACCGTGCGAACCTGAAATTGGGTATTTAGTGTAAGTATATGCCCGCGATGTTACAGCGAAAATTTCATCAAAATTGGTCAAAGGGGGTACTTCATTTAATAATTTTTTACTTTTTTTTTCGATTTTCTCAAAAACCGCTATAACGATTTTGATTAAACTTAGTATTTGATGTACTAATATGCCCGAGATATGACTGTAAAAATTTCATCCAAATTGATAAACCGCTGGGG
Organism: Aelia acuminata; assembly: GCA_911387785.2. NCBI lineage: Eukaryota > Metazoa > Arthropoda > Insecta > Hemiptera > Pentatomidae > Aelia > Aelia acuminata. The sequence goes on along the minus strand of OU426983.1, from coordinate 54,861,221 downwards.
GCACTTTACTGAATAAATTTTGTGTCATTTTTACGTGTTTTTTATATTTACTCAAAAACCGCTTTAACGATTGTGATCAAACTGGGTATTTGATGTATCTATATGCCAAAGGTGTGACAGCCAACATTTCATCAAAATTGGTCAAACGGAGGTGGCGTTTTATTTCATAACTTTTTTCCAATTTATTCCTTTCTTTCGATTATCTCAAAAACGGCTTTAATGATTTTGATAAAATTCGCCAAGTTTAATGAAAATAAGGTGTTTAATATCAGGTAAGCTTTATCGTTATTAAAATGTTCTGAGGGGGCTTAAATGGGGAAGGGGCTTCTTTTGATTTCCTGTTTAAAAAAAAAAAATTATGAAAAAAATTTATTATATGAAAAAAATCAGGTAAACATATAGAGGAGAAAAAAAAAAAAATATTCCGTCAACTCAAAAAATTCGTTGAGCACACGCATGCGGCGGAGTACGCCTTTAATGACAGACCATTGTTCATAATTAAAGCCGTTCGGTTCATTTATTGGAAATTATTTGTTTCATTGTAAATGATTTTTTCAACAACTACATAGAGAATTATAAAATCAGACGACTTGGAGTATTATGCTTGCATTGCCGAATTGCCACAAGTAAAAACTTATATTTAATAATAAAAAAAATTAGTGTTTTTTATAGAGCAAATAAAAACAAAAATAAGAAATGAATGTGGAAAAATGTGTCTTTGAGAAGTGGCAAATAACAAAACACATCAATTTCTAATTTAAGTAAGTTGGTAAGTGAAAGTTGTGTGTTGCGCGTACGCACCAGATTTTTTTTAACTAATGAACATAATTATTAATTAATTATTCTAATATTAATATAAAATGTACAATGTACACCTATTATTTTGCATAAACTTTACAATGCAAAGTCGTGGGTATATGTATACGTAATGTAAGCAGATTTTCCTTGATTAGATTAACAGTAATTTAATACTAAATGATAAGCCTCATTATACATGGGGAATATCAACCGATATGAGATATCAACAATGGATCAGGTCACTAATTCAATTTTACAAATCAGTTTAATGATGTATAATATATATTTACATCAACTGTAGAACTAGATTAATTATTAATTATGTTATTAATAAGGATTAATAATACAAGCGTATATTAATTAAGATCCCAGCGTATTTATTTATTAAGATTCTAGAAATTTTAATGGATTGGCAGCCGCGTTAAATTGGTATTATAAATTAGTATGCCAATATAAAAGAATCAGAATAAATTTCCGAGTAGAATATTACCAAAATTTGCGGAAAGCAATAGAAATTACGTCTCATATCTGTTTTGCTCTGTAATGTTAAATCCAGAAAAAAAAAAATCTTTTAATTTGTTTGTACATTAATTTATGTACGACATACTTGTGTATGTATGTTAATTTATGGGCTACATATTGATGAATAATTAAAATATTGAGGTGGTTGCCAACAGGGTAAAATGCAAAATAAAATGATTTTTAAAAACCCAAGTAGCGTTCTTACTTCTATAACTATAATTTTACATTTTTTAAAAATTTTATAATTGTTTATGTTATTTTTATTTAATATATATTTAATTTTGTTTATTGTTACACATACAATTGATATTTCTTTATTTAATTTCTCTTATTGGTCTGGTTTCTCTCAGTTAGCCCTGATTAGGACCTTAAATTCGGGTTTAAACCTCGGCACAATTACATATGTGATACCTGCTTCATATTGTTTTTATTTTGAAATCATCCCACCCCCTAACATTTTTTTTTATTATTTCTCTATTCTTTTTGTTGCCTTTTATAATTATCAGTGAGGTAAAACTGAGCACTGTTGTGAGCATTTTTTGTTCAACGCACAGTGAAAAAGTACCCTTACAATACCTTTTCAAAAATGGTTTCCCAATCGTTATTAAGGGATCTGATATTTTTCTAAAAAGTACTTTACAGATGCATGAATCTGTTTTCCAGTTTTCCTTCCCTTTTTGTGTTTCTTATTAAAGGTATCTTTGAATATAAAAAAATGATCCATGAAGCTTTTGTTCCCTTGTAACTGAATCTGTTTGTATCCTCGAGAGACTTGCTGTGCAATCGGCTGACTTATTCCGAAAATGTAAATAAGAAAAAAAAAAGCGAAAAATAAGCTTCCGCAACGAATCATAATTCCGATTAGCAATTCTGCCGGCTGGCGGGAAGAATGTAATTATTTGCGTTCCACATTGCTGGGTTGTGGGGGGGGGGGATCGATTCCGCCTCGCCAGGAATTTATCTTTGTAAAAAAGAGATATTTCTTTTTGAATAGAAAATGATGGGAACGCCCGGGACTGAATTCTCGCGAACTGTGAATCCTTCTCAATCTGGACCTTTTGTATATTTATCATTTTTTTTTTTTTTTATTTCATCTTTTAGATGAAAAGTGTTTTTCAATTCAGAGTATCCTGTTTCCTTAACTATTAATCCTCTTTTTTTTTTCTTTACCTTTATTTTTGAAGAACTGTCCTTTGTGTACTATTTATATCTACTTTGCTCCTTTTTTAGTTTTGTGTATACCTTTATTTTTTTTTTCTTTAGAATTGAAAGTTCAAGTAGGTAAAGGTGATAAGTGGTATCAAGGTAAGAATTCAATTGTTAGAGTTGCCCATTGACGATGTACGCCTTTCTTGTTGCGTCCCTCAATCATTAAAAGATCTAATAATAGCAGTAAAACTATAGTATTGTAACACTTCTATAGGTTAACAAATATTTCTTAAACAAAAAGTATACGAATTATAACAAAATAAATATTCAAACAGTTTACAAAAATTATAACTTTATAGCAAACAAATCATATGGCTTGAGCTTCACAGTCAAGACAAAGACTACGACTCTGGCCTGTCGCTTGCTCCTTAATATGGTCGGTCGTAAAAGGACCGGCGTGAAAGGTTCCAGACCAGTGTGGAAGGGTCCACTCGCCTGCGTTGACGGCTCGAAAAATCTAGTCCCAAACATGTTCTCTGAGGGTTTGTTCCAACCGCTTGTTCGTTCCAACAAAAGATCTGGGATTTTAACCTTGTTTTTATTTAACGATTTAACGTTACAGTATTGTAATGTGAGAACAAAAATGTATAAAAAGTATTAATTCTGTCTCATTTAGAAGAGATATCTATACTTTTCAAGAACCGTTTAATTCATTTATTAGTACGTAATCAGATGTTGGAATGATCCAGACATTGTTGGATTGTTCCATTTCGAGCTAAACATAAACAGCGACGGGCTTAGTCTTGCCTTGAAGATCTAAGTTTCTGATTACTTTTGAGCAGACCTGGGCATTATTTTAAATAAAAGTATTTTCATTTTTATTCTAAAATACTAAAATCTGGTGCGTGCGCGCAACTCACAACTTTCACTTACCAACTTACTTAGATAAGAAATTAATGCGTTTTATTAATGCCACTTCTCAAAGTTACACATTTTCCACATTCATTTCTTATTTTTGTTTTCATTTGCTCTATAAACCCCTCAGAACATTTTAATAAACGCTTACCTGATATTAAATTACACTCAATTTTCATTAAACATGACGAATATGAAGAAAATCGTTAAAGCCGTTTTTGAGATAATCTAAAAATTAGAAAAAAAGTTATGAAATAAAGTGTCCGCTTCGGTTGATCAATTTTGAAGAAATTTTTACAGTCATATCTGTGGCATATAAATATATCAAATACCAAGTTTGATAAAATTCGTGAAAGCCGTTTTTGAGTAAATAAAAAAAAACACGTGAAATTGATACAAAATTTATTAAGTAGAGTCCCCCCTCCGGTTGATAAATTTTGATGAAATGTTGGCTATCACATCTTTGGCATATACATACATCAAATACTCAGTTTGATCAAAATCGTGAAAACTGTTTTTGACTAAAAAAAAAAAACACGTGAAAATGATACAAAATTTATTAAGTAAAGTCCCCCCTCCCGTTGATCAATTTTGATGAAATGTTGGCTATCACATCTTTGGCATATACATACATCAAATATCCAGTTTGATCATAATCGTGAAAGCCGTTTTTGAGTAAATAAAAAAAAACACGTGAAAATGATACAAAATTTATTAAGTAAAGTCCCCCCTCCGGTTGATCAATTTTGATGAAATGTTGGCTATCACATCTTTGGAATATACATACATCAAATATCCAGTTTGATCAAAATCGTGAAAGCTGTTTTTGAGTAAATAAAAAAAAAAACACGTGAAAATGATACAAAATTTATTAAGTGAAGTCCCCCTCCGGTTGATCAATTTTGATGAAATTTTTACAGTCATATCTAGGGCATATAAGTAGATCAAATACTCAGTTTAATCAAAATCGTTGATTTTCTTCATATATCATATTTAGCCATTTTTTATTTTTAGGCGTGATGGCAGACAGTTCATTTCTCAATATAAACTAAAACAAAGGTACTTTATAGGAAAACAAAAAAGGCCCCTTCCGCATTTAAGCCCTCTCAGAACATTTTAATAATGATAAAGTTTACCTGATATTAAATAACAACTAATTTTCATTGAACATAACGAATTTGATAAAAATCGTTAAAGCCGTTTTTGAGATAATCGATCAAAAATGAAAAAAGTTATGAAATAAAGTCCCCCCTCCTGTAGATCAATTTTGATGAAATTTTTGCAGTCATATCTCGGGCATATAAATAGATCAAATACTCAGTTTGATCAAAATCGTTAGAGCCGTTTTTGAGAAAATCGAAAAAAACTTACAAAGTTATTAAATAAAGTACCCCCTCTCTTTGAGTAAATTTGATGAAATTTTTGCTGTCACATCGCGGGCATATACATACTCTAAATACCAAATTTCAGGTTCGCAGGGTTTATAGTTTTTGAGCTAGTCTGTTCACATACACACACACACACACACACACACACACACACACACACACACACTTTAGATAATAAAATAAAATAAATCTTAAATAGGTTGTTTGAAGTTAAATAATTTTCGCAATAGGATAGTGTAGTCCTTTGCAGTAGAGCTCTCACTCCTAAATATCGAGCATGTATCTTTATTTCTGTTTGATGTTTTTGTTTTTTTTTGTGGGGGGGGGCGCAATTATTAACTTTGTACCGCTTCATCTGATTTCAACAAATTTTGTCACATTGGTGGTTATTGATTATCTAAATAGACGTCTAATGAATTCATTTCACAAAAATGGTTTTATGCATAGGTTTTGGGGTGGAGGGTTAAATATTAACTTTTTACCGCCATATCGGATTGTCACGAAATATGAAACAAAGATTGTTCATAAGTCAAATAACGAGGCCAATTCCTCATAATTTTTACAATAAATAGGTTTCTTATGGGGGAGGGGCGATAATTATAGACTTTTCACCGTTTTATTCGAAAGTAAAAAAATCTATTGAATTCCATAGATATTAATAAGCGCGGTGACGAATGGAAAACGTCTGAGAGAAGTAAGGGCTGAGAAGTAGGTTGGAGGATTTCGTTAGGGCTGATTTGCCGAAATTCCTATTGGAGGGAGGACGTTGGATGGTGTATGGGTAGCGAATAGTCTAATGGGTAGCCCAATTAGTTTAAATAGGTTCCGAATCAGTTGGATCTGTAGAAAATAAATTTTATTTAATAATTTTAACAAAATGAAAGTAAAGATGATCTGAGTATCAAAAACATTACACCAAGCAAAGACAACCGAAAAAAAAATAATAAAAACTGTCGATTTATTAATCAATTGCAATACTAAAAAAAATATTTATTTATTAATCAATTGCAATGCACTAGCTAATAGGTTTTAAAAGTATTTTGTATTTTCATTTTAATTTTTTTTATTTAAAATACAAAATACTTTTTTTATTTTGCATTTAAAATAATTTTATCGAAAAGTATTTTAAATACTTGCTATTTAAAATAAAGTATTTTAAAATAAAAATTAAAATACTTTTTGCACAGGTGTGCTTTTGAGTCCCAGTTTTGTAACTTATAGTTACGAATTTGAGTTGTAATTATTGATTTGTCATTTTTGTATTATAATTTTATGTAATTAAAATTGTTTAAGCCGCTATTAGTGTTATAGTATTATCTACTAAAAATTACCATGTACTGCTCTTAATAAAGGTACTTAATCATTACATTATTTATATAGATCTGTGACTAAGGTCATCAGTTTTAATTCACATAAAAATTCAATAGCATTTGAAAGTTGGTTAATTCAATTTTTTTTACAGAGCATTTAAGTAAGGTCCGGTACACATGTCCCGTTTTAAAATAAATAAGAATGCAAAAGCAATATTGTTTAAAAAACGTTTTTGTGCCTTATTTTCTGAAAAAAAAAAATGGGAGAAAACACCATAGAGTCACTAAATGGTACTCAGGTTATGACAGTTCTGCATGGCATAATCAGACACATGTTTATTATTTGAGTTTTTGCGTTTTATTTATTTAATCCTAATTTTTTATTATTATTTTAATTTTTATTTATTGTTTATGTTTCAGTTTCTTCAAGCGCTGCCCGAGGCCCTGCACTTGCAAGCCTACTCATCCTCCTCTGCTCAATCCTCGCTGTGAGGTAACTGCACCTCCCTGCAACTGTCCTCCATACCAACTAACGTTCTGTACAAAGTGTAAATAAAAAAAAAAAAACTTTTCACATTTTTGAAAATTGTTGTCGTTATTATTTTTCCGTAAAATAATCTATACAATATTGTCGTTTCCTATACTTCGAAGTTACCAAAGAAATATTGTAAAAATTTATATACATATAATATAAAAAAAAAAAAAAAAAAAATAAGAATCTATGTAAATGTTTGTATGTATGCTAAATTAGTAGTTCCTCCTTAAAGAAATATTTATATTTCATTTTCGTTCTGTCTTCTTGAATGTATATAAAGTTATTTATTCTTTATTATTTTTTTTTGTAAATGAAAAAATAAAAAACCGTTAATGTTGTTATTCATATCCCAGTTTTTCCATTATGAAACATTGAAAATTCAATGGGAACAAAAAAAAAAAAAAAAGAGAGAATAAATTATTCATAACACATAAATAAAAAGAAAATTAAAAAATCAATTTATTTTTAAAATAATGATACCACATTTACATCCCATACTTTATAGTCTTATTTTTAACAACTTACTTAACGAAACATTTATAAATATTACTGGTTTACCATCTCAATCTACTGTGATAAAATATTATTCAGTACATAGTGCAAAACAAAAAAGTAACTACATAAAATTAACAATTAATTTTTAATTGAAATATAAATATATTTTATCATCACAAACATTTTATATATTTCAAGAAGTAAATAACATACATATATATGTGATTATGTACAAAGTTGGGGAAATCGCCACATATTTATTAGCTAATTAGGAAACTAAAAGGAACATCACAAAAATTATGGCAAGGGGGTAAAATTCTATCGTATTTATTCTAAGTGAAAAATCTTAACTATTAATGGATATAATTCAAAGCATACATTTCACTTATTCAAATGACTTATTTACAATTCATTAATTATATATTTCAGAAGGGAAATCTGGATATGTTCAACTTCTATACTTTTTACCAATTTTCTTCATAGCTTTTTTTTTTTAGTTTTTTGGATTTTTGGACAAAAATTAATTGGTACCTATAAATCAGAAACAAATAGACGGTAAAAAAATAATAAAAAAAATGATACGCAGCTGTAAAAATCAGCGTTGATTTTTTAATTTAATTTAATTTATATTTAAAAAAACACATATATATGTAAATACAGAGTGGCAAAAAACGAATTTACGTTTGAAAAAAAAATCCTCTAAATGGTATGATCTATTTCTTTGATTGATTTACAGATTTGAATTGTGAATTTCCATAAATTAAGTTAATGATATTATCATAAGCACATTTTTTTTTGTCCTTTCCGCTAGTAGTAAAAATCCATTTCGAAAGTGTCTTTTCTAAAATATATACCGTATAATTATTATCTCAACTTCGTTTTAAATCAATAAATTAAAGAATCTTTATGTATTTGTTTACAAAGATATTTTTTTTTTTTTGCCACCGGGTATATACATACGTATATTATAATTATAATTCCTTTCTAATAATGGATTTTAGTTAAGATCTTATATGATCCTTCATTCAAGCCTCACATATACTATATTATTGCTTTGACGTTTAGACAATGACGTAATAATCAAGGTAACAGTCCCTAAAATTACAATAAAAATATACATCAAATTAAGAACAATTAAATAACAAAAATATGCCTAACCACCTGTGACCATAAAATTCTATGCAATCAAATAATTTAGCTCTTGTCAAATAAAAATTTATAATGCCAGACAAAGTCTTATTCCTTTAAAGCATAGAAGTGAAATAATTATACTAATCCACATATCTTTGGATAGGATATCGTTGAAGATATATTGTAATTTTGGGAATTGTTACGTTGATAATAACCGATGCATGAAAGCAATAATGTAATATAAATGAGGCTTAAATAAAGGATCATATAATAGCTTAACTGAAATCTTTTGGTCTCAGAAAAATTAAACGTTATCAATGGAATTTTAATTTATATACATACTTTTTTACATGCAGTGAGGATATATAACAGTATTTCAATTATCAATAATAGAATATGATTTCTTTCATTTATATATTTTATATTATATAATGAAGGAAAAGATTCTTGTGAAAAATTATATTTATTCCTTTTACAATCTCATAATCTTAATATTAAAAGGCCTTAGATACACCAAATATGTACACAGTTTTTACAGCAAAAATTTATATGAAGTAATCAATATAAATACAGCCTCTCTTTCGAAGGAATTTTTTTTTTTTGCTTTTTACTTCATACATAAGTTTTATTAAAAACATTTTTAATATCATAATTTTTTTTTCTCTGCCTTCTTTCCCCCATATTGTCGTTAAAATAAAAAATACAACAAACAGAGAGCTCTCGACCATAATTGAGCACAAACTTGACAAAAATGCATCAAATAAAAATTTTGAATTTTGAGGGGAAGATTTCACTCCTCGATCTAAAAGCGCTACCTTGTCGCTAAAATAGGCATGGTGAAGATCATATGAATTACGAAGAATAGTGTCAGCGGCCAATTTATATCTGTAAACAAAAATACAACAATTTTTAATGATTAGGAAATTTATCAATATCTAATTTAGATAAGATTTTATTGTTGATTACATATTGGGATGGACTCATGATAGAAACAATTTTATTACTGCCGTTGGCCACTTTTGATGGACATGTAAAAATGTTGAGGCTGTTTCAATAAATAAACTAATAAATAATTTTTCTATAATATTCCAAGGAGAATTCTCTTCTATCATTTCTAAAATACATAATTGATACGTAAATCCTTAAGCTACCGTGAAAATTTTTTTTTTTTTCTTAAAAAGGATAATTTTTTCAAAAGTTTATTCGAGACTTAGTTCTCGAAAAAATAAAATAAAAATGCAATATTTTTTAATCATCGTATATATAATCGTCTTTTTATCATTTTATGGTTTAGCCGCTAAATGGGTTTATCCTACTATTAGTATGAAAAGATTAATATATAATACTAATTATTATTAATAAATAATATACTTTGTCACAAGACTGTTAAGTTTTGAAATATAGCGTCATAATTGTTGAATTTATCTTATGATAAAGAAACTTTAAACAAAGAATTACTATAAACCTACTCGCTGTGAGAACAATGTTAAGATGCTTGGTTCTCGGCATCAACTGAGACATAATTAGCAGAATTTATTATTCGCACATTTCAACCATTCATAAAGGGTCCCCTCCTCCCTTAAATTTGTGCAGAATCTGCAAATCTCGATTTTCACTACTTATTTCGATTTATGAATGTTAAATTTAAGTTTATTTTTCTGCAGCACTAGGGAACTCTCTTAAATACAGTCCCTCGACACATAAAAATTCAAGCTCAGTCAATATTATGTAAGATCCTTATTGCGATTTGACTTCATATATTAGTGTGCAACTTTGGAAAAAAAAAAAAAAAAAACAAGGAATAATTTCCAGAACACTTACCCAGTGCCTTGTTGGCCCTAGAGGAATGGGGCTTGGTGTCCTTGACCTCTAAAGCTGGCGGTCTCTGAGGCCGCTCTCCCTCTACGCTCTCTTCATTCGAGTTCCAGTAGACCGTCCCGATGCTGGCCAAGCACTTCAGCTTCAGGTCCCCCTTCCGGAAATGCCTCCGTTCGATCCTGAACTCCAAGCCTAGCGTCGTTCGAACCAGCCCATCACGGCTTTCCTCTTCGAATGGGCCTCGGAAATAGGAGTCTTTAGCCTGCGAAAAGAAAACCATTTCATGTTTATAAATATATCCGTACTGAGTTTATATATGAAAACTCATATAAGTAAAATATATAATTCAGAAATATACATCACATTGATTAATAATTAGTTGCCGTATAACATGCCTTATTCGGAGGTAATGATACTGGTTAGCTGTTACCGAATGGTACGCATAATACCCAGGTTAGTGGTAATCAAAATGCACGCATATTACCCTGGTTAGCTTTAGAGACAGTAATGATATGGACGTAGAAGATAAAATGTTTGAATCCGTAGAGAAATTGAGATATTTAGGTTTTACGAAAAGTAGAAGAAAAGAAATTGAAGAGGAATTTAGGGTTAGTAAAAGAAGACAGATTCTTGTTGTTTTTTTCGGATGAAAAATTATTAGCTTTCTGTCTTGAAATGTCTTTTTCTACTTCTTTCAACAGTTCTAAACTCATGTGAAGCATTGCAGCGTAGATTAAGAGATGAGCGACGCTTTAAGGTATTTGAAAATAAAGCTTTGCATAGAAATATTTGGGCTGAAGAAGGAAGATTCAACTGGAGAATCCAGAGGGCTATATTTGTACATTGCAGATTTGCGTCATTTTTACCTGGTTAATAAAATCGAAGTTATAGACACGCGTCAATTAAAATGGGCTTGCAAATTGCGATTTTTAGTTGCGAACGAACCCCTAAAAGATAAATGAGTATTTAGCCAACTGGAAAACGTCGGAGATTTAGGCCGAGGAGAAGATGAGAGGATTCTGTAAAGATTGACCTGTGGTTTTTGTGATTGAACGGGGGAAAGTGGATGGAGGTGTGTAGTTGTTTGATTGGTGGAGTCGGCATCAAGCCTTTATTATTACCGACAATATTGCATAACTACTACCACATGCTCTCAAGGATTCAATCGCTTGATAGGGCGTCAGATAAAATAATCTAAATATAGAGGTTATATTTATTTGTTCGGTTAGGAAGAAAGAATACGAATTTTCCTCAAAACCTCCAAGGAAATAAAACTAAGTAATATAGTGATATAATAAAAACTAATTAATTTTTATATTCTGTTATTGAAAATTAATTTTATGTTCTGTTATTGACAGAATAATATGCACTGAATTAATTATTATTTACTTAATAAGCTCACAAACAATATGGGTATACCCACAAGTGGATTCCATGAAATCCAATACATTGCCGAAATCACATACAATGCTCTGTCTATCCTAATGACGTGAATCTACCCGACTGGACCACATCCCATAAGCTTACACTAAACATAATTAGACCACCCAGTACAGTCGGATAGAACAATATCATTATTACACCGACGATAGAGAAACTCATTTGTTGTTCGACAACAATAATACAATTTTAATAGATTGCCATTCATTGGAATGTTAATGCTGGATATCTGCTTATCTATTTAGACATATTGTATTCCTGATTTTTTTTTGTTAAAAATTGTTAGCTGAAGAAAATTTTAAATACAACTAATTAAAATAGTATATATAAAATAATTATAGCCAGTAATTAAATGACGGAAAAAAAAAGATCCAATAGAAATATTCTCCAATTATCATAGGCGAAGCTCCCCCCAACCGATCTGTCCGAGGGTACGCAACAATAAATTGGTGAGCTCCATAGCCGGCCAGCATTGTTAAAATTTATCTCCATTGTGACTACCGGTCCATTATTGTATATTTTTTCAATTTATTTCAATACCAGAACCTATTTATTATTTCCTTTCCGATGGATTCACAAATAAAGGTTTTCATGATTCATATAATGGGGAAAAAGTATCTTGGCTGGAATGATATTAAAAGTAATATTATTAGAACATTTGAAAATTGTATGTAAGATCGATCATCCTAACCTAAAGTAAACAATATATTCGAATATATATCATTCTATGAAATAACGAAAAGATACTAATTTTTTTCATAGATTCATACAGTAATATTTATTGATATACAATCTCGGGCTTTTCGACCACCAAGGTCATTTTCGCCCTGCAAAGAGAATGCACAATATTACAATAAAAATAAATACAATACGAACACAATACAAATACAATACGAACACGATACCAATACAATGCAAATATTAATTTTTTAAATACTTCATATGTTCCTGGATAAGACAAGCTCTGAGGTCGACTTTAAGAAAAAATGGATTAGTAGTTTACAGCTTTTGGTGCAGGTGTTCACCAAGGTTCTGTTCTTGGACCAATGTTAGTTGCTACATCCATCGAAATCGATCACGCTGATGTAACCGAATAAGTCTCTTCGAAAACCACAAGTATGATAAAGTTTTCATTAAAAAAAACTTTAAGAAAAAAAACAAACTTTTATTAATGTTTCCATCATCCTCTCGTTCCCGAATACCAAGAATGTCAACAAATGATAGTTAAATGATTTAAGTGCTCTTTTGCAAAGTCTGAGTTTATGAATTTGATTTTGTAAAATGTGTGTTAACACTTTCTTCATATATTCTCACTTTGAAGGTTCTCAAAGGTTGAAGTTCATTTACTAGACAACATTTTTTTCACCATAAGTCGTTTTTAAGATCAACTTATAAGCCAAGAAGATTTCAATCTATAATTATAATTCTCTATATCAATATTTTCAGAATTGTAAGTCTTCTATAAACCATCCTATTGCGACTCCGGGCCATTGGAGACGACATAGCTTGTCTTTTCTTCTTACTCTACCGCAATTTTATTTCATACTTTTAGAAACGCAACCAAAAGCTTCTTGTGAAGGCTAAATTTGATTTATTGGTTACAGGGGTGGTAGTCAACCATTCACGAAACATAAGGGTTGTACTCATGCTAGTAAAGTTTGGGAAACGCAAATCCTAATCTCACCCCAACCCCAAGGTTGGTGCACACATGAGAGCGATGTAAATAGGAAACTGATGACTCCGCACTTATGCAACGTACGAATTTTTTAAGGCTCTTTGTAAATCGCACTACTACAGCATGATTTCTCAGATTGTTCGTTATACACAAGGCTCAGTCAATAGCGCGTGCTATTCACCCTCCAAGCATAAAGTCACCACGAGCCCGGAAAGATTTTGTTTTTAAGGGAATTTCAACATGCAGTGTTATTTTTTTATAACTTTTTAAGCAGCTTTCGTTAAGTAACTAAGAACTACCTGCTTTCGTTACATTTGAGCGCAAGAATAATCTAGTGGTAGGAATCAAATCCGCGTGTTTTACAGTAAAGTTGTAAGGAACATTGTCGTTCAACCTTGCATTTGTTTTTAATAATGATATTGGGACAGAAAGGTATTTCCTTAAGGTAAGGTCTGGATAAACAAGATACATTATTACAAGATGAAACCTAAGGAGCTCTGATATCACCAATATCTCGTAACAGAGAAGAGAGGAACCATTGTCGAGTTTATGACGGAGGGTGAGGAAGGGGACAGGGATCATTAACAGTCTCGAACCGCTTTTATTTATACTCGGGCCAGAAATTGGCCCGCTCCTTGATAAATGTAGGCCGGTCTCGAAGCTCTTAATTAGAGTGTGAAAGTTAGTCCGCCCCATATTATTCCTAAAACCCGTCCAAAGGACCTACCCCTCGGCAATGCATAAAATACTTGCGAATTTATTCCATTATATATTCAGGTCAGTTCTGGCTCCGCCCCCCCAACCCCCAACTGATGATATATTTTTCCTTAAAGTTTATTCCGGGGGAGTGATAAAATTCCCCACTCCCTTCGAGAATGCTAATTAGTAGCCAGGCTTTGACTCATTTAATAAACTTGTTGGGTACGGTCTTACAATTTTATTGTATAATTGTTACCTCTTAGTTAAGAATAAATTAGTCCAACATTTAATAATATGGTATTTTTTCCTTCCAACCAAATTTTGGCATGTCGGGATAGGTGAAGGAGATTTGGTATTCACATCATAATGTGATATTTTACTATATTTTTTATGGTAGGGTTATGCTGGTTTTTTTTTTTTTTTTTTTATTAGGAACCCCTACCTGGCTATGTGTGGCATACGGGGAGGGGGGGGGGGTTATTCTATAGGTGTAACCAACCTATTCTAACCATGCTGGGACTGTCGAGATTTATTCCTTGTGGCCTCCACGAAATAAAAGTCAACCCTCCTAGGGCAGATTCGAACCCCCACCGTTCAGCTCGAGCGTGCTAAAGAGGGTCGCGCTCTAATACGCTCGGCTATCCCGGCCCGGGTTATGCTGAGTCAATGGGTTGGTACTCCTGTAGCCAAATATAGTTATTCCAATCTAGCATAAACGCTTTCATAACCCTTAAATTCTTTTATCTTTTAAGTGATAACAATGAGTCAAGATGTTTTTCGGACTAAATCTTTATAACGAAAACAGTGGCATTCTGAAGAAGCTGAAATTCCAGCTCGATACAAATTCATTATTTATTTATTTTTTATTTATTTATTTACACCCTACCCTGCCTCTTGAGGCAATACGGGTTGTTGCGGCAGTTGAATGTTAGGCATGTCTGCATAACATCCCACTGCTGCTATAAAACAAAAATGTTTTGGGACTTTAGACCGGTAGGCTTCATTTCCTCAGTCCGGTTGGTTTCCAGGCATGGCTGGTCTCCCTCGTCCAACATTGAAGTGGGCAGGGCCGAGTGCAGTCTTCCATCCGTAGACGAAGTCCTTGAAATGCTTATAGTTACTTTCCGCTACCAGCTGGGGAAAATCGGTTTCTGTGAGAACGTAGAGTCCGGTTTCACGAAGTAACTTAGCCCTCAGAGCCTCGAAGGCGGTGCAGTCAACAATAATGTGCTCTGCAGTTTCCGGGATACCGCAGGTAAGACACAGGGGGTCAACGTCAATTCCATGGCTATGGAGCTTGGCTCGAAATCCCCCATGCCCTGTGAGAAATTGAGAGAGCCAGTAATCAGGGAGGACCCATTTGGCTTCCAAGCGAGACTGGACGGTGGGGAAGAACTTTCTTGAAGTAGATCCTTTCAGGCTTGTCACCCACCGTCGGTTCCACTGCTCAGTTGTATCCTCCCTTAATATGCTCCTCCATTTCCTTGGGTTCTCATCTATTCTCAACTTAAGATTTACTGGCTTGCCTGTAGAGCCTTCTCTCTTGTATGTATGTTTCAAATGGTCTTCTCGCAGGAGGAGGTCGAGAGGTACCGCTCCTGCTAAAATCTGCATTACATACAATTCATTAGTACAATACATATTCATACAAATTCATTAGTATTCATTAGTAGTTAATTGTTCCTTTACAGTTGGAGGTATTCAAAAGCTTTTCTATTAGCACACCCCTCTTCATGGTAACCCCCATATAACCCCATCGTCTAAAATAAATAAAAAAGTATTATTAATTATTATAAGTATTATTAATTATTAATTCTGTTTGCTAGTAAGTGAAAACATTTAGCAAATATTTCTTAAGAACAAATTTTGATTTTTCCCGGTACTTTCCCCGTTTCCTTTGGTGAATATAAGAAAAAAATCAACACTGGTATGACAACCAGAAGAATTAATATGAAGGCCTAAGCTTCCCACTAAGTCCGGCAAACAAAGTTAAAAATTGCACCGAGGCCATCTAAGAAGGTCATTAGCTCAAAAATTGTTGCGAAAAACGCTCCCGATCTTCATCCAGATGAGCCTAAACAACCCATTAAAGGAACCGAGACCAACGAACTAACTGAAGCTGGACCTAGCATAGAAAGTGAATGGCATCAAATACCGTTTAAGAGTGTTGCATCTCCGCGGGCTGTCACACCTCCAGGACCGACCAGGCAGGTAAGCTTCGAAACAAGAAATCCTTTTACTGTCCTTAATACCGATGTAGAAGAACGGGGATCTGAAAGTAATGAGCCCGTTGAAAAGATGAAAGTGAGACCGCCTCCGATTTATGAGAAATCAGTAATAAATTTCCAACAACTTTGTGAAGATTTAGTTAAAGAGGTCGGTAATAAAAATTTTACCATTACAGCTGGCCTAAATAATGTTACAATTATGCCCATTAATTCCGAAGCTTACAGACAAACTATTAAATATCTGAAGCTAAGAATGGCTGAATTCCACAGTTACCAACTGCCGGAGGACCGCCCCATGCGCGTAGTTATCAGAAATCTTCATCACACTCTTGGCTGCGATCTAATCAAAAGTGAATTAGAGGAACTTGGTTATCAGGTTGCAGGCGTTCACAACATTTTTCATCCAAAATCAAAGATCCCTTTACCAATATTTTACGTTGATCTTAAGAAGACGGAAAAAAGCGCAAAGTATTTTCCTTGAATTGTTTGTACCATACCAGAATAAAAGTAGAAGAGCCAAAACAACGGACTGAAATTCCTCAATGTAAAAGATGCCAAAGCTATGGGCATACAAAGACTGACTGCAATTTAAAGTCCAGATGCTTCAAAAGAGCTTCCACCTAAGTGCGTTCTTTGTAATGGTTCTCACACAGCAAACTACAGAGGTTGCCAAGTACACAAAGAATTGCAAATCATTCGGATCAGCTGCAAACAAAGAAAAGACGAAGGGAAATCGACAACGAACACCCAAAGTATAGCAAGTTCTCCCGAGCCATCGTCTCCATCACCAACCGACTTCCAAACGCAGATGAATCCATATTACGAACTTTACTCCCAATCTATTACAAGGACTGATGATTTAAACATACCAAGCCAATCAACGAGCATCCCCGACGTAACAAATCAACTAACAAACTTCATAAACGATTTCAAAAATCTTATCACTCCTCTGATAACATTGCTAACATCGCCAGTTCAGCAGGTTCTTCCGGTGCTTTGTAAATGAATGGACTTAAAGTTGTTCTTTGGAATGCTAATGGTTTACTATCTTGTAAAAACGAACTCGAATTTTTTTTAACTGACAATAACATAGACATTGCTTTATTAACTGAAACTCACTTAATACGAAGCATAAATTTTAACATACCTTCATACGTTAGCTACAGGACTGACCACCCTTCAAACAGAGCTAGAGGGGGTACCCTCATCCTTATAAGGAGCAAAATTAGTCATTTCTTCAATTCTTCAGAAGCTTGTGAAAGATTCCAATGCACGTCGATTGCGGTGAAGATGATTAATTTTGAAATTACTATTGCTGCTCTTTATTCCCCCCTGGTAAACAATCGTCAGCTCAAATATTAGATGGGCTAATAGCTTCTTTTGGCCAAAGATTTTTATGCGGCGGCGATTACAATGCCAAAAATCAGGTAGGGGGCAGCAGGATAACAAATACAAGGGGCAGAACTATTTTTAATGCAGTTATGGGTAGGAACTGTGAGTTTTTATTCCCCAATTCACCTACCTATTGGCCAACAGATGCGAAGAGGCTTCCAGATGTCTTAGATTTTTTCATCACAAAGGAATTAAATTTACAAACTTGTGACCTAACTAACCTAACTGACTTATCGTCTGATCACTCCCCTTTACTAATGACAATGAACACACAACCAATCATCAAAATCCAACGCCCGACACTAACTTCTGGGAAAACTGACTGGTGTAAGTTTAGAGCATTAATTGAAAATTCTTTAAATCTAAATACAAACATACGGACACCTGAAGACTTAGATGACGCCGTACAGCTTCTAACACAAGCAGTCCAAAACGCTGCCTGGAGTGCCTCAATTTCTCACAACAAGGCAGACGTCCATCAGAATAATGACCATAATTCACCATACAAAAGACATCTCATCCAACAAAAACGAAAAGCACGTAAAATTTGGCAAAGGACGCTTTATCAACAGACAAACACAGATTCAATAAGCTAACTAGACTAGTGCACGAAAAAATAAAACGTACGAAGACTGAAAGATTTGATAAATTCCTGAAAAGTTTAGCGACCACCAACAAACCCATCTGGAACATGACAAAACGCATACTAGGACACCACAACGTTTCGGTTCCTATTCGACAGTCTGATGGCACTTGGGCGAAATCAGACAGCCAAAAAGCTGAATTTTTTGCATGCCATCTAGAAGAAACATTCCAACCTCACACAGACATTAACGACCAATTCACCGAAGAACTTGTAACATACCAACTTAACACACCATTGCCGATGACATTACCGCCTACTGCAATCCATCCTCAGGAAGTTCAAAATTTTATTCAAAATTTACCAAATAAAAAAAGCCCCCTGGTTATGACCTTATTACAAATTTTGCTGAAAAATTTACCTTGGAAAGCAATCCTTTTTCTGACTAATATCTACAACTTTATTTTAAAAATAACATACTTCCCGGTAGCGTGGAAATATTCTGAAGTTGTTATGATATTAAAACCTAATAAACCTTCCGATTGCCTAAATTCCTGTCGTCCTATTAGTCTTCTTCCTTCTTTTTCCAAATTGTTTGAAAAAATTCTTCGATATCGTCTTAATTCTCTTGAAATTTTGAAAGCTATTCCAAATCATCAATTCGGTTTTAGGAAAAATCATTCTACTATACAACAATGTCACCGATTGGTGGATTACATTTCAAATGAATTAGAATAAAAAAGTTACTGTCCTGGTGTTTTTCTTGATATCAGTCAGGCTTTTGATAAGGTTTGGCATGAAGGATTGCTTTCCAAGCTCAAAATTTTGCTTCCTCCGACTTACTATTTAATACTACTCTCTTACCTGACAGACAGAAACTTTACTTTTAAAATAGACAACGAAATATCTAGTATAAAAGATGTTAAAGCTGGAGTTCCACAAGGTAGTGTACTTGGACCACTACTCTTCAATATTTTCACAGCTGACTTAACCGAAAACGAACACACCCTTCTGGCTACGTTCGCTGACGATACCGCACTACTATATATAGCATCTTCCATCCTTCAAAACCACTTAGACGATATATTTAGTTGTGCTACCAGGTGGAAGGTAAAAATGAATGGGATGAAAAGTGAATTTATTATCTTCACCCTCAACCATGGCCCATGCCCACAAAGTATACTTCAATGATACACCGATCCCTGAATCCCAAGTTGTAAGATTTTGGGGCTCCACCTGGACAAGAGACTGACATGGAGAACCCACATCGGACTGAAAAGGAAACAACTTAACAAAGGATTTGGAATGTTATCTATGTTACTCGACAGACGTTCGAAATTATCAATAACAAACTTACTATTTACAAAGTACTAATACGACCAGTATGGACATACGGGATAGAACTATGGGGTTCTGCAAAACCCTCAAACATCCAAAGAATTCAGTCATCCCAGTCCAAGACATTGAGGAAAATAGCAGACGCACCATACTATGTGACAAATGACTTACTACACAAGGACCTGAATATTCCAACAGTTATCGATACAGCCACACAATACTACAAAAACTTCCACCAAAGACTAACTTTTAACACGAACCCCTTAGCACAGACACTAACATCAAACATAAACCCTTACATTCCACCCCGATGACTTTTGAGGCAGTGGCCAAGAGATATACTAACTTAGTATATGGTATGTTAGCAATTCATCCAATAGGAATTCAACAAATTTGCTTATTGCTAATTTGCAGATTGCAAATCACACAAAATGACATAATAATATTTGTACATAATAATAAAAAATTATTAATAACACGATATTGATAATAGGTACTACTTCTAAGGAATTTAATAATAAAAATAAAATATCAAACAGAAATTCTTAAATTAATTTGAAAAATCTAATTTCGAAATGGAAAATTCTAAACTTGGTTTAGAAAAATCGTGATTTGATATTGAAAGTGCTGAATTTAATTTGGAACAATCCCACTTTGGTTTAAAACATTTTAAACAGACTTCGAAATTCTTTAATAAACACTTGTAAGAATTAGGTACCTTTTTATACTTTTAATAAATGTATATTTTTTAACTTAATATATCATCGATTGTTTGCATAAACATTCCGAAAATAAACTTCTCCTACTTAACCGATGGATTGGAAATCCATATATAGGAATAACATAACTCCATACGGGATAAACATATACGTATATATAAATTTATATAAAAAATATATAAATAAAAATATACATAAAAAATATTTGTTTCTTATAAATCGTAAAATGATTTAATAAAATACAATTCTTTGTAGGTTATATTAGATAAAAATGTTCACAGAAAAAATCACTGGTTATAATGGTTAATAATATGTAGTCGTAAAACAAGCAGGGCCCGATTTTTTTTTACATTAAATTCTCACTACTATCTCTTTTTAGTTTCAAATATATTTTTTTTTTTTTTTTTTAATTTAAATGGATTTAAAATGTACGTGAAATGTAAAGTAAAATAGGTTAAAAATGTTGTATGTAGAGAGGAAGGGTATTTAAGCCAGATGGCAGCACTATCTCGCCGTTGAATCTGGTTCCATCGGCTCTGGAGAGGCTGAGTTAGTGCCCGATTGCTAATCCCTGTAAAACATTTTTCACTCATTGAGCTCTTCTCACCCGCAGCATGTAGGTCCTTATACGTTTTTTACTGCCGTCGGAAAAGCCTATTGTTATAGCGTTTATATAACAAATATTTGCCATATTAGATGCCATAATATCCAATACTGACTATAAGTATCTCAGTTATATTAAATATGTCAGTTATAATTAAGCCAAAACTATATAGTTTGATTTTTTAAAAACATATTGATGAAAAACATAGCAAAACATAAGTATTGCAAACTGAGCGCAAGGTAACAAAATTTTAGGACATATACATTTCAACTACTGTTGAAACAACATTAAAATATTAATCCATAAAAGCTGAACCTTACAATTTCTTTTTCTTTAATAATTCCACATGAAATATTCACCTTCTGACTTAATAGGTACAAGACACTAAGTAGTATTGCAAATTGAAAGGAGTATAAAAATTGACGAATTAACAGAAATATTCAATTAAGACTGGTATTATTTTTATTCCTCCAAATCATTAATTAGTAAACGTTTGTTGAATGTTCATACATTTTACTTCTTGGTGTCACGCATTTTTATACATTCTTTTATATATTCTTTCACGCATTTATTTTATGTTCTTTTATATTAATTTTACTTTTAAAAATGTTTTTTTAATAAAAACTCGACTTTAAAAACGACAGAATAAAATGCTTTGGTTGGGAATGGAGTTAATAGAAAAACCGTAAAAAAAAAAAAAGAAGAGATTCCAGTCAAATTGGACTTAAATTAAATATATTTAATTTATTATAATTTTCTTTTATACATCTTCGTTTGTTACTTCTTGGTCGATTTTTCGACCCTTTTGCTCGTTCTCTTTGTTCATCTAAAATGATTTTGCGTAATTTCATCAACCTAATTTTTCTTTTATTAAAGATTTCTGCTCTAGTTGAAGTAACACATAATTTTTTTTTCATTCATTAATAAATTGTCATTTTTTCGTTTCTAACAGTAATTTGTTACATAATCATGTAGTTAGTAATAACATTATATTAGTCTTGTAATTAGCCGATATTAATTAGATTGTGTTAACTTTATTTTGATTATATTATTAGCTTACACGTTATTACTTACACTTTGTATAACTAAACATTGTAATTTAAGGCGAAAATGATCCAGGTGGTTGAAAAGCCCGAAACGTTTTTATAATTATTATTCTTACGAAACGAAAATTAATATTCTTTGAATTTAATCAAAATAATCTTAGATATTAAAACACTACAATTTATTTATTAATAGAGGTATTCTATGTTTTTAATACGATTACTTAGGCTTAGCCTTATCTTTACATTTACGCCAATCTATTTATAATCAAGTCCTTCAGATCTGTCTGTTTTCAGACAGATCAGTTTAGCAATACTATTTTCGTTTTCTTATCCATCTGATATATTATTTCTAAAATGATGTAACCTTTGGATACTTGGTGTATAAGGCTTCATTTTAAGGATTTCATTTCCTTACAATCGGGAAAATAGTCAGACCCCCTAAAAAAACCTCAGGAGAAGAGCAATATTTAAAATAAAACTTTTTTTTCCCATATATAAAAAACTATCGATTTTTAAGCTATTAAGTGAATGAAAAAGGTTTGCCTTATTTTAACAAAAACAAAAAACCTGATCGTCGTACCATTATTTACGCAGTTACCGCGATTGGAAATTTGTTAATGTTATATTCCACTTAGTAGTACTTTTCACTTTAGTGAGGAAGAGTTTGTTTGTATTGTGTTTTTTTAATAAAGGAATCTCTTCCTTATAATAAGGGTTATTATTATTATGCTTTTGGTCCATCGATTGTACATTTTTATTACTACTCCAAGTATTTTTCTGTACATATAATTGTGTTACATAAAAAAATATACGCCATTTCCTTAATTCACATTATCAACTTTCATAACAATTTTTCATGTTTGTGGACTATTCCATTGTCACTTAGTCATTTCATTAAATCAGTGACAATGAAATAGTCCACAACCAGGAAAATTTCTTATAAAAGTTGATCATGTGAATTAAGAAAATGACTTATATTTTTTTTATGTAACACAATTATCTATACAGTCGAATATTAAAACACAGACCATTGGAGGAAAGTTAAAAATGTTCAATAGATACCCCTAGATGGAAAATGGACCAAACCCCGAAACGTTGGGAAAATAATATAACTAATAACCCTTGTAAGACGTTTCTTCATTTGAAAAAAACTAAGTTAATGTAGTTTACATAGCAAAAATGTTTTCTCTTCTGTAAATGTGATGTGCTTACTTATTTTATTATTATATCGACAAAATGCTACACTGGAAAGTAAAAAAAACTTTCAATTCTGTGCTTATTTCGTTTCTTCTTCTGTGCTTAATTCTTTCGCACAATCAAGGCATAATTATGAGATCATCAATTTTACTTCAAAAATTTAATTCATTGTAATTTTTTCTTAACTAAGCACAGAGTCAGAAAAAGACGGTTACCGAATGCCTTAAAAAAAATAGCGAATAATTAATAAGGAGTGAAACAATAGAATCAACGGCAAAGAACTGCAAAGAGGTTAGCTTCAAGGCTTACCGACTGCGTTGAATTAAGCTCAGCCGACTTGTTTCGAACTCATTAAGTTAACTTCCGATTTTACTTCCCCTTTAGCTACCTGCTCTTTTCAACGAGCGCCTTTTTATTAAATCAGTTTTAGATTCTCCTACTCGGCGGGATTGCTGTTTAATATTGCAAGCGGGGATTAAAGGTTTGTAAGCGGCACGCCGCCTTCATTTCCTACCCATTCGTATTTATTTATTAAATGCTACGGCACCGCAGTAATAGCGGAAGCCAACAATCCTCTGATGTTCGGGCGCCATATTCGCCAATTTTATATGAGAATGAATACAACGAAATATGAAAGATTACTCTCTGTATCTGTTGTTCGATTCCGGGTAATGACTTCAAAGGCACTCCTTCTGCAAATGTTCTATTGTTGCCTTGCCTCTTCCTATTATATTCCTTTTCTACTTAGCTCGGGATTGCTGGAGCATACTAGAGGGTTGTGTATCATGATTTATGAAACCCTTGTAAACGAGTTAGTAATAATTCATTTTTTCCATCCTCGAATATTATCCTGAAAAAAAAATGATTTATTTCAAACTCAATCATCTTTGAGTCGTATCTATCATTTAAGCATTAAAATAGTAGGCGTAATAGCTTATTTAATATCGTAGATTTCAAAGATCAAACACTATAAACTGAAATGACCAGTGCGATGTCAAGGATTCCTATCCTAATTACACCTGATTTGGTAAAATTTAGGACTTTCCCGTTGTAGCATCGTCCAATAAGTTATAGCATACAAGGACGTTAGAAAACAAAATAGACAAATAAAACCTTTAAAAAAAAAGCGAGGGAGATACGGTTAAAACTATTTTTATCTTATTTTTTAAATGAACAGGGAAAAAACCAAGAGGAGTTGATGGTAAATACTGAATTATAATTAACAGTGTAGGTGTGTTTTTTTTTTGTTTTAGTTTTTCTATTCAAAAAATATTGATTCATTGCCATAAACAACATATTACAAGAACCAGTTGACCTATGGAATGATGGAAAACTTAAGAATCCATCCATTTTACATGTAAGTTTAAAGCTCTCGAATTCTTAACAATAGTTAAATACTTTTTTTTCGACCTTATTCAATATATTATATTATATACCTTATATATATTACATCAGTTCGAATGTATGCAACTTCATGTTCACTTTTTAAAACATTTCATTAAGTAATATCCAAATTAAACTATTATTATTTTCTTTGATAAATTTATTTTGATTATTGTTCAAATATAGCCATATTTTTTTTCCAATGAACCCGTTAAATTTGAGGAAAAATGACAATTAATAATATGTTTACTCTTCTTAATTTTGTTTTATTCCATCTTGCACTGTAGTATCTATCTTTTTTCCCTACCATTTCCTAGCCCTTAGGAACAAAAAAAAAAAAAAAAAATTTAGAATATGCGTCCTGTGTTTAGAATTCTCAGATGCGCGAATAAATATCAAATTTAGTGATTTTGTGATTTAAACATGAAGCTAAGCTGGCAGTGGATAAATTTAAGGTAGAAATAAAAATGGAAAGCTATAACAGATAGCTTTCTTTGTATCTATAGTAAGAATGTAAAAAAGGTTCTTTGTTGGATAGTAGGATATTCAAGGCAACAATAGGATTGTTGATTTCCTTATGATTTTTTTTTTTTTTATATATATCCATTTCGATACCTTCCAATTAAAATCGATGAAAATAAGCTTTAGTAGACCTTTCAATGTGGCATCTCAATATTTGTTTCATTAAATCAACCAATTGTCAAATCCTTTTAAAACGACTCTTAATATAATGATGTTAAACTTTTTAACATTGTTTATTATTTGATTTTTGTTTCTTGTTTGTTATTTGATAATAAAGAATTTAGTCTGCCTTTAACGTTCTTGAGTATAATGATATTCCTTATAAAACGATTTAAAAATTGACGAAAAATTGTTTATCATTCCGGTTAAAACAAATTATTACATCAAATAAAGGTACTCAAATGGTTTTGTATAAACATATATTTTTTTAGCGGAAACTTAAATTGACTAATTACATAATAGAAACTTACATTAACTAAGATTATAACGTATGAATTGCTTATGAAATGAATATAAGCCTCCAAAACTTTTACGAAAATAACGATTTTTTTTAACATTGATTCATTCTAGCCTTTGTTTATTTTAACATCGATGCCTTTTGCTCAGGTTGACGAGACGTCCGGCTTTTGCAGGACATTCCCTTTTTTTTGAGCTATCTCCTCCTGTCCTTCCGACATTCCGGAAACATGACAAACATAATGTCCGACATTTATCGCAATTTGATTTAATGAATGGAAATTTTAATCCCTTTAAGTTTCTTTTAAGTATATTATAATACTATATTATAAAACCTGTTTTAGATAATAACATTTTCATAACTTTTTCATTTATTACGTTGTTTACAATTCTTTATCAGGGAAGGTTTATTCTTTAATTTCCTTTTCCTTTTCTTTAATTTGTTTCTGTATTCCATCCAAATTATGAGTGTAAAAAATCTTTAGTAGTTTGAACTTACTGCGATTTTTTTAACAATGTACCTTTCTCAAAAGAAATGTCCTGCATTCCATTTCACAAATTTTGTCTAGTGCACGATTTTATACGTTATTTGATATATCGTTATCATATACTATAATATATCGTTATTTAATTTTCTTTTAATGATACAGTGAAGTTAAAAAAAAAAGAATAATAACTTTCACAGCATACTTTCCACATTAAATTAATTGAAAAGTACAAGGTCTGAAATCTGAAAAGTACAAACACAAAAGGGTTACAAGACTAATGGATCATTTAAAAAAATAGCTTAAAAATCTTTATTGTCCACATCCTCACCATATTCACATGAAATCAAATATATCTTTCTGCCTTTCAATTTTAAATAATGCTAGCGGAAGACAATCGATACAGAAAACATCGGCTCTAATATATCGATATTATTATTATTATTTATTTATTTGTTTTTCCTATCCTTTATGTTAAGGCAATACGGATTTTCGCAGCAGTGAGATGATTCTGAAAATGCTTTTTAACTTTTAAACCTAATCCCTATAAGCGAAGACTATAACATTATACTCGTATTTCGTAGGTGTAATGGTCCATCCTCTTCAACTCCTCAGTCCGCCGGCCTTCCCAGAACACTCTCCGTCCCAGGGTAAAGTGATTTAGGCAGCAGCTTCCTTCCACCCGAAAAAAAGGCTTTGAAGTTAATGGGTAGTTCTTCTTCGCCATCAGCAGAGGGAGATCGTTCTCAGTCAGAATGTAGAGCCCTTTCTCCCTTATCAGCTTGGTTCTCAGTGTCTCATAGGCCGTACAGGTTAGTCCGTGACGACCCATGTAGTCTGAAGCCGACGGTGGGGAAGTATTTCCTTGGAGTAGCCGCTTTTATGGTCGTCACTCATCGCTGGTTCCGATTTTCTGTGGCATTGTCACGAAGA
Organism: Aelia acuminata; assembly: GCA_911387785.2. Lineage (NCBI taxonomy): Eukaryota > Metazoa > Arthropoda > Insecta > Hemiptera > Pentatomidae > Aelia > Aelia acuminata. The sequence continues at coordinate 54,834,460 of OU426983.1, read as the reverse complement.
AAACATTTCCATCGGAATACTGTAATGTCGTTTCTTTAAAACAATCTTTAATCTCTGAACTTACCGGTTCACCATTGATGTACCAGGACAGCTGCGCTGCGGGCTTGGAGAGGCCTGAAGTGCAGTTGACCTTCACCTTGTCTCCGATCTGGTAGCGAGGCTTACCGCCGGAGATGCGAGGTCCCTCTTCAGGTAAGGCTGCCAACAAAGAAATAATTCTTTATTATCAATAACATAAAAAATAAAATAGCAAATGACAGGTATTTTCTGTTACGTTGTCCTCAGTGATGATCGTTAATCGTTCAACGATTAAATTTGAGCAGTAGCTCATTGTACTTTCTATGCACTGTTTAGTTCCGAGCTACTGCCACTAGAGTCGTATACTACGAAGTAGTGCTGAAGTTTAATAATTAAAAGATAGTCGTGAGAATCGCACCGCATAAAGCATATCGTCGTTGATACTCCAAAAGGTCGTATGTCAATTAGCTGCTCAGAAGAACAAAAAAATCATTTAATTTGCAAATCATTTTTTTAGTTTTTGTGTTTGATTATCGAAAGAAACATTAAATTGTTATTTAATTCATTAGTAAAACTGTTTTTGTGTTAGAGTTTAAATTTTCATTATAGACTGGTGACACTCAGGATAATGACCTGAGGCGAATCCTGAAATTCGAATGTTTTTTTACTGGCCCTGATTCATCTTTTCTATGTACTGGTAATATACTTCGTATTTTAGAACCATAGAGCTAATGGTTTGTAAATATTTCTGTTTGTTTGTTTAACGTCTCATTATGCTACTAAAGCTAATCGGACGATGCTACAGTGGGAGTCCTAAATTTCGCCTATCCAGGTATAATTCTATCCTAATTTTACCTGGATAGGTTTTTAAGGGGTCTTTAACGAGTACCTGTCATTGTACAGGCTAGGGACCTCCATTTTACGTCCTATCCGACGGACGCCATAGCCAAGGATTTTTTACTCCCAATAAAAAATCCTATGGCCACCGTGAGGCGCGAACCCGCGTCCTTTAATAGTAGGTTGCAAATATTTCTGACATACGACCTTTTGAGGTATCATAAAACTCCTTCAACAGTAAATTACTCGCATTCTAAATTTTATCTTCTTGTATATAAAACTGCAAGGTTTTTTTTACCTCAAAAATCGAAAAGTAACAGATTGATAAACTAGAAACTTTTGCAGAACGTTCTGTTCAGTCAAATAAGTCCTGGATAACGTTATTAACAGGATTACTCTTGATCACATATTTTTCTACAATTAATTGTATTATTGCTTAATATCCTATCTATGATTCTACTTTGAGATCAAGATAAAGCCATAGGACATGTTTTCCCAATCTTCCATTGGCCAAACTTTACACTATGAGATGAGAAGTTGCCAATTGTACGATAATTTCATCGTAATAAATAAAGAGTAGTGAAATCGACCATCCAAATTGGTAATAATGGTTACCAAATGTTTTAAACCTACAACTCTACTACGGCTGTGCTATGGTGTTATTGCAACACTATAATTATGCTATTTTACGTTGTATAATGATAAATTTTGGATTTTATTACTAATCCGACTCTGCAGAAGGAGTTGGCCGCAGACTCCTGGAGTCCTTTTGTTTCAGGCCTCTGATGCTGAAGCTGGTAAATATTGTGGCTGTTGCTAAATCTGAGGAGGAGCAGGGCCTGCCTAATTCCGGCAACTCATTACTTCACATCACGTTTGGCTGCTCCCGCTTCCTCTACAATCCAACTTCTCCCAGCGGCCTTCCATTAATTCTACACAGTTCTCCGGGCTCGTTTCATTTCTATCCGATAACAGCGATCAGTCCATCAATATTTTCTTGTAAAAAGTCCTCAACTTTTGTTGTCGGGTTTCCCTCTGATAGTAAATTAACCAATGAGTAATGAAATTGGCAGTGAATATGAAGTTTAGCCCATATTCCTCTTGCTACAGATCCTTTTTATTAAGCGGAGTAGTTTTGTAACCTATAGTTGACCATTGACCAGTCTCAAAACGAAAGTTTGATTTTACTATTTCTTTTACCTTATTTGCGTTTTATTAATCGCTAATTAAATTTTATAACTACTAAACAAAGTATAGAACTTTACAATAATGTTTTTGATATCTCCAAATAAGACTTATTCTGATAGAAAGATGCGGGAGTCCTAAATTTTGCATAACCAGGTCTAATTAAGATGTGGATCTTTGGCGAGTACCAGACGCCGCACTGGCTTGGGTCTTTCATTTTATTTCTTGCCCGAAGGACGTCACAACCAAGGATTTTTTACTCCATTTAAAAAACTCTAGGTCGAACGCGGGACGCGAACCCGCGAATTCTAGTATTGTAGGCCGCTATAGGTAGCATTTGTTAAATAAAGATATTGCAGCGCCCGCTTTCAAAGCAATGCTACAATGGGAAGCCCGCAGATCTTAAAGGTATTGCGGCACAGTAGCTATAGCGCCGTTTCTTCTCCTGTTTTTTTGAAGGAAACAATTTCTTATACATATGCTTATTTATTATTTATTATGCTTATTTATTATTATACCAGTTATTTCTTGAGTCCCTTTCCAACATAAACATATCTAGCTTAGAGCTCTTTATGAGCTCTAAAAGTGAATGGTAATATAAGTAGTTAAATAATACACAAACGACAGAATTTAATAAACAATATATAGGTACCTACTTGATTTTTTTTTTTTCACCTCATACTTTTATTTGCACCTGTCGCAAATAATAAGCGACAATAAGCAAATGTGATGAAAACTGCTGTATGTTGGCATTTTAAGGCGTGAGGGAAGATAGTCCCCAGTAGCATCTCATCCCGGTCCTGCTTCAGGGGAGGAGGTCTATCATCCAACTCTTATTTAGTCGCCTCAAAAAAGGAATGTCAGTTGTGGCCATGCCACTAATAAGTCTATTGTTACGTCCGTGTAATTTGATATGGAAGCCAGAATAGAGAGTCCTTATTTGTTCGTCGAAAGTTGGTAGTTGTAAGTCGGTATGAAGAGTTTTGTTACTAACGTACAAAGGTGCGTTCGTTAATAGTCGTAAAATAAAAGGTTTGTAGTTCTCAAAAATTTAAGGTTCAGAAAAAAAGACACACTTACAAAAACTACAAACCTTAAAAAAAAATTTAATTTTTAAAAATTATAGTATTAAAAACATATGCCTTTTTATCCAATTTTATTCCCCTTTAATAAATAATAGGGATGTGAACCCGCGACCTTTAGCATTTTAAACTGCTTGCTAGCCACTGTACCAAAGGTGACTCCTTTTAAAGAATCAATAGAAAAATTTGTTTTCCCCTCATTGTTTTTAAAAACAGTTATTTAAACCCAGGATTTTTATTACTTTTACTTACCTATATATGAAATATATAGTAAGTGGAAGTATTGCGATCGTGAAAAATTTCGACTTCCGGTTTTCAACGGAAATACACGTTTTGGGGTCCCCTGAGTCCAAATAACCAAGTCCCGCGAAATGGTCTGTGTGTGTGTGTGTGTGTGTGTGAACAGACTAGTTCAAAAACTATTAACCGTGCGAACGTAAAATTGGGTATTTAGTGTATGTATATGCCCGCGATGTGACAGCAAAAATTTCGTCAAAATTGCTCAAAGGGAGGGGGTACTTTATTTAATAACTTTTTACGTTTTTTTTCGATTTTCTCAAAAACGGCTCTAACGATTTTGATTAAACTAAGTATTTGATGTATCAATATGCCCGAGATATGACTGTAAAAATTTTATCAAAATTGATCAACCGGAGGGGGGACTTTACTTAATAAATTTTGTATCATTTTCATGTGTTTTTTTTATTTACCCAAAAACGGCTTTAAAGATTTTGATTAAACTGGGTATTTGACGTATGTATATGCCAAAGATATGACACCCAACATTTCATCAAAATTGGTCAAACGGAGGGGGCACTTTATTTCATAACTTTTTCCAATTTTTACCTTTTTTTCGATTATCTCAAAAACGGCTTTAATGATTTTGATCAAATTCGTCATGTTTAATCAAAATTAGGTGTTCAATAATATCAGGTAAGTTTTATCAGTATTAAAATTTTCTGAGGGGGCTTAAATGGGGAACGGGCCTTTTTTGTTTTCCTATAAAGTACCTTTGTTTTAGTTTATATTGAGAAATTAACTGTCTCTCATCACGTCTAAAAATACGAAATGGCTAAATATGATATATGAAGAAAATCAAGTAAACATATACAGGAGAAAAAAAGAAAACTATTCCGTCAACTCATAAACCACCTTGAGCTCACGCATGCGCCGTACGCCTTTAATGACAGACCGATGCGTTATAATTAAAGATGTTCTGTTCATTTAATGAAAATTATTTGTTACAGGTACATAAAGAATTATAAAATCAGACGACTTGGAGTATTATGCTTGGATTGCCGAATTATCACAAGTAAAAACTTTTATTTAATAATAAAATTAATTAGTTTTTTTTTTTTTTTAGCAAATGAAAACAAAAATAAGAAATGAATGTGGAAAAATGTATAACTTTGAGAAGTGGCAATTAATAAAACACATTAATTTCTAATCTAAGTAAGTTGGTAAGTGAAAGTTGTGTGTTGCGCGCACGCACCAGATTTTTGTTTATATAATCACAAATGTAAAGTCTATGGTATAAAAATTAATTGGTAAATGCTGAATTTTTATTGAGTGCTAAGGTTCATAAGTTATTAACAAGGTTCATAAATTATCAACAAAGGTCTCTTCATTCTATAGACACGATATATATGTATTTTATTATAAATTTTCAAGTAATTTGTTTATGCTGGTTGAAAAGTTGTTTGTTATTATTTTTAAACATTTTTTTTAAAAAGAGAAAAGATTGGCCACAGCCGGAAATCGACCCGGGTCTTCTGCATCTCCGTCGCAGCGCTCCTACCATTGAGCTAACCCTAGGACCAATACTAGCCGTGTCAATCTTTTCTTTTTAACGATTTTAAGCGGACAGATAAAAATATCTCATTAAATCACTATCTCACCATCTCATCTGATAAAAATAGTTTGTTATAAGTTTCTCTTTTTTATTTTTTTTTTTTTTAATAAATATTCGTTTCTTATATTTTCGTTGCATAATCATTGATTATCAAGAGCATAATTTATAACAGCAACAGATATATCAACATTTTTCTGTCTTTTAAAGTTCGTTATTTACCTACTACAACTAGTTAGAAAGATAAGTCATACAATTTCGAAATATACAATAATTTATTTGATATAAGAAAATTCTATAATGAGAAATAAAACCCTTTAGGCTCACATTTTTTGATTTAAGGGCACCCGCATTATTATTTTTTTTCCCTCTCTCCTTTTTATAGTTGCTGGAAATACGGCTACTCCACGGAGAGTGTATTTTTATAATATTTTAACAACTGGCTTATGTATTTTAAGATACAGCTTAAGCAGTAAATCATTTTTTATGTCAGTTATAAGGTTTTACTTCCTCCGAGTTATGCCCAACACCGTAAAATTCTTGGATTCAAACAGAATGTAAACATTTTAGTCCCCTTTCTGGCATAAATATTAGCATATTTCGATTAGGACGATATTGCATAAAAAGGATTTTATAATCGCCGGATTGAAAATTTATGTTATAGGTCGGTTATCTACTTTAAATTGATAGGGTTTAGTGTATTTTCTGCTTTAGATTTCAAGTATCTATTAAACTACGAGGAAAAATTATTTAGGAAGGTTTCGTTAAGATGTTTATATATTACGATCTATTTTTCAAAATTTTAAAATCTTATATAATTAAATGAAATGTTTTATTAAATAGTAAAAATAAATTATAGAAAACAAGAAAATGAAATTCTAAATTCTTATTAAATAACTGTTTTATTTTTATTTTATTATAGTTTTATTACTATTTTTTAAATATTAATAAAACTATTATCAAATTTCTAAATTTTTTATTTTATGAAATTAAAGCTAAAGCATTGCAATATCGGCCAATAAACGGCTCTTATCGATGTGCTTAACAATTTCTGATAAATCATGTTATTTTTTATAATTTTATTTAATTTTTTCAAATAATATTTAAACAGTGTAAGGTCAAATAAAAATCAGCATTTTGATATATCGATTAATTTGATGCGTTCTAACCATCAGGCAGTCTCATTTATAACAGTAGCAGGTATCTAATTAGAAACAATGTTACAGGTATTAAAAAAAGCTGTGAAAAATATGATGTGTGGGGATTTTAATCATTTTTAAAAGGAATTGATTTGTTTAATTTTTACAGCCGATAGTTTAATATTATGAAGAACCTAGAATGATTAGTTATCCAATGACTACGTTAAACATATATAAGAATATATATTTCCGTTGATATGTCAATACTGATTAATTTAGGTAATGTTTTCTACAAAAAACTAACTTGAACTAATTATGAGTGACGTTTATGAAATCACAGAGAGAATAATTTCGGAATCAGCTTCGACGATCGGCAATCCATTACATCGTAAATAAATGAAGGACCTGACTCGAGAATCATTTTGTATTATTTAACTTACAAAGTGCGAGGCTTTGTTCTTCATTAAGATTTAATAATATTACATTTTCAGCTTTCAATTAAGAATCTGAATAATTAATAATAATTAGCACTGAAGCTCGATAATAGCTTACACGATGGTAGTGTTAAATGTAAAGGTGTATTTGTCCTGTCTTGATTGCTGTGACCATGTAATCCACGAATAAATAAAGCGCAAATTCTATTCCGAGCACTTCTCTTGTTTCAATTAATGTATTTATTTCATCTTCTTTTTAAATAAACTTATTAATATTAACAGCATCCACAAAACGATTTATTGCAATATTAAGGCCATCAAAAACAAAATTATACATAATGGAGAAAGGAAATATTTAGCCGGCAAATCCAACTGAAAATAATCAATTCTAGATCATCTTTTTAACCTAAGAAGTGGCTATAGTAGAAAATGTAATGCAGATCTAGAAATCTCTCTCATGCTATCCGTGAGAATTTGTTTTTCTTATTTTCAGCCATCAAATTCACTGATTGCCTTTCAAACAGAGACCTTTTACTATTATGATTCTCCTCCCTAGACCAAGTATTCTAAACAATACTATATGTTCAATAACTTCATCCCATTTACTAAGTGGTTAATTCACATTTCACACACAGTAGCATTTTCCTATTTATCACAGATCGAACTAATTAATATTTATCTGTTAATATTTATCTGAGCATATAACCATATGTTCTTCTTTATAAATATCCGTCCTAGGTTTCCCAGTTAATTGTGTATGTGTACATCGAGGAACGATAGGTTAAAGGGACGTTTTTGAGGAAAAAAAATCGATTTGGATGAAGAATATAAAAAGTAATCCTTCATAATAAAAGTGAAAATCCCATTCTTTTGAGTGCCTAAAAGAAAAACGTAAATTTAATGGAACTGATAAGATTAAATAAATGTTTCAAAAACAAGAATGTTAAAATTCTTAATTAAACAGGTGAAAATTTTGTAGAAATCGAATAAACTACTAAAAAGTGAATAGTTACCTCCCCCCCTACCTGACCACGTTTTTCTGTTTTTAAAATAACTATTCTGTTATTCAGAACTGAGACAAATCTAAAAAATCAATGATGATGAAAACTAATTTATCAATGGGGTCACCTGTGGTATAGTGGTTAGCATGGAAACCTACACTTCGTGGATTCACGACCCGCGGTGGCCCTGGGATTTTTTAATGGGAGTAAAAAATCCTTAGCCATGCCGTCCTTCGGATAGGACGTAAAATGGAGGTCCCGAGCCTGTACGATGTCAGGTACTCGGTAATGATCCCTATCCTAAATACACCTGGATAGGCAAAATTTAGGACTCCCACTGTAGCATTGTCCGATTAGCCTTAGTAGCATGAAAGGACGTTAAAGAAATAAGCAAACAAACAACAACTAATTTATAAATAGTAGTTTGTTTGTTTAACGTCTCTTTATGCTACTAAGGCTAATCGGACAATGCTACAGTGGGAGTCCTAATTTTTCTCTCCAAGTATAATTATGATAGGGATCTTTAACGAGTACTTAACATCGCACAAGACCGGGACCTCTATTTTACCTCCTATCAGAGGGACGGCATAGCTAAGGATTTTTTACTTCCTTTAAAAAATGCTAGGGCCACCGCGGGATTCGAACCCGCGACCTTTAGTATTTAGAATAGATTATAAAATACCTGGTACTAAAAATACTTAAAGTTAGAACTAATACTGAAAGCGAAATATCTGATTGAAATTAATAAATAAAAATATAAAATTAAGGTACTGGTTGAACAGCCTCCCCGCACTACTAGCGCTCCTAACGGCACTATTATTAACTACTATCAAAATGTCAGGTTATAAACACCATGATAACAGAAATGCAGGAGTGAAAAATAGAAGGAAAAGAGGAAAAATAAATGCTGTTTATTTGATAAATATGCATATAATTTTAGAAATATGTATAACTTTTAAAACTATATAATATATATAAGTATTCTTCCAGCATTATTTTTTCTTCTGGAATATAATGTCTCGTCTATTTCTACATACATCCCATCTCCACCTATTGCTTTTGATTGTTTCCTTAATGCTCACACACATGTTTCTCGCAATAAATAACCGAAGTCCACAAAAGAGTTTTTCCTCATCTTCAATTGCTTCATACAAAATTTTTCTGAAGTGAGCTCTTGTGACAACAGTAGATAAAATGCACTATTATATAAAGAGGTATTCTTGTTCCCTCTAACCAGGTCCCTTTTCTTATACCTTTTTCAGAATTGCATGTTCTAATTCGGCATGGCCATCTAATATTATTATTATTAGATTTTAATTTCATGTCATGATTGTTGTGGCATAACATTCCACCTGGAATAATACCATACTTTTGAAACAACTCCACTGCTTCTTTATTATTAGATACATTTCTAAATATTTTTGTAAGTTATATTCGTCCATTTTGACTGTAATATGACTAAAAATTAACTTAAATTGGCAACTAACTAACTAACTAAAAGTAACTTAAATTTACAACTAATTAACCAAACGTAACTTAAAATTAACTTAATTTGGCAACTAATTAACTAAAAGTAACATAAAAATAACTAAAATTAACAACAATATTAAAATTAACAATCAACACAAAATAAAAAACACCAAATGACGCCAACAGAAACACCAAATGACAAGATAAGAATATAGCACAATTGAACGTCCCGACTAAGTATAATGTTTCGCCACTAGGAGCGCTAGTAGTGCGGGGAGGCTATTCAACCAGTACCAAAATTATACCTCCAATTACTCATAAAATATAAACATAAAACATTAACTTTAATTTATTCTAAATGAGGAAAATGCTCCTTAGATCCCTTGCCTTCTAGGGTTAACATATGTAAATCGCAAATACCGTTACCGTACGACTTCTAATAGCAAACAATTTTGTTTTTTGTTTTTTTACTTATAAGTACGAATAAAATTAATCCAACCGTGCGTTAGAGGACAGGAGAAAGTTATAATTCCCCCTGAACGGAACATTAATGAACGACGGAGGAGGGAGATATGAAATGTCATTTGGTTAAATAGTCGCGGAAGTTGAGCTTAATTCATGAGGCTGCGGGTGGGAAGCGGTGTATTTAGCAGGGATACCAACCGGAACGGCAACTTTATTTGAATAAATTAAGAGAAACTTTATTATTGCTTATGTTTTATAATTTTCTCCAATTAATGCAAACTGCCTATCCTTTATCTGTCTGTTCGCTCTTTGGAGCCTGACCTAGTTGCGGAATTGAGGTCGCTTGCTAATATGTTATATTCTCCTTGGAGCATGTTTACATTTCTGGTAAGCGGGATAAAAAAAGAATTTATCCGAAAAATAAATAGTACAGCAAATTTAACGAAATCTCCTCGGGAATCCTTTCTTCAGTCTTCTCTTTTATATTGAATAAATATTTGAAGGTTCTGATTGGGTTGTCGTTTGATAAACCAAACGGGCCAAATCAAACAGTGGAAACGTGGGAAGAGTATCGTCTTTTCAAAGGAACATAATTTCACAAGTAATTAACTTCAAGTTTACAAAACTCTGGTAAAGCTACGAAGTTAGTGAAAGGGAAATTATTGGTTATATTTTATTATATATATTTTTTATTTATTATATTAAAAAAAATTAACGACTTGCAATATTGTATTTAGATTTGGTAAACAAGGACATTAATTTATTATATATATATTACTTTTATTAATTCAAAATTTGGACTAGAGTGTTCTTCTTCTACTTCTTGACATTACAGACGGATGTGCTCCTGGATCTCGTGAATAAGTTTTTGCCAGTCTGTCTCTTGTCCGGTAGAGATGCCTGTTCAGCAGCTTCCTATAAATTTCCTCCTGTAGCTTAGATGCAAGCCCAGTGCGATATATTGAGTGATGTGTTGAAGATCAATCCAACTCATTATATCAGCCCGAACATAAAGTTAGTAACTCTTTATTGATTTGAGGCTAGACAGGTATTAGTCAAGTTTTTTTGTGATCCTTTTATTTTACCTCGACTATTTACGATTTTTTGTTCAACGTTTCCGCACTCACGCCATTATCAAGATGAACATCAAAAATTAGAATTTTAATATATTTCAACTTTACAAATTAAATTAAAAATAATTAAATAATGAAATATATAGGAGAGTATCCACCTGGACTCAGTAGCCCTGAAGAAGATCCACAAGTTGGATCGAAACGTTGGCTTACCATAATAAATATCATTGTAACTGAAAATCCTGACCATCATTTAACCTATCGTAATTGAAGAACAGTTGACCATCTCTCATCTCTAAAAGTTTTTACGAGTTAAAACCTACAGTCCTTTTCTATTAAAGCTTGAAAGTCAATTGGTTATGATTCCATTCCCCTTATCCCCTCTAACATTTTACTCCCTTGTTACTTAAATAAGCAATTGAAAAATACTTATTAAAACCATGATTAAAATTTTTACATATTCTACCTTATTATTTCCTAATTTTCTAAAATTCATAACAAAATTTAAATATCTAAAATATAACCCATTGTAATACTACAACAATCAATGATTAATTTTACTTAAAATTTCTGCATAGTATATATACAAATTTTTAGTATTATTTTTAAAATTTACGTTTTTATAAATGTTCTCTGAAGTTGACATAGCCTCAAGCATTCTTCTCCTGTACACTTTTGACTCCCTATGCATTACTTCAACCCCATCAAAATCAAATCTATGCTTAGTTTTATTAATGTGTTCCACTAGACCTGTTTTTTTGTCATTTTTCTATATTTTTAACATCATTTCTGTGCTGGTACATCCTGTCAGAAATATACTGCTTTGTTTCGACAATGTATATTGCTGGGCAGTCCAAACAAGATATTTAATAGACCACCTCTGATTGGTTTTTAACATTAATTTTGTCCTTTTTATTACTTTACTTGTCATTAATCACTTTATTTGTTAGTTTAAAACTTAACTTGTATTCTCCTACATCGTAATCTTCAAACATGTAACATGTTGGAAGGGATAAGAGGATTGGTATTATAACCATTTGATTTTCAAGCTTTAATAGAAAAGGGCTGTAGGTTTTAACTAGTAAAAACTTTTAACTCTAATGACAAGGGCATTCCTTCAGCCTATTTTATTGAAAATATTTTGTGGTCACAGGTGGGTATAGATATATTCATTATTTAATTGTTTTTAATTTATTTGTAATGTTGAAATATAATAAAATTCTAATCATAGATGTTCATCTTGATAATGGCGTGAGTGCCGAAAAGTTGGACAAAAAATTGTAAAATAGTTAAGGTAAATTAAATAGATCACAAAAAACTTGACCAATAAAGTTAGTAAATTTTCCTATTCGTTCTAGCTTCCTGCTTTCTTTGACTTACCATAGACTACCGAATGTATTGGCGAAGGATCTTCCGTTCAAAGATTTGGATCTCCTTACTAGTAGTGATGGTGTTGATCCCTGATACATAACGCAAGAATGGTTAAAGTCTTTTCCTGGTTTACATCCATCCTCATAACTTTCGGAGCTTCTTCTTACTTGATAAAAGCATTTTTATCTTGCAACTATCAAGGTGATGTGTTAGCGAATATCAAGGTAAACACGATCATTTTATCAAAAATTAAATCATATATTAGGACATAATGTTCCATATGTCGCCAATTTGGCTAGATCCTGATAGGTACCCATTATTGCACAAAAAATTCTCGTTTGAAAAAAAAACTGCTATGGATCTTCCAATTACGAACAGATTTAAGGTCTGGCCACACATGTCCGCACCGGATCCGCACCGTAGCAATAATACAGGTTATGTTCAGAATATTTTTAATTTAACTTACATATTACCTTTAGTTATGCCTAAAGTTCAAGCCACACATGTCAGACACTTTAGGCATAACTAAAGGTAATATATAAGTTAAATTAAAAATGTTCTGAACATAACCTGTATTATTGCTACGGTGCGGATCCGGTGCGGACATGTGTGGCCAGACCCTTACTCAATGTATGGAATATAGTTATAAATACCAATTAATGAAATTATTGTCATGGGATCTGAACTAGGTCCCGAGCGGCAGCGATAAAGGAACGTCCTAGTCCAGTGACAGAGACACAGATTTCCGCCTGATCACCGAACCTCTACTGACCAGTAAACGGTCTCCAATATATCACCGTACCCCAACGCAGCGGACCCAATAGCCCACCTTGATGGATGGACTCATGCTGGTTCTCTTGTCATCATCCACAAGTCTTTTCTCCATCATTCATTCCTCCTATCTGTGCATTCCATTTTTATGAGGAAAAAAAAAAAAGAGGAAAGACCATAAACATGATCTTTTTATTAACCTCAGTGTTAAAGACCGCTGTAAAATCACATACACAAAACTATCATCATCTTATGCTTATATTATTATACATGGCTCATTCTCTCATTTCCTTGATGATTGATGAGAATTTGATATACTAATTTCTTCGTAGCCATTAATAAATAAATAAGCAAATTAAAATACTTTAATATTTATTATAGTCTGCTAATAAAGGTGGTAATATGGGCGCATAAAGTGAAGATTGGAGCTCTTGATATTGTAATAAATCGCACAAACATGTGGTAGAAACGCCCTGAACTTGAAGTAAAACGGCGTGGGGGAGCTCTGGTGTCGACCTCAGTTGCAATTAGTGAGCTGAAACCATGAGACATTCGGGGTCATATTTATATCATATGTAATTACTCCTAAATAAACATAATTATTATACCTAAATAAACCAGAGGATGATTTGGATTTCACAACTATCAAATTCACTGATTGTTAATGTTATTATTGACAGGTGTGAATAAAGGTTATCAGTTATAAAAAAAAAAGAAATAATATAAACCAGAGGTGCTAGAAAGATAGTATTGTCTTAATAATTCTAGATACAGAGAACTTCTAGCCCTTCCAAGTTACCGGGACCATGGAGGAGATGGATTCGGATGTTTTAGATTCAAATTTTACTACAAAAAAAAAAAACACATTAACTCTATGGTGGAAGTGCCATGCAGCTATTGGCCAAGTCAAAGTAAAAAAAAATCATATAGAAACCGCAGCCGCTTTGGAAAAAATATCCAGTGCGATGCGCGCGAAACACAACTTCACTTAACAACCTCCCTAGAGTAGAAATCGGCTTGTTTTTATAAATGTGTACAAGCCATTTTGCAACTTCAGATAAATAGCTTGTTCCATGTTTATTTACATAGGTTTTTTTTTCTCCATTAGGTATAGAGTATTATAATTATTGCAAAATTTGAAAGACTTCAGTGTATTACTTTAACAATTTTATGTATTTCTGTGAATGCGAATTAGTTTTCTTTCTGAAATTCTCAACTTTTAAAAAATATATTATACTGCACTCATTAACGGAAACTTAATTTAAATTTTGGCGAAACATTTTTCTTTTTTCCTCCTGGATATTATAATCTTTTTTTTTTCCATACTTCATATTTAGCCTTTTCTTATTTCTAGGCATAATGAGAGAGATTTAATTCCTCCATATAGACAAAATCAAAGGTACTTTATTTTTCTTCTTTAACGAAATTTAATGCTGTACATCAAATACCTAATTTGAGGTTGGTAAATGAAAGGGAATAAATTTTCTTTTAGATATATATGTATACTATATAGGAAACTAATTTCTTCAGATTTGATTTTGTTATTATTTTGTTTAATTTAAAAAATTTTGATATGAGAATATAATTTTTAAAAAAAGAAAAAAAAACAAGAGAAGGGGCCTGATCTATTGAGTAAGATAATATAATGGCTAGAGACAGTTTTTCCATAGAGGAGAGAAAGGCCTAGCGTTGCAGGGCGGAATTCTATGAGCGCCCGTGGGACAGAGGCTGAAGTATGCCCCACATGAATAGCCCGCCCATGAATTATGCGCCCATATAATTTGTATTATATCTCCCCCTCCCCTGGGAGTCTGCTGGTGGGGGGGCTTCCTATTTATAACCGACGAACAAAAACATTTCTTCATTAACACAACTGGCCCCTATAAAGGATAAATCCACTATATGACCATTTTAAATAAGATAACCCACACCATTGTTTGGAATTCGCCCTATTTATAACTCCTTTCACGAAAGCTGAGGCCTTAAATTAAGTTTCCATTTGTTTATTATTGTAACGTGAAAAAGAATTAATCATATGAGTTAGTTGCATTTGAATTATTAATTTAGTTTGTTCATTCCAAGGCATGCGGTCTCGTGCTAAGACAAGAATGTAATGGTTTCAGAAGACTATTTCAATGAAACAGAATTAAGCATATTATTTTTTCCACGTTAGACTATTTTATAAAGATATATAATTATTGGGCCATTAAAAAAATAATTCTTCATTAGCTTCTAAAAAAGAAAATTAAATCATAAGTAAATAAATATTGTGCTAATTTTGCCCTCATAAAGATACATAAAAAATTATTATAAGAACTTAGATCTTAACAAACCTGAAGTCAATATTCTGAAAAATATTTAATAAGTTGTGTTAATTTATCATTTTACCATATCTATACTATTTTCTTATAATATCCATTTCTTCTTCAGGGTTTGACCATAGACAGTTTTTTCAACAGTTTCACCTTTCAACTCTTTTTTCAACCAAGCTTTCACCCATCTTGCTATGGGCTTCTTCAAGGCCAATACAAGTTCTTCTAGCAACATCCTCCCCGTACAGGTTCCTTAAATGTTGTTTTAGGCTTCTATGGTCTGAATCCATTATATGCATTTCTTGTTGAGTGTTTGACTATGTAACAGGTGTTTTTCAACTGCCAAGCTTTCACCCATCTTGCTGTAGGATTCTTCAGGGCCAATGCAAGGGCATTGGCTTACAATTGTATTGGCCCTTAAGAAGCCCAGAGCAAGATGGGTAAAAGATTGGCAGTTGAAAAACCTCTTGCATGGTCAAACCCTGAAGAAGAAATGCATATAATAGATTCAGACCATGGAAGCCTAAATTTAATATTTTCTTGTTGTCCAGTCTTTATTTTTAGACCATATCTTACCAGCTACTTAAACTAAATTTATGATTTCATAGCATATACTCTTATCATCAAATTGATCTTTAAATTTCGTTGACTTTTATATCCACACTGCTTGAGAGAAATAAGAAGTGTTTGTGTAATAATTCATAAATAGTGTAATGTGAAACACATAACAAATGATTTAAAAGAGTTCTAGACTTTTTATTGTAACAATTACCAACTGTTCTAGTACATATTTGTGACTGTTCCGATACTTGTTCGTGACAGTTCGAAAACCTTCCAAGGTCGATGGTTCATAGCCCACAGTTAGATGTTTAATGGCAGTAAAAAAATCTTTGGCTATGCCGTCCTTCGGATTGGATGTGAAATGAGGTTGTAGATCTTGTGCGATTGCTTGTACTCCTTAAAGATCCCTTTCCTAAATATACTTCGGTAGGCAAAATCCAAGACTGGTTTAGAGTTGCTATGTTACTAGCGACCGTATAAAGTAGGATAATATTTCCCACTAAAGCATTTTTCTCTCTGTGGTTTGAAAATAAATTTATGAAAATAATTATCAATAAAATTAAATCTACAAAATATACATTCAGAGATATACACATATTTGATAGTTAAACTTTTACTAACTACTAGGGGTAACTGTTGCATTCGACTCCTGCAATGATACATCCATGGTACGAATCATTAGGAATTTATCACTAGAAAAACTCGGGTTATCCTAAAGCCTAGCTTATTCTTTGTTCATCATAAATTACTTAAGAAAAAGAATACATGAGGAAGGCTATAAGAGTAACTATAAAGGATACTGTGGCTTTGTGAGGACTGGATGTCATAAATAACGGAAGATAAATCATGGATTCGATGAATGACTATAGAACTGTCGGCCATAAAACTCGGTGGATTTATGTCGGGCCGTATCTAGTAAGCCATCCCGGAGGCCGTTTCCACCAACAAACTATAACAAACCACCTCATTTATATGCCCTCCCCCCTTACAAACAAAATAAAATAAAACATAATGAAAAATAATAAAATAATGCATTATTTTGTAAGGCATTATGATGGAGTGTTCTGATTAGTATTCCCATTTCTTCATCGTTACCAACTGTTACGGGTCACCTGTGGTGTAGGGGCTGGTATAGGAAATTAGTAGGTTAGTAAGGGTCGCGGGTTCACGTCTTAGAGTTTTTTAAAGGGAGTAAAATGGAGGTCCTTGACGATCCCTTTCCTAATTATACCTGGATAGGATAAATTTAGGACCCCTGGAACATCGTCCGATTAGCCTTTGTGGCATAAAGTGACGTTATACAAATCAACCAACTGTTACACTGGATATTATAAACATTTTCCTTTCCGCAAATTAATTTCAGTTCTCCTAATACGTTTTAGACTAATCTTTCTATACAATGGACCGCTCATCCACTGCCACCATCTCACCTCAAGAATACTGTAACATTAAAAAATAAAAATCTTCATAAAAAAAAAAAAAAAAAACATCAGTAGATGAAATATAAAATGTAAATGGATTTAATACAAATTGAAGATGAAAACCAGCTTAGCAGGGCACCTTGTAGGGACACCCACTCAATACAAGTTTCTACTTACTTTAATTTTCACGATTCTAAGGATAGATTTCTATGACCAGCCGTGCGGAGAAAATTCCAGCACTCTACAATCAGCAGGATTTTTCTTTAATACCGCAATGTGCTTTAATAAAAATAGGCATCAAGAAAAGATCGGTAAAATTAATTACGATGAAAAATAGACCTAGGAGCTAAGCATATGTAACTGATAAAAACGAGAATGTAGTCAAAGACCTACTACCTAATAATATATATATATATATATTTTAATAAGGTAGCTGCATAGATTTCCTAAATATTCATAGATTTCAGGGAAGACAGGATTGTAAATATTTTGTATACCAGATACTTAAGATAATAAGTAGTTGATAAGTTAAATAGGCCACAACGCCAGCTGACATTAAGGATATTAAAGGTTATACTGTCAGCAAGAATACCCGAAGCCTTATTTAATATATTATATAATCAAAAGAATAGAAATCATCAATGGCTTATATAAAACGCTATAATTATATAAATATATCATTCAATTGAACCTGAAATAATAATATTTACTTACCAATCACTTTTTAATGTTTATTACTTCAACTGATCTAAACGAGGTATATATACTAGTTTAATTCTCTGTTGATATTAATTTTCATGTTATTTTAGAGTTTAATATCATATTTAGAAGTAAAAAAAAAAAAAAAAAAAAAAAAAAAATCAAAATCAAATCTCTTTGTGGTCTAGTTCATTTATTTAAAACGTACATCAATATTAAAAGATGGGATAAATTATCCATCTTATTGTCATAGTTCACAATAAAATTATTTTTTAAAATATTGGGTGTTCTTACAGAAAGCATGGCTGCATTAAACGAGTTACATATTTTTTTCTATTTGTTTTAGTTTATGTTTTGAATTTATATTATTACGTTCAAATCTAAATTTTATTAACTAAAAGGTTTATTTTCAAGTCAAGTAAAAATATCACACGGCCAAAATTTATAGTAGTAAGGGTTATTCATGAAAAAATCGTAAAATACCTCGGACGACCTCATTATACATATTTCAAGTCCTCATCGAAAGGGTTACAAATAAATTGATTTAGATACGCCAAAAACTTAAGAAAAAATTCCTAAATAGGTAGGAATTAAATTTATAATAATGATAATTTTATAAAATATATCAATTTTGCGAACTATCTATTTCAAATGATTTTTATATGTTTTAATTAATTTATACTTCATATTACTTTTTATTTATACTTCATTCATTATTTAACCTAATAATACACATTTATTAATACACGATATATACGAGATTAATACACATTTATTCGCTTTAGATGTTTTGCATTTAAATTAAATTAAGTTTGAAAAATACTATACATAAATAAGCTGTACTTACCAACTGTGAGCATGTCGCCATGGTCTGATACAGTCTGGAAGGAA
The DNA here is from genome assembly GCA_911387785.2 of Aelia acuminata. Taxonomy (NCBI): domain Eukaryota; kingdom Metazoa; phylum Arthropoda; class Insecta; order Hemiptera; family Pentatomidae; genus Aelia; species Aelia acuminata. Next base: position 54,815,881 of record OU426983.1, on the reverse strand, counting down.
GGAGCTTCTGCGGAGACCTCGCACCTGTAACGTCCGCTACTCGACAATTCCAATGGTCCGATCGTAACCTGACTCTCATTGGATTCGTCTTGCTGTAAATATACGAAGCGCCAATTAAAAAATATATATTTATAACATCGATAATGATATGCTACTGTGAGTATTTTAAATATTGTTTTTAAACTTATTTTAAATAATTTACAGAATGAAGAAATTGCAGCGTTCATGAAGGAGGAAGGGAATATTAAGAAGCAATATCTAATGATATTACAATAAAGTATATAAGATAATTAATTTAATTTACAAATGACAGAAGGTTATTAAGAAATATATGAGAAATATGGAATACCTAGGTTTTTCTCTAATTAGCGCTGCCAAAACATGGGAAAACCATGTGTTGGCAAAGACATGGGAAAACCATCTGTTGGCAAAGACATAGCAAAACGCAACAAAGACTCCCATGATGCAAAGCAGGTGAGTTGAACAATTGTAGCTTTTTTAATTCGTGCTACGGATAAACGAGATTTTTAGGGAGTTTCCAAGAGTTTTTGCAGTTAAATTTTTAATTTACTTGTATCTATACACTTTAGCGAGCATTTAGACGATAATTCACGATACAGAATTGTTGTAGAGTTCGTTATGCTGTTGTCGGTTATTAGCAGAAAATGTTTTTGTTTTGTCCGTCGGTTTAAAGACCCTGTGTATATATATAGATATATACAAAGTTATTATAATATAACATTATTATTTTTAAATGCATTAATGTGTAAAATTAATCCATCCTATTGTAGGTGATTCAAAATCCCATCGCGATCCATTAATCGATAACACTATCCCACTGATAAAATGCGAAACACAGATGAAGTCAAAGACTTGTTTGATCTGGAAATTATTTACCTCACTATTCCATATTACATTCGATTTTGTTTGTCCAATAGCAACTTTTTGAAAAATTTCTTTTATAACAACAATATAAATAATATTTTTTAAATTAGTGTTAGTTCAGTATTTATAATTAATTATTGATCGAAACTGATCAATTATCAGTGATAGATACAAGACGCAGTTGTGATAATTTTGTCTTATTTTTTTTCATTGAAAACCAGTATAGTTTTTCTCCGAAATACAACTTGTATTTCATGATACCAAATTTTCGGATATCGGTATAATATACTACACATCATTAATGGTCATAACTCTTTTCCCTCAAAACCAATGGAAACTAAATTCATCGATATATCAAATTTTATTTCTTTAAATTATATTTACTACACCAGGTAATTAGGTACTAACTGAACAAAGATAAAAAAATGTAACAACTAATTGCATGTACGCATAAATCAACCACGGAAGGGGAGCATTAGAGAAGGTTAAATTATTTAAGGGCTTTGCAGGGAGCATAGCCCTTTATGAGATCAGGTAGGGGAAATTATTTAAAACACACCTACTAGAGTTTTTTTTTAATTAGGCCTACGGTAGGAATAATTGTAAGCGTGCATAGCAGAGCACTCAAGAAGGCCCCGGTAAATTAGGAGATATCTCCGCCCTTTACAAATTATTTTCCATGGAATTTTCATCTAGCCCAGGCGGACTGACAGGTCGAAAATTAAAAACACAAGCTCCTCCCGGGAACATTGGAGTTTAGTATTTCGGAGCTCAGCGGAGCTGGAAGACAAACATTTGGTGGAAACGTAAGCATAATAGAATACAAGTTAGAACTTAAAATAGCAGCAGCCCATAAAGTCCTTGAAAAAAGTGCTGGTATAAACCTTGTCCAGGATATTCTAGTTTTTGAATAAGGATGATACGAAAATAATTGGAAAGGAAGGTTAGTTAGGACCCACGCATATCCACCAGCATAACGAAGGTCCAGGTACTCATTTTACGTATAGCACATTAAGCGCAAGAGTGAGACGTCATTAAAAAACAAAAAAAAAAAAAAAAAAAAGATTTATCTTTCTTTGAACCTCGAAAGATTTCATTTGTTGCCCCGTTTCAGCTTATCGTAAAGAATATCTTGTAAGGTTATGTGCCGAATAAACATTCATAACATATCTCCCCGTAATTAATCATTCCTTAATAAAGAAAATTCAAAAAAGGGAATCAACTCAGTGACATCTGACACTTTTTTTACCTATATAAATTAAGTCGTTAATAGTGGAATATAGTTGGCCATAGATAATTATGACGTGGAAATGGTTAGGGTGAGCGGTCAAAAGAAATAACAAACATATGTAGGTTTTTATATACCATATATTACAGTACCGACGTTTCGACGTGTTTATAATCATCAGATATAAATGAGAAAAAAACAGGTAACAACTAAAAAGAGAAAAAAAATAACCAATTATTAAACGTTATACTAAATATCAGTTTTTTTTTTTTTGTTTTCTTATGTTTAACATATGTAAAACTTATATAACCTAGCTGAACAGCGCAATCCTAAAAATATTTTAAAAACCAATCTAGTGCACTTAATTATAGTTATAGGAAATATTGAACTTAAAAAAGTGGTGCGTTAGAGGGTTAAATTTGAAAACAATAGATAAACCATGATAAGCAGCTTGTATGAAAATTTAAATTAATTAGAAAACATAAACATATAGAATGACAAAATATATCAAATCAAAAAGTTGATTACGAATACACTGCCATTTTTATTAAAAAATAAATAGCATGTCAAAACGTTCAGAAAATACCATAGACGACTATTGCTAGTGTGCAGTATAAATTAAGGTAGCATGCATTAATGGCTGGAAACTTTATTATATGGTAAAGTTTCCGGATCTCATTGTCGAAATGAAACATGCAAGTTAAAACAACGCCATGCCATTTTTAAATAATATTAATACCAACACACAATTATTCTGAATATTTGTATATCAATTAGGTTATCTTTCCATCAAAAGTCGGAGAGAAACATTTAACTGTTCCACGAACGGCAACATAAAAAAGGACATAAAAACAAAATAACGTAAGCCTTGTTACTCTCATAAATGATAAGACATTTAGTATATTAATACACGCTGTATAATTATGTATACTATTTCAGGTAAACATAAGAGACCAAAGGTATTTGTTTTTATTTCAAGCGCTAAAACATATGTTATGATAATCTGTAGGGTATTTACCGTAGGAGTGAACCATGGTTTTCACCAACATAAATTCAAATACTTGGGCTCAAGAACAGAGACGGGTCAAGATCCATGAATAATGGCTGTTGGAGGGCGCCAAACCGTCTAGGAACTACATATATTTTCTACCTCTTGGCGAACGCTAACTGAACTACCTTCTGGTAGTAGTTTCAACCTCATTAGATAACTCAATTTTATGATGATTTGCTGATTTTATCAATTAAATATTCCATGAATGTTCTGTAAATATAATATAATCATTCAGGATTATGTTATATATTTTACTAGTTTCTGGTATATACCAATTAGTATTTTTCTTCTTTTCACATTCTTCTTTATTATTCCCCCTGTCCCCTGTTTTAGTAATTTTATAGAATTTTATGTTATTTTCATTATGTGAGATTGAATATAATTCTTTTTCGATCAATTAAACAGAACAAAAGGGACTGATAATTATCTAGGCAATGTGACGGAAGCTCCATAAAATCTTCTGCTGACAAAATAACCATCTAAAAAGTACTCGTACAACCATTTCGTATGTTCGGGCTACAGCTATAGAGTCGCCAAAATAATCTTCACATGTGATGCGACAAAGTGCATCCTACACAATGTTTTGAAGATCGAAAGGTTTTCTGCTACTCCATACTATGAGTACAAAAAATTCAAACGCATTCCCCGGTAGCACAAACATGTGTTTCCATGTTTGAGAAGTTTTTCTCATAAGGTTTTTATCGTTATTTGAAGAAGTCCCTGTGTTCCGAGAACAATGCGCGATCTTTTCGGTTAAAAAGACATTGTAAAGATGATTTAGGTTGAATTTATCTTTCATTGGGAGAGATTACTTATAAAAAAGCTTCTTACGTAGTTTTTCAGCTAATATCAATTTTCATCTTTGCCACATTAGATTCTTTGGATTCACTCACGTTCTTTGATCTTCAAAAAATTCTTTTGTTTGATTCATTGTGCTTCAGTCCAAAGTTAATTCTCAAAATCAATATTTCGTAATGAAGATATAAATCTAAATAAGGAACCAAAAATATAAAAATAGTCTCTCTTAAATTACCTACTTACCTATATGTTTTCTTTTACAAAAAAAAAAATAATAAAAAAGATATTTAGTGATAGTAAGGGATGCATTCTAATTATCAGTTTCATATCACCGTACATAGATCCTGTTGGCCAAATAATAAATGCTGAATACAATATCCCATGATTTGGACAACATATACTATAGACGATCTTCTTGTATAACTGATTTACATAGAATATTCCAGCTTTGTGGATCTATCTCAGTATGCGTAGGGCAAGCTTGCTAATGTGGATCAATTGCTTCCCTATCTAAATTATTGTCCTAGGATACAATAACCCTAATCATCCCACGGGATGAGGAGCACATGGTGCATTCCCCACCCACTTCCTGTAATTCCCCTCTATGCTTCACTTCGAGTAGAAAATATTCTCGAGATTCCATTTAATCTCTATCCTTATTGATCCCATTACGAATGATCCAAGACAAAAAAAAAATAAAAATAAAAATTAAAAGGGTTACATTGTTACATTAGGTACATAGTTACATTTTCTACCATATAAAACCGACATTGGATTGACTAACCCAAAATTTTGAGTATCATAGTTGATGATGAAGAGAGAGAAAAAACTCTGAAATGAATAAACAATAAAAACAGATAAAATAATGCTCAACTGTAAGCTAATATTGCACAAAAAAAAAAAAAAAACATTTTTTTTATCCGTAGATTATATGAAATTAGGGAATAAATAAAGGTACAGATAAAAAATAAAATAAAAATCTATAAAAAAAAATTATCCACTGTAGTAATTAACACTACCGCTGTTGATACTAATAAATCGACCACGTTTCGTTTTCTGCAAGGCTCATTAGGATAACAAATTTCTTGAGCTTGTACTAAAAAAAAAATATGTAATGGCTAGGCTTTAAAAGACTCTCCAACTTGTTAATTACATCATAAATTTATGAAGCACGGCCTTCGTATAATAAATTTTATAGAAATCAAATTTTGTATAACATGCTTTTGTTTCGTTCTTAAGTTGGTTAGTTCGTTCTTTAAAACTTAATATTAAAACTTCAAATCAGATCCTTCGATTAATTCGATGGTTGGAGGTAATTTTTTATAGCTTCATTTGAAAATGTGTTTTAAAAATGGTTGAGTGAAATTCCTGCATTTTCGATTCAAAATTCCTGTACAGTTAAAATAACTTGGGCATTTTTCGCAACCTGACTCCCGTCATATATTCTTTTAAAAAGTGAATTTATGTGTTTCAATACATTAATTTTCATGCTTGTTATTCTTTTGAGCGGAACTTAAAAGTAGTTTGAAACATGACTGTTGCCTGTTAATTCAGGAGTCCTATTCAAAAGGTTATAAAATGTTGAAGCTAAAAATGACTCACTAAACAACGACGAATATTTTACTAAAAGCAAATAAATTGTGAACTTTTTAATTCTAACAGTTTATGCCGAGATTTATAACAAAAAAAAATCGCATAGCACCAATATTACATAAATATACAGGCAAAAAAACAATCAAATAGATAATTATAACATTAGAATGATTCAATTTTTTGTTCTTAGTTGTCATTTCTGTCATATCAGTAAATGGCTGCTTAAGTCGAATTCGGGCTGAAATGGGTTAAGTTCCAAAAAAGCGGGGAGGCGGTTTTTTTTTTGCAAATGAGTGTACAATTCAGGCGTTCATTTGACATGTAGTTATTGTACATTGATATGCGTTAAATCTGTGGTAATCGGTTGATGAACAATAAATCAACTATAATTTTAAATTATTGATAACTTTTATTCAGTTTTTGGTTTAATGTCCGTAATTAGTAGCGGCTATTTTGGAAGTAATTTCAGCGCTTGATAACGAAAATTTGATTTTATATTAATACTGTTTAAACTCAATATTAATGTCCTGTCTTGAAATATAAGGGAATTTCATTTAACCACTTACTTCATTTTAAATACTGGTACTGTTTATGTTTCGTTATTGAAAATAAAGTAATTGCGTGATATTAAATAACATGCTGCTTCTAATTTAAATATGTTACCCGGATGCGACCAATTAACTCCTCGGATAAAGATATTCAGAGTTAGGATGTCTTCTACTGTGCTTTTTTTAAGTACTATGTCCAATAGTAAGTATTTGGATTTTTGTGGAGATTTTCCTTCACCAAGTCGCTGTAAATTATTAATCATCCCCAAATTAAATTTAAAATAAAAGAAACCTACGGATGTAAATACACATACTGAATTACAAACGAATATAACTCGTTACACAATATCATGTTTGAGCTTTTTGGATGATGTAACAACAATCAATTATTTGTAGTCCGGGACTCTTGGAGTAGTTATTAATAAATACGAGGGGAACTATTGAATCTCTCCAAACAGAACACAGAAATAGAACAAACAGACAAACAGTAGCAATAGTGTATTCCGTTTCTGTTCTACCTGCCTCGGCTCCCTCGTCCAGTTATTAGCTCTGGAGACCACAACAACTCTCGACCACTTCCAACCTGAATTCTCAACTATTCGACTTCCCGAGAAGACGGCATAACAAAGTGAGCTCCAACCGCGGATTGCATTACCAATATTACCCATTTCCTCTTGCACAGCTAAGAGAATGGAATATAATGGAAAGAAATGGAAATATGAAGAAATCCAGGTCATAACTTGTTCGAATTGAATTTCAGGAATGAAAATATAGAGGGCATTAACTTTTCAGTAAATAAAAAGCTTCTAAGCTCTCATAATTCAAACCATTTCGATTTTTATCCAAAAACAACTTTCATTTACCAGGGATCTTTAACGAGTACCTGACACCGTACAGGATCGGGACCTCCATTTTAAGTCCTATCGGAGGGACGACATAGCCAAGGATTTTTTACTCCCTTAAAAAAATCCTAGGGCAACCGCGAGACGTGATACCGCGACCTTAAGTATTGTAGGTTGCCATGCTAACCACTACACCACAGGTGATCCCCTTTTAGTCACTGTACTTCATAGGGTATGAAATTTCTATTGGTCATAGCTACATATCTATTTCCTCTATAATGAGCAACACGCATTTTTGGTATCAGATGGGTAGATTCTCAAATAAGTATAAAACTTGGTTAATTTTTTTGTTGGAAATAATAATTGGCATGTTCGTAAATATTAGGATTGAAATTAAAAACTTATTTCTTAAACCATTTAATCAGAAGATAAAAGATTCGACCACGGCCGGGAATCGAATCCAGGTCCTCCGCATCTACGTTGCGGCGCTCTTACCACTGAGCTAACCGTGGGGCCGTCCCGATCGTGATCGAATCTTCCTCTTCTGTGATCCCACCCACCAGGTCTCGCCACATTGAAGCGAAGTACCGGGGGGCTGAACAATTGTCCAGACAAACGGGATCTGATTGACTTACGTCAAATATATCATGTAATGATGTTATTTATTCATGGTCGTTGGTTACACAATCAAGATATAATTCTTAAACCATTTAATCAGAAGATAAAAGATTCGACCACGGCCGGGAATCGAACCCAGGTCCTTCGCATCTACGTTGCGGCGCTCTTACCACTGAGCTAACCGTGGGGCCGTCCCGATCCCCGATTTTTATCTTCTGATTAAATGGTTTAAGAATTATATCTTGATTGTGTAACCAACGACCATGAATAAATAACATAAAAACTTATTTTTTTCAAACTCTCAACTGAAGGATCTAACTATGTAAAACTTCTGACGGTTATTTGTTTTGTGGTTATGTGTGTTATCATTCAAGTATTTGCCATCCTCAAGGAAAATTCTCTTTATCATCCCTCCGTGTCAATAATATGTCACTCCTCCACTTTATCATAAATTTATCCCATACCTCAAGAAAGAAGAAACTTTCTTTGGCGGTTAAGGAAAGGATATCATTTCAAGAAAGCTCTCAATACTCCTTCTCTACACATTCTATCCCCAGACATATCCTAGGAGAAAAATATATTTAAAGATCGGTGTAATTCATACTTACTAATCTCATTGTTAATTCATTTATCATCTCAACAACGTCATAACTCAAAAAAGCATGATTTTGTTATTGGGTGAATTTAAATATTTAATGTTGAATAAAAGTACTTAAAATTGATATTAAGCTCCGAATATAATTTTTTATAATGCAGCAGACCATTTCAGATAATAATCGACTTTATTCTCTGCTTGAGGAAAAATAAAATATATGAAAATTAGATCTATGGCGTATTGCTTTTAATTTTTGAGGTTCTACTGAAAAATTCTTTAGATGCTGTTAGATTGGGGTAAAAAAATAACTATCACGCTAGGCTTTCAGTGCATTTAGAATTCAGTCGCAAGAAATTAGCCAATTTTTGAAATATGACGTTCTTGTAAGGAGTAGGCGAGCGATAATACATTAAATTGATTTATTCTTTTACCTAACATCCAACATTATTTCAAAGATCGTATTTTAAATATGTGTTATTAGAGGTGGATGTGAGTATAATAATAGATAGAATTATTTTATGAAATTAAATTTTGGGTCTTAGTTTTAAATTAAGTTATACATATATTCATAACTTTATTTTTACAAATATTCTAAGTGATGAATAACATAGAAAAAGGCAAACATAAAAAGTTGATAAAAAAAATGCTAAAACAAATATTTAAAATCAATATTCTTACACTCAACTTGACATAAAGAAAATCTTTTGTTTAGTCACTGTTGTTGTCGTTCTTGTTTGTTTAACGTCACTTGCTACTAAGGCTAATCGGACGATGTTACAGTGGGAGTCCTAAATTTTGCCTATCCAGGTGTAATTAGGATAGGGATCTTTACCGAGTTCTTGATATCGTACGCGCTGGGGACCTCCGTTTTACGTCCTATCCGAGGACATAGCCAAGGGTTTTTTACTCCCTTAAAAAATTCTAGGGTCATCGCGGGACGCGAACCCGCGACCTTAAGCATTGTAGATTGCCATTGGTCATAGCTACATACCTATTTTCTCTATCATGAGCAAAACTATAAGATAAGATAAGTATATAACTCTATAAAGTGTATATATGTACCTAGATACATATCGTATCTTATGTATATGTATTCATCGTAAAGAGGGAGAGAGGTAGCTCATTGGTTAGGCACTGAGCTACTATGCTTAAGGTCCCGAGTTCGAACATGGCTTGGCAGGTTATGGTTAATATTCTGTCACAGATCGTCTCGCTGGTCGAAAGACCCTCCTGTAGCAAACTCAGATTCCATAAAGTGGGAAACCTTAACTGAAACATTTTAGGGGAAAAACCTGGCGGCTGATATTGATCAAGGACAAATCTTGCACAGGAACCCACCATCTTCCTTATACAGTGATGAATATAAGGAACCCCTTCATGAGTTGTAGTAATACTGATTTTTTTTTTTTTTTCGTGGGTATAGATATCGTAATCTCAGGCATCTTTAGTATCCAGGTTTCTTACAGTTAGGAAGTATCTAGTATGTTATGTCGATATGGTATCTATACTCCCAGTATCTAGTATCCGCCTCGATTGATTTCCCATAGATACCTACGATAGGGAAGGCCATGACGCCTTTGCTCCTCCCCTAACCATACCCGAGAAGATATAACAGGTGCAGATCAGAAGTTATCGGGCGATAAGAAGGGAGCGCAGTGGGGGGCAGAGCTCTTTAAGTTTAGTTGCGCACGATTGGGCAGGCCACTTAGCCCACGCTTCATTAAGGGCCTTTCCAACCCCTTTCCGAGCCCTTTATGTCCACCTTGTCTAGTCCTGTTTTATAAATTTTTCCCCTCTAACTTTGTTATTTTTCTTTTCATATTATAATAGGAAATCGTTTAGAAAACATATAGGTTATAACTCGGGTAATGGAGCAATCTGATTTTGGATAGTCCCCTTCAGATCATTCTAGAGTCAATTTGTCCTTCGGAAACTTCATCCATCAAAGAATCTTTGTAACCTCTCTAATGAAGGTTATAAATATATTAAATTGTAAAATTTATATATAATACATAGCATGGATTTTTAACTACTAATAGGATTTAGAAAAAAGACTGCAACCAATATAGAGAATAAAGTATATGCGACAGATTAGAGCAATTTTTGTGGGCCTTAGACTATCAGAAAACTAAAACCAAAAACTAGGAAGACTGATTTTTCGAGGTTTAGTCTAGAATTTCGTTTTAAAACTTACTATCTTTCAACCCAAGCTAATGCATCGACCTTATGGTAAGGTTAGTTATAAATGGCTTTACAGAGACCCTTATCACCTGGTTTATTTAATTTAGAACTGGAACATGCCATTAGGGAGGTGTTACGGACCGAAGAGGGTTTGAATCTGGGAGTAAATATATCCGTGCTAGGTTATTAGAAATTGTTTTTCTCAGAATATAATCGAGCTATAAATGGATTCTCATAAGACTTAAATGGTATTATTTATTAGTCGGAATTTTATTTTTCAGTTTCTCTAAAGGTCCCTTCGCCCTTTCTTGAGAATATTTCTATATATATAGTTAATTGTGAAAGCAGAAGACTAAAACTCAACAATTAATTATCCGAGATTAGCTAAAAAACAGTCAACTACTTACAATGCTCCTCGAACAACTAAAACTTACTGTTTGAAAAAATAAGATTTTCAATTGTAGATGGAATTTTCCTCAAGAATATTTGACATTTTTTAATAAATATAGACTAAAATAAAATTGAGTAAACATCAAAACTAGTAACCTGTAAAAATAAATTCGCTTAAGGGTGTGGAATAACTTTTGATTTTTATGAATGCAGAGCAAAAATTGAAAATGGTAAAAAAAAAAAAAAAAGCTATTACAATAATAATTTATTTTTGATTTTTAAGAATACAAAGCAAGTTTTAATAATAAAATAAAATATTTGTTGACTATTATATTGTTGAATAGAACACAGTTCTTTCGGAAGCGGCACGAATTGAAATTTTTTAATACTTGAAATTGCGAAAATCCTTTAATTTATCTAGAGGCTTTTGCATATTATTGCTATTCTTTTCATACCTACTGATTTTCAAGTCTACCATATTGCAATAAATTAACAATGTGTTGATATTTTATTTTAACATTTTTATAACCATTTGGTTCCTATTCGTTTTCTTTATTAAAAGAAAATTATTATTTTTCTTAGGCAACGTTCAATTTTCTGCTGGGTTAAATTAAAAGGTACTTATTTCATACATTTTAATTTAAATTGTATTTCTTTTTCAATAAAATCCATTTAATTTATTATTTTTTTTCTTAAGTTTTAAATCTAAGAAAAGGTTATATATATGATATATAAGTTATATCTTTCATAATATAAATGTATGTAATTTAATATAACATTATCATCCAAAACTTTGAAGGGATTCCTAAACTTTGGTATGAGCCTACAAAAAAAACAAACCCAGACAAAGGGGAGCAGAATGCTTGGAATGAAGCAACTACTTTATCCGAAAGCCAGATCCAATAGACACAATCAAAGATCCAAAGAGAGCCGACAGTGGAAGACAATAAGGCCGATGTTGAGGACTGATGAAACTCCTTCCAGCACAAGCTAATTCCATTTGAAATTTACCTGCGATGGAAAGGGGGGGATTGGGGGGGGGAGGGGGTTAAAAGGGGAAAAGGGGGGGTTGGTTCAATGCTAGAAATAGCTAGAGCCCTTCTACTAAATCCGCTCTTAAATAAATTGGTTAGATTTCTTTCTCTCCAACTTGCCCCTAACGCCATTGCCTATAAATCAATCCTCTAACAGCTTCCTTAATTAGCCTATAAATGGAATTTTGGGAATTCTTAGCATTGTCTTTCCATTATATGTTTTCTGTAAAACTTTTACAATTAGTATTTTAATTTACTCTCACATTAATCAAAATGTTTTATATAACATGCCTTATTATTGTCTCTATTGACAATAATACCTCATATGTATTAGATTTTATATAGATTACTATTAATTTTATCGCAAATTTAATATTATAAATAAACTGTATTTATATATAATTACTAATTTATTTTTACACCAGTTTTCTTATCTTTAAATTAAATGTTCCAGTTTTTAATCCAAAGAAGTAAGTGTGGGTTCAGTAGATAAAATATTTACAATTTAATAAAATGCAGTTCATAACTAGATGACCCCACCCTTTCGTCACTGCAGTTCAGAATATTTTATGTTGAAATTGAAAAAAAAAATTAATCTTCGTATGAAATTTTAGTTCCATAAATATTTCCACTTCTTTTTATTTTAATTATTTATTTAAGGAACAGGCTTAGAAAATATATATAAAAAATCACTAGCAATTAAATAAGAAAGCGTTTATAATCTTCTCTTTAAAAAACACAAAACATTATAGCTAATTTTATTAAAATTAACAACATATTTTTTTATCCTCTAAAACTGCACTATATTTATTCAAACGTGAAAATATTTATTTAAAAAAAATTGCCATGGTTGTGAGTACGTAAAAGTAAAGCATTATTAAGATAAAGGTGGCCGTCTTAAGAAATTAAAAATACATTTGTTCTAATAACACCTCAGTGCAACTCTATAATATTGTATTGGGTTTAAATAACATTATTGACGTAAAATTATATCACAAAAAATTAGAATTCAAATTAGTAACAACATTTACGAACCATTAACTAGCAGTGATAAAACAGTAACTTATTAGTTACTAATAAATAACAAATAAGTAACTGTTCCTTTCACTGCACAAGGTTAGACCAAGCAACCATTCGATCGCTTTTCATGTATGGCCTGCTATTGAACCACCCAAAAAGGCCTGGAACGATCCAAATATATGACTGTAACTGTTCCAGGCAATTCTAGAAAATCCAACTACGTAACAGAAATAAACATCTGTTTTGGTTTTACATCAGAATAAATAATATTACATTATAAACATGCATTGCTTCTTACATTATTTAAACATGTTATTATAATTATTATTTTTACTCACATTTCTTAATAGTAGCAGCGATATTTATATACTTAAAGCTGTATTACTATAATTTGTTTAAATATTAAAACTTTGTAATAATTAACAGAAAATTTGCTTTGCAATTAATTAATGAATCTCATACATTTATTTGTTATTTAACAAACACGAATTGTAATGGCGATGGCGGGTGTTGACATCAGTAAATTAGATGTCAACTAAATTGCTTGGGTCTTATTGTTGTCAATTAGTATTGATTTTTTCAGTATTTGTTATAATTAAGTTTTTTTCAACCTATTTGAGCTGCACTGTATCTTGCTGAATATTTTCCCGGAGTGGTCCCTTTAAACCCTTTTTTTTTTTTATTCTGAACCCTAGGGGGCCGAATCCCCCCGTTTTCCAAGTCCGAGGAAAACTGAGGAGCCAGCCAACGTGGAAACAAAATAATTCAAACAGAAGAAAATTATTTCTTTGCTATGAGCTTGCTGACTCACTTGTAAAGCCCTGTATTCAAGAAAGGAATCACAACCTCAGCGGAATTCAGAGACAAACACTGAACGGTATGTCATAAACTTTGGGACATTCGATGTCATCTGATCAAACGATCACACGTATGCTATTAGGAAAGAAACGATGCTACATTTGTTTAATGGAAGCCAACTCAAAACGACAGAAGTACAATAATATATCAAAAAGTAAGCAAACCTTTGGACTTTGTATGAAGAACTTGCAATAAATGTTCGGAAAAAAAAAATTATATGCAACATTTTAGAAATAGTTTTTATTTGGTTATCTGTAATAATATATAGAAAATAAAATTTTTCTTATCTTCTGTTGTTTAAACCGTTTTAAAGATAAGTAAATAGATACATTTTTTTTTAATTTTGAAAAAAAAGTAATCATATTATAAACAATTTTAAGAATGTAAATGAAATAAAGACATCCCTCAAACAAACAATGACGTTTGTAAGGATGTTTGAGTAAAATATGGCAATCAATAGGCCATCAAAATGTGTGGGCTCCCAGAGTCCCCCCTTGGCCAACCTAAGGTTAATTTACATTTATTATAGCTTATCTTAGATAAATCTAAGCTTACATTAGGTATGAATATCTCTACAGAAATCACGTGTTAGTAACCTCTAGTCGTAAAACAAACAAGAAAAAATATTCCATCATTGGTTTATAATGCCATTTTTAAAACTTTTAAATTGACCTTTTGTATAAATAAATTTTAAACTTGGCGTAGAATGTAGGGCAATCCCCTGGGGGCAAGCTGGAGACAGGAGGCCAATATATTGGCTATCGGGTTTTTGTTCTGGTCCACCTGAGGGGTAGTGGGGGATGGGGTGGCGGCCTGCCCGGTGCGAAGATCCAACCCCCCCCCCCCCCTTCCTAATTTGTGAGATAGATCGGCCCGACAATCATCAATCATAGCATCCCCTCATTTATCCCATCATCGCCATGATTATTTTCTTTCCATTGAAACAAACTTTTGATTAATAGATCCGCTTTTCAATACGTCCGGGCGTTTTGCCCCCCCCCCCCCTTCCCGCTTTCACAGTTCAGGTATAAGAATTTTTCTTATTAGATCCTTCATCGAAATCTTCTGAATACTCTTTGTACCGTGGCTCATTCAAAGGGAACAGGGACACACTTAATTAAAAGTTTTGGGGCTCAAAGAGATAGATTAGCTCTCATCTCATTTGTTTGAAATTTGTCATTGAAGTAATTGGCCATAAAAAAATACAGGTCTTTGCCAGAAGAGGGATTAATCAAAATATTGTAACTCTAGGGTAGGTTTAATTAATTATTATTAGAAGCAAATTACAATTCACAAAGGCAAACAAACAATGAAAGCTCAAATTAATAACAACTTTACAAAAAGTAACTACGAGTGACAATACAGAGAAACAAGAGTAACCATGGGCTTCTTCGATGCTCAGAGCTTGCTTAATCTTGTAAGCAAACAATCGACTTATAGTCATATTTAGTCCTAAATTGGACATTCCAGAAGGACATGGACCATTCTCGTAACATCCAGAACACGTAATAATACAGTATGTTCCAACAGAAGTCTAGAACCCTTTTTAATTTAACAGACAATTGATTTTGTTTTACTTTACTCTATAAAATGTAGGTAGAGAGAATTATTCTTGTAATTAAATTTTATACGCAATTTTTCGTTATAATAGGAGGGAGGCAGAACCACACGCCTTGCTTATTATTATGCCCAAGCTTGACTGTTAAATTTTCATGTAATAAACAGAAACATTTCCGAATATAACCATATACTTACTTCATATATCAGTTTAGGCAACCTGCTCAAGAATCGATTCGCGAAAACCTTAGATAAATCTGATTTAAGCATTCCCTTAAAATAATTTTATAAACACAGTGTAATCTACCGTTCTTCAGGTCATAGTTGATTCTTCCATTATTAAATTAAATAAAAATGGATAATTCAAAACTGTATTTCAGTCTTGAAAGTAAATAAGATAGTAAGCAGGCGACTTTACAGAATAATAAGTATATAAATAATATTGTGATTACTAAGTTTTCATTGTGAATAATGTTGCTACAATTTACTGACTGGCTGCCACCATTTTTAAGTTAAAAAAAATCATTTATTTTAAGGAAGACTATCCATTAAGCAATTCACTATTACTTAATAATAATAAGGGGCCATTCCACGTCAAATCATCCAGCCGAAATTCAAAATTTTACCTCACCCCCTCAGATTTTGATAAAAATTTGTAGGTATCAAGTACATATATAAATCAGAAAAAATTCCAAATTTTACCCAATTCCATCAAGTAGTTTCAGAGTTAAGGCCATTTGAACTTTTGAGATATTTGAAGTTCCGACGACGACTTGAGCTCAAAACCAACTTGTACATGTTATGACTTTCCTCTGTAGAATGGTTACTAATTGAACTAGAGCTTTCAACATTTATTCATTAATTCTGCCTTTCATGCAGAATCAGATGGTACCATATATATCAGAGAGATAATCCTTCATGAAAAAAAAAATTCTTAAACATAAAAATTTATATTTTTTCCAAGTTGTAAAGTGGTCATAGAAAAATGCCATGAGCAAAAATCTCTCTCCAACCGGCCTTATACACTATATATCAAAAGAATGAGGAAGAAATTCTCTATCTAATGATGAAATAATATGAGTGGCTCTTTGACTTGAGTTTTATCACGATTTAAATCTAACATATTAAAATTTAATTTCAAAGTCGCGCATACAAATTAATACAGCTGAAATCTCTCTTAGATATACTCCTTCAAAGGTATATTATTGAAAAGGGCATCTAATTTCCTTTTAAATGATATGATAATGTTTGTGAACTTTTGAGCTGAAATTGTTTTATTACAATGTAAATCTAATAAAATTAATTCAACTCGGTGTTATATGAAATTTTCTGTATGGCTAAAATCTCTCTCCAAGCCCATTAAAATATTATATATCACTGAAAAGAGGATGAAATTCTCTATCTAATGATGAAATAATATGAGTGGCTCTTTGACTTATAAGAGTTTTATCACGATTTGAATCTAACATATTAAAATTTAATTTCAAAGTGGCGCATACAAATTAATACAGCTGAAATCTCTCTTAGATATACTCCTTCAAAGGTATATTATTGAAAAGGGCATCTAATTTCCTTTTAAATGATATGATAATGTTTGTGAACTTTTGAGCTGAAATTGTTTTATTACAATGTAATCTTATAAAATTAAATCAACTAGGTGTTATGTGAAAATTTCTGTATGGCTAAAATCTCTCTCCAAGCTTATTAAAATATAATATACCACTGAAAAGAGGATGATATTTTCTACCTAATGATGAAATAATATTAGTGGGTTATTGAGTTATAAGAGTTATATTTCGATTTGAATGTAATGTAGTAAACCTAACTTTAAAAGTAGTGTATACAAATTATTATCGTAAAAAGTATAATTAGAAAAAGTAAAAAGAATAATTAGAAAGAAAAATCTATAAAGTTTATCAAATAATGATCAAATCGTAAATGCAAAGCAAATGCACGAATATTGTGGTAAGATTTTTTCCAAAATAAATTTTTTTTTTTTTGAGCAAAGAAGAAATCGAAATCAATAGAAAAGCTTTAGGTATTCGATTTGAGTCAGGTCTAAGAATTACCGGAACCAGGAGTTTCAATTATTTTCAGCCTGCATCAACTGTAGAAATAATAGCAAAAAGGGTAAGCTCAGCATCTATTATCTGTTTGCGACAAAATGTTTTTCGCTAAACAGGACCAACTGTATAACCAGAAGTCAATTTCAGTTGTGTTGATGACAACAACTGGTGGATCGGAATAGTCCTTAGTATAAATGAGACAGAAGGTGATTATGATTTGCTATTTATGCACCCCTCTGGGCCAACAGAAACAGTTTTTGGCCTAAAAATGAAGACAATGTCCAGTTCCACCATCTCATATACTATGTGTAATCAATCCGCCATCCAAATAATTTTCCCGTTCAGTGATACTTACAAGATCGATTGCGATTCTGCCAACAAAATTAACAAGGCATACAACACCTTTATGAACTCATTATAGCCTAATGCTAAGATTTTCACCATTATAATTTATTAGCTTAAATACAAATTTTGAGTTGATTTGATATTATTATTACATTTAACTTAAAAAAAAAAATCTTTAAACTTAAAAGCCTGCACATATTATTAAATTACATTAAAGTTAAGTACATGATCTTTTCAGCAATAAGTATATGATGATTTGAGGATATTTGGAAATAGATTTCAGATGTATTAATTTGTATGCGACACTTTGAAATTAAATTTTAATATGTTAGATTCAAATCGTGATAAAACTCTTATAAGTCAAAGAGCCACTCATATTATTTCATCATTAGATAGAGAATTTCATCCTCTTTTCAGTGACATATAATATTTTAATGGGCTTGGAGAGAGATTTTAGCCATACAGAAAATTTCATATAACACCGAGTTGAATTAATTTTATTAGATTTACATTATAATAAAACAATTTCAGCTCAAAAGTTCACAAACATTACCATATCATTTAAAAGGAAATTAGATACCCTTTTTAATAATATACCTTTGAAGGAGTATATCTAAGAGAGATTTCAGCTGTATTAATTTGTATGCGCCACTTTGAAATTAAATTTTAATATGTTAGATTCAAATCGTGATAAAACTCTTATAAGTCAAAGAGTCACTCATATTATTTCATCATTAGATAGAGAATTTCTTCCTCTTTCTTTTGATATATAGTGTGTAAGGCCGGTTGGAGAGAGATTTTTGCTCATGGCATTTTTCTATGACCATTTTACAACTTGGAAAAAATATAAATTTTTATGTTTAAGAATTTTTTTTTTCATGAAGGAAAATTATCTCTCTGATATATATGGTACCATCTGATTCTGCATGAAAGGCAGAATTAATGAATAAATGTTGAAAGCTCTAGTTCAATTAGTAACCATTCTACAGAGGAAAGTCATAACATGTACAAGTTGGTTTTGAGCTCAAGTCGTCGTCGGAACTTCAAATATCTCAAAAGTTCAAATGGCCATAACTCTGAAACTACTTGATGGAATTGGGTAAAATTTGGAATTTTTTCTGGATTCTGAGAGGAGATTCTCGTCTCCTCTCAGAATCCATTTTCATCCATCTAGAAACTAATAACCCGGTAAATCACAAAACAGATAAAGAGATAATTTCATCCACTTATTCTAACATCTTCCGCATCCTCAAATCCTAGTTTTGATTTCATAGGTACCTGCAATTATCTCTGTACCTCTTATACTTTTATTATTTTTTGTATTGTATGCTTCTATCTATATATTTTCCAAATTTGTATGCATTGTTACATTATGTATTATCTCATTTTTATGTTATTATTCAGTCCAGACACAACTATTTGTATACAGTACCATATATTTTGTTAGTTTTTAAATATTTTGTTCACTTAGTTGTCATGTGCCTTCACTTCAAAAGCGTTGGATTTCCCCGCCATAAACCTTTGAAGTCGGCAAACCTACCCCCTACCACTACCTCTCACCTTATTTTTACCTTTAGTCTTAGTATCCACCTGGACTCAGTAGGTAAATATCATATTCTATTTTATCTTGTTAACCAGCCTCTTATTTTAATATTTATGTATACCATCTTTTATATTATTATCAGTTCTGTAATGTATCCATTTATTGTCACCCTCTAGCATAGATACTCATATATTTGTTTTCTTTTAGCCCTGA
This sequence comes from Aelia acuminata, assembly GCA_911387785.2. NCBI lineage: Eukaryota > Metazoa > Arthropoda > Insecta > Hemiptera > Pentatomidae > Aelia > Aelia acuminata. Next base: position 54,796,516 of record OU426983.1, on the reverse strand, counting down.
TGAAGATCCACAAGCTGGATCGAAACGTTGGCTTACCATAATAAATATCATTGTAAACTGAAAATCCTGACCATTATTTAACCTATCGGAAGGGCTTAATAGGTCTCTAAATAAAGTTCAGCAAATTTATTTCTGTCCTACTAACAATAATTGAAATTTAAAAAATTGTTATGAGCGAGGTATACCTAAGTAAGTAAGTTGATGAATGTATTATAATATACATGGCGGATAATCCTCCTAAATTTCAAGGCCTCAACCTCTAGCGCCTACTTCAATCGATAGCTGAGGGCATTTCACCCCCGCATCACTAATTAGTGGATGCTACGCCGGATATTGCAAGGTCCTAAAGGGTCAGATTGAAATGTATAAAATTCCATTCAAGTCTCAAGTCATCGGAGGGAAATGTTGTAGGATTTATATGGAACTAAGTTGGGTGTATTAAATAATTTATGCAATTAAAATGCTTTAACTATTCAAGCAGTTTTACGATTTACTAATATATACCTAAATACTTAATTTTATCATTAGTATTTAATATTCAATTCCTATAAGAGAACTTCAATATTTAGTGAGCGTTAAATCAAATAGATTTCTAATTTGTTTTGTTCTATGGTATAATAATTAAGGCCCTTACTATCTTTGGGATATTTTTATATTTACAGCGCTATTTTCTAGGCTCTATTTACAAAATTTGTCGAAAGCCCCAGCCTGTGCATAGCTTCTATGTTGGACATGGAATCAGACCATTACTCGTCATAAAAGTAGCCCTTACAATTTCTTCATCATGTTAAGGAGATTTTAAACTTAGCTCCCGAATCTTTGTACTTTCGATTTTTTCCCTATACAGAGTTGATGTTTCCTTCTTTTGTAACAGCGTTATATCTCATCTTGCCATTAACTTCTGTTCATGTGTGTATGCATTCAGTTGTGTACCATGGATTTGGTCAGTTATGAACGACTAATGGGATGATCCGATCTCCTCTTTGGTTAGTTATGTAACAGATCAAAGAATAAGAATCTCTCAGACCCTGCCCACCATAAAAAGAACTTATTTTTATAAAATTTTAGTTTTATCAATATAATTAATTATATACCTACTCATTAATAGTCTTCTCATTTTATTTCGGTGCCATATTTAATTTTTTAAGGTTATTAAAAGCCGTAGGTCACCAAATATATCATATATTTATTTAAAGTATATAATCCATGACATTTCGGCCTCAATGTGCCATTCTCAAAAGACAAAACTTTATGCACAAAGTCAACCAAATTATCCTTCTAAAAGAATTAGTCTATATTTTAAAATACATATGTCAAGTAATTATTTGAATATCTGCCACGTCTAACATAGTCAACATTAACCAATTTTTACATAATAATAGGAAACGAGGAACTATAAACCCTTTACACGCTAAAATAAATAAGGATATTATTGAGACAAAGAATTTTTTCAGGGAAAATCCAGATTTACTAGTTATAAAATCAGATAAAAACAAAAAAACCATTATCATTGCAAAATCGGAATATGACAAGAAAATGCAATGCCTCCTTGATGACCGACAAATATATGGAACTTTGAGAAAAGACCCGTCTCAAAAAAAAAACAAAAAAAAAAAAACAGTCGTTTCTAGCTAGTTGACGATGTTAGACGTGGCAGATATTCAGATAGATACTTGACATATGTATTTTAAAATATAGACTAATTCTTTTAGAAGGATAAATTGGTTGACTATGTCCATAAAGTGTTGTCTTTTGAGAATGGCACATTGAGGCCGAAACGTCATGGATTATATACTTTAAATAAATGTATGATATATTTGGTGACCTACGGCTTTTATTAACCTTAAAAAATATATACCTAATGACTTTCCTGCTATTTTATGAGGTATAAAATAGCAAGGCTAAAATTATATAAGAAAGGTAAAATTATGAGGTATAAAACGAAATTTGTGCAAAAAAATAAAAAAGTTGCAATCGAAAACGTTGCTTTTCAAAACAAAAACTCATTTATATGATGTTTATAATCTCAGATACGTTCGTAACTTGTTCAGTCTTGTGATAAGGTTTAGTTAGTTTAGTTTATAACTAATTTTTGTAAGAAAGAAAAGTAAAATAAGAATTTTAAAACATAACTTACTGTTATAAATACTCTCTCAGATCTATAATTCTATTACACTTTGTCAAGATCAACTATCAATCAGCAGAGTGCCCTTACTCATATAAAATCATGTTTTAAAATAACTATCGAGCTTATAGTTAAATAACGTTATTAACTATAAGCTCGATAGTTATTTTAAAACTTGATTTTAGGTCAGTAAGGGCAGCATTAAGCACCTTAGAGGTGTTTCCTTACATTCAAAGGCCAAATCATTGAGAATAACGGACACCTGTTGCCAGCCAGCACATCCATCTAGATCTATATTTATCAAAGACCAGTCTTGTCTAAATAAATTAAACGTACGAGTGGAAGGACAGTAATATTCCAAAAATACCAAAAAAAAAGTTAAGATATCCATTTTTTAATAAAAAAGTGGGAAAAAGATTTCCCATAATATAGAATTTTTTTCTTTCTATTTCAGAGTTGACATCAGAGATAGAAAAAGTAGAAAGATATACTAGTGATGGTAATTCTTATATTAATCGTTCACAACATGTGCGTTTATAGCTTTACATTGTATTTGTTAATTTTATTCATATCTATTAAAGGAGTTATCCCTCAACAAGTAAACTATAATCACTTCTTTAAAGTTTTTGTTAACCAAAACTTGGTTTGAGTGGAAGAACTGTAACGTTCCACAACACAATTTAGGATTTCATATTTTGAAGTCATACGTAGGGACCTAAAATTTTATACTGCTATGTTTTTTCATAACACTTTATTTATTTCTATTTTCATAACACTGATTTCATATATATTCATTTCTTTTTTTTTTCTTTTTTAAACTTGCTTTAGGGGTATAACTCATAAGTTCAACTGCAACACACATTGATATGGAATGATTAAAACCCGAAAAAATCGGTTTTAAACCGCGTGATAATGGCCCCTGACTCGAGGCAATAAATACCTGAGAGTAATATTTCAAAGAAGGTAGGATAAGGCGGCGGGTTTACTTGGGAGGAAACAATCTGTACAATGGGGAGGGGGGTGATCTATGACCGCCGCCCATGGCGCCCTAAAATATGCTGTCCATTATCCCTCGTCCTCTTTATGGGCGTCTTTCTCTGTCCCGTCTAATGTTCCGGTCTAGGGCGGCTATAGCGCCTAACGTCATACCCTCACACGTAATAATAACTTGACAAAAACGCGTAAGTCATCCGTCGGAGGTATTGTGGCTTCAGAAGGGAGGACATCAGAGAGGACCGTATGAAACACGCATAAGGCTATCATATATGTACAACAATTTACTTAAAAGTAAAATGATCATCGCAAGATCTACAACAGATATTAGTAGCATCTTTTTTACATACTTCAATCTCGAACCGAAAAAATCTGGTGCGATACGCGTGACACACAACATTCACTTACGGATTTATTAGATTAGAAAACGACGTGTCTCGATAATATGTAAACGCCGTTCCTCAACTTCACACATTTTTCTTCATTTATATGCTTATATTTGAACATCTCCATAATTTATAGAGTATTAGCATTCCAAAACTCGAAGTACTTTTTACGCAGTACTTTTCGAATCATTATTTCTACTTTCTTTGACGGACCTAATTTATCAACATTGGATTTTTTTTTATTGCTAACTTGTTTTTTACAACGAGTTGCTTTTTGTAAATATATCGTGAAGGGGAATCGATAGAAGATGTACCGAGTTTGATCAAAATAGAAAAAGATAAAATAAAAACACGCAAAAATGATACAAAACTTATTAAATAAAGTTCTCCTTCCCTTTGACCAATTTTGATGAAATTTCGGCTGTCAAGTGGGGGCATTTACATACATCAAATATCAAGTTTGATCAAATTCGTTAGAGCCATTGCTGAAAACATCGAAAAAAAAGTAAACATTTATTAAATAAAGTAAGCCTCCGTTTGACCAAAATTGATGAAATTTTCGCTGTAACATCGCGGGCATATACATACACCAAAATTATTATAGTTTTTGAGCTAGTTTTTTCACAGACACATAAACACGGACTATTTCGCAGGATTTGGTTATTTGGACTCAGGGGACTACAAAACGTGTATTTCCTTTGAAGACCGAAAGTCGAAATTATTCACGATCGCAGTATGTACTTTCCCTTACTACATATTTCATACATAGGTAAGTGAAAGTAAAAAAGAAGACTACATAGAAATTCAGGATGATCGACAAATGAAGTGGAGTGGTACACTAGGTTAATTGAACAAAAGACTAATAAGAGAACTTGTTGCGATATTTAAGTGAGTTTTTGGGATGCTTAGATCAGATTACAAATTGTGCCATATGACGGAGTGTTCTGTTTAATCATCAAGACAATACAAATAGACTTCAGGTTGCAGATAAACTTATACATACTAATCTTGAAAGTCTTTATATTGAAATAGCTATGGTATTTTCATTAGATAGAAGGCAAAGTTAAGGTGATTCCAAGCAGAGAACTCAGTCTTTCATTTAGAGTTTTGTTTCAAGGATTCAGTGAATTTTCCAGGTAGCTAGAAATCTGGGAACTAAAGTGAACGAGATAACAGGTAACTTATCATATGACCGTTTACTCTACTAAAATAAATTGTATAAAATGTTTTTTTAATATTAGGAATCAAATCAAACTAAAAAAAAATACGTGGAAATCGTGTTGGCGCATTTTATAAACAGAATAACGAGCGAAGTTTTGGCAAACAAAATTAATAAAATAAATCTCATTTTACTAGCCTTTAGCTACACATTACTTTAGTTACTGAAAAAAAAAATGAAATAAAAAACAGTGGATCCACAGGTTGAAATTTGCTACATGGTATATGGTAGGTGATATCAGGGATGTTATCGTCAAATATTAATCACACTACAAGCTTTTTATTCAAAATCGGAGAGTTCCTGATGGATTAATTTAAGTTACATGCCTTGCTCATTTTAACATCCACATTATCAAAGATTAGCTTGAAAGACGGTTTAGCTTGTTTATTGTTCCTTCTCTTCCATTTAAGGCTTTGGTCCCGAATAGGTTCACTTGTTTATTATACCGATTAAGTTTCAAATATAATATAATATAAAATCATTTGTATAATAATATAATATTAATATACTATGCTATATTATTATAATGTATTATAATAAATATATTATATTATATTATTTGTAATATTGTATAAATAATATAATATGATTTGATGCACTTCTGCTGATTATAACCAGAGAGTCATAGTGAACTATAATACAGCAACTATAATGCCCCTTTTGAGGTTATAAAATCTCTCACCAAGCACGATTCACCATAACTGCATATATCATATTGGGGGAGATTTTTTTGACAAATCGCATACTTTTTTTTTAATCTGCATTTACTTGTAAGCAGATGACGCACTGATCGACGTTGTAATTTAGTGAGTATCTCAATATCCTGTCGATTTTTAGCAAGAACGTATATTAAGCTTTCATGTAGGTGATATTTACAAATCTGATATTTTATGATTCATTTTACAACTCTTAATTTTCCTGTGACGTTTTTCTCATTACCAAGGCTAAGGAAAACAAAGCATCGAATGTCAAAAACATATTTTTTTCGTTTTTGGATTTTATAATGAAAGTACATAAACTAATGCAAATATATTTTGCGTTTCTTACTATCGACATGTGACGTATTGAATATGGATTTAAAATAGTAACAGTTGAGCCTCCTTTTAGAAAAAGGGTTATGAGCTAGCAAAATCTGGCCCCATCTCATCTGTTTGGGGGAGGGTAGAGGGACCAAACTATAGATAGTGTTGCATTATCGAATTGGAAGCTACCTATCCATTATTCTTCTTGCTTTCATTCACTACCTCTCTACCTTCTAAGTTACCGATTTAACAGCTTTGAATGGAAGAAACTAAGAGATACAATATTTATGTACGGAAAATTATTTTACAATTTAATCACATATTTGAAGGATTCGATCGATTGATATTTATGGAATCTACGATCTACCTAATATTTATCAATATTAATTCTCATAATTAGCTGCTGAAACGATATAAAAAACCGCCTGATAAAATAAAATAAAATTCGGACAAATTAATAAAGCTTTGTATAATGATAATACTTAAACCAGTGCACGGCGCAAATTATTAGATTTAAGATTAAGGAACAATATTTAGAAAAAATAATTATAAATAAGTTTTTTTTTTTTTTTTTCGGTGACCTTGAAGATCTTTAGCCGCCTCATTATAATTAAGTAATTACCTTTTATTATCCATTGTCTTATATAAAAATATATTAATTGCAAAATATATTGTTATATCTTTTCAGTTACTTCAAATGATTAAATACTAGAAATTTGAAGAGCTTGGTGGGTATAATTGTTAGGTAAAAAAATGTGAAGTCGATACAATTAGATTTAAAATTTCTACTTTATTCCTTGTTCACACCTCAGATTTTGGGATGATTTTTCAGTTTGGTTGCTCAAAAAATAAATAAATAAATAAATAAAAAGTGTTATGCATGAAGAAATCCCAATTTCTTATTATTCAATTCATAACTAGTGTTTTAGCCTGATTTGTTTTATTTCATCCTAGCAATACTATAATTTAAAGTATTTAAATATAAATACTAATATTCTACACTACAATCTCTAAATTTTTTATCTTATTTTAATATTAAATACAGATTTTTTTTTTTTTAAATTCAAGCAAAATTTTATTTATTTGTCAGTCGGATTAATATTCAACTAAGTCCCAACTTTATTTCTATAAAAATATCAAATGAATGAAAAAAAGTGTACATCTCATAGAGCAATTATGAAAATAACCTAGAGAAAATAATTAAAAGCTTTATATAAAACAAAAGTGTTGTTTAAAATAATATAAGTAAATGCCCCGTCTATTTCCTTGTAGAAGACTATTTCCAATATAGAAGAAGTACACATGAAAATAAAGGTGTCGTTTGAACGGCATAAAAAGGTAGATGAGGTGGGTGATTTGAAGCCCTATCACCAGATCCCAACGGTCCATTTTCTAGCTATAGCCAAAGAAGTCGATATAAATGGGCTACTAATTTTTTTCTTCTTTTTTTCCTTCTATGAATGGATCTGAAGTACTACAATAACAAGTTTTATTTCATGTGACACAATATCAGTTTTATAGTGAATACATATAAATACAATTGGGCAATAAATCAACATTGTAAAAATGTAGCATTGCAAAAATGATTTCGTTGATAGTTCAAAATTAATCTGATCCATAGACGATAACAGTTGAGAGTAGTAAGATTTTTTATAAATATTAATTTAGAACTAATTTTATAAATTTTTTATGACTAAAATTATGGATTTATTTATAAGTTAACAAATGAGGTAATCACTTCATTATATGTATGGCTTGCGAGCCTATGCGAATGATTCGCATACCATATTAATCAATGACCTAATAATTATATTATGGGTATAGTTGCTGTTAACAGTATTGGACCAATCACCAGGACAATCTTGCCTTCAACATTTATTGCTTCATCTACAACGTTTCGGCTATGTCGCCATTTTCAAGTCTCAATCTGAATAAACATGTAATTAATCCAGCTTTTTTAGACAATGCCTTCATCAACCCGAAATAAAACTTTTTTTTTATAAATTAAATATATATAAACCATTCAATGACGACACCAGTTAATGGTTTATATACATTTAATTTATAAAAAAAAAGTTTTATTTCGGGTTGATGAAGGCATTGTCTAAAAAAGCTGGATTATTTACATCTTTATTCAGATTTAGACTTGAAAATGGCGACATAGCCGAAACGTTGTAGATGAAGCAATAAATGTTAAAGGTGAGATTGTCCTGGTGATTGCTTCAATACTGTTAACGGCAACTGTACCCATAACATAAATATCCCAGGAGATAAAGAAACCAACTATATATTTGATATAATTAAGACTAATAATTATATTTATAAGACCAAGTAAACATACTATATTACACAGAACATTTTTTTTCACATTATAAACTAAAACATCAAAAAATGCTAAAGTGTGAATTTCGTTACTACTGTTCCGATTTTCATTTTTTTTTTTTTTTTTTTTTTTGACTTATTACATGTGTTGACCTTTAATTATTATATGTGTGAAAAACACGATGGTATGTTTAATTATGCGCAAAAAAGTATTCTTTTTTTCAAAGCTCTTCCGTATCTGATTTATTTCCCGACGTGAGTGGAAGGAAACCTTCAAAATAATACCTCATAATAATCTCATGGTGGTATGTTTGGTATTAGTGGTGTGTATCAAAAAATTTTATCAAAGGAGAAAAGATTGACCACGGCAGGGAATCGAACACGGGTTTCTGCATCTCCGTCTATCCTAGTCTTGTCAACCTTCTCCCTTGAACCCCCCCCCCCCCACCACAGACTATTTAGAAGGGCCGTAAAAAATAAGATTGTTTGTACTTAAAGAAAAGAAAAGAAAAAAGTAATTTTTATTCTGGGACATTAAGTCCCCTAAGAATAACAGACATGAACAAAATTAATGGCCATTTGTCTGGCTACTTAAAGGAAATACAATAAAAAATAAAGAATTAAAATACAAAGTAGACACAAAAAATAAAAATAATAAAATAAAAATAACTGAAACAGAATATTGTAAGAAGAAATAAAAAATAAACATTTGGATGTTAAGTACAAAACTTTGATCAGCTTTTGAGCTTAAAAGGTATAAAAAAAAAAATCATATAGATATATATGTATAGATATGTCCTCACTATTGCTTCACTATTTAGATATTTACGGGAGATTGGAGATTCAGGAGGTGATGGAATAGTTGGGTTTTAAAGGAGGTGAGGGATGAAGTGTTTCGGATGGAGACAGGTAATGAATTCCAGAAGGTGGCAGCACGGATGATAAAGGATTTTGTGAAGGAGGCAGATCGGTAGAAAGGGATAACAGGTTAGAAGTTTGGGATCTGGTGTTTAGAGAATGTATGGAGGAGCATGGTGTGAACAAACTTAGGATATACGGAGGTTTCTTGGTTCTAAAGGTTCGGGAAAGATAAACACCTAGGAAGTATTGCCGTCGAAAAACTGGATAGAGCCATTTCAATTCAGCGTACCAGCTGGAGACGTGGGAGCGCCTGGGGGCACCGAAAATGAATCTTATGAAGCAATTCATTAGTCTCTTCAGCCTCGCCTCATGCATACCAGACAGTCCACCGTATACAAGGCAGCCATAATCGAAATGGGGGAATATAAGAGAGGAAACTAGGAGCTGACGAGTTTTTGAGGGCATGCAGTCACGTGATCTTAGGAACTGTTTGAGGATAGCAATTGATTTTCTGGTGATTTCGGAAATATGGTTATTCCACGACAAGTGCTGGTCAAAGATCACTCCAAGGTTTCTGACATGGGATTGGAAATGAATGGTTAGGTCATTAAGGCGGAGTAAGGGGTAGTAAGGAAGGGAATTAAGAAGGTGCTTGGAGCCAATTAGGATTGCCTTGGTTTTTACCAGTTTTAACTCATTTTTCTCTGCCCAGGCGTTGATGCTGTCTATATCTTCTTGTAATTTCCGGATTGTCTACAGCATTTTGGAAGGATGGAAGGATAGGTAAATTTGGAGGTCGTCAGCGTACAAGTGCTGTTGTGAATGGTTGATGGACTCAGTGAGATCCTTGATATACTTACGGGTTAACAATCTATATGAATAAAAAAAAAACCTACCCCTAAGAACTTTCTTTTTATTTAATACAGTATACGATATAATGAACCAAATTACGCCTACTTTTTTTGACTTAAGATGCTTCACATACATAATTATTTGTGTCAAGTGACATAAGGAAACCCTCCACTCTGAACTGCCAAACAAGCTACGGAAAGGAATTCACGCTCGGGGAGACAATTACAGGGCTGCCAACCGGCCAACTTAATACTAATCCGCTGTAGGCTGCGGGGATGAATATGCATAAGTTCGGATATCGCACCTCACTAACTCCACTAGCCTCTCTTCTGAATAAAGATGATCCGTCGTAGCAAGGATTGATGTCTTCTCCCCTTAATAGTCCACGATTCCATGCTAAAATGCTAGCATTAACAGGTGCATTTATGAACTATATATCCCGGTTTCACCAGTGGAATTTCATTTTTCTAATACATGTGAACAATTCTATAAACAAAAAATCTGGTGCGATGCGCGCAACACACAACTTTCACTTACGAACTTACTTAGTTTAGAAATCGACGTGTTTCGATAATATGCAAACGCCATTCCTCAACTTCACACATTTTTCCACATTTAAGTATCTACTTATATTTGTATATCTCCATAAGTTATAGAGTATCTGTATAGCAAAATTTGGTAGTTCTCAGCACTTTTCGATTCATTATTGCTAATTTATTTATGAAGGGACTAATTTCATCAACAGTCGAGTTTTTTTTAGTGCTTGCTTGTTGTTTTACTACTAGTTGCTTTTTGCAAATACATCGTGAAGGTGAATCGATAGGTGTATTTACGTCTCGTTGTAAAGTTTGTCTTTTTTTTTTTTTTTAATCTTTATTTATTCCAGCTCGGCTTCTTAAAGCCATACATGGGTAAAGTTTGTCTCCTATGTCTTGCTGGAAATCGAGAACGAATAGGTCCTGTTCCTCTACAATGGCTTTATATTGTTTGCAAAAATTTATTATGGAAAACAATTTTCTAGACTAATATATACCTACAATAATTATGGACTATTATCTTATACCATATTTTTTCACACATGCGATGCTTCAAAAATTTGAGCATCACGTATTTACTCTCTTAAGTAAATCATTTTATTAATAAAAAAAGTTTTTATTTTCATAATACGGTTAGTAAACTTTTGGCAGTCACATATACATACATCAAATACCAAGTTTGGTCAAAATCGTTAAAGCCGTTTTTGAGTAAAACAAAAAAAAAAGTAAAACACGTGAAAATTGGGCAACATTTATTAATTAAAATGCCCCCTTCGGTTGATCAATTTTGATGAAATTTTTGCTGTCACATCGCGGGCATATACATACACCCAATACCCAAATTCAGTTTTGTACGGCATATAGTTTTTGAGCTAGTCTGTTCACACACACACACACACACTATTTGGACTCAGGGGGGCCCAAAACGTGTATTTCCGTTGAAAACCGGAAATCGAAATTTTTCACGATCGCAATACTTTCCTTTCTATATGTTTCATAGATAGGTAAGTGAAAGTTGGGGCCGGGATAGCCGAGCGTGTAGGAGCGCGACCCGCTGTTGCACGCTCGAGCCGAACGGCGGCGGTTCGAATCCGCCCTTGGAGGGTTGACTTTTATTTCGTGGAGGCCCCACGGAATAAATCTCGAACCTCCCACCATGGTTAGAATAGGTTGGTTACACCTCTAGAGTAACCCCCCGTATGCCACACATGGCCAGGTAGGGGTACCGAACAAAAAAAAAAAAAAAAAAAAAAAAAAAAGGTAAGTGAAAGTAAAAATACAATAAAAATAACACTAATAGATTATTATTTCAAAGCTTTAGGATATACTATATTTTTAGTTTTACCCTCTGGGGCATATATAATTATGCCCCTTATGAGTTGGTCTTTAGATGAACCTACTCTAGAGCATGCAACCTAAAGCTGACCATGAGAAAAACATGGGGATTCCAAATTGATACCAGCTACCCTCAGTGATTGCCCTTGACCTTTTTTTATAGTCATCGCAAATGCGACCTAAACTGGGCTGGGAATTGTACTCCTTTGAAATGAAAGGGCATATCACTGGGGACAATCGGGATTCCAGGCATGGGCCAAGGGCAGAAGGGGATGAGCAAGGAGTTGACAGATTTCAATTAACCATATAACAGTCCGGGTAGTTTCCATAAATCAATGAGGTACTAAATATCGAAGAACAAAGAAGAAATCCAGTCGCAAAAAACAATGAGAAAAGCGTGGGTCAAAAAAAGTTCGTTAGGACAGAAGAGAGAGTCAGGAGCGAGGAGCGAGTTGCGGGGAGACGCGCACTCTTTGGCCAATAACTCGAAAAGGACTCGTTCAGCCTTAAAACGTGGACCCAGGTCCATTCCGGAGGAACGGCCTTACCGGGCCTCTTCAAAATCTATAAAATGATATTTTTTTTCGACTCAAACGGTCGATTTCGTAAAAAACAAACGTAAAGCGAGATCGTAACGATTTTAATAACAATAAAGAATATCAGTTGAAGTTATGCAATTGAATGAAAAGGTATGAAAGAACTTGAGAATTTTTGACAAACGGAATGGATTTCTTTAAAGAACAAACAAACTTTGTAATTAATCAAAATATCGCAATATAGATAGTAATACTCACAACGACCCTGACTCCGTTGAGGGGGAAGACTTGTCCAGGCGGGTTGTCCCTGGGGAGGTACCTGTAGAACTCGTGCCCGTCCTTGTACCACTTGACCGAGTAGAGGGACTCCCCTTGGAGGTCGAACTTGCACTCCAGTCTCGACATGTTCCCCCTCACCGTGTGTTTGTCTATCCGCACTTCGGTTAGCCGCAGTCCAAACACTAGACCTGGAAGAAAGAAAAATAAAGGCTGTTATAGATAGTTCAATTGTTTGTTTTAAGAAAGAACGCCTCATCTTAATAATAAATAATAACAAAAAAAAACACTAGTTATAATTTATTTTATGATTTCAAACCAAACTGCAAGGTCTTTTTTAAGTAAAGAATTCGCAAGTACAGGATACTTCTAAACAACACAAACGCTATGTAGATTTGGGACAATACATCCAAAATCACACAAACGAAATTATTAATACAGGCTATAAGTGATGCGATGTGTGCACAAAGATGTATGAAGTGGAATTCTTGTGAATACAACTCCCTTGCGGTCACATAAATAACTCAATTATTGAATAACTAGAATAAAAAAAAAAATCTTTTTCTAACTAATTAAACATTATGAACTGCATACCAACTTGTAGTAACAACAAAGCATGTGTATGGGCATATTATATCTTCTCAAGCGAATAAAAAATAAAACTAGTTTTTTTTTATTGTCCGTATGATTCCTTAATTCGGATCAAATTATAATTTTAACATAAAATTGCATGGATTCCTCGTCTCATGCCTCAGCATTTAATGATACGTCACCCAAAATGTTTGGTATGTCAAGCCAAGAATGGCAGAAAGTTCTTTCTTATATGTATATTCTCTGAGAAAGGGATCAAGGAACTCCTGAAAAGTTGGAAATGATTAAATAATGATATTGTAATTAACCACAGTCAAAAATTTATAAAGGATACAAAAAAATATAAAAGGCAACGACTACAAATTTTTTTTCCACTACATTGAATTGAAAGAGATCTATTACCTACGCCATATCATTTCCCATTTTTCTAATAAGACTCAAGATCTAAGAAATCATTAGAACAAAGGTATAAAAAGATAAAAATGAAAGATTTAACAGAAAGAGAGACCCCAACAAGATCTCAAGAAGAATAAAGGAAGAGAGAAAAAGAAAATGGAGTTGGGAAACTGGACGGGCCCAAATACTGGCGGGCTTTATCCTGCTTAAATAGGGCTTTGCCCAAGTTTCCATTTCCGATATGTCCCAGGAGCTGCCCTTATCCTCCGATAAAGGAATCAATTCTCCTCCTTGTCTTTGCCTGCATAGCTTCATCCCCCCAATCACCGTGGAGATTGCCCTTTCAACAAGTGCCCTGCTATCTTTGAAGGGCTCAGCTCCTGTCAATAGATGCTACTAATCCCTTTCGCTCCGCTGAGCAACTTGTACCCTTTGTAAACACCCCCCCCCCCACCCCAGATAAGGAAACCTGTTTACACTATCTGCAAATGGCCCTTATATTTGATCAGATACCCACTTTACGGAGACCTTAAACATTATTGAACTCTACTTTTATCAATTTCCATGTTCCATATGAAGCATAATTAAAATATTGTAACACCAATGAGGATCTAAACCCTTTTTAATATAACCCTAAAATTTGTTGAGGTAAAATTAAAACACTAAAATGCCAAAGAAACGAAGTAAAGAGCAGAAACAGAACAGTGATTCAAAAGTAACTGCATTAATTGATGTCCAAGCAAAGACTGACCCACTAGCCATTCGCTTACTTACGTATGGCCTGCAATGGAACCAGAAAAGGCTAGAACATTCCAAATATGTGATCACATACCAATGATATAATCTTTCAAGGCAATCCTACAACTTAAACAAACTAACATAAATAAACTTTTTTTTTTTTTTTTTCGTTTATTCCGTCTCAAATAACTATGTAAACATTATATAATGTTCATAAAGATAAATATAATAATTTTCATCGGGACTAAGGTTAAATTTATTTGTCCAACATTTGAGATGTTTTAACCAATCTTTACACATTAAATATTATAAATTCTATTTCTAATTGTATTCTTCCATATAAATTAATCTTTTTGAGAAAATCGATGCGGTTTGCGACTGACCAAGGTTAAATATATGGTTTTTGAACGGTTTGATCATTTTCAACAAAATTACTTTATGTTCCATTTACATATATTATTGGAAACTAGACAGAGGAGGAGAATAGGGAGAATATGTTGAGTAATCCCAAAATTAACAGCTTTTTTGAAATATTAACATTATAAGATTTGTTATAAAGAAAACATGTTAAACACAAAAGTTAAAATGCAAATGGTTAACTTTCGGATAATAAAATATGAGTCCCAAATTATCCCAAACAATGTCGCCTATTTATTACCTCTAAAAAGGATATGGTCTAATTACCAATTTCTCGATAAAATGTAGCAGCATGAGGTCAAAAAGTTATTAAAATCTTTTTGATAGTTTATAGCTTACTGGAATACTTGATCTATAATAATAATAATCTATAATTTAAAAACCATATATTACATTATATAGAAATTATATAGAAATTATATGTGGTTCCAGTTTTATAATCATTGTAAATTAATTTTATCAAATTGTAAATATTATAAAAAAAAATTGTTGTAGTACACCTGAAGATGAGGCATAAAAGCCTCGAAACGTTGTGAATGTTGTAATAAATTGAAAAAATATAGTTATATGAAAATGGAAAATGTGAATTTTCACTGTTTTACAAAATTGGAATAATAAAGTAATTAAAATCATTTTTGATCTAATAAAAGGTTATTAAAATATTTTTACGACAGCATACGTATTTTGAAGCTTGTGTAGGTTTAAAAAAAATACATTTTCGTGTGAAAATAAATGATTAAGAATTAGTATCGAATAAACTAAAGTGAGTGAATATTTATCGTATTTATTTTATTATTATTAATATTTTTTTTTTTTTTTTATGGGTATAGAAGAATCTTTATTTAGGATGATAATGTATATGGAAATATATTATCATCAATATTAGTATTATATATTTATTTATAACACTAATATATGTTTTTAATGTAATAAAATCTGTACCTCAGAGGTAAACTGTCGTAACTGACATTATTAAATTTTTAAAGGAGAGCACTTTGAATTTCAATTTTTCTTATTTCTTGTCGTAAAAAATAAAGTAATACTAATAATAGGTTATATAAAACACCATTCATCAGGAATATAAATACGAATACCTTTCGCTAGAAATAGAATAATAGAAATAATTCAGTTTCATCAATAATTGGAAACTCGAAAATTTTGTGGTTACAACAGTTTACCTCTCAGGTACAAAAATGCATTAATATACATTAAATGATTCCTAAAATTGGCAACTCTTCTTAGATGTACTTTATAAGGTATAAATAATATATTGAAATATTTTATTTATATCATGCTTCAATCCTCCAGTTCAATGATGGAAAAACCCTTGTTGAAAGAGATATAGTAATTCAAATGTTCAATTTCATTCATGACACGGCATTACGCAGAACAGCATTCTCCTAGGGGTAGGTTACCCCATCAGGAAAGTTTATTTTCTGTTCCGTAAGCAGTGTTTATTAATAATTCGCCATTAAGGCCTCGCTAATTAGTATGAAATTATTATTCGAATCAATATGTTTATTCAATACACAAATAAAAATAAAGATGTATGTTTAATCATTATACCATCATAATAGATGAATATGAAAGTTACTAATTATTTAAATTTACCACATACATAATTAAGGTATTTTAGTCAAGTTTTCCTGTGAAGTTAACTAAATAAGGAAAATAACGTTGTTTTCCGCATCAAAAGAGGGTAATTTCTGAGAGTTTCTCGTTTGACTACACCCTTCTCAGATCGTCCTTACTTCAAAAGGTCTCTAAATATCTTTCTTTCGAAATATCTAAATGTTATATGTAAAATATTTTAATGGAATTAAATACTATTATAACAATTATTACTGTAACTTCGTAAGATAATAATAATAATAATAATAAAGACTTTATTGATTGTCCCGGGAACTAGTCCCTTAGGAACAAACTATACAGATACATATAATAGGCTTCAGTGCCTTAGAGTACTATATAAGAAAACAATAAAAACAAAAAAAATGGAGCAAATTAAAATGATAAAAATAAACAAAAAAAAAAAGCTGAGAAAAAATTATAAATAATAAGGAAATCTTCTTGTGATAAGAAAAAAAATAAATAAAATAAAACTAAGTAAATCCTTATTGACTTAAAATGAAAAATAACTTATTTACACATACACTAAATGGAACATATATTTTAAGGATAAATAAATAATAAAGGCCTATACCAATTTATATAGGTCTAGAATCACCAGGAATGGTTACAATTATTGCAACGTGGTCACATAGACCGGTTATAGACCCACCTCAAACTTGCAAGTGACCAGCAGACCCAGTGCAACCCTAACGAGCGAAGCAATACATTTACTTTCTGTCACTGTTAAATTTAACTGTTCCATTGCGTTTTGATATTTTTGTAACTTTACGTCATTAAATAATCGTTCAACCCGAATTGATTTTACGATTGGATTAGTGTTTTAATATAAAGGTCAAAAAAGCAAAGTAAAAAATCAGAGTGCTGCTAACACTGCTAATGAAAATATATAAAACCTAAAGCAGCAAATCTGGTATAGTTATTGAAATCCAATCAATTCTCATAAGGGATTCCATTTATATTTTATTTAGTTAGACATGTAAAGCAAACTGCATACTGCATTTTCAATAATAAATCATGAAAATGTTAAATTTTGATCATTCGATCAGTTAATAAGGTATTAAACGTTATTTTATTATTTCGATGTGATATCAAAATATTGATCATTTCCAGTATTATTAAGTATCTAATCTAATTTGCGTTTTTTGAAAATCGATTATATAGTTTAATATAGATTCAATTAAAAAAAAAAAGTCGAAAAAATCTGTTTAAATGAGATATACGTAATTCTTTTGTTATCAGTTTAGATTCGATATTTTAGTTTGAAGAGCTAAAAAAAGAACAAGCTTAAAACGAAATAGTTCAATGTAGTGTCTCAATTATTCGAATTATTGACTAAACAATATAAAAAATTCCATCGAGAAAATAAATGACTGTGAGAAAACTAATTTTAGAGAGTAACTTGTAAAGCCCTATATTATTTAATAAATTTTATAATAGCTATATGAATTATGTAATTCATGATATACAAATAATCCAATATGTAATGCATAAGAGGCTATATATTATTGATTCACAATTAAGATTAAAATCATTTTGATGAAGGCCTTTATGACATATTACTAGTTGATTATTATGTTGTTTTTTTTATTATTTTAATTAATTTTGTGTTAATATGGGGCATAAATAAATTAGTGAATATGTACGTATTATGTTAATTCATATCAAAAGAAGTCGTATAACTTATATAATTGATGACATATTGATCTTAATATCTTGTAAGTGATATTTTTTAAGTTGGACAGATATTGCTGGTAATATAATGCACAACTTAGTACTTTAAAGTCATTGTTATTGCCGTAATACTAAAAAAAAGCTGCCGAGTCACTAATAGAGTTTATAGCCAGAGTCATTATTAGTCTGACTCTGACCTTTAGGTCTGAATCAGTCGCTGCGGGCTGTTCCACCAGCCTCACTCCTTCTAATGCCTGTATCAGTAATTATTGTCTTAAATGCATATACATTTATGTATATGTATCACTAAAATACTGATAAACGCAACCACTTTTGCGCAACTTTGTTGTATACAAAAGGTTGTATAACGACCCACTGAATAATATTAAAAAATACCAGGCAAGACATAAAAACAACGGACATAACAAACTCACATAATGATTTCATTGAATCCTTGATAAGAAGAATAAATGGATGGCTATAAGAGAAGATGTTGAAAATAAGTGGAAGATGATCCCAAAATAGACTATGAGAGATTTTGTATATTTTTAGATATTAGAGACGGTCTTTGTAAAGGGAAATTCCTCAAAGCAGGAAATCCATTTACCCTTTCAAAAACAAATTTTTAATCATTGCCCTTATATATTTTTTTATTATTATATTATAACTATTTCAATTTATCGGTAAGATTCAATCAACATAATAAACACTACTGAGTCATTTTCTTTGAAAAAGCTGGAGATTCCATGTATTTCTTCCATACACGGACTCCATTGATTGGGAAAGAGGAAGGGAGGAAGGAAGTGAATGACTTCCGAATGAATATCAAATAGAAAATATTCGGAAAGATGAAAATGTAAAGAAAATGTTTTCTTCATTTCGGCTGGGGGCGCCCTGAGTCCAATTTCCATTCAAATCTCCTCCTTAGCATTTTCCCCATCGACACACACGTATTTTCCCATAATAAAGCCAACGTGTTAACGGAAAGTTATTATTTTTCTGTTTAGGTTACCATTTAAGAGTTAAATAATATAGAAACTTTGGTGGTTTTCAATATCAGTAGTTTGATTTATTGAATTTTTAGGAAAACTGGAGAAAAGTATTTTTCTTCTACACAACTCATCAAAATTACTTAAAGGGAGGGGGTACTTTACTTAATAACTTTTTAGGTTTTTTCCGATTTTCTCAAAAACGGCTCTAAAGATTTTGATTAAACTGAGTATTTGATGTATTAATATGCCCGAGATATGACTGTAAAAATTTCATCAAAATTGATTAACTGGAGGGGGGACTTTACTTAATAAATTTTGTAACATTTTCACGTGTTTTTTTTATTTACTCTAAATCGGCTTTAACGATTTTGATCAAACTGGGTATTTGATGTATGTATATGCCCGAGATATGACTCTTAAAATTTCATCAAAATTGATTAACCGGAGGGGGGACTTTACTTAATAAATTTTGTAACATTTTCACGTGTTTTTTTTATTTACTCTAAATCGGCTTTAAAGGTTTTGATCAAACTGGGTATTTGATGTATGTATATGCCTAATATGTGATAGCCAACATTTCATCAAAATTGATCTACCGAAGGGGGGACTTTACTTAATAAATTTTTTATCATTTTCACGGGTTTTTTTATTTACTCAAAAACGGCTTTAACGATTAACAAAAATAAGATATGAATGTAGAAAAATGTGTGGCTTTGGGAAATGATATTTAGCAAAACACGTCAATTTCTAATCTAAGTAAGTTGGTAAGTGAAAGTTGTGTGTTGCGCGCACGCACCAGATTTTTTTTCTTTCGCCACAATATATTACTATATTTCAAAATATCATTATTTCATGGTAAATGCCTCTCATCTCGGTTATAATAAATATAGAATGATAATCAAAATTCTTAAACTTAGAAGTTTTTTTTTTCTTTTTCTACACATTCAAGTTTAGTCTTCCATTTTAGTAAATTTGCGACAAAAGATCAATTAAAAAAAATGATACTGTTAAGTGAAACAAAAACAAATGCTAATTTCTTTTACATTAAAAATAAATATAGAATTTTCTGGAACGGCTACATTCATTTATTAATACGTAATGGCATGTTTTGGAATTATCTAAATCTTTCTAGAATGTTCCATTTCAGACTTAATATCAGAAGCGATGAACCAGGTGATTTTAACATAGAGGCCTGTATTTACTTTTGAGTCACAGTATTGTCACTGTTAGCGTTACTGCTTTGTACTTTTGTTACTAATTTGAATTAAAATTAATTGTTTTGATACTTTTTGTAAATAAAATGATTTAAAACTGCATTGATGTTACAAATAAATCCTCTCTCTCTTCTGCTTCAAATTTCTCTTTAAATAAATTTACAGGAGATATTTGTATATTAGATAAAAATATGAGAGGGGCTTTTGATCGTTAAATGGCACAGAGAATCCAATCTGTCGATATCCAGCACTCTTCTATGATAAAATAGTTCTCATTAACGTCGACATATTTACGTAAAGCAGACTATTTGTGATATGGCACATCTTTTTATTTTTTTATTCGACTTCCTTTAAAAGTCCCTATTTATTTTTTCACTTAGAAACTTTTAATTTCATAATTATTGATATTTAAAATAGAACCACATCTATAGCAATGTTAACAAATTAATCGTTTACACGATCCTCCGCAATATTATCTCGAGCAGGCTGCACCAAACAGGAGCAGCTGATCAAAGCTCATTTCCAGAAATAGTCTCCACCCCAGTACGGAGAGTTTACCGATATTCAATTAGCACTGATCATTAACTAATGAGCGAAAACAAACATACGAGTTTAATGTGAGTTGGATAGAGGGGGAGGTTAGAGGGAGGGGGAAGGGGGATAGAGATTACTGGAAGGTGATCACGGAGGGGATGGATACTTATTGGAAACACTAATTGGACACCATGTTGCAGGGGTCCCCTAATGAAATGATGGCGATGCTTCATTGATTTTTCCTTGTCCAGGAGCCAGTCCAGCGTGTCTAAGTTTGAAAATCGTTAGAAGCAGTTGGGTGTACACTTGACTCAGGAGGAGTGCTAAGTCATTAGGAATGGTCAGAGCTTTAACAAGTCAAACGTGAACGATTTGTTAGAATAACATTTGATGAGCTTTAAAAGACTCAAACATGCAAAATAAAAATATCCGAAAGAGTCCTTCAGGTAGGCGATTGAGTTGCACATTATTCACTTCGAGATACAAAAAAAAAAAAAAAAAAATATAATATGAGATCAAATTGGTTGAAAAAACATTAGGGGCATGCCCAATCATGAGACGAACAGGTATTTACTAAATACTTTCAATATTAGTTTCTCCAATCTGTTTTAGCTAAATAACTCTCTTTTTTTCAAGCATCGATACATTTGTCGGAATAAGTATCGTATCGATATTGAAGTGGTGTCTTAACGCACTTACAGCGTTTTCTATAGTAAAACATTTTGCTATCGGTTAGGGCCTCTACATACCAAATCTTCATATATCTATTACATCGCAATGTAAATTACTCCATTTTCCAAATAATTCTTCATTTTAAGGTTTTTAGCACTTTTAGCCTCCTCCATTTAGTTAGAGGCTTCAATAAATTTCCATAGGAAAAGAAAGATAGAATAACACTAAAAATAATAATATCTACTAGTAAGAAATAGCGAGTATATGAGTAAGCGCCTCTGATGTACGCCATTCGGTCAATGATTTTCATGCTTATTAGAGAAAATAGGTTACAAATATAAATGTGTTTATATCATATATTGATTACAATAAAGTCATTTTGAAAACACTATAAATTAATTAATATGTCCAATATAGCTAAGGTACAAATTACTGAGTGGAATAAGACTTTATAAAAATGATGCTCTAAAATATCTAGACAATTAGACCGACATGTGAAAATAAATCCTTCAAAATATGTTATTGATTAAATTAAATCAAAAATTTAAATATCACTGAAAGTTTTCTAAAACAAAAAATGATCTGGATTCATTAAACTTCAGGCAAACGATCCGACCGGTGAAAGTTTGCCAAATTCAGGTTGCATTAGAAGAAAAAAAGGTAAATTTATTAGATCACAGCTTTCAACTCAGAGATAAATAAATAAGACCCAACTTCCGGATTCAGAAATTAATTAGGGTTTTTCAAGCGACTGATAACGTTATATCCGGTCTAACTTAAACAGTTCCAGAGGAAATCGATATAGGGAACATTGCGTCCGTTTCTTTCAGGAATTTGGATTTGTAAAAGAATGTTCAAATGGATTTCAAATGTGTATTCAATTGAAGTAAATTCAACTATTCAATAGAGCTGTTCTGAAGGTGGATGTAGCTAACCGTTGGTATAAGACAAGGAATACGGTATAAGAGCTATGTAAGCAGCATTTTAAATAATGGCTTTTATTTTGTAGAAAATATAGTGTTAGAAACAAAGAATAAAAAATCTACCAGAAAGAAAAATCACGGCGTAGTAGCAAGTATTTGTAAAACAAGACCCAAATATACTATTCGGTAAAAGTTTCCCAATGTTACTTCTAGGCGTGGCTTATTTCGGGAGCTTATGTTACCGTTATTTGTGGCTGTCATCGCATCATTTTCAATTAAAAAGGGCCTTGATTATATTTATTAGATCATAGCTTTCGACTCGGAAATAAATAAATAAGACTTAAATTTCGGTTTCAGAGATAAATAAACCCCCAAACGGGTCTTAAGTGGAGATCTGGGCCATGCTAAACGGTGCTATGTTGTCTTTGTCCAGAAGTAACATCTGGAAACTACTACTCATTATTCCAACTTTTTTTTCTCACCCTTTTTTATAATTGGTCAATTCCCAGGGATTGGCCGACCCTGAAGGCCACAAAAGGAGAGAAAAGACGCTTAATAGAATTAGAGAAGGAAGCTAATGATAGAAACTGGTAGATTTTAGTTGGAGGGAACGAAGGCTACTGCTCCAGAAAACATAAGCCGTGGAATGGTCAGTACGTGACGAAGAAGGGGTGGGGGAAGGGCGAGGTATCTAGAGCGAATCTCCTTCACTGACCTATTTTCTTCCTTCTCTAGTCTTTTAGTGGATATTG
Source organism: Aelia acuminata (assembly GCA_911387785.2). NCBI lineage: Eukaryota > Metazoa > Arthropoda > Insecta > Hemiptera > Pentatomidae > Aelia > Aelia acuminata. Next base: position 54,773,521 of record OU426983.1, on the reverse strand, counting down.
CCAAGGCTAGATTGCTGAGAGCTTGAATCCCTGGATCCGAACCATTATATTTAATTGATACATCAAAACACAAATATCCAGTCTGATTAAAATCACAGCCGTTGTTGAGTAATTAAAAAAGAACACGTGAACATAAGAACAAGTTTATTTTATTTTTATAAGAGCACCCCCTCCGTTTCACCAATTTTGATGACATTTCGGCAGTCGCATCAAATCGGGCATATACATACATCAAATACCCAGTCTGATCAAAACCATTAAAGCCGTTTTTGAGTAAATAAAAAAAAATACGTGAAATTGAGACAAAATTTATTAAGTAAAGTCCTCCCTCCAATTGATCAATTTTGATGGAATATTGACTGCCATATCGCGGGCACATATCCACATCAAATATCAAGTTTAATGAAAATCGTTAGAGCCGTTTTTGAGAAAACCGAAAAAACGTAAAAATTAGACAAAATTCTTTAAATAAAGTACCCCCTTCGTTTGACCAATTTTGATGACTTTTTGCTGCCACATCGCGGACATATTCATACACCAAATACCCAATTTGAGGTTCGTACGAGTTATAGTTTTTGAGCTAGTCTGTTCACACACACACACTCACACACACACACACAGACCATTTTGCGGGACATGGTTATTTGGACTCAGGGGACCCAAAAAGTGCATTTCCGTTAAAAACCGGAAGCCGATATTTTTCACGGTCGCAATACTTTCCTTACTATATATTTCATATATAGGTAGGTAAGTAAAAGTAAAAAATTAACAATACATATAAAAATTAACAATAATTTTAATAACAGATAACCTTATACCTAAAAATATCTTTAGATTTTTTTTTAATAGCCTACTAATAATTGCTGTAGAAATATTTCAATGAAAACATAAATTATTTCATATCTCAATAGCCTGCCTCACTGAAAAGATTTCTATTACTTTAGACCGACATTTTCGAAAAAGAATCTTTAATCGGGGTCCTTGGAGGTGCTTTGTTAGTATTTCAGCAAAACGGCGTTGTCTCGATCGGCTTGATTTCCATTATTCCTTCTTGAACTACTTCACGATAAAAATAAAAACTGACTTATTCTGATGTGCTTTGTTCGTCGGTGGAATACTGGATTCGTAGGCATTCTAATAATAGCAGCTTTGTTGTCGACATAGAGAGCAAGAACCTGCAATTCATCTATTTTAACCTAACCATTTCTTTGGCAGCTTCACTTGCAACCATTAGTTCTCCTTAGGTTGTCGGTGTCATGACACAAGACTGTCCTTGTCTAGTCCGTAGACTATATCCTATATATTCCTATATATATATATATCCTATATCCTATATATATATATCCTATATATATATAGGATATATCCTATATTCAATGTAATCGATCTAAAGAATGAAAAAAACAAAGACATTTCTTTAAATAATAAACACATACAAGATACTCATTACGATAAACACTTGTACATTATTATTTCTTTTTAATAAAATAATAATAATTGCTGTGGAATTCCTTCAATGAAAACACCTAATGTATTAAAAAATTCATAAAATAAATAAATTATTTAATATCCTAATAATAATGAGTGATAGAAAGCTGGAGAGAGAAAAATATAGTAAGCAACTAGCAGACCCGGCCAAGCGTTACTGTGGCTCAGTAGTTATATCCTAATATTTTTTAAAAAATACAGTGATACCAATATTCATTGATAAAGATGAAAACCTTTCAGCTAATCAAAATCCAACGTGATTGAGAATAGAGCATTACACCATTTAAAAGTTTGCGGTAAGGAATATGGGAAAGTTAAAGTTTTTATTTTTTACATCTCATATTTCAATGTAGTTTGATTAAAAAGGAGCTGATTGTGTTTACGACTCACAGAGCTGCCAACACTCTGTCCCTTTTTTGATGGATCGGTATAAACTAACTCGAAATGGCTGTATTTTTCCACTAATTTTAAAAAGGATGACTGAAGTAAGTTTTCGTAACCTCAGCCATTGATCTATTGATTATTGGCCTAACACTACTTCAACTAGGTATTGTTAGTTTAACAACGGGTTTAATATTTCTCAGGGTCATGCCAATCATGGTTAACGCGTCATATATGTCCTTTTGATAGGCGTTTTTCTCAATTTCTTTGAGACCTCGATTTCCCGACCCTTCGGCAAATAAGTGATCGGTAGGAGGGTGGTGTGTTGAAGCTTTTAATTTAGCAATATATTTGAGTGATAAGAAATCTCTTCTTAAAGAGGTTTTTACATAATACAATTAAGAATTTTTATTGATTCAAGTACTAATTTGTTCAAAATGTTTTGGGTTAACCTGTTTTGTTTTTTTAACACAAACCAAAGATTTGATGGTTTCCACACACGTGAGCAGGCGATGCCCATTTCCCACGTGAGTTATGCCATTGCCCATGGGAAAAACACGGATTTTCAAAGTCCAAGTGGACATTGTTTGCCCTTGGGATTTGTTTATGGTCATGGCAAAAGCCAAACGAATAGGATATTGAAGCCTTTTAAATTTTATTGAAAATTCTGACGGTTCCAGGGGAATAGGTGGCAGCAGGGCGATATCTCCTGTAAACCTTCCAGGCAACATTTTTGCTTCAATAACGTTTCCTGTGATCCTTTTAATGACCAAACGTGTACCGTTGCACAATCGAGGAGGATTTAAGTTACGAAGAAGAATGATCGGTGAGACAATCTTCAACTGGAGATTGTTTGGGTGTATATCCAGGGAATTAAAAAATTCAGATGGGAAATTGACGGCTTCGTTTACATCTAGAACATTGTCAATTGATTTTGGAAGTTTATTTCATCGAAATCAACATTTTTTGCTGCCAAAATAGCACGACTACCCAGCCAATTATAGTCCAAATAATTGTTCAAAATATCAGGAAAGACACTTTATATTTCCTAGACAGTTCATTTTTCGTCTCTACAACAGTTCAGAAATTTTCTGGTAATTTGATAAATTTCGAATTTCGATGCAGCTCTATTTCACCGTTTCCAATATACAGCAATTGTTTAGAAAATATATCTGTCGTTGGATCATTTTGCAGTAGTACTCTCATATGTATGGTGGATAAATCTGAAACTTGTGGTTACCCAAACAACAATTATTCCTGTTCAGTAGAGGTGTAATAATCATTATATGTAAAATTAAAAAAAAATGCCGCGATTTTTAATCCTTTCTTAATCAACAATCATTTAAAGATAAGTAAAAACTTGTATTCTGGTGAAATTAACAACGAAATATCATTCCCAATAATAGCCTACTTTAAATTTAAATTTTAAAAGAAAGGATTAAAATTTTCGCTGACATTTCCTAAATTTTACATATGAAGATAATTACAACTCTGCTGAACAGGAAGTAACAGCCTCTATTCGATTGGGATTAAATTTTCTCAACTTTAAATTATTGTTGATAAAGGAGGAATTACAAATCTTCACTGACATTTTTTAAATTTTACATTTTAGAGCACTAGAGGGATAAAAATAATAAAAAGGTTTGGTAAAATAAAAAAAACACTATATTTAAATAATAATAACATAACGAATAATGAAAATAAAGAAACTTCTGTTAAATAAATAAATAAATCAACTGAAAATATAATATTAAAGTCTTAATTATGCAGTTCTTTAGCAAATCACAAAGTATCCCACAATACCTAATCAAAACACACTCAGGGAGTTTTTATGACTGTTTACCCGCAGTGTATCCAACTCACTAATCTTCACTAATTTTTGGCAACACTGACTCCCAAAGTCAGGTTTCTATTAGGTTACACTTATGACAGTAGGTGCTGTTACAACATTTATAGAGTATTATTTCAAATAATAGCCTAATTTAAATTATTAAAATGTATTTACTTTACTAAGAGTTGATATCAGGGTGGGCCACAGCAAAGCATTTCAGCGCTTAGCTAGTAATTTAATTTAAATACAAATAAAAAAGGAAAAAGAAGAAAAAGTACCTACACTTTTGAGAATTTATTGTAACCTTTTTTTGATTTATTTATTCTTTAATGAAAATTAACAATAAATACAAAGATTTGTATTACTAATAAATAATAATATAGGAACAAATAACTGCATTCACATAACACAATACAAAATTATAATAATGATAACCTGTAATACAATAGCATGCTTATAAACAAAAACGTTATGAAATCGACATATGACGCCATGTTAATAAATCGAAATACGACCTACTGTATTTGCAATAATTCGCTATATAAGAATTATTTTGATCACTAACCAAGTTAAAAACTATCCTATCTATTAAGTTGGCAAAAACTATATACATTGAGCAAAACTTCATTAAAATCGGTTGAGTAGTTTCTGAGAAAAAGAAAGACAAACATCGGGACACGAGATTTTTATATATATAAGGATTTTTATATAAAAAAGGTATGAATCAGTAATAAATAAAGAAATATAACAAATGAACAGAATCGTTTAAAGGGAAATAGATGAATTGTTGATATTAGCACCATAATGGCGTTGATGACCATTGCATTTTTACGCCGATAAAAAAAAAATCACTGGATGAACATATGTTTTATATTTCCTCGAAAACTATTAAGGTACCTATACACCTGGCTAAAAGGTAAGAATGGTCAAATGAAAATGAAATTTTTTTTTTGTTTTTAATTTTTCACCATTTGTTCCTATTCCACTTTACTATCTATGTGAAAGACCAATTATAGACCATGATATTGATGAGCCGTGAAACATTTTAACGATCGAAAAAGCCGGCGACGGATTTCAAAGTAAAGGGAATGAAGAAATACAATCAGCTCTTCAAAAAAATCGAGTTTTTGAGTTAGACCAATGGCACTGGTCTAGTGATACATGCCACAATTCCTTATAAATAGGAGTATTTGTATTTTTTTTTTTTTTGGACTTTCGTTATTAATTTACACCTGTCAGCAAAGTGCTGACAATCAGCGAAGGAAATGGCTGAATGAGGAAATAATGACAGGCATTAGGAGGGAAAGCACCCAGCATCACCCCCTTCCTGGCCAGAATTTAATCACCATGGTTGTTTAAGAGAGGAGATCTCTCATCCATCGTCTTTTTAGTATCCTCGTATCATGGTATGTGTCAGCCAAATCCTTTATTTAAGGTCTTTAAATGTGTGTTCATACCAAAAGAAAAAAATCATTCGTAATGCGTCGTTATGTGCTGGTGAATTGTTGGTAGATAGAGGTATTCATGTAAAATTTTGTTAGTCACGCACCAAGATACTTTTTTAATAAATTAATTTTAATTGAAACGTTTGAAGTTTATTTAGTTGAGTCATTTTAGCAATACCAAATATCTGCTGTATCTGTATCAAAATATGTAATAAAAACATTTCCTGTTATGATTAATAAAATTAGTTACGGTGTTATTTTTTAGATGAACTTTACAAACGTACAAGTTAAATTTATAAAAGAACAAATTAAATGCATGAATATGTACTGCAATAGAAACTTCTTAATTCTTAAAGGAGTTTCCTTTTTTTATACCCTGTTGTAGATATTTTATATGTAATTGGTAAATTGTGTATTTTTTCCTCTTGTGAACATCAAAGCTCTAAATCAAACCCTAAATCTTGAAATCTATAACTAAGTTAATTACAATAATATGAACTTATTCCGAAGTATTCCTTAATGTTAAAATATAACCATTTAAAAGATAGGTTGATTACGTTTTGGCATTTATTAAGAAAAGAGCAAAGCTATTTAAATCCATATGAAAAAGTATGTAGGTATACTATAAAAGTATTATGTATTAATATGGTATAATGATATTTTAATACATCAATCATACAATATCAATCTGAAAATAAACAGGACATGACGAAAGAGAAAATATTAATAAAAGAAAAACTACAAAATCATGTTTTATTTTTTTGTGTTCTAGATTTTTTTTTTTTTTTTTGTCGATATAATTAAAATCGCGACAAAAAGATGATTTTCCACCCTGAGCTTGATACGCTTGATACGGTCAGGCTGGAAACAGGAAAATACTTGGAAATAAGTCATCTACACAGCCTCTGATGAAAAGTTGATTTATATGTAAATTAAGACGCTTTCACTTAATGGAAAACTACGACTGACACCTTCACACAGGTGGTGTCAGGTCGAGAAAATTAAAACTGGGAAGACGAGTTAGTAGACTGGAAAATAACAACCGGCTAGGCCTTCTATAGAAAGAAAACATTAAATTCACTTTTAACTAAAAATAACAAAAGCAAAGGCTTATATATAAATGGATAAACCACGTCGTAGAAGGTACCTAGACAGCTTTTTAATAGTGCTATTAAATTATTAGAACCAACTACAATATAATAAATTTAAACTTTGTTATATTATGCAGGACAAAATCCATTTATACCACATAAACGTAAAAATTAATTATCTGAAATTCTCTTTCAGTTAATTTTTCAAAACGAACAAATTAAAAATACGTGGTAATAAAAGAAAGTTTAAAATAACTTAACAAAAGCTTTGCCGAATAAAAAAGGAAAGGAAAACAAAGGACGCTCAACAACATATGACCACGAGGTAATAATACTAAGTCTAAGAAGATCCTAGCAATTTAAAAAAAATAAAATAAATACTCATGGAGCCACTTACCAATTAGAAAACTTAATAAGTAGTCAAATAAGATATACCTTGTTGTATATCAAATTTTTCATTTTCAATAAGGAGTCTAAATTTTAAGTCAGCTGATCAATATTTTAATTAATAACTAAATTAGTAGAAGGACTAGGGTGCTGATTTAATGCGGAAACTTCATTTCCTATCAAGTTCTTTTTAGGAAGATAATGTGCTAAATTCAAGACATCCTGTTTTATTGTTGTAAACCAGAGTAGAGTCGTTACGACCGTTAAAATAAAAGCCTCCCCACGCTATCTTTTTTTCATTAATTACTATCTTAATAACAAGAACCATGCAAATTAAAGTTTACAGGTGTTTTCTCGGGTAGAGAACTTACAGATATATCATTTTTGTTTTTATTTTAATGCTTTTTTAATAAATTTTTCAGTGGAGGAATATTTCCCCCTCTATTTTTTAGATGATGGAAGGGATATCCCAGCAAGTCACTCTTGGATGTGACTTAGTACGGTCAACATTTAACTCTTGGTTATAACTTTGGACGGTCCTGATGTGAACTAATAGGATAAAAGTTTAGCAATCAATGGAGTTAAATAGAAATCGCATTAAGAAATTTGAATTTTGGATTGGTAAATCATAAGCAATTGGAATATTTAGGCCAATGCAGGTATAAAAGGAGTTAATAAGCAATGGTCTATAGAAATGCTTAGATATATTTATTACAACTCAATATCACAAAATTCTGCCTGATAAGGTAATGGTTAATCAACCTATTATCTATAAGTATTTTGATTATACAGGATGATCAAGTACAATGTGAAGTATCCTAGTACAAACAATTCTAAAATCTCTAACGAGAAAACATGGAATGATGAAAACCAGTAAAATGTTTCCTTCCGGTTGGCTCATCTTCAGGGATATACAAAACGTTGTTTACTCTGCATAATAAGGTAGCCTTCAGCAAAAGGAAAATTTAATTTGAATAAACCTGGGAAATATTTAAGAGAGGAAATTTCTCAAGAGAAAAATAAGTAATACAGAATCCAAGATCCCTTCCACGAAGAATACAGGATGTACTAGCCTAGCATCCAAGAAATTATCCAGAGAAATAAGGCAACAAAGGTCAAGGAATCGAGACGGGTACCAGAGGATTTATACGTTAATTTAATCAAGAAAACAATTCCATAATTAGGCAAAGTGGAAAAAATCAAGAGGAAAATACTATATTCAAATAATTGTTGTGAAAAAAATTTAGGTAATAAATAAAATAATGTAAAAATAAATTAAAGTTTTATTTATTAAATATAAGTATGATTAATGAGCAAAGGGGAAGCTCAATGAAAGGCTCAGAACTTCTGAGCCCAAGGTCTTTAGATTTAAAATTTGTTTTTGGAAGAGTATATTCATAATTCTGTGAAGAGAGACCCTCCTAAGTGTAAAGAACAATTTACATGCATAACAAGTAGAATTTTAGTTTTGTGAAAGGAAAATTAAGTTTAAAAGGTGATTACAGAACCAGAGGACTACAGCACCTCTCTTTACAACCGGCTGGATCTGCCGATGCCTTTGAGTCATGAACTCTTGTCTGAGAACTTTCCATCTTGGAGAATGGGCCGGAATGCGGTTGAACTTGGTCACGGTCAAATCACCTCCTTGCAAGACTGCTGACCAAAAATAGTACTTCTTCACACAGTAATGAACACAACACCCTTAATGTGTAGTAGTGGATACAGGTTTCTTTTTCAATTTTAAGTAGGATGGTTAAACCAGAAAAAATTGGTAATAGTAGAGGGAAATGTCTGAACAAGACAACTCTGAAAACATTTTGTCCCTTACGGAAAAATATTGTGGTTGAAACAAAATTATCAGTTACACCTATAGATAAGTAAATATAATAATTAATGTTTATGCTTCTTTAATGTACTTAAAATGGGTCACCTTATTCAATGATCTGGCTTTGTAATGTACAGCAAGTTGTATAAAAAATTTGGATAAAATCATAAAAAAAGATAAAAAGTCAAATAGTAATTTAAATCTTTTAATAAGTAAGCGATGTTATGTCGTTATGAACCAGACCCCTATCCTTTCTCATCTTTATTCAATGCTCGTCATTTAATAATACATTTGTTAATTGAATTTGACTTAAAATGCATGACTCCTTCAGGATTGACTCCCAGCCCCCATTTTCTGGTTTATTATTTTTATTTATTATTTATATGCAATAACTTTAACTTCATAAAATGTTGACTTAAAAGTTTCAATTCGAGAGCAACAAAATTAATCGAAAAGTGATTTGTTAATATTAGTTGAATCACATTTTATTCATGATTAATTAACATTCAATGCAGAACAAACAAAGCCGAACAAAGTGAGTGTTTCGGTAAACACAAGCTGTATTGCCGTAGCAAACATTTCCATCAGCCTCCCTATCGACTTTTCTCTTTCAATTTATTCTAGTTGACTCATGACAGTAATTATGCAAATATAATATTTAAAAGTCGTAATGAAAATTGAATAATAATCTTATTTACCTGGAAAATCTGTGCGATTTCCTCTGGTTCGATTTTCCAGTTCAACGGATAATGTAATACGCAATAAAGGCTTCTGTACGTAGTTTTGGGAGTAGCGGCGGGGAAGGAAGATACTACAGCTAGTTTAGATATTTAGACTTCCTGTTCAGTAAGTAAATAGCTGCCTGCTACTGATCTTAGGCCTGGGGCCTCTTCGGGCGGGGATCGAATTCCTAGCTTCTGTCCAGGTTAAAGCAACTGACACATTCCGATATAAACTAAAAAAGAAGTCTTAATTGTTGGATTAGTTAGTATAAATCATTTACAACTGTTATTTGTAATTCGCCTTGTGCTTTATATCCATATCGAAACGTATTCGCTAACAATAAGATTTATATTCCTAGGATCCGTTAGTTCGTTCGGTTTACGAAGAATGAAAAAAATGAAATAATTTTTTTTTTCATAGAATAAATAAATGACTGCACTACTTACAAAAGCCGATTGAAAAAGGATAAACTCAATACGATTCGTAAACTTTATATAACAATTATATCTTATTTTCTTTCATAGCTGTTTTGTTTTAAGTCTTAAGAGGGTTTGGAAATGTTTCCTTTAGTATATTTCAAGACCTTTTTGATTCTTCAGTATTTCTTTACTCGTGTTTTACCTTTTCTTAAGTTGTTATTCCGCAGCTTGATTTTCTTTTCATATCTTCATGAAGGATTCTGTTGATCCTAAGGAGCACTTCTTAAATGTAAGTCTTTATGCCATCAACAGTCAACTATTGTTTATAAATCATTTGAATACCTCTATTAAAATCTTTTCTTTTTTCTTTTGATTTTTGTTTTTTTGTTGTCAAATATACCTACTGACTACACCATAAGTGAACTATGCCAAGTTTTCACCTTAGAGTTTTGTAAAACTAACATTTTTTAATCCTTCAGAAATAATGAGAAAAATTAATTTTTTTTTTTTTAATTCAGGGACATTTGGTTTTAACTGATATGAAGAAAAAATATTGTTTCAAGACATAATGTTCTCCAAGTGAAATTAGCAGTGTATGTCTTTTTATGTGTGATTCAGAAACTATGGACTATCAAAAACGATGCACCAATCGATTTGCTTAAAGAACAATTAATTTGAACCCCCCCCCACCCCACTCACTTTCGAGGGTGTTTTTTCCGCTTTATATAGGTAGACTCTGCCGATTTCGATTCTAACTACCAATAATTTTATTCCATATTTGTTCAATTTGAGACTATTTTTTCCAGTACTAAATAAGCCTAAGACGTAAGCCTGTTTTTTTTTTTTGTTTTTTTTACTTCTTCCAATAAATTTCTAACAATTTATTTTATATAATAACAAAAAAAAAACAACAGGTTCTTATGAGAATGAATTTAGCATTAGGTATCATTACCTATTTACAAAACAAATTCAACTTTGAAAGATATCACAAATATGGTAAAAGTCATAATTGCCATAATTAGCACATTTGAAAAATAACCCATATTTTGTACGAGAAAGATTTTTGATTTTTATTTCAAAAGAAACTTTTAAAGAACAAATATCCAAAAGCCTTATAGTGATTCTAATACTTAAATAGATTTTATTGTTCTTTTTGTAATTGAATAGCATTCACTTTGTGAAGTACTTTCTTAGAAAGTATACATATGATCTTTTGTGAAGGCAACTTTAAGTTTCTCAGAACTTAGAACTTTTCATATACAGACGTCTACCATCAACACAGTGTTATTTTGTTTTCAAAACTAAAATAGATATGGAGTTTAAAAGAGATAATGGAGATTAGTTTAGAAGAAGGGACTTAAGAAAACGAAGGAAATTAACCGAGTTTCAAGTTAAGAAGGATTGATGTCGAGAAATTAAAGAACAAAGATCTCTAGTAATTTGAAGGGGGATTTAAGGAAACGGGAAATTTAAGAATGGGTTAGATAAATTTGTCTTGATCAAATAACAGTAGATATATACAATAAATCCGTATTTTATGAAGCATTAATCATACGTTTGCCGAATAAATATTTATTTACTTTTAACGACAAATTTAATGAACTTAAAAAAAAAAAGGAGAAGCAAGATTTTGCAATAGACATTTACTCTGAGAAAAAAACCGTTACATTCAGGGTTATTTAGAATGAAAAAGGTATGAAAACTTGACTTATATATTTTCATAAGGGGTTCCCGTTTGTTATTATACAATTCTATGTTGAATGAAACAGAATTCCTCGAATAATGTTCAAGAAATTAAATTCTGAGTGCTTCAACATAAAGTAAATGAAATTATTTTTTAGCAATCATTTACTATAACAAAATCTTTGATGAACTTTCTGGATTTCTAATGACACAATGTTGTGATCCTCAAGAAATCTGATGTTTTTAACGTTTATTTTTCACGTTTCGCGTTGTTTCGCTACTATTTATTTTCACAGCTCCCTGATGGATCACAGATTTTCTACTTTAAGAAATACTTCCACAATTACTTATATTAAATTTCATCATATTCAAAAAAAATTTGAGCAATTATTTCTTTAAAATGCGATAAAACAAATTTGCATAATCCTTTTCTGTTTGAATCGATCTATGCATCTAAATTCTTGAAGTTTCGGAAATATTAAAAAATCATGTCTAGAATAAGCCCATAAGATTTAGCTGTTTAGAATATATGCCCACAACATATGGATACATGCATTCCATCATTAATAAAAGGCAACATATAAAAATCAAGAGTTAAAATACCAATAGTATTATTACTGGTTAAGAAAAACTGGCATCATTCTAACAAGAACTCGAAGATTAACTCCGTTCTTGCTTTTAGCTTAGTCAGGAACTGGAGGAAAGTAGAAGTAAAGATCATAAGAGAGGTAAAAGGTGAACAAGAAATTGATCTTGGTGTAAGAGATTAGATGGAAGACCTCCTTATCAATGAAGCAAGAGCCAACGGTGGGCTCATTAGAGAAGGATAATGTATTGCCTAAAGGATTTTACGATAAAAAGTCTGCTCCGGGTAAATCAGATAAAATTAGATTCCTGCACAACAGAAGGCTTCGGCAACAAATTTCTCACTATATACTTAAAGTAATATATTTAATATTTACAATATTTTTTCTTACCACTGGGCCTAAAGACCTACTTTTTGGATTTTTGGAAAATTCTAATACTTGGAAGCATGAAGGGTGTTGCTCAAACTTCACGTTGCTACAAGTGATACTAACTATGGGCTCCATGGTGCAGCGGCTGACTGCCCATAGCTCCATAAAAAATCCCATTGGGAACAATTTAACATTGCCTTTCCACTTAAGGAAAGTGGTCTAGGTTCATGGGTTATGGCTACCCAGAGCCGGCAGGTCCAGAAGAGCTATATTTCTTTATATCTTAGTTACCAGGCACCACAACCTATTTGTATATGTATAACGACATATACTACTTATTTTTCAGAATTTCCGATGAGATGCTAAGGGTAAAACTATTTTTTCTAATTTTTTGAAACAATGTAATTAATTGTAATTATGTAAACGAAAATTAGGTATTCCTTTCAGTTATTTAAAAATAAGTTTAAAATTTAGTTCGATATTGGTCATAAGTGATATTAATTAATTCATAAAAAGTTAATTACTAATTAAAAATAATGAAAGAAAGTTTTATTCTACTTACTAGGATGTTCTTTTTTTTTCTAAAAATAAAAAATTATGTTATTCCGCACCACCACTATGCGAAAATTAAATATGCTATTCAATTACCCAAGTAGATCTTACATGATTCAACGATTTGACGACACATATTTGTGTAATGTAGTGTAATGGGATATTTGAGTCAAACAAATCCGTAATACGGTTAGGACATTTTTAGATTGATTTGCACAGCATTCCAACAGCAAGGCAGAAAATGTAACCTTGTAGTCTGTCGCGCTACATGACATGGCGAAATTCACAGAAGTCAAAAGCTAAATTACTCCATAAACAAGCAGAATGTTTGCTTTTAATAAACCATCAACCTTAAATGGAATGAAACCTTATCGGTTCATTTATAACCGATGGATGCAGTTCAAATGGAAACCCGATTCCCCAAAATTAATTTCGTGATGCTTAAAGAAGAAAATAACGCGTTTAACCTTCATCACGTTCTTCAATTATCGTTCAACATCAGCAAAGAAAAATAAAACTTATAACATATACTGGAGACGAAAAATGTATATATACTACAATAAAGAAATATCAATGCAAAACGGGGAATGCTAAAAACCTAACAATGCTTATGCAGAAAAATGAGCTAAATGATAAACGTCACTCAGATTTTGTCCAAATTTCACGTTTCACAAAGTCCAAACCGTTTTAGAACGTTGAGGGGTTAGCGTGTTTCCCTTTATTTCAGATTCTAGACTTTATTTTATGAAAATTTTCCAATGATACTTGATAAGGAGTTTTTGTTTTTTACTTAGAGCTTGTATGATTTAAGCAGCCTTATAAATTTTACGTTTATATATCTACCTGAAAATCTTATTTCAGGCATATAGGTTTCATCTTAATTCAGTTATCATTTACAGTTTGAAGTTCTTTCTGATTATTCTGATTATCAAATATATGATTCATTTTTTATTCAATCAAAAATTGAAATATGATAGATGGCATCATTTTTTCATGGGGTTGTAGGGAAATTAATTTAAAGTTATATTTTTTCAAAATGAAATAAATAATCTAAAACTTTTTTCATCAATCAAAATACACTCCATTACACTAAAATTATTTCTGAAAACAAACTAATAACTTTTCTTTGCCATGTAATCCATCCGTTGTAAGTGCCCCAACCATCTGATCTTCCTTTTTTGATACGGTAAACTAAGTCCAAAGCAACTCCAATAAGGAAGAAAGTCCAAAGGAAACTAAGGAAGAACTACAAAGCAAATAATGGAAGGACGCCTGGATGGTAAAAGAGAAAGAGGCAGACCGAGACTGCGATGGCAGGGAGATGTGGAGGCAGATCTTCGACTGAAGGAAGTGGTTGAATGGAGGAGCGCGTCAGAAAATCGAGCTGAATGGAGGAAGATTGTCGAGGGGGCCAAGGTTCTACATGGACCATACCGCAAACAGAGTTAGTTAGTTATGCCATGTGAGCACAATTTCGAAATTGTGTTGTTGAATACATCGAAAAAATAAAGTTCTATTGAATCTCTATATAAAATTTTTATTTTTTCAAAGTTCTTTAGCTTTCCAAAAAAAAAAAAAAATAATGGACAGTTGGCAAGAGGTCTTGAGAGCGGATGTAAGTGAGTCTCAATACCAAGCTCAAACCATTTTGTGAGGTCATCCGTGAGACATGGAGCAGAGCATTGTAGTGTAAAATATTAGGGTCAATTAACCAATGGGGCAATTTTGACTTCATTAAAAAAGAGGAAATTTAAGGAAAAACCATAAAATATTGCATGCATTCACGGACAATACCGTATGTTTTGGCAACTATTTAATTTTTTTCTTTCTTTTCTAACTGAAAAGAATCTTTATTGACAAATAATCATGTTTAAAAAAAAATTAAGAATGAAAATATATTAACTTATAGTATATAAATTATCTAAGCAATTTACCAAAACCTGATTATGCTATATAGAAAGTAGTTTCGGTGGAGGTGTAGCACTGAAAGTTGTGTTGAGGAAGCATTCGAGGTAATCAAGAGTTGGGAGGATGGTTGGGAGCCTATAACCAAGAGGGAACATGGCCCTTCTTAGATGGCACTATTAAATACAAGCCGCACATTAAACTCCGAGCTGTGTCAAGCCAAGTATCCAAACAAGTACCAAACTTTGCTGAATATTTCCCGAGGCAAGACATGCCGCAATGAGGCTTCGAAAATCAGAAAAATTGTTTTCAGATTATTTCATAGTACCTATATCATTTTTCTTCGCTTTATTTTGTTTTTGTTCAGGTATTTATTGAGAAGCAATATAAACTGCATGACTCAAGATAAATAATTATTGGTGCTGTAAAAAAAAAAAAAAAATCAATAAAATAAAATAATTATAAAAACAAAAAAAAATGCATAACGAAAGAAAAACGAGGTAAAGACAATTAAAAATCCCCTAAGTATATATTAGGATTTATCTGAATCAGCTATAAATTCATTTATTTCATATATTCTCTTTATTTAACTTTACGAAAAATTAAGAATAAAAATAATAATAATAAAAGAATAAATAAATAAGAATAAAATAAGAATAAAAATTTTAGATGTAGAATGCAAGGCCTCAAAGTCTCGTATTATTTCAATAATTCACTTAATCATGCAGACTACATGCCAAATTTTCGCCTATTCAGGCATCTTCAGGGCTACAAGTGTATCGCAAGCAAGCTAGAAACAGACTGACTATACACTGAACAAAACTGAAATAATACGAGACTTTGAGGCCTTGCATTCTACATCTATAATTCAATAGTCTCTTCCTAAAAACTTGTTTACGTATTTTTTAATTTATTTTTAATTAATTAATTTATTTAACTTTATGTATTAATACTATCGGATTCTCATAACACGTTACAGCCAATCTGAAATCAGTCTTGGTTTCTTGTTGATTACGAATAAAGGTTTGGTGTTTTGATCTGGGATGAATCATGAATACTTGTTTAATCTGCTAATAATACACACAAATGTACCAGAGAATATTTAAATTTTTGTATTTCATAAATATATTTCAATGCTAAAATAATATGTAACAAACAGACACCAAAGTTAACTCTAAATTTTATGTATATATACATAAAATTTAGAGTTAATTATATATATATATATATATATATATATATATATATATATATACATAAATACATAGGAAAAGCTTGGCAATGGCCCGGAGTTGATTGAATTTCTTTAAAATTATTGAAACATTATAGTACGGTTACCTGCAAGAAAATAAATACATAGATATAAAGATACATGTATACCAACATACTGTAGGACAATGCTGCATTAGTAGAATACAAGTTGCTTCATCAAAGTATCTAGTTTTGTTTTTGTTTTATTTTCTATAGCAATTAAACATATATGAAACTTATAAAATCCCCCTGCTTAAAAATATAGTTATAAAGTTCATAAGTCAATTCAATAGGTTAAAATTAATTTTATTGTGGTGAAATAATTTGAGGGAATCTCAATTGTGGCTTAGGGATATGTATTTATTCAGAAACAATTTAAATCAAAACCGGTGGTAATTGATAAAAGGCAAAAAGAAAACAATATCGCACTGTTAGTTACCAGGAAAAGGAACACAAATAACTATTCCTCTTTTTACGTTCGAATATGGAATAGTAAAATTCTACCTCTTTCTTTTTTTTTTTTTTTTTTTTTTTTTTTAGTTTTCAGCGGTATCTCTATTTCAGTTTTCAGGAAAAAGAGGTTTATACCAATATTCGGAATGTTTCGTGAAAAACAATCGCGTGCTGTAGAGTCAACCGCTTATAAATTATATGACCGTGAATCGGGGGAGTAACAAATTAATTGTCGAGCGGTGGAACCCGAATCCGAACTTATCCAGAGTGGAAATAAAATGTTATTCCGTGACAACCAGTGTATCACAGTGAAATTTATTTTATAAAACCACTAAAACTATTTTTCCGGCTATTTCAATCATGAAATCAGGGCTATATAAAAATTATATAGAAGGTCAAGAATGGGGATCAAGAATAAACTAAGCCAAATGAGCATATCACAACTTTAATGGAAACTTTAACAGAGGCGATGATATACGCACTCATAAGCTAATAGAAATATGGATTGAGCTTAAGACTTTTTTATGAGTGCCGGTCGAATATTTTATATTTAATTATTAATATTTTATACATATTAATTCAATTATTTTCTCGCTATATATACAATATTAATAACTATTCCTTCGTACTAATTCTTTCCTCCTGTCCTTTGGTAATGACGTAGGAGCCTTGTACCACCGATCCTCAACGTTAGTGGAATGTTTGGTTTTTGTCTTGTAGGAAACATTTCGCTTCAAACGCTTTTATAGAGTGTGATTTGTGATTTTTCTTAGAATTTGGGATTGTGCAAATTTGGGTATTTGGGGGTGGGAATTTGGGCGTAATGTATTTTTAGCCGAACGGTGTTCCTTAACACCTTTAACCATAACAGGAAATAATTATTTATTTAATATTAATAAATACAACATTTACTAGTACCTATAACAGCTTTAAAACCACATAAAAAAAAGGCTGATGTATCAAATCACTTATTATTATTACCCGTTTGTGAGATAATAGCAATTTGAAGTATTCTGAGTAAGGTATTAAGACTAAGGAGATCAAAAAGGCAGCATAGACAGGGGAAAATTCTGCTAAAGCATAAAGGGCGAAGATGCTGACATAATGAAGTATGCAATATCTGGCATAGGAAAGGGGAAATTAATAAACCATCCTTACCCAGCTCTCTCCCCCTCTCTCTCTCTCTCTCTCTCTCTCTCTCTCTCTCTCTCTCTCTCTCACTCTCTCTCTCTCTCACTCTCTCTCTCTCCCTCTCTCTCTCTATCTCTCTAGGGTTCTGCACTCCTCGGAGGATAATGAGGAGAGGGGGATAATACGTTGTCGAGGGTGGGCGGTATATAAACAGCATAGCGAGTAAGTGAACAGACATAGTGCAATATTATTTGTTTAAATAAATATTAATGATAAAAATACATAAATAATTATCGAAAAATAAATAGCTAATTTTCATTTTTTTTATTTGACGAAAAATAGAATAAACTATAAAAATTATTTAAGTACTATATATTTAAAAAATAATAATAGTGAAAAATTTAGATCACGACAAATCACAACACATAACTATCACACTCAGACGAGATACATGTCCCCCAGTTTATATCGGCGACAACCAAATTCCACAGACAGAAACTGTACCTTACCTTTTACTATTCGACAGAAGGATGACTTGGGTCCCACAAGTCAAAATGAAGAAAATGAACATATGTTTAAAAATACTTTACTCACTTTTTTCCCAAATCTTCTAAATTGAAAATTAGACAGAAACTGAATACATACTTACTTAAACCCATTTGGACATACGCCTCACAGATTTTCGGTTCAGCTAAAAAGAAGCACTTACAAAAATTACAAACTTTCCAATCCAAAACTTTGAGACTAATTGCGGACTCTCCCAGGTACGTAAGTAACCAAACTCTAAATACAGACTTACAACAACCGACTATCCAAAAACACACACGAACACTTTACTCACGTTTTTTTTTTAAATTGGAAGGACACCATAACAGATTAATTAACCACATGGCAATGGCTGACCTGCCAATTGGAAGGCGGCTAAAAAGAAGCTGGATGAGAGACCTCCTCACCTGAATTAGTGTCAAGCCCGAAAAGAGGTGCTGCTGAGCACTTTCCTCCCCTCATGTCCTAATGCCTTACATATTAATCCGTTGCTGCAGACCTCGAATTCGCTGATTGTCGCAGATCGCTGTATCAAGAGAAAAAAAAATAATAGTAACAATGTAAAATCAGAGAAACAAAAGGAATAATTGAAGTAAATGAATAGGATACAAATTTAAATAACTTTTTTCTCCATTAATTCATCTTTTCGGGTACACGGAGTTTTCGCAAGGTCAGCAAACAGGGGATAGGATAACATGATAGGATCAGCATAGGACAGGTACCTATGCATATATTACATATGCACTATTTAAATTTGAATTTTGGAATTTCAAAATACTTACTGACGATAATATAAGTAAAGTTGTAAAACTCAAGGCTACAAAAAAAATAATCATCAACTGAAGGTAATTTCAGCAGACTTACGATATCAGAAATCTCTTGATTCTAGATCTAAAATTGACTCGGATTCGCTATGTTATGAGGTTAGGGATTTAGTTAATATCGGTGGAATTCTACGTACATGGTGCGAGAAGGAAAACTAATAACTAGTATATCTACGAAGAGGAAAGCCAAGGGTTTCCCAGAGGAGAGAGGAAGTGGTAAGCGTACTTTACGTAAGAAGAGTACTCTTCTGGTTTCTGGTTAAGACGCGCCTCTGTTTTCTGATACTTGCGTTCAAATTTTAGGTCATAAATTTGTTATTGATAAGGGTAACAAGCATTTCAATTTTGATAAGAGTAATATCAAGTTTGTATTTTGGAACATATCTGGTTTCAGTACGTTTTTAAAGTAGATTTTCATAGAACTAATACGATACAGAATATTGTTTTCCTACTTTTATGTGAACCATGGTTAATTAAAAATGATATAATGCTACCTAGTTATTTAGTTGGTTATGTATTTATTTCTCAAAATCAAACAAAGTAAAATCTAAGGGAAGAGCAGGTGGGGCCTAACTAATATACGTACTTTATGCACAATTTCGATTTGAATATCTGAATTTCATAGCAGGGATACGCCACCCAAATGTAGAAGGCTATGGAAGAATTTAACTGCGTTTTAAGTGCTTTTATGTTTTTATATATACATATTAAACTCTTGTAACTTCACTCAAGAATTAAGATTCCAAAACTTAATTTCTGAGCTGATTTCACACAACCGTTCCTCACTTAAAAAATATTTAAGAAAAACAGAATCAGTTTTTGTTGAAACGACATCTTTTTACAAAACCAAACTTTCAGAAAGCAAAAAAAAAACCGTCCAGAATCTCGTCTTTTCAACTAAAATGATTTACTTTGGTTGATAAATTTAACATGAAAGGACTATCAGGAAAGACAACCTCTCAAAAAATACGGATAGGTCTAAGTGCATCAATCAATAAAAGCAAAAAATAAATGGATTTCCCGAAAATGTTTACCAGGTCCACTCAACAAAAATATGTTAAGCTTTGAAGGTCACGACAAATTTTGTATAAACATTGATACAAAATAAAATGTTTGAATAAATGCAAAAGTCAAAGATAATGCCGTAATTTTCGGGAAACGGTTTTATTTCCCAATACTAATTACAAGGAAAAAATTACAAATACAGCTAATTCTAAGTGTTTTTATTTTATTTTATTACTTTTTTTTTTTATGATTTGATAAATTTGTTCATCTATCCATGCCAAGCACATGAAAAAAAAATATATCAAAACTTGTTTGTAAAGCAGATTGAGTTTAACTGTGCTCTACTGAAATACCCGCAAGGCTTTTATGGCATCCATCACCACTCCAATTAATTTTTCGCCCAAATTGATTGGCCCCTCTCCTTGGAAAATCTTACTCCCCCCGCTTGATGAAATTGCTTTCACGGGTGTTTCACCACTTTCGAATTATTTTATTTTTTCATTTGTTATTTTTAAAAAGAGCGCTCTCTAATGGTAATTAAAAAAAGAAAAATGAAAATTGTCCCTCTAACACACGTGGTTCCTCAACGAGTTTTTAATTCTAATAATTCAGTTTATTTTTAAGTAATTTAAACGAGTTATTTTTCCAATGTTTATTGTATGATATATACAGCTTATTGTAATACAAATCGAACTACAGCAACATAAGAAAACATTAAATTGTAGAATATTAGCAATTGATTTTATCATGAATTTCAAATCGAAAGGTTGGCTTCAGTTTTATGCCAGCTGGGGTACCAATACTGCTTCGCTCAGGGAGTTGATATGAAATCTTTTTACAGTTAGAATAAAAGGATAAACTTTAAAAATGAAAGAGATAAAAAGTTTTATTGAAAAAATATTCTAACTGTTTACAATTCTTGTTAAGAAATAGTATTTTTCATTTGGTTATCTATAGCGTAAATGAACAGATTCTAATTTCTTTGAGCATGCCATAAAATATTTATCAAACTAACATTTTTTCAACAAATACACTTTAAATACTTTTTTTTACGATTTATTCACTATATCACTTTGACACATAACACTGTTGGTATTAGTAATTGGTTTAATGGTCCAGTTGGTTTTGTTTCTTTTTTCAATTCAGTGCAGTTTTGTAATATGGAGTGGTTATTTAAAAATCAAGATGAAAATCTAATAATTTAAATGTAATTTAGTGTGATCTAAAGGGAAATAGCCGAAAAAAATACGATAGCAAGCATTAGTGCTAACTGGGTGTCAAGCACTCGAACTAAATTTATCGTTCTTAAACCCAACAGTAGACTCTTGTAAGTAGAGAACTTCCAGTTAAATTTTTTTTTTATATTTGTTGTTGGGGCAAGGGGCGTTTCCCAATTGCAATGCAAACCTTCCCCAGTGAGATTTAGGCTCCCCCCCCCAAATTGGTGAAAATTAATATTAGTGGAGTGTATAAAAAGTGGGAGCCTGTACCTAAAAGAAAATTATAATGACTAAATGCATATTAATCATCTTGGATCGGGGCACCTCCAAGCTGAGAAGCTCTAAGGAGGATGAGAAAGAAGAAGAAGAAGAAATACATATTAAATATTAACAAAAGAAACTTAAATGTTAAGTAGAAGAAATAAACGGCCCCTTTTAATTGCTTACAACATATCTATATTAAACAAAGAAAAGAATAACTTATATCTTTAGTATCACAGATAGAGGGCTTACCAAACAATATAAATCCCCTGGCTCGTACCTGCAACTAATATTTGAGTTTTAGCGGCACGGAAATTCTTCTAAGCAAAAATCTTTAGAGGTGGCATAATACATGGAAAATGCAATAAAGGAGTTAAGAATAAATTTTAAATTTAAAGATGGAATTTAATGCGAGATAATTACAAATTTTAAGTTGTGCGGGGGGAGACGTATCGTTGGAACACACATGTTTACTTGACAATTATGAAGTAAATTTGTTTGAGACCAGGAGTGCCGGTCGCATTTTAAAACTTATTAAACTCTGTCCTCCTCACTACCTGCTGGTAAAATTCCCTTTTATCTTAAAAGACGAGGAAGGTACGAGTGAGTAATGTGTAATTATGTAATAAATGAGTATTTATATGGTAGTATAGTAGATACTGCAAATCAAAATCAAAAGGTAATCTACATCTATCAACATATAATCTACAAGGTATATCTACATGTATCTAAACAGGAAATATGTACCTTCATATAAAGGAATAAATTTCAAACGAAATGGCCCCTAACGAAACTTCCTTCCGGGTATTACCGTAAAGTTAGGCCCCGACAAAGTTTTAGCGAATGTATCAGCAACAGTTGAAAATATCGCTGCCCGAAATTATGCCCGATCCATCCCTGAAACAAATTCCTCCGAAAAGAGAAAGTACACGAACGCCTCGTAAATAAGCTAGCCGTTCGCAGCACGGTTACTCAGAACAAATGAGATACGATAACGGTTAGGTGGAGCATGAAAATTTGTGAACTCGATTGGAAACTGCCATAATACAGATATTTCCCACCTACCACAGCTTGCGAGAACTCATTCATCTATGTGCGATCCGTTCGGAACCATTGCTATTAAATCAGTTTAGGAAGAATCAAAACGGAATTTGGACGTCACAAGAGGCGGGTCGAAACATAGCAATTCTAAATGAAGCTGGCATTATTCATATTTAAGCATTAATTGTTACTAACAAATGGAACACACCTTGCTGTCATGTTTAACCAAACAATAAAAACAAGGAGGATTTTCTTTCTTGGAAATTCTATTGGTCTTACTTCTTTTTGGTACCTCTGGCCTTAATTAAATGATAAGATCGTTGTGACCTTATTTCCTAGCATCGATAAATTAAAAGTGTAATCTGCCCGGTAATGAGATGAAAGTGAGTAAAGACAATGAAAAAAAAAAAAACGAAACAGGTTTGTTAGCTTTGTAACTAACTCAACAAGAAATATAATATACCAATTAACTTTACTATAAAATTTAGATATCTTAGAGCTATTAAATGTCACTAAATAATACACTTTTGCATATTCTTGCTTACATAGATAGAGCAATGCTAAGACGTAATGGAGTTGATGAAAACTTGAAGCAGCGCTACTAACATCAGAAGCCGATAAGCTAACCAATGCATCCATTTATTCTATTTTGACGCTGTGGTAGACTAGCTGTTGTTCCAAGAGTTTTTTAAAGGAAAATCTTAGTAGTGCTCCTTTCCAATAATATAAGGAAGTACTTAACGAAATTTTCCGACGCACACAGGGGTATTTGGCCCTAAAAGTTGGCCAAAACCCATTTTTTGAAATTTGAAATTTCTGGTAAATAATGACTGGAAGTTCAAGTAGAGGACCTGTTGGATCACGCAAGATGATTTTTATCTCTTCCAGGCCCTTTATCCGGCGGCTATTCTAATTCAAATCTGACCTTATCCTTTAACTCGTCTGTGCTCATAAGTATTGGTCTACAAAATATATTAATTTTCTTTGTTCTTACTGAAGTATCGGCATTATCATATAATGGATAGTTCGAGGCAAGGTTTGTACTTGTTATCCAGATAGTTGTAACTTTTTTTGTATTCAATACTAGTATCAATATCTTTTTGTTTTTTGGTAGGTATATTTTAGAGCTAAAAATTAAATTTGAAGGTTAAAAAGTTATACTTCTGGGCATTTCTGGGCAACGAGATATTTTTTATGATAATGCATAATTATCGTAGATTATGTTTCTTGAAAAAAAATCTGCGAATAGCTGCGATTGGGGGACTTATAATTTTTTATTACTAAAATGTCAATTTCATTAAATAATAAAAAAAAAATTCAATTTTGTTATATTGTCATTTATTTGTATTTTAGGATCTCTTGGAAGAATAACTGTAACTGTGAATTATTTCACATATTTTTAAAGTCAAAACATTAGCTTTTAAAAAAAAGAAGGAATTTTTGGTGTCTTTTCTCATTGAGAAATATTGTAATAACCTAGAGCATGTGAAAGAGCTAAAACGAAATTATCCATTTTGAGGCATGATTTCCAAGTGAGATAGAATGCTTCTTCAAGGAAAAGAAATGTTTTTGAAACAGCAGCAAGAAATGGCTAAGTGGGACGATATCAATTAAAAGCTCAAGATCTGGTGGACCCTCTGAAAAATCATTTGTTACTTTAAAATTTACAACGGATACGGATAAACTTTATCAATAGTATGCTATGACACTATCAGTTCACAAAATTTTAAGAGATGGTTTTGAAGTGATAAAAAACCATCTGCTTCATATTGGTCTTATATATGAGGAAGCAGCAGAAACCCGAAATAACCATTTCCGGGTTTATAGAGAAAATAAGACCAGAAAATTTTCCCGGACACAGTGCAATCTGGATGTAATTAATAGATTAGTATTGACATCAGATCCAGTTATCACAGGTATGAGAAGTTCAAGAAAAAAGGTCTTAGGTTTTGTAAGGAAACTTTAGAAATGTTGACACCCCCAACCAACTTAACCGATAGTGGTGATTCCGAAACTTCATTAAGTGACGAGGAAAGTGAATAATGAACAATTAAATTTAATATGCATTTTTAAGAAAGGTTGGTGTTTTTCTTCCTGGGATATCAGTTGTGTTTCGAAGAGGTATTAAATAATTCTTAATGAAATAGGAAAACACATTTTTTTTCTTTATCACCATAACTTTTTATATTCACCTATTTTACACTATTTTCATTTTTTTAAAATAATAGTAATAGATAAATGATAAAAAATCTTTAATTAGTTACAAGCATATTTCATGTGTGCAAGGCATAAATAGAAAATAATAAGAACATAAATTGTAAACCCATGGATGCCTATTTCACAGTCGGTGGATTTATGTAAAAATTAATTTTATGAAAATGTTCGCCTTAGAGTATTTTTTTAACTGCTAAAAAAACATTTTTAATGCCTATTACAAATATAGAAGCCATCTCGAGGACTTTTGAATTAATAAAATGGAAGGAAATAGTTTTGGCCAGCTTTTCGGCTCAAATACCCCTGTGTGCGACGGTCAACATCCAAGTATAATCGGGAGCAGGCACAGGTCTAAATGTCTTATATACTGTATAGTAAAAAGGTCAATCTGAGGCTTAGTATCTACTCGGAACACATTTTATTCTACTCTCTAGAAAAATCGTGTTTTTTTTTACTTTCACTTACCTATATATGAAATATATAGTAAGTGGAAGTATTGCGATCGTGAAAATTTTCGACTTCCGGTTTTCAACGGAAATACACGTTTTGGGATCCCCTGAGTCGAAATAACCAAGTCCCGCAAAATGGTCTGTGTGTGTGTGTGTGTGTGTGTGTGTGTGTCTGTGTGTGTGTGTGTGTGTGTGTGAACAGACTAGCTCAAAAACTATAAACCGTGCGATCCTGAAATTGGGTATTTAGTGTAGGTATATGCCCGCGATGTGACAGCATAAATTTCATCAAAATTACTTAAAGGGAGGGGGTGCTTTACTTAATAACTTTTTAGGTTTTTTTCGATTTTCTCAAAAACGGCTCTAACGATTTTGATTAAACTGAGTATTTAATCTATTTATATGCCTGAAATATGACTGTAAAATTTCATCAAAATTGATCAACCGGAGGGGGGACTTTACTTAATAAATTTTGTATCATTTTCACATGTTTTTTTTATTTACTCAAAAACGATTTTAACGATTTCGATAAAACTTGGTATTTGATGTATTTATATGGCAAAGATGTGATAACCAACATTTCATCACAATTGATCAACCGGAGGGGGGACTTTACTCAATAAATTTTGTATCATTTTCACATGTTTTTTTTATTTACTCAAAAACGGTTTTAACGATTTTGATCAAACTTGGTATTTGATGTATTTATATGCCAAAGATGTGATAACCAACATTTCATCACAATTGATCAACCGGAGGGGGGACTTTACTTAATAAATTTTGTATCATTTTCACGTGTTTATTTTTTTTACTCAATAACGGTTTTAACGATTTTGATCAAACTTGGTATTTGATGTATTTATATGCCCGAGATATGACTGTAAAAATTTTATCAAAATTGATCTACGGGAGGGGGGACTTTACTTAATAAATTTTGTATCATTTTCACGGGGTTTTTTTATTTACTCAAAAACGGCTTTAACGATTAACAAAAATAAGATATGAATGTAGAAGAATGTGTGACTTAGGGAAATGATATTTAGCAAAACACGTCATTTCTAATCTAAGTAAGTTGGTAAGTGAAAGTTGTGTGTTGCGCGCACGCACCAGATTTTTTTGTTTTTACTTTCACTTACCTATATATGAAATATATAGTAAGTGGAAGTATTGCGATCGTGAAAAATTTCGACTTCCGGTTTTCAACGGAAATACACGTTTTGGGGTCTCCTGAGTCGAAATAACCAAGTCCACCGAAATGGTCTGTGTGTGAACAGACTAGCTCAAAAACTATAAACCGTGGGAATCTGAAATTGGGTATTTAGTGTAGATATATACCCGCGATGTGACAGCAAAAATTTCATCAAAATTGCTCAAAGGGAGGGGGTACTTTATTTAATAACTTTTTACGTTTTTTTCGATTTTCTCAAAAACGGCTCTAACGATTTTGATTAAACTGAGTATTTGATCTATTTATGTACCCGAGATATGAGTGTAAAAAATTCATCAAAATTGATTAACCAGAGGGGGGACTTTACTTAATAAATTATGTATCATTTTCACGTGTTTTTTTTATTTACTCAAAAACGGCTTTAACGATTTTTATTAAACTGAGTATTTGATCTATTTATGTGCCCGAGATATGACTGTAAAAAATTCATCAAAATTGATTAACCAGAGGGGGGACTTTACTTAATAAATTATGTATCATTTTCACGTGTTTTTTTTATTTACTCAAAAATGGCTTTAACGATTTTGATTAAACTGAGTATTTGATCTATTTATGTGCCCGAGATATGACTGTAAAAATTTCATCAAAATTGATTAACCGGAGGGGGGACTTTACTTAATAAATTTTGTATCATTTTCACGTGTTTTTTTTATTTACTCAAAAACGGCTTTAACGATTTTGATCAAACTGGGTATATGATGTATGTATATGCCCGAGATACGACTGTAAAAATTTCATCAAAATTGATCAACCGGAGGGGGGACTTTACTTAATAAATTTTGTATCATTTTCACGTGTTATTTTATTTACTCAAAAACGGCTTTAACGATTAACAGAAATAAGATATGAATGTAGAAAAATGTGTGAATGTAGAATGAGATTTAACAAAACACGTCAATTTGTTATCTAAGTAAGTTGGTAAGTGAAAGTTGTGTGTTGCGCGCACGCACCAGATTTTTTTACTTAAGGTATTAAACCTTTCCAATTAAAAATATTTCCCTGCTATATCGCCAGAACAGAAGACAGAAAAAAATGAAGAGAGATATATAAAGTAACAGGTATTACATATACCAAAGGAGCTTTAAGCTTTGAACAGTTATTTAGCAGATGAGAACTTAATTACTCTTTTGTTTCACACTTTTTGTATAAGAGAGTGGATAATCTAGATAAATAAAGTAAGAGGTAACTAAAAAAAATTTGAATCTAAAGGAAAGTAATTCTGTCAACATCGCGTGAGGGGACTTCCAACTTCTTCTCCCAGGAGTTTACAGAAGTGTGTACCTTAGGGCGATCCACGATCTCCCATATCACTACTTCCCATGGGGTTCTCTTCGAGACTGGCATCGACAATGGACTCCATCTGATGATTTAACCTACCGCCCCGCATAATGCTCGTATCATCTGTCTTTTTCCCAAGTTAAAGACAGTGACCGATCCTGAAAATATTTTATATTTAACACATTATGGTGCCCAAAAGTTGTTTTAACTAACATATTTATTGAATTGAAAAGACATTGTGCGCTGAACGTAAATATTAGACGGAGGATTTTTTTAGTAGTTTTAACTCGGGGAGTTCATGATGCCGATTTATCTTTCATATAAATTAAAACCATCATTCCTCCGGTAAATTTATGTTTTGATATAAATTTCAAACACAACGCTGGGAAATTTAATATTAATAAAAGAACATGTAATAATATTAAATTTGCAATCTGCAAGTTACTTTGCATTGAGCAAATTTTCTTTACAGTTTCATGAGCGTTCAAGAGAAAAAAACAAATTAGCTCAGCAAGCCTTTTTGCCACCGCCTACGTAGTCGACGGAATGGGGTGTACGGGTTCCGTGAAACCTTTGCAGGTCAATCTTTGGTGAAATTTATTATAATTTTTTTTGTCTGTTTCCGAAATCGTTCTTATGTCTATATTAGCCCTTGTATAATATTACATCGTTGCTAACATAAAATGGTGCATATTCTTGGCGACACTTTTGACTGAAAAGGTTATGCTCTTTGGACGCGGAATGTTTTTCAGAGCTCCACAGATCTATCTAGTAAGTCCATATATTGTAGTTTTTACTAAAACTGTATATAATGGAAGTTTATTTGTTAAAGATAATTTCATTTTTATTCCCAATCTTCAATATAGTAGCCAATAAAGTGTTATTGTGTTGCGGTAAGTCTGACATGTATACAATAATATAGAATCCATGGCGCTGCTCTGAGATACTGCTGCTTTGATCCATTTAATGTCAAATATGATTCTTCTCACGGTAAAGTTATATTTGTTTATGATTTTGAAGCCCATCACTGGAAACCTAGAAAAATAAATATAATAAAGAATAAATGAAAACAACTGAAATCCACGGTTAATCAAATACAGAATAGTAAGGTTTCTACAGTGAACGCAAGGGCATTTCCAAAATAGGATGTTAAACTTCGAGATTTGAGGGGACTTTTTATTATAATTAGGTTCTTTTCGGACTAGTAAGTCAGCGACAACGATTTTGTAACATCTTAAGTTAAACTACCCTATTAACTTACGGAAAGTTTTTTTACCTTTTCATTCATTAGCCTTTAATTAATACCCGTAAAGGCAATTACTAAGCTAAGCTAAACAAGGATGCGTTAAACTGGTGCCGCGACCTGAATTAGTGGTCCTTATCAGATAAGTGCTATATGGAGGAGGGGCTAATGTCCTGCTGTGGGCCATCAGCTTAATTGGCAGCGACTTCATGGCCAAACTTCTCCCTACCCACTCTCACCTCTAGCCTAATCGAGTTCGCCCATTCCCATTGGCCGAGATTGGGGATTGGCAGGTAGCAACCAGGCTTCCAAAACAGATTGTACAAGGTGGAGTTGAGTACATTGAAGGCTATCCACCCAGAGAGGACTGTGAACATCCCTTTTCCCACTCTTATAAGACGTCAAAACTAAGTAAAGACAAATCAAGGAGACCTCCTTCCCTCATTGTCAAAGTAAATAACAATATATTATATATTAATTTAATATTTTTTCGTGGGTAACCGCCTATTTTAAATTTATATTATTTTTAAATATTTCATTTTTGAAGAGAAAAGATTGGGCTCCGCTGGGAATCGAACCCTGGTCTCCCGCGTGACATGCGCGGTACGCTATCCACTGCGCCACTGAGCTCGCTTCCAAGTGGAGCCAATCCTTCCTCCTCACTGATACCATCCCCCGATCTCGCAAGTTTTGCGATTAGTTACAGGAGGTGGACAATTTTTGTCCAATTTGTAGTATCACTTGACACTTGATTGGCTCCGCTTGGAAGCGAGCTCTGTGGCGCAATGGATAGCGTACCGCGCATGTCACGTGGGAGAACCGGGTTCGACTCCCGGCGGAGCCCAATCTTTTCTCTTAAAAAATAAAATATTTAAAAATAATATTTTAATGTTAATCGTCAAATATAAAAACATACGCTTTAATATCCTAGACCGTTTGTTGGAACAACTAAGCGGTTGGAGTGAACTGTTTAGTTCTAGATTGTTCGACCTCCACCACCATTGTTCCACCAGGTTCCATGAAGACCTGGAACCTTCCAGAACCTTTATTTTACGAATATATATAAGGAGGGAGTGACTGGGTTAGTTAGGATTAGTCTGTGCCTTGACTGTGAAGCTCAAGTCAAATGGTTTGCGTGTTATAAAGTTATCATTTTTGTAACCTACTCGAATATCTTAGTTGTATTAATTCGTTTGGCATTGGTAATTGTTATATTTTCGTTAATAAATATTTCTTAACCCACATAAGAGTTACAATATATTACACAACAATTACAATATATTATATAGTATATGAAAACTTTAAACAATTGATGAGACGGGGAATGTTACGTGCAACCTAAGCAGATCTTTATTTTGGTTACGATTTACAAGTTCTATAATTGCCTGAAATGGTTCGAGTCGTGTATTGCTACGTGAATACTTGAAATGATCTAGGCCTCTCTGGGTGGACCTATTTCACATAAGACTAAGATTAGACTAATACTAGTGCATAAGTCTCCGGTTAAACCTAAGGTCACTTTTTGGACATTTTGCTATCACTGGTAGCTATTGTTTTGTAACGTTGTTACTGATTTGAGTTAATCGTTTGTTTGTACAAATTTTACGTCGGTAAGATTATTTTAACCCATATTGTCATTACTTCTTCTTCTTCTACGTGGCGCTATGACCCTTGGTGGGTCTTGGCCACCTCAATGAGCCGCCGCCATTCGGCCCGATTTTGTGCTTCCGCTCTCCAGTTTCTGATCCTGAAAAGGCTTCGTGCGTCAGCTGCCACTCCGCCAACCCATCTAAGCCTTGGCTTACCAGTTCGACGAGTGCTGTGAAGGGCGGTGTCCACTACTTTCCTGGGGATATCGTCTTCTTCCATCCCTGCAACGTGGCCGGCCCAACTTAGTCTCCCAAGCTTAATGAAACTGACCACATCTATGTCCCCGTAAAGGTCATAAAGCTCTCTGTTCCTCCTAATCCTCCATCCATCTCCACTGGACCAACTATCCGTCGTAAAATTTTCCTTTCGAATATGTGTAGGTCATTTTCATTGGTTTTCGACATGGTCCAGGTTTGGGATGCATATGTAAGAACAGGACGTATTAGAGTTTTGTATAAGAGCAATTTAGTTCCCCTAGCAATGGATCTGCAGCGTAAAATTTTAAGCAGAGCGAAATATGCCCTTTTTGCCGCCACTAGTATCTTTCTTATCTCACCAGAGACATCATTTGCTTGGGTTACTTGGGATCCTAGATAAGTAAATTCATTGACCCTCTCAAATCTGTAAGGCCCAAAAACCTGTTCCTCTTCACTGCCATTTCCGGTAAACATATATTTAGTTTTCTCTTGGTTTATGATCAGCCCCAAGGCAGAGGCAGCGTCTATGAGTTTCCCAAAGGCTTCCAACAATGCCGATAGATCATCAGCAAATCCTAATAACTGCTCAAAGTGCGTGAAGATAGTGTGGCTTGTCTGGATCCCGGAATTCCGAACAACCTTCTCCAGTGCAAGGTTGAAGAGGAGACAAGCCAGTCCGTAGATGTAAAAGGATGACAGGATCTTATAGGCACAAGACAATAGGGATATGCCACGGTAATTCGTGCAATCTAGTTTATCTCCTTTCTTATGGAGGAGGCATTCCTTTCTGACTGCGGCAATCCAGGCTCTTATCCTTGATATCAC
Source organism: Aelia acuminata (assembly GCA_911387785.2). Lineage (NCBI taxonomy): Eukaryota > Metazoa > Arthropoda > Insecta > Hemiptera > Pentatomidae > Aelia > Aelia acuminata. Next base: position 54,742,019 of record OU426983.1, on the reverse strand, counting down.
AAGGTAATAGTCGGAGTCAACATTCACCCCTCTGTAAGTCCTACTGCTAAGAAAGTTAGATTTGTGTCGTGCACTGATCAAGATATGGTCAATTTGGTTTGAGGTGGTACCATTGGGGGATCTCCAAGTAGCCTTATGAATCTGTCGCCCTCGGAACTAAGTACTTCCGACAACTAGATTTCTTGATGTTGCGAAATCGATTACCCTCTTTCTATTGTCGTTACTATCCTCATGCAAACTAAATGAGCCTATCGTGGGCTTATATGCCTCTTCCCTTCCAATCTTTGCATTAAAATCACCAACTACTATTTTAATGTCAGATCTGGGACATGAATCATGTGCTCTTTCAAAGGAGTCATAAAAGGCATCTTTCTTAATTGTAAAATGCCCCCTTTATGCGGGTGGTGCTTAGCCGATCATTAATAGGATTGAATCCAATTACCCGGTGTCTCATCCAACCTCTCACAACAAACCCAGTGCCAAATGTGTGGTTTTTGCTTTGGCCGCTGTAATATATTGTGTGGAATTTCTTCTCTATTAGCCCATTACCGGTCCACTACTATTACTAATACTATACTATAAATGACATTACAGTATCTTAAAAGATTTAAACGATTCCACAGCTTATAATCAATAATTAATCAGAAAATATATGAGGGATAATCTATCATATAAATTTTCTAATTCTAATTATTATCCCTCCCCAATAATATATATATATATATATATATATATATATATATTCTTTTTTTTTTTCCAATATCAATACAAAAGAAAACATTTTAAAACAACCTGTTGCTCATTGCTTTGAAACATAATTTTTATCATTTTGTGGAAATGCGGCAAGGGTTTCTAGGATATCCAAACCATGTAGTTGCGAACTTTGGGGTATGCTGGGAACGTTTTCCTTCACATTTAGCTTATTTGGGGAAGAAGGGTATTAAATCATAGCATGTCTTATTCAAAAGTGCAGCTGCGATACATACTTTTTTTTTCTTTCGAGGATGTAAAACTCAACAAAGGAAAGAAGAGTAGAACATCTATTGTTGCTAGTAAATCATAAGATTTTACTAACAACTTAGTTTAATTTTATTAAACCAAGCTATAGTTTCAATTCAACGAAAAAAGAAAAGAAATCATCTCAATTAAAAAAAAAAAAAAAAACATGAAAATACTGGATGATTATTATTACCCATAAATGTTTAAATATGGCATTATCTTTATGAATTTAGGGTTGGAAAACATATAGTAGATATCTTTCGATTGAGAAAAACAATAATTAATTTTATTGAATAGATGTATAGTACGCTGTGTTAGAGCAACCCAATGTAGTTAGGCAGCTTCACTTGTGTATTTCTCTCTCATATTTGTAAGAAAAGTGAGAATAGAAATTATTGTATTGTAATATAATAAGGTTAACTTTGCCGAAAAATACTAAACAATCCATGAACAAATTTGATGCTTATTAGAAGGATGATTGAATTGTTTGTCTTTAACATAAAATGACAAATATGAAAATTAATATGAAATATTAATTGATATGAAAATATTAATTAAACAATACCTAAATGATTTTATCGGCCAAAAGACGGGAAATGTCGTATAAGTGAACACACCAGAAGTTGTTTTATTGGTATCTGCTTTTTCATATTCTACTGATCTACTGAGCTCATTAACCAATACTTAATAGCGTGAATTAATCAATACAATTATTTAACAAAATAATTTTAAAAATTACGGTAACGTCCCGGTAACGTTTTACAATTTTTTCGTTTATACGAGCCTTCGATAAACAGATTTTGTGAGTTATATAACAGCCACTGGTAAGCTCTACTCAAAGCAGGACTTAATGTAAATGCGGAGAGGCTTTAAGAGCTCGTAAAAACTTTCAAAAACACTTAGTTGATGAGCCGTGAAATGGCGGTGGGGAAGGGGGGATGTTGGAATGGACTTGGCAGGTATTAGCTCCAAACCGTTGAGTGTGTTTGGAATGAAAGCTTTGGGGTCGATTCCTGGAGGACATTGGAAGCTGGTTAAGGCCCCTCGTAGCCCACCTACCAAATGTCCTATCCTAAAGGGATCTTAGGGCCTACATCAGGGCTTAAATACGGATCCATCCGGCTATAAAGCTGTTAGGTCGTAATTCCGAAGGAAAAAAAGAGAAATGCTCGGAGAAAATAGAACATTGGGAAGAAAGTATGAAGGCAACTAGGCAGAATTACGTTCCATAAATAAATAAATCCTAATATCGAGGAAAAATAAATAATTATTCCTGTATAAAAAAAATCTCGGGTGCTAAAAAATGTGTGTAGGTGCGGTTATGGATGAAAAATATGCTAATAAGTAAACCTGTTCCAAAATTCCAAAGTTTCCAAAGCTTCATTTTTCCGAACTATGTTAATTTTGCTTTTCTGGTGGAATTTAAAAATAAGAATTGGCGAAATGATGGTTGACCGGATTTTGAATATGTATGAGAATAGTCCGGGGCGGTGGTCAAGAAACTACACAATTGTATTAAACTATTTTATTGCAACCAACGTTTCGATCCAACAATGCAGGTCTTAGTCAGGGCATATGACAATGGGGGTGTCAGGGCCTAGAATGAGGGAGCATATTGGATAAATGATGGATTTTGAATATGTTTGAGAATAGTCCAGGGTGGCGATCAAACTACACAATAGTATTAAAATATTTTATTGCAACCAACGTTTCGACCCAACGCATTGACACAACCTACAATTCTAGTTCCTGATACCCCCATTGTCACATGCCCTGACCTGCATAGTTGGGTCGAAACGTTGGGTGAAATAAAATAGCTTAATACTATTTTGTAGTTTTTTTACCGCCACCCCGAATATATAAGAAGAATCATCATCTTCCTAATTCATCATTATACACAATGGGGGAATAGGTCTTTCGCTTTATATATGGGTTTAAAAATTAGCTAGATTATATTTTTACTTTTTTGTGTATGTGATCCTACTTTGTAAAATTTGTTTTTTCGTTACTTATTGGGATATATCCTACGTACGTATAATATCCTATTGAATTATCCTACGGCCACCTCGGTACGCGACCCCGCAACCTTTATTATTGTAGGTTTCTATGCTAACCATTACACCACAGGTGAACCCGTTTTAAAGTCTTTCTAACAGAATTTAAATCCAAACTTTTAAATTTAATTAAATACAAAAATAAACATGGCGTTGTTTACCTAAGGAGCACAGATTTAATCTACTGGCTCGATGATCAATAATTTAGCGATCAAAAAGAAGATATGAACTTTCAATTGCTTATGCCTGCTTGGGTAGGGAAGCGCCTTACAGTTGGTGAGAGGGGGGTTAGGGGTTCAACGCTTCTCGCCTCGCAACAAAAGTACTAACCTTTACAAACGTGAAGGTTTTTAACACCTAACATAATAAGATGGGAGCGGGGTAGCCCACTGGTAAGGCAGTGGACTGCTGTGCTTAAGGTCCCGAGTTCGAATCTGACATGGCTTATGATATCTTTATTATTCGCCACAGTTCGTCTCGTGGGCCGAGAGACCCTCCTGGGGCAAACCCAGCCTCTATAAAGTGGGTACCCTTAATTGAAAAATTAAGGGGAAAAAACCTGGCGGTCGAGCGTGATCACGATCAAATCACCTCCTTGCACGACCACTGACCAAGAAACAGTACTCTTCCTTACATAGTACTGCACCCAAGACCCTTTATGGGTTGTAGTAGTACAGGTTTTTTTTTTTTTAATATAATAAGATACTAAACATAATCTTTTTGAAAAATGTCAGTATAAGGAAATTTCGTGAAATGTTCAACTATTTAATCATGTTTCACATAGCATTTTTGATGTGGGAGGAAAAAAGATTTTAATGATTTGAAACATTACTATTTTAAGTTCAAGTTACCACGAAACCGATGAAACTTTGACCATGATTGACAAGAACTTAATTGTCACTATTGAGGTTCCCTCGAAGTTTCTTGGTTCTTATCTGGAACACCACGTATAACTCGTGAGTTATAGTACTTTGCAGTTGATTTAAATTGTATTAAAACTCATTAAATTCAAAAACACACCGACATTATTACATCATTTGAAAGGTAATTAGATTCTCTTATCCGTAGTTATATAAAGATATTCAGGGATATTTTTTTTTTTAATTAATCCAATCTTAAATTGTGGCATGACCACCAATTTTAAATTATTTTTAAATAATTTATTTTTTGAAGAGAAAAGATTTGGCTCCGCCGGGAGTCGAACCCGGGTTTCCTGCGTTACATGCGAGGATGCTAACCGCTACACCACAGAGCTCGGCTCAAGGCAGAGCAAATCCTTCCTCTTCACTGATACCTACTCCCCCTATCTCACAAGTTTTGCGAGTAGTAGCGGGAGGTGGACAAATTTTGTCCAATTTACGATATTTATTGACATAAGTCAATTTTTTAAATTATTTTAATTAATCCAATCTTAAATTGTGGGTTAAATTGTGAGATAGGGGGAGTAGGTATCAGTGAAGAGGAAGGATTTGCTCTGCCTGGAGCCGAGCTCTGTGGTGTAGCGGTTAGCATCCTCGCATGTAACGCAGGAAACCAAGGTTCGACTCCCGGCGGAGCCAAATCTTTTCTCTTCAAAAAATAAATTTTTTTTTTTTAATTTTAATTTAAATAAAAGTTTAATTTTTTTTTTATTTTAATTTAAATAAAAGTTTAATTTCAATGGGGATAATAAAAATAGTATTAAAACTCAAAAACCCATAACAAATATGATTTCATCCTATTTTCGGCAATCTTTGGTTGTTTAGGGTATTGGAGAAATATTTTCGATAAAGGTTTATTTCTATGTCTTTTTCATAACTTTGAATATATATAATTTTTTAAATATGCAATAATTTTTTCCATGATATTTTTTCTTTTTATATTAATATACATTAATATTAACCTAAATAGCAGGGTATGAAATGAAATGAATGGGTAAATTTTCAAAGCCGCAGTTCAACAAAGGAACAAACACATAATAAAGCTGATTTTGGGCGCCAAATTGTCATTTGTACTTCAAATATTGCAAAAGTTCAAATGACCATAATTATAAAACTACTTATTAGAATTGGATGAACTTTTGCATTCAAATCTGAAAAGGAAGGGAGCCCGGTCGTCTTAAATTTGGAGGTGTGGAGTTACCCCGAACACAACTCCGTCCTGTAGAGTTGGCTACATCGAAAGTTTCAAACACCCTAACACCTTGTTTCTTCTTCTTTATTTTTTTCCTTTGTGCTTTAAAGGGTTTGAGTTTTGCGGAGCCAAGGAACTTAAGCAAGTTTCCAGCCGTCGCAAATGAATAGTCTTTTTAATTTTCCAACTTAGCTTCCGAACTTTTCTTAGTTCCGAATTATTGGAAAAGTGGATTTTAGAGTTATTAACTTTTCAAGTAATAAAATTGATCGTTTATAGAAACTCTATTATCTTAAGCTCTGGTAATGCGATTTTTATAGTTTTTCTTGCAATAACCTTATTGCAAGATTAAACAAGGTTTAATTAAATTAAGTACTTATGTCAAACAGAAATAAAATAAGATTGCCTCGGATAACCGACTTTCTTACTATTAATGAAATTAATTTTGCAGAATGAACTTTCGCAATTATTTTAAAGATTCATATAATATTTAATAATTATATTTTAGTGAATAGGATTTTTAACGAGGACTTGACATCACAGAGGATCGGGACCTCGATTTTACGCCCCCTCCGACAATTTAAAGTGACTAAATAAATAAACCTTAAGAAATAGCAATAAATAAAAAAAAAAAAAAAAAAAGAAAGAATAACGATCACTGCTATTATTAATTACAAGATTACTTTGATTGAGAATTGAATGAAGTTATTATATTTTTATATATTATTATTTTATTAAACTTTTTGTTGTATTGAAATAAGCCTTCCTGAATCAATTAAAAAAAAAATTGCTATAAAAATGTAAAATTATAAATCCATAATTATATTCTATTAAGAAGATACTGTTATCTAATAATTAAGTTAAAAAGTTAAATAGCTTCTGGATTTTCTGGAAATATTATCAGCCTATGGACGAAATTAGAACACCACCTGAGTGTCACATATTTCATCTTTTTAACATTGATTTTTTTTTCTACCATGAAGTTAACTACTATTTGAGCTTCTCTGTATTACAAGGGATGAGTTGCAGGGAGCAATAATTATCTACGAACTTATTTTGTTCATGATAAGGTGTGATTATCAAGTATTTTTTTATAAATCATTCATCCCAGTGAATAGTTGGTTTAATAAAATTTCCTTACTTTTCAGGACAAATCTTTTAAAATTTGAACGGTACTGATATAAAATCAGGTTCTCATTATTAAGCGTGGAAATTTCGTCGAAAACACCAAAATCTTATCAGTAACGACCTACTAATACTAAAATAATTGTTCAGGATTACAAAAGATTACACGCATATTATAATAACGATCTTAAATGAACGCCTCACGTATTCTTATTCAGTATGAAGAAACGGCCTTCATGCTTCTTTTTAGCTTCCTAAAATATTTTGGACTAAAACCGAAATTTTTTTAACTTTTTTTTTTTTTTTTTTTTTTAACTGAATAATTTTATTTGCACCTGTAAAATAACAATAAGCAAATGTGCTAAAATAAGTTACAAATGGCATGGGTAGGCATGAGGGAGATAGCACCCAGTGGTGCATCCTCCTGGCATTAAAAAAAAAATAAAAAAATTTTACACTGTCAGTCTAGGAGGTCCCTCATCCAACTCCTCTTCAGCCTTCGCCGAGGTATGTCGGGAATGTCACGTCTTGCCATCTCTTGCACAAATTTGTTGGTATGTCCGAGTAATTTGTCATAAAACCGTTTGTAATTCATACGTATATAATTTGTCACAGTCGAAACTCTTAAGTCATTGTGAAGGGTCTCGTTTGAAATGTAGGGTGGTGAGTTCGTGATTAATCTTAAGTATTGGGATTGAAAGGTTTGTATTTTGCTAATATGTGTCTTTTTTGCGGGTCCGTAAATTTGGCTAGCATAGGTCCATATAGGTTTTAGTAAATAGCTGTACAGGTTAAGTTTTTGTCTGAGGGGTAATTTTGAACGTCTATGTATGATGGAGTATAGTAGTCTTAGTCTGAAATTTAACGTTTTTCGTTTCATCTTTACGTGTGGGCCCCATGTCATCCTTCGATCGAGAGTAAGTCCCAAGTATGTTACTGTATTTGTTTGTGGTATTGGTTGGTTGTCTATGTAGACTGGAGGGCATGTTTCGTGTCTTAGAGTGAATGTAACGTGATGTGACTTGTCTTGATTTATCTTAATTTTCCATTTTCTACACCAATTTTGAATGTTGTCAAGGTTGTGTTGTAATGTTAGGGTGGCATGTATAGGATTCGTGTTTCTTGTAATAATAGCGGTATCATCAGCATACGTCGCAGTTAGTATGTTATTGTCAGTTGGTATGTCATTTGTGTATATTAAGTACAGGAGTGGGGCTAGAATTGAACCTTGTGGGACGCCTGCAGAGATTGGTTTTATTGATGAGATTACTGTGCCCTGGCGGACAGAGAAGAAGCGGTCGTACAGATATGATTGTAAGACTAAATAGTAAGTACTGGGAAGAATAGGTTTCAGTTTGAAGAGAAGGCCCTGGTGCCAAACCCTATCGAACGCTTGAGTAACATCTAAAAAAGCCCCAGAAGCGTATTGTTTTAGTTCGAGAGCAGAAGATATGAAGTCTGTTACTCGGTGTAGCTGTTGTGTTGTGGAATGAAGTGAGCGGAAGCCAAATTGATGATCAGGTAGTATGTTTTGTTGTGACAGTATGTAAAGAATACGTTCGTGTAATAGTTTTTCGAAAATTTTGGAACATAAAGGAAGAAGGCTAATAGGTCTATAGGAGTCAGGTTTATTTTTGTCTTTGTTGGGTTTAGGGATCATCAAAATTGTTGAGTATTTCCATTGGATGGGAAATTTAGTTGTCCTTAGTATAGCGTTGTATAATGTTTTGAGAAAGACTAAAGCTTTTCTGGGGATTTTTTGAAGTAACTCAGCTGTGATAAGGTCGTAACCAGGAGCCTTCCTCTTTGGCATTTTCATAATTTGTTTTGATACCTCTGAAGGAGTAAAGGATTTTGGTGGAAGAGACATCGGAAGAGGGGAGTTCAAAACTGTTTCAACAAAAGCCTCATGAAGTGTGTCTGTTATGTTTGTGTAGGGTTGGAAGACGGTTGCAAGATGGTCAGCAAATAATTCAGCTTTATCTCTGTCCGTCACAGCCCAAGAACCATCACCCTTTCTCAAAGGGGCTGGTACCTCGCGGTATTTCAAAAGACGTTTGGTGTGTCTCCACAAGCTGTTGTTGTCAGATCTGAGATTTTCTAAATATTTGTCAAAGTTAGTTTGTTTAAATTCGCGTATTTCTCTTTTTAGTTCGTTGTTAAGTTTGTTAAAAGTTCGTCTGTCTGAGGGAAGTCGGTGAGTTTGCCATTTCTTGCGTGCCTTCCTCTTAGCCCCAATCAGGTCTCTGATATACTGAGGGTAGCTCGGCGATCTTGGTGCTTGCCGTTCTCGTAACTCTTGGGAGAACCAGGCTGCTTTCTGAACAGTGGCTGTGAAGTGTTCAACCGCTTCCTCTAAATCCTCTTCAGTTTTTAGAGCTTGAGGGACCGTCAGCTGCTCATCAAGGTATTCCCTGAATATATGCCAATTCATATTTCCGCGGATGAGAGACGGACTTTTTTCGCCTATGAGTGCCTCCATACCTATCATCAAATTCACCGGCAAATGATCAGAGCTAAGGTCTGTGTCAGTTGTTATAGTGATTGGCAGATTCTTTAAGTCTTTCGTTACAAATATGTCCAGTACGTCAGGTTTTTTAAATTGGGAATTGGGTAAGTAAGTCGGTTTATCGGGAGCGAGTATGTCCAAAGATAGGTTTTGAGCTGCAGACCTGAGGTTCCTGCCCCTTGGAGTACACAGTCGTGAGCCCCATTGTGTGTGTTTTGCATTATAATCCCCTCCTGCTAGAAATGTTGTCCCCAGTGATCCAAATAGATTAATGAACATTTGTACAGTAATCGTATACTTTGGTGGACAATAAATGGAGGCTAGTGTTAAAGTTTTGTGTTTGGTCTGTAGGTGTATGCCTGTTATTTGTATCTGTGCCGTCGAGTCAATGTGAATGGGGTTGTGTTTTAGGGTATTTTTTATTAATATGGCTGTTCCTCCATGAGCATTGTTATCCGGATGGTCCGTCCTATATAAAGTGTAGTTTGGTATAGAAAGTTTGTTGCGTGATGTAAGGTGTGTTTCCGTTAGCAGTACAATATCAATACGTTTCTGGTTAATGTATATTTCTAGTTCCGTTTTATGTTGTATTAGTCCGTTGGAGTTCCAAAGGAGGACTGACAGGGACCCAACAGTGAAAGATCTAATGTCCATAAGTCGCGGCTAGGGCTTGTGTTATTTGTGAAATTTGAGTAATAAGGTTGAAGAGGGGCTGGATGAGAGTATTTAAATTATTTAATAAATTTAAATGGTGAGGAGGTTCAGAGCTAACTGGCTGCACCAGCTGATTACTGATCCCCCTCATACCTGACCTGGCTTGATGTTGAGGATGAGCTTCAGTGTTTGGTGGAGGGTGAACTTGACTGTGCCTTCTTGAGTATGCAGGAATAGGTTCCGGGGGCTGCTGGTGATGAGGTTGGTTCGGCAAGGCTGGAAACTCTCCAAGGTCCGGTGGTTCAGCAATCACCGGTGGTGGGCGGTGGATATTCTTGCGCTGAGCTCGAAGGATCTTGAGGGCTTGACATCCTCTGTAGTTGGCTGGGTGAGCCCCAGAACAATTAGCGCATTTCGCTGGCTTGTCTCTGGGTTTTAGACAGGATGAGCTTTCATGAGCTTCGCCACAACGAACGCAACGTGGCTGATGGTTGCAATAGGTCTTTGTATGGGCATATCCTTGACATCTAAAACACTGGGGGATTTGTCTCTTTTTCCTGAGTTCCTCTACTTTAATTCTTGTATAATAGATGTGGTCTAAATCAAAATTTTTTTCATTAAATGTATTTTTAGTGACATCTACGAAAAACATTTGTAACGGCAATTTAGTCCTAGTTGATATTGCATTGGTAATATTTGAAACTTCATAACCAGATGCTTTTAATTCCTCCTTTATTGCGGAAATCGGTGTTGACGGGTGAAGTCCTTTGATCACCACGCGAGGGTTTTTATCTTCTAACAGCTGATAGGTGTGAAATTCGGCGTTCACTTTTTTTAAACACCTGACTGCTCCCCTGTATGAATCGGGAGTGGCCGGATAAACAATCACATTTCTGGTCGTTGTTTTAATACTAAAATAATTTGGACCTATTTCTTTTTTTAAAAATGAAATTAAGGCTTCTATGTTATGAATATCTTTTAAATATATTGGAGGAGGTTTTATTATCTTATTATCCACTGTGTTTGTTTGGGAATTATATTGTTCATTATTTTGCTCATCAGAAATATTAGCTAGGCGATCGTACCTGTTGCTGGTCGTTATATTGTTCGGTTTTTTGGAACATATTCTTGGGTCCCGTGTTGATGATGACCTCTTTCGCCCAGTAATAACCTCCCACTCATTATTTTCATCACTTGAAGGGCCAGCTTCAGGTTGCAATTTCATATTGTTAGCTTCTTCGCCCATTTCCACTTCAAATTTTATTAACCGTTTTAGTTTATCAGTACACTACTGTTTGTTATCAGAAACAAACAGTTATAACACAAATCAACTCTAGTTTTTGGCACAAAAACAGAAAAAAAAAAAAAAAAAAGAAAAGTAAAACTAACCTCACACTTTTCACATGTTTTTAAAAATAAAACTTTCAGTCACTTAAAAACTAAATGAACTATAACTACTTACACTAACTATTAAAGAGTACTGAAACTGCCTTTTGGGCCAAAAATCACAACTTCTAGTCAGTTAAAATTAATACAAAAGCATAATATTAACAAAGACATTAATGCACGTGGTGATCACTACACAAAACATCTCATTGGCAATAGTTGGTTATGATTTTTTTCACCTTTTTTTAACTTGAATTACAAAAATATTGAAGTGAGCTTCATTTATACAAGGGCTTCATTATTATTTATTAATGCGTGGCTTGACTTAGTCTAGTGTTTGTTTAACGTCCCTTTATGCTACTTAGGCTAATCGGACGATGCTAAAGTTGGAGTAATAAATTTTGCTTATCCAGGTATAATTAGGATAGGGATCTTTAATGAGTACCTGACATCGTACAGGATCGGGACCTACATTTTACGTCCTATCTTTTTTTATATTGTCTTATCTTTATATTGTCTAACAAAGGCAATCTTAATAGGCTCCAATCACGTCCTCAAAACCGCCCCTAACATCCCACCCCTGTTCCTAAATAACAATCCCATCAAATTCTATCCAACTGTCAAAAATCTTGGTGTAACCTTTGACCAAACTCTTTCCTGGAAAAACCATATCTCCAATATCTCCCGTCGCACTATTTCAACCCTAAAGCAACTGAACCATCTCCGTAACCTGTTCCCTTTTGAAACACGCAGACTTCTGGTCACCTCCTTGATATTTCCCCACTTCGACTATTCTTGCACAGTGTATAGGGGTATCTCAGGGGATCTCGAAGCAAAACTAAAACGATTAATAAATTGTTTCATCCGATTTATATTTGGGATCCCAAGAGACGTCTCCATATCGCCTTATTATGAAAAGTTGAAGTGGTTATATCCTTCCTACCGCCGTAAGTATTTCCTAGCCTCCTTCCTTTTCCAAGTTATTCGTTCCCGTCGTCACTCATATATCTCTGAACTTCTTCAGTTCAAATCCTCCGTCCATTCCCGCAATACCCGCTCTAGGTCCTCAGATCTATATACACCGGCCCACCGAACTTCAGCTTTTGATAGATCTTTCATTATTAGGTCCTCATCCCTATGGAATTCTATTCCTCCTTTCATCCGTAATTCCAATACCCTCTCCACCTTTAAATCCCGCCTATATCATCACTTCATAGCCATCCAGTCTCATTAAAAAATAAATTGGCAATTCCTATTATAATTTACCTTTTAAACCGTTAGAAGCTCTTATCTCATTTCTTTCTTTTTTTAATATAATTTTTTCTTTGTTCTGTTTTTTTTTTTTCTTTCTAGAAAATATAAATATTACTTAACCAACCTGTATAATATGTAAACAAGTGTGTACATATGTGTATATTATAAGATGCAGAAACTAGCTTCTGTTCACTCGATTGAACATTTAATGTGTATTCTTTTTATTTTTGTTTATTTAAACTAGAGGTTTTCTAATTATTTTTATCAATTCAATTTGTTACTTAAACTTCAAGGCTCTAAAGCCCTCTCTGTATTTTATTTAATTTTGTTCTTAAGGGATACGTCCCAGAACAAATGAATAAAGAATTTATTATTATTATTATTATCTGAGGGACGGCATAGCCAAGGATTTTGTACTCCTTATAACTTAGTCTTGTGGATTCATCGAATTCATTCATCTTAAAATAATATTTTGGCAAACATCGATGTCATACGTTGTTGAAATGGTTTCAAAATCATTATCTATCCTAAATTATACATAAAATCAAATCATAATATGATACTCTCTATTCCATTTCTAGCAATCGATTTCTTAATTAAACAATCAATCATTATGGGTAATGTTTAGAGTATGGCTCTAAAGTGACAAGGTACTTGGAGCTTCAAATAATTTATAAAAGAGTGATATTGCTCATTAAACTACAAACTTCTTTCATTTCTTCTGTTGTTCCACGGTGAGAGCTTGTATTTTGCGTTGCTGTGCGGTATCTTAGGCCAAAGCGGAACGTACAAAACAGAGATCATTAATATCTGAGAAACAGGAGAAGAAGAAGAAGAAGGTGGAGAAGGAATGAAGAAGAGGAGATAGAAAGATAATTAAGGAGGAACATGGTAGCGTTGCGTGGAGAGACGCCTTAGACCAAACCAGCCCGGCTCATAAAGCTGCTATCCGTTGACAGGCAGTCAGGCGATCCCCGTCTCTAACAACTCTCGTTTAACTTGCAACAACAAACTAGTACCTTTCACTCGCTTCATTCCCGATTTTTCCTCTTTTTCATTTCTCTAACAAGGCACGTCATCAAGCTAATTAAAACTTAATAGAAAACCCTCTCCTTTTCGTTAAGTTACTAAATAGATTTTTTTGAATGATTAGGCGATTGTACGGTCAACATGCTATGCATAAAAACGGACATATCTACATATGCATCACGTGAGAACGTCTGGACGGATTGGGTACTTTCCCTTTTAAACTGCTAGTAATATTGCTTCTTATATTTAGTCTGAAATCGAATATTGTAGAAGGATCTCTAAAAGATTCAATCTAGAACACGTACTAGAACAGTTGGGTAACTGTTCCAAAATAAAGTCTAAAACTCTTTAAAATCAAAAATGAATTTTTGCACGTTACACTATAAAAAACATGCAGAACTGGTCAAACACAAAAAAGTCTGAAGAGAGGTATACCAATCATCGCATTATAGCATATAATATGCCTTATACTGTATTTGATATTTCTTCAACATTTCACTACTTTTACTGCTATTTGGTCCCCGCGAATAATTTGCAAACAAAATTTATCAGGGACCTAAAAGTCCTCATACCAAGATGAGCAACTAACCCATATGATAAATTAGAGAAACATTTTTGGTTTGCTATGTAAACTAAAACTTGAACAAAATACGTAGGGCCATAAGTGTTTACTTTGACTTACCTATATTTAAAATATATAGTAAGGGAATGTATTGTGATAATTAAAAAATTCAACTTCCATAACACTTTCTGAGGTTCCCTGTGTCCTAACAACCAAATACTACGAAATGTAGTAAGTGTGAAAAGACGAGATAAGAAACGATTTGTCGTAGAGTTATACAATCGGATAATATTTAACTCTATAATAATTATTATAATAATGATTCCATTAACAAACAGTTAATTACACTAGCATTTACACTTACTTAATAAGCAATTAATAATTTTGTATTGAACATCTCTTATGTTGACTATTCTCAAAGCTTAACACGTTGAGCGCCAGGGAAAAGATGATGTACTTTTGCCTGGGGCCAAAGCAATTTTTCCTAATTTATAACTTTAATATGTTTAGAATGATACAAAAATTGCAAAAGAAATAAATAAAAAGTTTAATTTTGGCAATTAAACAATAATTTTGTGAGCGGTACGTATGTACCGCCCGGCCCCAGGGTAAAGCCCGCTACCTATAGTAGTACGGGGGCTGCCCGGTTATGACCGCGACGTCAACCCTTGTCCCCTTAAAATATGTTATTTTAATAAATAAGATATTTTGTTTTGTAAAAAAATAAATAAAATTAATTTATTTTATTTATTTATTTATTTATACCCCCCAAATTAAAAAAAAAAAAAAAAAAAAAAAAACATTTGGGCCAATTGCATTGGCGAATTGTTCGGGGCCGGAGCGGTCCAATATGCCTTGAAATCACGCTCGGCAGGCGGTCCCCTGGCCCAGAACAATCTTTTAGCTGGCGGGAGCGGGCGGTACCTGGGGACCGCCTCGGCCCCAGCCAATAGTCCAACAGCGGTACGATCGTACCGCTTGGCGCTCAACGTGTTAAAGGACAAGGCTATCTCTGATACCTTATAACTTTTAATCTTGAAGCCTTACCACAACCCTTATGAGGACTTGAGAAACAATAGACAGATTTTTGGTAAAGGACCTTGCTCACTGAACTTAAATGTCCCTTTACAGTCCTCCGTCGACTTCCTCTAACACCTTAAGCCTTCATTGGCATATTTACCCTACAGATCCTCTGGACAATTCACTCTTGCAGTCACATCCCTCTAGTGAACCTCTTATTAGAAGACCTAGTAGTCATACTCTTGAAGAAGACCTGGAATGAACTCTTGTAGTAACCCATTATAGTCATGTGAATTGTTATCATTTTTAATAAAGTTTATTTATGCGATGTCTCCACCAAACCTGTGATATCGTAACTGTACGAAACTGAAATTGGGTATTCGATGTAAATGTATGACTCCCTACTTATTCCGTTTAAAAAATATAAGCAATATCAGGGATATAATATTGATTAAATATTTAGTAATATGGGTATAAAATAATTAGTGAGTAAATTGATATGTTTAAGTTTCATAAACTTAAGTTTGGAATTTATATTCTACCATCAGAATCGATGATATCTATTGGTTAAGGTTATGTTACTTTGAATGAATTATTTCTCTTTCATTTCATTGTTGGTTTTTGAGGCAAACCACGTTGACCAAACCGCAACATCTTTCAATATGGCCACTCCATGCTCTGTTGAACGTAACCGCATAACCTCGGGGGGACCCAATGATGTGGCTTATGTGTTCGATTCTATATTATCCAATAATGTTTTTAATTATTGAATTGTTTATTTTATTTTTTACAAATCACTATATCAATGAAAATAGGGGAAAAATCAATTACAGAAATAATGAAATATGTAAAACCACTTAACACTTCAAATATTAACACTATTATTTAACTTATAACTTACCCAACCACCTTCGGACATAGGATATTCAGGAATAAGGAATGACTTACCTGAAAAAGATAGAATAAAATCTATTAATCCAATCATTAAATTATGGTGATATATTTAATTCATTTTATAACTCATGCCTTGTTTCACAAAATAAGGTTTTTACTTTCTTTCTTCAATAAAATTGATTAACTACTGTTTTGGCCTCAATGCGTCGTTTTCAATACTTAATGTACATTCATCACCGTTTCTACAAACTATTTCATTCTATATCATTCCCCAATACGCTATTGGATATTGTTATAAGTCAGACCTGAGAGCTGGTTCAAGAAATTTTATAATTTGAATGAAACGAGTTTCTATTGGAGAATGATGTAGAAGAATAAATAGGCACAAGAAACTTTGATGCATGGAAGTCTTGTTAATGGCAAAATGAAGCCGATGCGTAGATCAAAAATTCCCTTCAAGAATAATTGAAAAGATTATTTCGTGAACAAAGTCCCAAGGATTTGCTCACAAGAATTTACTTGTTACAAATTCTACGAACTGATACTAATTATCGGTTACGAACAATGAAAGTAGCTCCTGTTTTTTATTTCTTTCTAAAAAAAATATTTTGAATAACAAAGGAATTTTAGGGATTTTAGATGTGAAAAAAAATATAGTAATAAAAGGGTTCGAAATCGTTAATTGTGTTTCTGAAAATCATAAAATGATTATATTATTTGTTTTTTATTTAAAAATCATTTTTGATTTATAAATGAAATTTAAATCGATATTCGGATCAACAAATATTCATCAGAAAATAAAAATCTCCAGTCAGAAGATATATTTTAATGGTATATGTAGGTGGTTCATTCAAATTACTTTTCTTATTCCATAATGGATATTTTGTATAACACGTGTGGGTCTGGAATATTAATGATTTCATTAAAACTGTTTAACAAAGAATTTTAACATACAGCTACTAATCGACACCTGATGAATCATTTGATTTTGAAATTTAACTCTTCCAGTTCCACCAAGGCAGTTTTTATTTGTATATATTTTTTGTAAGCCCAAAGTTCTAATGCATAAAGGAAATAAAGATGTTATGTAGATAAAGTTAATAACAATACTACCTACTACTGAAGAATTAAAATATAACATGGAAAACATTTTAAAAAGTATTACTTGAAAAATATTATTATTATTATTGATAGCTAAATTTGTATTGAAAAGATATGATAAAATAAAAATCACTATTACTTAATAAAAATCTTCAAATATTTTTAATAAATTCCAGACTGAAATTTAAATAGTATTTGATTTTGATTTTTTTTTAAATATCGAACTCAAACACCGCTAGAACATTAGTAAACGATGAGCTATTTATTTCTATTACTAAATACATAAGATTATTAGTATGTAAGAGATAGCTTATATAAGATAAATGATCCCCTTGTTGCTAAGAGGGCAATTCTAGAAGTCCAGTCACAAACACGGAATCATTTTCAATCACCCTGGCCAATGGCCCGTAGTTAAACGTGACCAGAGAATGCACCTCCACTGCAACGCCCTTGCAACTCTCATACCCAACAGATATAAACTCAAAATAGATTGTTTTTCATCCGGAAAAATATAGACTTTTTTATCTTTATTAAAATGACTA
This sequence comes from Aelia acuminata, assembly GCA_911387785.2. Taxonomy (NCBI): domain Eukaryota; kingdom Metazoa; phylum Arthropoda; class Insecta; order Hemiptera; family Pentatomidae; genus Aelia; species Aelia acuminata. Next base: position 54,724,778 of record OU426983.1, on the reverse strand, counting down.
AATATTTATTTTATGTTTTAAGGATAGGACTCTAAAATCAGCCAAGTACATTTTGTAACTTTTAAAAACTGGCAGATGAAGGTTATAAAATATTCATTCATATACATTAGTGTTATGGAACCATAGACCTTTTTATTTTTATAGGGCGATTTTCAATGTGATTTAATACTTTTCGGTAAGAATCCTTTCACTTATGGATAAACAAGTAGAAAAACTTATAAAAACATAAATAAATGGACTTTACTGGTCTTGGAATTCTACGTCTCTTTTGTTCAATGTAAAAACTATTAACACTATATGATTTTAATAATAAATAATCGTATAGAAGCCTTAATTGACCCATTTTTATTCCATGCTAATAATAATATTCGAAAAGGAATAATGTAGTACAAGAAAAAAAATTCAAAGGATGCATGCATGAAGGAGAAATGGATAAGAAAAAATTTAATCAAGGAAGTCTTCGGTACTGGATCTGGAGAATTCGGAATAAATTAAGAGGATACAATTCTAATGTTAAAAAAAGAAAGAAAATAATAACAGACTAAAATTCCCAAGGTCGCGGGTTCGCATGCCGGCAGGTGACCTTGGGATTTTTCGAAGAGGATAAAAAATCCTTGGGTATGTCGTCCTTCGGGTGGGTTACGAATTGAAAAGCATCAACCAAGGAGTGGGGGCAAAAGTTTCTAGTTTTTTCGTTTCGAAAAAGTTCTATTTTAATAAGTTTTGTTGAAAAAACTTCTAAAACTCAATTTTAACTAAACCAACATACAATAGGAATTATATTGAATTGATTTGTCTCAAACTTCCCAAAGGGTTTCAAACAATGATAGTTCAACTGTCATATGGTCCGATTTGTATTTCTATACTTGAATTTGAAATTATTTATGATGACAGTGATTATACATATCAACGTGATATACAGTGAAAGCCATTCTTCGGGATAAAAAAAATTGTATCAGAGCTAAAGAATTTGGTTTAACATTGAGCTTCCCTGAATAAAACCTGTTGAATTTCTGGACAAGCTAGCTGAATAAATGAGGACTCGAAAAAATCCTAACTAAGGTTGACGCGACTTAAGTAGGACCAATTAGTATGCACCTCAACTCTTTTCTTCAACTATTACAACATTCCAATTCAATTAGTCAGGTTTATATTATGCAAATAGTGCTACAGGTGCTAAATCTATATTTCAACACAGGGGACTATTTTTTTATTTTATTTTTTGGGGTGTTGTGTAAAGGAACTCTACAAGGGGTTGCTATGTATTGTGGATGCTGCCATGACAGGAAAAGTAAATTGAATTAATAATTTAATATCAAAATATGTAAAGTACTGTATATGCTCAACCTGGTGGTCAGTTTTACCTGAAGGCGGCTAGGTCTTGGAAATACCCCTTGGAAGTTATTGGGGCCATAAACCTTTGTTAGAAATTCAAAATAAGGAAAGCCTAAAACCAACAATGCTGCCGACAAACATCCAGGGAAATACCTAAGAAGATTGTTAGAGCAATTTGTGGCCATAAACCATGGTTTTTCCCCGGCAAAGAGGCCGCTGGGAAACACCTTAAATATAGAAAGGAAGGGAAATTTTAGGCAGCCAGCCAATCAGAAGAAGTCTGGAACCAACCAATCAGGAGAATTCTGCAGCCAGCCAATCGGAGGAAGTCTGAAGAGAGTGGGGGAAAGAAGACTTATACGGTCGATAGAGAAAGTTGAGGAGCAATATTAATGGTTCGAATTTCACATTTTAATCCTGTTTTTCTGTTTTAGAGGGATCAGAAAAAAAAAAAAAAAAGTTGAGGAGAGGAGTGGAGAGTTCGGGAGTGGAGTAGGAAGGTGGAGTGGAGAGAGAGTTCGGATGTGGACAGAGGTCGGGTGAGTGTGCCAAGAGGGCGAGAGTGGAACGAGAAGGGCAGAGGACTGGATAGATCGGAGCGGCAGAGTCCAGATTTCCGAGACAGGCTGAGATGGGATGTTGTGCTGAGTCTGAGAGAGCCTCAGAGATGGCAGAGACTGATCCAGCAGATAAGACAACACCAGAGAGTACCCACCAGATAAGGTTAATAAATATACAGTACTAGTTGTAGTATTGTGTGGTTAGTATTTATTAAAATAATGTTAAATTACCAGTCAGCATCCATTAACTAATTTGTGCTAGTAAAATATGTTTATATGATATATTAAAGGGGGTATAAATAATTTACATTATTGGTCAATAAAATTAAAGAGATAGTTCAATTTAGATTTGTTCATTTATTATCATTTGCCCTATGCCACAGGTTTATTAGAATAATATAGAATTGGTAAACACGTCACCTTTGGAAAAGTATCCAATTTACATTAAGGCGAATTAAGTACATTAATTACAATATCAATTAGATATATGCCGTTTCTGGTAACCCCCACCCGCCTTAGAAAAGCGGGAGACCAGAAACGTAGCAGGGTATAACGTTCAACTTCAATTCCCTTTCACACAGGTCAACATATAACATTTTAGAATAATGTTGAAAGCTTTAAAATCATTCGGACGAACGCAGGAATGCAGTAATTCGTTTGTTTTTATAGCATTTTAAAACACGAGGACTAGTGTCAAAATACTTTCTTCTTTTTTTTCAAGATCTCCTCAAAGTGGAAGGAAGATAAAAAGTCAACATCATGACAGCCGTTTGGAAGAAACAGCACACTCCTTACGATCCTGACCAACTGGCCCGGAAGGAGTTGAAGAGAGGTAAAGTGCAGAAGGTCTCGCTGACAACGATCCGAGGAATAAAGTGACGTTTTACGATAGGGTAAAGAATGTTTAAGGAGCATCGGGAGGTATAAAGGAAGGGTGCTTAGAGAATAGAAAACGGAGTTAGGAAGAAAGTTTGTTGCATTGATTCGATAGATTGGAAGCCCAGTCATCCATATTATAGCAACATAAAACCGACTCCTGTTCCTCTTATAAAGTTCCTTAGGATAACAGATTGATGTGATAAAATTTAAATAATTTTCACACTTACAACTGTAAATAATACAAAGTGAGTGTGTTTGGGATCAGTACAGTAAGTACTATCAAAAACTTTCTAAAAAGTCATTAGTAATCTTTCAACTATTATTTTTTTTTTTTTTTTTAAATCTCTTACAAACCCTATATAACAAGAGAAATAAATTTGCCATAAGACTGGACATCTTTTTTTTTTTTTAAATGTTTTTGCTTCATTTGCTTGATTTCAATTTTTTTCGGATCATAACTAACAAATTGAATCGTCATATTGTTTTATGGAAAAACTGAAGAAATCATTTAGCTCTATATAAATAAAAAAAAAGGTAACACACTCTAAACAATAACGTGGGAGGCTACAGTTTTAGAAATAACATTTTTAAGAGTATTTTCAGAAATTTCAAATTTTACTCATGAAATTTTATATTTAAATTACTCGGTATCCGGGATGTTTCCATATTTTTGTTTGGAATTTCTGAAATTGAAAAAAAAATACTACGATGATAAAATTGTTTGTGAAATAAAACGCAAATTTGGTAGGATCGGCGGGGAGGGGGATGTGAAGCAATAAAATCGGGGAGAAAACTTAAAATTTCTTACTCTTTCTATTTAAGCTATATAAAAGATTTTTGGAAAAAAAATAAAACTAACTACTAGTTGAAACATCGCAAAAATTGCGATTAATCTAAATGAGTTGGAACTAGACCATTTTTGGAATTGTCCGTATTTTTCTTTCTTTACCTATATATCCGAAACTCTCTGTACACACGTTATTTATTATTTTATGTATGAAAATAATTTAAATTTTATCGATTTCAATCCATCATCTTAAGAAAGAGCAGAAGAGGAACAAAAGGCGGGTTTATGTAACTAAAATAATTTAATAATCCAGTAGAATTACACAAAATAATTTAAACTTTTATGGTTATAAGTACGAATGAGATGAATTTTTCAATTTCCACTATGAATTATGAATTTCCATTACTCTTGATAAATCAAATTCTATACGGTTTAAGTTTTACAAGGAACGCTAATAATATATAGCATTTCCAAGTCAAATTCAACCTTGTTCAAGTCAAATTGAACCTTGTTCAAGTCAAATTCAATCTTGTCCAAGTCAAATTCAACCTTTTTTCAATTCAATTTCCACCTTTTCCAAGTAAAATTTAACCATTTCTTCATGTTCGCCCGGTCTACCCCCTTACTTAAGCATATTATATAAAACACATAAGTCACATAAGCACTCCGAAATCAAATATGATTGTTTTATTTTTGATTTGGTTTTTACTATAATTCAACAATGGTATCAAGACCTTAAATTGTGCAAGAATGTTATCAACCAATAACAGTACTTAAAATATCAGTAACTAATAATAGTAATTAAAATATCAGCTTGAATTTCATTTCATATGAATTTATACAATGCTATGGCATAAGTGTAGGATTCTTAAGTATAGTCATAAGTATAGAAACCCCTATGTTTAAATGTACCTACAACTAGCAGTGTGTAAAGGTTTTTTTTTTTTCACTTATTTTATTTTTTTTAAGTGAAACAAAAGTTTTCTAGTGGAAAACTGTTGTTTATTTAGATTATTTTTAGAGTAATAGCTATCGAAACTCTCATATTACATTTTAGTTTTTCAACACTAATATCTTAATATTGATGAGACCTATTTACTTAATTTAACTATCATAATTAGCAGCCACCATTTCTTAAGGAAATTTTAACCCTTAATAATAAAAACCTGATTTTCTACAATTTGAGTCCAAATTTTTAAAGTCGTACCCTGAAAGGTTAAGATTTGACTTAACTACAGGAATGACAGATATATATATGTATATATCTATATATATTTATATATAGCGAAGCATAACACGAATAAATTATCTCAGAGATTGCTTTAGCTAAGGTTGAAACAAGGAACTAATTAAGATCGCAATAAGGGGTTCTAGGAACGGTATAGCAAGACGTGTAAGTCTGTACTCGGTAATAGGGACACCAAAGGACTGGGCTTGCTAAATATTAATATTCCAATAGCATTTACTCGCCTAGTTTAATTGCCCTTATTTCTCTAACGAGACCCATTCAAGCCATATTTAATTTGGAATTAGATATTTATCATATATATTTTAATATAAGATTATTAGGTATTGTTTTAATATGAGAAATAAAAAAAAAAAAAAAAAAAAAAAAAAAAAAAAAAAAAAAAAAAGACAAAATCAATAATATATATATAATATATCAATAATATATAAATCATTACATTTTATTTACAATATATCATTTATACAAATAACTTATAATTCATATGTTCAATCTAAAAAGTAACGTGCGAATTCTAAGTGGAAATAAAAATCTGGAGTGATGCGCGCAACACAACTTTCACTTACGAACTTAATTAGATTAGAAATCGACATGCTTCGTTAATATGTAAACGCCATTCACACATTTTTTGACATTTATATGCTTATATTTGTATATCACTATAAGTTATACAGTATCTGTAATGCAGAACTTGAAATTTCTCTATACTTTTCGATCCATTATTGCTTATTTATATTTTTAAGAGACCTAATTTCATCAGCAGTCGAGATTTTTTTTTATTGCTTGCTTGTTTTTTACTACGAGTTGCTTTTTGTAAATGTATCGTGAAGGTGAATCGATAGGTGTATTTACGTCTCGTTGTAAAGTTTGTTTCTTATGCCTTTCTGGAAATCGAGAACGATTATGGCTCCTCTAAAATCGCTTTATATTGCTTTCAGAAATTTATTATGAAACAAAAGTTTCTAGACTAAAATATAATTAATTATAGACCATTATCTTATACCATATTTTTTCACACCTTCGATGCTTTAAAATTTTTTTTTTTTTTTTTTTTTTCTGTTGAGCATTAGGCCTAATGAGACCTTTGGCCGCGCAGTGTGGTCTTCTTTCAGACATTTGTATTGCTTGCGGGAGAACAGACAGCCTGGAGGGGGTAGCCCAAACCTCACGTTGCTGCAAACCATGGTCACCATGGTGCAGCGGCAGACTGCCCATAGCTCCATAACCAATCCCATTGGGACCAGTTTGGCAGTGTCCTTCCCACCGATGGCGTCAGCTCTCTCGGGTTCAAGGACAGTGACAAACTGGTCTAGGTCCAAGGATTATGGTAGCTCAGAGTCAGCAGGCCCCGAGGACCTATATTTCTTTCCCCGAAGCATACCGTCCTTGAACCAAACCTCCGGGCGGTTACTGACATCCTGGAAAACCACACCACGATTCTCGATGAGATACACGGGGAAGGTTCATCACTCCTACGCCCGGTCGGTGTGAGTCGCCTCCAGTAGACTGACGGGCCTCACATACCCGGGGGTCTGGGTAGACTTGGACTGCGTGGCGTTCATTGGTCACCCGAATGGAGCGGTCACCCATCCAAGTACTAACCACGATGGACGTTGCTTAGCTTTGATTACCTATTGCAAGCGTCCTTCTCCACTCGGCCATCCCGGCCCGCTTTAAAAAATGTTAGTAAAATAAATGTTTTTATTACTAAATAAATATATCTTCATAATATGGATAGTTTTTGAGCTAGTCTGCTCACACACACACACACACACACACACACACAGACACACAGACACACACACACACACACACACACACACACACACACACACAAACAAACACACGTTTTTGTGTTATTTTGAATTCCGCTTAGGCGTTCGACAGAGTCTGCTGCCTGCCAAGGTCTACCAACTCCGTAAACACAAAACGATATTACTGTACATCTCATCCTCCAATCGAACCTATTCAACACATTATTTTTCAATCCGTTAGTTTTAATCAGAATCAGAATTGAAATCACCAAATATTGACAAAAATGTACACTAAGTATTTTTTCTTCAAAAGTTTGATAGAATTTCAAGATGAAATGATTTTTTTTTTTTTTTCTCACCCAGCCATTGAAGGAAACTTGAAAAAATCAAGTAGCGGGAAATGACGTAGGATCCTTAGACAGTCATATTTAAGATTTTTTCTTTTAATTCCCAAAAATCGATGGAATTCGAAAAATTTCGAAGTTCATGGCTTATAAGTTCTTGAGTATGGCAAGTTTACGACGAAACACAAGTTGGTTACACTACAAAGAGGCATAAGAAATACAGAGGACCTTTAAATAAAACAATGGATTATATTAACATATATATATATATATATATATATATATATATATATATATATAGGTACAACTCCTTTTTTATTGTCGAAGTTTGAATACACAGTGATAAATGGGGGGTTCGGGGGAGAGGAAATAAACAAATACATTACTGGCTCTGGTTGACTTCTTGGAGATCTATATTTTATTTAGAATGAAGAGGATTCTAAATGAAGAAATAAGAAACAGAATAGTCACTGGCAATCTGAATGGGATCAGTGAAAGAAGATTAATTGAAGAGCTGCTCCTCACGAGATGGATTTAAACGCATGGGATCGCTAAATCCTTAAATTCTGCTCAAAACGAGGAGATGGGAATACTTCGGAAGCTGGGAATAGGATGTCAGAGAAAATAAATTAGCTAGAGGTCTAAGAAAAAAAAATATTAGAGTAAATACATAACCCAACTTACTGTAGAAAAAAGAGACATTTTTTTATAGTTAAAATATTTAGATAAATTCATATAATAAATGACTGAGTTGGTGACATTACATATTCAGGCAGCAACGCAATATTTATAAATGTTATTCACTCAATGAATTATTCTTTTTTCGACCCTTCTTGCGTTGGGGGAAAAAATCTCCCTTTAAAAAAGTATATGAAATTAAGATTGTAATTAACTAAATTGTTGGAAACGTCAGGTGGAGAAAATAAAATTTCCTTTGAAAACTTTGTCCGCACATTTTAAGAAGGTGACGAAATATTTCTTTATATTTGCTTTTCTCTCTGTCTAGAGAGTAATGGAATAACACTGAGTGCAGAAATTAATTAAATAAAAAGGAAATGTGGTTGTTTTTTTTTATTTTAGAAGGGGGGTGAGGGGATAATTTAAATAAAACTTCCGCATTGCAGAGGTTATTATCGTATGAAGAAAAGAGAAAATTAAAAATAATATGTTTGTATAAAGAAAAGAAAAGGAAAGAAGAGGTGACATAAAACAGACCATATCATGAATTTTAAAATTGAACTGAAGGAACATAAGCGGAAACGGTGGCCTCTCTGAATTTCTCTCAAACTTAAGATATATTGGAACATGACATTAGGGAATATCTTTCATGAGGTTGGATGACTTGGATGACCATTGAATTCACATAAGAGTCATGTGCTATATATCAATGTTCTACAATGTATATTGAGTATAGTAAAAAAAAACGAAAAAGGAAACTAGAAACTAACAATGATTTCATTTATTTATCTCCATGGAAAGAATAATAAAACCAAAAAACCTACAGGTAGTATTGAATATGTGGAAAAGACGCAGATAAAGGATTATGTAATATAATTAAATGAATGTCTGTCATAATACCTTAAAAAAACTATTTAAAGTAACTAGGTAATAACAGGTAAAAAGATTCAATCAAAAGTACTTCGAAAATTTGTCAATGCACCGTGGTGTACTTCAAATTACACTCAGCACAACGATATGGATATCCTTACAGTACTTAAATAATGTATGCACGATAAATACAAATTTTATTCATGATCCATGTTACCATGCATCGAACAGGCAGATCGATAAAAAAGTGGCCGATAGTCTTCTTCTGTGTAAAGTGAAAATATTTAAAATAGCAATAATAATTTAACTACAAATAGTTCCCTTTATATACTGTAAGTAGATAAATCTGTAAAGAGAGATTTTTTGGAGACAGCCAAATCATGTTCTTCTTTGACAAAATTTCCATTAATACAAATTAAAGTGGCCTCCTCTCCATACTGAATTCATGTTTACGAGGATTATGGTAATAATTAATTCTTGCCATTTTGATTTTTTGTTAGGTGTGCTCAGTGAGTGACTGAAATTGCATAGGGAAAAAATAATGTCAATATCAGTCGTAATAATTTCGAAATTTTAATATTACCTTCTGCAGGAAAATATATAAATAAATCGTGTAAAATGCTTGAATTGGAAGCGAGTGGGATAAAACAATCTAATATAACTAAAAGAAAATTTCCTTTACGATTGTAGAGAATAAAACCGGGGGAAAAGGTGGGGAAGGGAAGGAAAAAAAAAAGGAAGGGATTTGTTCTGCAGGGCGAAAAAAAAAATCTCACGGCTGCAGGAGTCAACCCACTTTATCCTGGCTGCGGCATTATTGCTTCCAGTCTGCTCCGATCTGTCAGCCAGGGGTTCTCTCGTTTATACCCAATACCCACAAGCAGAGTCTCATTCGAGTCTGCTACTTGATTTCGATGTTGTCTATTAGTTTATATGAAGGACATTTTGAGATATCTTAAAATGGAATTGAAAAATGGGTCACAACACAATATTAGATAGAAAAGTGATGTCTGAGGATCCCGTTCTAATTTTATAGTTAAGAAACGTCCCAACATAGAAGAAATAAACCGAACTATTCAACGGTTTGAAGAACTGGAGTTCCCCGAAACAGGAGAAGAAACAGTAATGTAAGAAAACAACATCGTTAAGTTTTCCTAGTAGGTACAACAATAATGTTTATCAAAGGGAGTTATTTCGAGAATTTATCAAGCTACCAACTTAGTGTTTCTTATTGAATTGCCATTGATCGACCAACTACTAGCTACTCTCTTTCCTATTATCTAACCTTGATGAAATGAAATAACAGCCCTTTTAATGTTATATATAGTTTATCTATACTTACTATACTTATTTTAATGACACTTCGTTAGAATTTTAAAGGGAGGTCTGAACACTTGATTTATAGTTTCTCAAATTAACTTAAATTATTCTTTATTTTTCTAATATGGATAAATTATTAGCACAGGTTTGAATACAATTGTGGCACAGCTTTGAATACATAATTGCTCCATAAACATACACTAAGAAAAATGTTTTGTAATTATGCTCATAATTTATTTATAATTATGGTTGTGATAAAATCTACCGCTTTATTTTAATACTATTAAAATCAATATTAATGAGCCTACAAATTCATAAACTATTTCCAAAAAATATAAATAAAAATCGATTTGAGTATATTAATAAAATAGAAGCACATTTACAATCGGGGTGGGGCAACGGAAAATCTGTACTACGGTAGATCCCCGCGTTCCTCTTAACCGTTTCACATGAATTAAATATAGCGGAGGCTAAACGACGGCGCACAGTGGTTGAAAATCGACTATTTTCGGAAAAAAAATCTGGTCAAACCTGATCTGTAAGCCACAAAAAAATAAAGTTGCTATTAACATAACCACGATTGAATTTCCTATAAAATGTATAGGTTGGAGCCCCGCTTAACCGGCTATTCGGATTAACCGGCGGTGTTATGAAAATAGAAAAACAAATCATACATCAATTTTCGACTCGAGATCGGCTAGTTTAAGCACTTTTGCTGTTTCATGCTATTAATTGATAGTACCTACTTGCATTATCATTTTATTTCATGAAAACACCCGAGTTAGGTGAAGAAAAAAAATCATACATAGGACCAATGAATTATTTTTTTCGTTATATTTCTATTTTTAACTATTAAATAAATTAACATATTAAAATTTTAGATTGGGGTTATCCGGCCTTAATATTTTTGATAGGAGATGGTGGGATAGACTGTTCAATATTGGTTTTATAACTACAACTCTATCAGTGAAAACTCGGTTCCCTAACTCATACTAAATAACAGCTGAACTTTTTTTTTAATACCACTTTTATTCAAATTAAATGAATTCACACAATATGTAGACCTGGTTTTTGGAACGAACTTTGTACTATGCGACACACTCACCGATTTAGAAAAATTGACAACTCAACTACCTCTATCTAATGATCCACCTCCGGTGTTTAACCCAAAAAAAAATCCACAAAGCAATCAAGAGACATCGAGCTATGATTTTATAACTCCGTTTATCCTTCGTCATCTACCTCGAAAAGCTGTTTTGTTTCTTACACACATCAATAAATTTATCTTACACACAACCTATTAACCTCTTCTTTTCAAACTCTCCACACTCAAAATGATTCTAAATTCACAACTAATCCTTCATCTTACCGTCCTATCGCACTCTACCTATAAAGGGGAAAGTATTTTAAAAACTATTATAGAACCGAATTAAGCTTTTACTTGAAAATAGTGAAGTGATACCGATTCATCAGTTTGGTTCTGTGAAAGCCATTCTTAACTTTTTAAAATAAATTTGTTTTTATTTTTATGAGCTTCCTGCCGCTTGCTGTTAAAACGAGTCAGGAAAGTTTTCATGAGAAATCGGTTTATTTCCACCAAGTTATCCGAGGTCTTATTATAAACTTATATAAACTTATTATTAATAATTTTCAAACATACTAAAATCACGGTAGGTGAAAAAGTTTTTTTTTATCATCGACCTAATAACGGTTCAGAATGACATCATAAATGATGCTAAAGAGCTAGTAAGTAAGGCATGACGTTTTACTTAACGATTAGTAATAACCCAATTCGACGTATAAGCTCTATAGCGAATAAGCTGCAAGAAATAGCATAGGTAATTCAATAAAAAAAAAATCACACATTTACAGACCAGGTGGACGCAGCTAGAATATGTTTTAATATTTCTTTGGAAGTATCTTCTTCTTAAAAAAATGGATTTTAAAACTGCGCTCGGCTGCGCTTGAAAAATATGGATTACCAAAAAAAAATTTGTCTTATTTTTATTGCATTTATTCGGGATTTTATTTCTGGGTTAAAATATAGACAAAATAGCATAATTTTTATGGTCGTGTAATATGTGAGATCGCTTTTCATGATTATAAAGGAAAATCGCACCAACAATCAAAAATGCGAGTAGCAAAAATAATTATAGTATTATAATTTTTTCGTTGAAAAATAAACATTTCAATGATCGATTTTCGAAGGGTCATAATAAGTGTAAAAATCGGAATATCTCCGAATAAATTGATGGAATGTATCAGGTAACTATTCTATTTATTAATAATGAAAAGAAAAAGAATATTTCTATACCTTCAAAAAATAGGTTTTTTCCGCCTTTCAACCACCGTGCGGCGTTATAGCTACCTAAAGGTTCAACTGTTTTTAGTGTACAATCCAGTCTTTGCTCGAACACCGACGTTTGATTAGGATACTCTAAAAATTGGAGAGTCAACACAATACAGTAAGTTTTCACACTTATTATAGTTACTCGATTTACTATAGATAAATATCGATATGATTTGCCTTTGCGTTGAAGTTTAACTGATTTTAACAGAACATTTTTCTATCAATTAGGAAATGGACAAAGACCGATGACCTATAGTCCTATAGTCCTCAATGACTTAAAATTTTTTACTAAAACTTCACTCAGTTCTTCTAAACATCTAACCATAATTACTAACGTACTCCTAAGTTATATAAAATCCGAATCGAAGTTAAAAAATAAAAAAAATAATAAACAATAAGAAAATGAGGATCATAATGTGTTTGGCTAAATTGTAGAACACGGGAACATAAAATAAGTGGTAGGCTCAATTAACACCTGGAGATAGGAGACCTGCCGGCGAATTTCACAAGTTATTTCTCAGAGAGGAGAAAAGGCTATTTTTGGCCGAACTCCACAGGACCGGGCAACTATTCCTGAGGGGGGCGAGATAAACCCTGCCCCCCTAAATTAGACGGGACCCAGGGCCCAGGGGCCAGACTGCCTTCATTAGTGTTTTCACTTGGCCCCACTTCCTCCCTGCCCGGCTAACTTACAGCCACGGAAAGGAACCAATTCTCCGCCTCACTTTGCCTAACATCTTAGGCTATTCCTTACAGTTTCACTTACACAACTTTCTACCAGGACTTTACACCAAAAGAAGAAAATTTAATATCATTCGGAACATGCTTTAACCTAGATAATTTCCAGTTATATTTATAAATAACAACTATTACTTAATTTTTTTTTCCTATTTCATATAAATTAACTCATAAGCATAGAATCACGGTCATTTAAATGGGGGTCCGTAAAATACACTTAAAATATCTCAACAAGGGAGTGTTTTAGTAAAAATTTTAAGAGAAGGTAGCAACCATCGTTGGTTGAGTTCTACAAATTGAGAATCGCAGTGTTTATAACAAAATGTCCTTAGAGGTTTGATAAGTCCCTTTCGAAACCTCTACATTTGATTCACTTTAACTTTAGTAACTTTAAATAGATCTTAAAAAAAAAAAAAAAAAAAAAAAAAAATGAAAAATTCTAAAGCCAGTTTTTCGATTCATCAATATGTTTCCTGGAAAACTTTTTTAGAAATATTTTTAGCAAAATCAGACTCAATAATTAAAAAAAATGGTGTCGACTCTCTTTGAATTAAGACCCGTACTCTACTTTAAAGTGGAGTTTAACTTACCTTAAAGGGAAAAAAACTCATTTCCAGGTGATTATTAGTTAATTTCAAAGCGTCTTAATTTAATTTTAATATCTTACCTATTAAAATAGTTTTGTCTCGTTTGAGGGAGTATTAATCGTCACAAATTAAAAATTATACTTTTTTTGTTTTTAAATATTCTTGGCTAGGATGCCTCTGCCTGTAATTTTCGAATTGCGTAATATCATTTCTGTAGAAATTACTGTGTAAAACCATGATCATATTATCACCTCGAGAACAAGTTATATTGAGCCTAAAGTTATATTGACTATTAGAGGAGAAACGGAAACGGTATTTTTTTCAGTAGTATAATGATTTTTTTTATTTTTAAAATGCCTGTTTTTGAAGCGCCAACAGTAATTAAGCTGTGCATTGTGAATAGTAAAGGGATGGATATATGAGGAAACTATTTAAGTAGGTAACAAATTAAAATAAAATGAAGGCGTGAAAGCACTGACAAGGATTCGAACCAACAATAGGATGCCCAGACAGCTAGCTATACGATGTAGTAAATGAGGTAAGAGACTAGTACATAAGATAATCCATGCCTAAATTATTATGACATAAAAGTTATTATCTATCTGATAACACATGTCATCCCGATAATGTATACTGAGCAAACTAGTGCAGTGAAGTACTGTCTTACATTACATATGAACACATAACATCTACATGTATTTTCCCTGTACATAAATACTCCTTTAACTATCTGTTAGTATAACAGACGCTGGTGGAGGATACATTGCCTACCAATTCCCTCAGACACTTTGGTAAAACATTATTGGATGAAAACCGTTCCAACTGATTTCTTCAACTGAGTGCTCTTGAGGGCTAGATTTATTATTTGCGAAAGGCTGGCCCAAGTTGGTCGGATAAAACCCCTATGGGAACAATAACCTATGTCACGGCTCTTTCCCCCTCCTACAGTTTCAATCTTCCCAAAGCCACTAGTCGATCAAAAATAACAATTTCCCATGTACCTGTAAACATGTTCTGTACCTATTTGCATATTTATTTTAAATTTAAATGTAATAGTTATTAGGAAATTATTGAAACGGTAGAGTGGTGAGTACAGATTATTCGGCTTTTCGGACATTCCTTTCAACAATTACACGTTTTCAACAATAACGTGATTTTTCACGGAAGTGAATTTGAAGTTTAAGAGAAGAATAAGCATCACTGAAATTCGGCATAACTAAAAAGGCTCAAATGTTACGACTTATTAAAAAAAGCATCGGGGTACGTGACTAACTAAACATTATATACGGAATTTAGAAAAAATTATACTTTAATTAATGGACTTTATACATTAATTAAAAATGGACATACGAACGTTTCATTAGGAATATGGCTGACTCACGCCATGATGCGAGAGGAATAAAAAGACGATGGATGAGAGATCTCCGATCTGAAACAACCATGGTAATTAAATAAAGCCATTATGGTGTTTTCCCTCCTCATGCCTGATATGCTATTCCTGATTGTTAGCACCTTGCTAACAGGTGCGAATTACCAATGAATGTAAAAAAAAAAAAATAGAATAAAATGTGTCTGGGATGGATATAAAGCCTTCAATTTCACTTTTTAACATAGAGCAGATCGTTTTAGAAATTAACATAATTGTCTTCCTGATAAAAACAAAATGTATACATTCTTAACAGCCTTTAACCAACTTTTTATTTATAAACTTATTGTTAGATATAGCTGCAACTTTGATTGAGTTTGGTGACATTGGAAGGACACTCTTTCAAAACTAATCGATTTTTGAGACATGAATTACTTAAAAGAGTAAGCGATATATTAAGTAACGCTATATTGTTGTAATTGCTTATTTTTCCTCAAATATTACATCGATACTTTGTTTTTTGTGTTGGATATTTGCTTTTCTTTATGTAATTTACATTTTTTAAAGGGAATTTGTAATAAAGATACTTTTTTCCATACATTTAATCTACTGAAAGAATCAGTTATTATTAAAATCATTTTTTTCTTATGCAAAAATTATTCTAATTTAGAGAAAAGGTCACGTTTTGGGAAACAGTGACGCAGGAACCATTCTTGAGAAGGCAGAACTCACATATGCGGGAATGATTCCCTGATACAGGAAGAAATTTTGAAGATTTGAAATTTTCTGTCATCATGTCATCTGCAACTATCAGCAGGTGCTATAATTGAAACGTGTGAAATTCTTGCTTATATCCTATGGGACAATATGAAAATGAGTGTTTTAAATAATTTTCCAAATATTTTATCAGTATGGCATTGTACAGAACCTCTTCACTAGATATAAAAAAAGTTGTAAGCAGGCCGTCCCGATCTTATAATGCGCCCGATTGCTAGAAGTCAAGATGCGCTCCCTCCCACCATAAATATCCCCTCCACTTTTGGATGTTGACGCTCCGAAATCAGAATATCTAAATTTTCATTAATATCGCCATCAATACTCAAATTTTCACCTTACACGATCAATATTATTGTCAATACCTTGCTGTATTGTCAATACTATTAATAGTGTAAGGTCCGCTTTTGAGACATTCTATTAGTTTATTTATAGCTGATAATTTTCATAAATAGAAATGAATCGTTACTGAATAATTTAACATTTTTTGGCAAAAAATGGAAGAAAAACAGAAAAAAATATACTGAAACATTTGCCTGGAGACACATTTTTTCTGTAAATGGAGGCTGGTGGAGATAAATCTACTAAGACTAATCCTTTGGAGGTTGCTCATTAGTTGGTGCCAAAAACATTATTGGAAGAAGATGCTTCGCCCATGAGAGATTTCTCCACCTGATTGCCTACACCACTCTGATTAATGGAGGAGCATTTTAAACAGGTCGGAACTCCTTGCATAGTTCCCTGTCTCTTCCTCTCCCCTTTCTCTTCTAGGATTTATCTATCCTTGAAAGCTTCGTAAATATTTGCAACTTCTACTTCAATTAAATAGTCCTTTAAAAAAAAAGTAATAATTGTGAGATGAGTTAAATTCAAATTAAGTGTAAACAATACTATTCCCATTTTTTTTATTGAATTAAATTTGCCACGCTGGATTTAAATACTTTGATACATAGTTTTAATTACTTATCAATAACAACAAAAGTATGAAAAACATATTCACTAAGCTGTGTCTAGAAGAACGGATAAATCAAATTAAACAAATTATTCATGAAGGCATTTAAATCCATAGCGTTGAATTCAATACGATGAAAAAATTTGATGTGATGAAGTTTACCTCAACCTGGCGGTTGAGCGTGATCACGGTCAAATCACCTCCTTGCACGACCGCTGAACAAGAAACAGTGCTCTTCCTTACATAGTACTGAACCCAAGACCCTTCATGGGTTGTAGTATTACCTCTGTGGTATAGGTATAGTGGTGGTATGGTATTTTAACTTCGAAACGTATGAATATTTCCTGAATAGAAATAACTGAAGCTCTCTTTCGCTATCTGCCATTCCAATTCAAATACAGGCGGAGGGGTAGTCACAGAAGGTCCCCTAAAAATTGTTGCAATCTTAATTTTTATTTTTTTTTAATAAAGGAATAATGTAATTACATCGATACTTTGTTTTTTGTGTTCCTCCCCTTTCTCGCCAGTTAGACTATACGGGGTTTCCTGGGCCAGGGGAGAGGGTGGGGATTAATGCCAAGCATTAAAAATAATAACTAATCCATAAACGTAATAATTTGGTAATAATAAGGCGAAGTCCTTCCTGTTGCAAGAAAACAATCTAATATATAAATCTGAAAACAAAAGTGCTGTCAGACAAATGGCAACACGCGAGTGTGTCCTCCCCCAAGTTTTTGCTAAAGCCGCCCCCGATGCCATGACAATCTCTGGCTTTCTTGTCATAGTATCTTTATAATCCCACCTATAAATCCATTATAAACCTTATTGGATCTTTGCCTTTCTTTATGTAATTTACATTTTTAAAAGGGAATTTGTAATATAGAAACTTTTTTCCATACATTTAATCTACTGAAAGAATCAGTTATTATTAAAATCATTTTTTTTTAAGCAAAAATTATTCTAATTTAGAAAAAAAGGTACCGTTTTGGGAAACAATTATCCGAAAATGTCATCTGAATAACATCATTATCCTAAGGGGAGGGGGATAGACCAGTAGAAAAGAAGAATAAGAAAAAAAAAACATAAGTAAAGCATAAAAACAGATCCCTCTTTTATTTACGGAAATAATAACAAATAATTTCAACAAAAAATACTAGAAGCACTAAAAAGTTTGTAAAAATTATGTGCGAGAATTAGGACACCAAGTTTTTCTTCCTAGAAATATTATCTGCGGAGAATGTTTAATAAAATGAGAAAAAAAGTAAAGATTAAAAGTAAACAAAACCTCATCTGGAATCACGTTATAAAATTAAATACCCGATGTCATAGAAGTGTGAAGATTTACTTGTTTTTTAAAACACTCCACATTTAATAATTTATCTTTAAGATAAACACATAATCTAAATGGGACATCTGCGAAAATATTACTGATTTTAAAAAGATTGTAGGTATTTTTGAATTGTTCGACAACCACCAATTAGTGTATAGCTTGACAACAGTTGTATTGTACCTCTAGTGCGCATGCACGAAAACTGAAGTCAGATCCCAGCCAATGAAATGCCATTATAACCGTGATTATAACCAAACTTGTTTTGTCTGCTTTGTTTATACTTTACCGCTTATTCTATTGTCCTAAAATGGAAAATCCTTCTACTAGTCGGAGTACTCCAAAAAAGAGCGTGACAAAGAAAGTTATAAAAAGGCAAGCCAGGGAAATAATATTTCGTGTTCACGAATATTTAGTGAAAAATAAAAAAGACTATAATTTAAATTATAATGTTATGAACTCTGTATGTGAAATAACTGGATATTCGAGATGTTCAATAAGCAATATAGTGAAAGAAGGAAGAAAAATGCTTCAAGAGGATGGTGAATTAAAGTTTAGTACATCAAAATCTAGGGGTAAGTCAAAAAACCCAAAAGTTATTATTGATTCATTTTCAGAATCTTTAATAAGAAGAAAAATCCATCATTTTTATGTCATCAAAAAGCAGTGTCCCTCAATAAAGAAATTACTATTATCTTTGAAGTTTGATGGTGAGGTAGACTGCAGCAGAGAGTACCTTAGAAGAAAATTAAAGACAATGGGTTACAAATGGAAGAAGTGCCAGAGTAATTGAAAAATATTTTGCGAAAAACAGGAAATAGCTGCATGGAGGATAAGGTACCTTCGAGAAAAAAGAAATTTTAGAAAAGCAAATAGATGCATAATTTACCTAGATGAAACTTATCTCCATGCAACACATACGGTGCAAACTTGTTGGCAAAGTCCAGATGAAATGGGTACAACAGCTAATATTTCTAAAGGACCGAGGCTAATAATTGTTCATGCTGGAGGTGAGTGTGGTTTTATTCCTAGTGCATTACTAATATTTAAATCCAAAGTAAAAAATCAGGATTACCATGGAGACATGAATACTGAAAATTTTTTGAAGTGGTTTAAAGAAAAATTGATTCCAAATCTTACTCCAAATAGTGTCGTTGTAATGGATAATGCCTCTTATCATTGCAAAGTAAAAAATAAAAAACCTAATAGTGCAAATTTAAAAAGGGAAATATGAGAATGGCTTGTAGAGCAGGGAATACCACACAATTCTTACATGAGGAAACCTGAATTATTAAATTTGTGTAAAGACTATTATATTAAAAAAAATTATATTGTGGAAGAAATACTCAATGAATTAGGCCATGATTTGTTATATTTGCCTCCATATCACCCAGAGTTAAATCCTATTGAACTTGTATGGGGTGATATAAAAAATAAAATAGCTAGTGAATGCCTATCAACTTCACTTAATAAAAAGCGTTCCTATTGTGAGTCAGTTTTTAATAGCTTCTCTGTTGAAAAATGGAAAGCCTGTTGTGAGCATGTAAAGAAGGTTGAAGTAGACTATTGGGAAAAGGATTTTATTATTGATGAAGAAATGGATAAGATCATTGTTAACCTTGGTGGTAGCAGCTCATCAAGTTCTGAAAATGACAGGATATCAGATGAAAGTGACAGTGATTAATTTTTATCAGGCTTTAATGGATTTATTATTTATTTTTTAATAATATTAAATTAAATGATATTAAATATTTAAAAATAAATTATTATATTTTAAATATCATAGAGCTATTTATTATATATATTATATAAAATTTAAATATATTATATATTATTTATTTATTATATTGAGCCATTTATGAGAGATATTGGCACCTTTTGATTTGATATAAAAATTAAAATAATTATAAAACTTTTTTTAGAACTGCAATGTTGTTTTAAAATAATATATTCAGAACTACTTGTTAGACATATAATATCTACAACAATTAAATTACTTTTTTTCATTTCACAATGGCATCTATTAACAATAAAGAGTATTTCTCATTTTGAATACCCATTGTTTACAATAAATGGTAACCTAACCTGACACATTTTAAATTTGACAGTGAGTGGAGCTTAATTAAGCTTCTCCCTCAAGTACAAAGCAATTGTTGTCAACCTCTAGATACGAAGAAAGAAGTAAATGCTTTCGGATATTTAGGAGGAAAGTAACAGAACTAAAATTTAAAAAAGTTCCATACTGATACTTGTTTGCAATTGCTACATCAATAACTCAAACTGATTCCTTCCCCAAGTTATCAATTAAACTAAAATCTGATTACGTACGAAGGAAATGATACAGTTTAAGCCGAGATCCTCAGATTAGATGGAATTGTAAGAGAACTAATCTAAGAAGTCTGATTAAACGAGTCGATTAATTATTGGTCCACGGGCCCGTCTTTATTTACATTAAGCTTTCGATTAGTGGGACTGCTTCCTTGTCCGTCCGACTGCTCCCGTTTTTGCTTTTTCTTTTTTTTTTTCTATTGTACCATTAAGCATTATTTTGTATCAGTAGGATAAAAAAAAATATGAAAAAATGCTGTATCAACCAGTTTGAGACATTGGAACGAGTTACAAAGGCAGTACCAAATGAACCAATATTTTAAAATAAATAAAAGTGAATTTACTTTTTAACTAGGTAACTGAGAATACAAAAATGGTAAATGCGCTTTATTTTTCAAAGTCAAAAATAATAAAAATATAATACCTTACACCCGTATTAAGAGTGGTCAAATCTAGTAATTTCGTCTAATATAGTAACGGGTACCCCAAGGCTCCACACTAGAACCTCCAACGTATGGTGTATATATTCGTACTCATAACAAACCTGACTTTGATTGATACTTCCATTTAGTGAGAATTGAAATAAAAAATTAAATTGTTTACAGGACAAAGAAGATTTTTTTTTTCGGAGGTAGAGGCAAATCTTTTGGTAGAAAAGGATATTTCTTGGAACATGTATTGAATCGAAAAATGAAAGAGGAATTAGCTTTTAGAAACCATAATTTTATAAAATTTTATCAAGCCATTAAATAGCACATTTTTTAAGAAGGGGTCATTAGAATTTCTGAAGGTGGTACCCTCAAATCAAGGTAATAGGGGGAAGCTGATGAGGGAAGGGATACTGCTAAAATTTTATTCTTCATGAAAAGCAGTGGCGGCTCTGGGAGCAACTAAATGTAGATACACTTCATTAGGGAAAAGATCTTCACTAATTCCACTCCTAGACAACCTTTGGCTTTAGAAAAATAATTTCTTAGAAAGTTATAAATTCAAGACTCTTCACGAGGCTGTAGAGTTACAGGAATTTAATTTAAATTATTTTTATTCCATACTGGTTGGAGGAGTTAAAAAATATATTTACAAAGCTGGCCCACTAATAATTTCCACAACGGAGGACATTGAACATATACGGTAATACCGTTACCTAAAGTCTTTCTTGTATGCATCCGATTCTTCAAAGAAACTAATTTCCAAGTGAAAAAGAATTTCTTAAATAAGCATGACCCATATGGCTCAGCAAGTATAGTTGATTAAATTTAGCAGGAAATTTCACGCGAAACAGACCAATTGTTCTAAAACGGGTATTAGCTCGCTTACAATTAAAATTGAACCTGATTTTCAGACTAAGTAAAAAATTTGAATTAGTGCTGATTTTAAACGTTGAGGAGAAGCATAAAAAAATATTTTAGACTAGTTTTGTAATATTGGTATGTAATGTTTTAATTGTGAAATGAAATCATTTCTATGTGATGAAAATGGTCACAGAAAAAAAAAAAAGGTTATAAAGTTTTTCTTTAAAACACGCCATTAACGCTACAATTTCAAAATAATAAAACATTGATAGGAATGAAAAGTTGAACAACATTAAAACAATTATTTCTGCCGTTTGATTTGAAAAGATGATCTGGGATAATAAGTCGAATGCATCTAAGTTGAACTAAATATTACGGACAAATGACATTACTTACAAAACTACAGCATTTACAAATAAAATCATATTTTAAACCTTCATTTTGAGCATCACGAGCATGTTGAGGGACTTAAGAAAGAAAGGTTTGGCTAAGGTTTTAGAATATCAGTTTTGTTTGATGTGACGTTGTTATCAAAATGACAAGATGATAATAAGATATGTACAGCTGAGAACGCCCACCAAAGATTAGGAGTCATAAAATTGTTTGTTTGTTTAACGTCACTTTATGCAACTAAGGCTAATCGGACGATGCTACAGTGGGAGTCCTAAATTTGCCAATCCAGGTATAATTAGGATAGGGATCTTTAACAAGTACGTGACATCGTACAGGCTGGGGACCCCCATTTTACGTCCATCCGAGGGACGGCGTGGCCAAGGATTTTTTACTCCCATTAAAAAATCGTAGGACCACCGCTAGGCGCGAACCTGCGGCCATTAGTATTGTAGGTTGCCATGATAACCACTATATTACAGCTACCCCAGGAGTCATAAAATTGTTGACCCTCAGGAGACCGTAAACAAATAGAGTTAAGCGTATAAATTATACCCATGTAAAAAAAATGTCGCAAGTGTATGTACTTTCATTGTTTTGTTCCTCTATTTTTAGGGATGAAAAGTTTGTTAATTTCAAAGCGAATCAAGGTCACTTAGAGAATTAAGATGATTTAATGGTATTCAATAACTCTCAATAATGATCAAAACCAGTTCTTTCCTGGTCTTTGAGAAATATCACATTTAAATGATTTTTATATTGATTGAACAATATATTGATATTAGATAATTATTTTGAGAGAAGTGAATGAATTTCATGAACCGGTTGGTTGGTTACCGGTGTGATGAGGTGAGCAATGAACCGGTTATCAGGTAAAACAGTTTGAATATTCAAGGTACAGCCAAGACCTCAAAGGATTCCTGATGGTCCTTTGCAGCAATAAATTAGATAATGCATAAATTGAGGGATTACTGGGACAAGGGTTTATAAATCAAATAGTCCAATGTAACGACAATGGTACAATAAAAATATAATAAGGTGCAATAAAATGGTTTTGATTCATGAATATGGACCAACTAGTTGGACCACAAGAATTATTCATCTCAATAGTAAACATTTCCCTCAGTACAATAATCTCTGACCGAAATATAAAGTCAAAGGATTATTTTTAATTTGATCTCTAAAAATGACCCTTCTTTATTTTTCTCCCCTTTCATCTCTATTTGGGGTACATTGAAGAAATAGTTATTTTTGTTTTGTAAAATGGTTCGTTAATTTAAATTATAAAACAAATCCTGTATATAGAATACAAATGGCAACCGCACTTTTAACAGTTAATAAATTCCTGAATGTTTAAATTTATTCTTCATGGCATTGCTTACGAAACGTTATAAATTTGCAAGGTCATATGCAAACTAATAAAAAACACATTTTTTAGTTTGGACTTTTTGGAGCACTCACAGCCATAGATATATATGTATGAACTATGAATTTAGTAATAACTTTTAAATTCTCTCAGCGAACTATAAATAAAACCCTCATATAAATGATGAAATTCCTACCAATATGAATTTTCAACTTAAATCTAAAGTAACTGCCTCTAAAGCTGTAAAATGAAACTTTATCTCACTATAAAGTTCGTAATAAAACAAACAGCATTCATAAACTATATTTCACAACTTTCGATTTATTACGAAAAGTCAAGATAAAATTCTGCTGCAATTGCTGAACGTTTATAATACTGAGCTTTACTGGGTCTTAATATTAATCAAGGACTGCCCAAGTAATAAGGAATCTATAGATTTAAAAAACGAAATAGATACTAGTCATAAAATCATCAAATATGAGAAAAATATGTTGGTTTTATAAACGCAATCCACTTTAAACACAAATCTAAATGCATTAAAAAATGAACTAATCATATCCACTTAGTGCCCTGATAGATTATAGTATTATGGTTAATCTAAAGCTAAAAAAAAAAAAAAAAAAAAAAAAAAAAAAAAAAAAAAAAAAAAAAAAAAAAACCTACCCGGCTTAAAATGTTCGTGCATACTAAAAAAAAAGCTAAGCAGATATTTCGTCCAACTTTGAAAACGTCGAATATAAATGGGTTCTTGTAAAATACGTTACATTAAAAAAATCAAGTAAGATGCGTTTTCACGTAGGTACGATAATTACTACATTAATTCCCATGAATGAAATTTATATGTGGCTATCTAGGTATAATCCCTTAGGATATCTTAAAAGTTAAATGAAATGAGATCCCTTTACATGGATTGACTAACAACCGCAACTTCAGGAAGATGACTATAAGACTAAAATCGCGATTTTTATAAGATACGGTGAGATCGGTAGTTAATATTTTAAGCTAATAATAGGAAAACGTTTTAGTTCCTCAGACTGGCCAGAAGGCTCTGCGTAAAATTGAAAAAAAAAATCGACATTTTAAATTTTCTCCAAAGCAAAAATGCTATCTTATGCACAGCATACGATATTTGTCATACTCCAGAATGACTTCCTCAAACATTAACAGTGTACAGATGCTACCTACAAGCCAGAAGTGGGCAAAAGGAACTCTCAAAAGATTTGAGTCAGCGAAGCAGATGTTCCAACATAAAAAGAAATATTTCTTTTCATTGGAGCGTGCTTCCAAACTAAACAAACCTTCGCCAGCGGAAGCAAAAACCCGACTGAGTAATCTCTGAAACCCATTTCTTCTTCAGTTCGGTTTTGTTTCTAGTTTCCGTAAATAAAATTTTCCATACAATTAGTGCAGACATAGGCAGTTATTGGATAAGGGTTTTCAGGTTCAGTGAATAAAGTAACAACTATATTACGACATTTCGATATTATATTGTTATCAGAACACTGAATATACAAAGTTACAAAAATTCTTAAATCTTAAGAATCAAATTAACAACAGGGTAATCCCATGTGTCTGTTTTAATTGGACTATTTTTATTAATTTTTCCAGATTTCTTGAATATTTTATGAGGATATTATTATTACGCAAAAAAGTTTTCATTTGACTTGTTTTATCAGAATCGCTATGATTTGTTTCTTTTACTTACAGGAAAAAATATATTATTTAGAAACATATCAATTAAGGCTTTCGAAACAGTATAAACTAGGAACCATTTTTTTTTTTTTACTTTCACTTACCTATATATGAAATATATAGTAAGTGGAAGTATTGCGAGCGTGAAAAATTTCGACTTCGTCGTTTTCAACGAAAATACACGTTTTGGGGTCCCCTGAGTCGAAATAACCAAGTCCCGCGAAATGGTCTGTGTGTGTGTCTGTGTGTCTGTGTGTGTGTGTGTGTGTGTGTGTGTGTGTGTGTGTGTGTGTGAACAGACTAGCTCAAAAACTATAAACCGTGCGATCCTGAAATTGGGTATTTAGTGTAGGTATATGGTACCTGGTACAGACCTGGTATGCCCGCGATGTGACAGCAAAAATTTCATCAAAATTACTTAAAGGGAGGGGGTACTTTATTTAATAACTTTTAGGTTTTTTTCGATTTTCTCAAAAACGGGTGTAACGATTTTGATCAAACTGGGTATTTGATGTGTGTATATGCCCGAGATATGACTGTAAAAATTTCATCAAAATTGATTAACCGGAGGGGGGACTTTACTTAATAAATTTTGTAACATTTTCACGTGTTTTTTTTATTTACTCAGAAACGGCTTTAAATATTTTGATCAAACTGGGTATTTGATGTATGTATATGCCAAATATGTGATAGCCAACATTTCATCAAAATTGATCAATCGAAGGGGGGACTTTACTTAATAAATTTTGTATCATTTTCACGGGGTTTTTTATTTACTCAAAAACGGCTTTAACGATTAAAAAAAATAAGATATGACTGTAGAAAAATGTGTGAGTTTGGGAAATGATATTTAGCAAAACACGTCAATTTCTAATCAAAGTAAGTTGGTAAGTGAAAGTTGTGTGTTGCGCGCACGCACCAGATTTTTTTTTTTACCTTTACTCTTAATGCCTAACATGTTAGATATAAATGGAGGATGAACATTTTTTTTTACTCTAGTGCGTTTTTTTAAATGCATTTTTAGGTTGCTGCTTGGAGCATGTAGCAAAGATAGGCATTGAAACACTACTTTCTTGATTAACATGAAATTGTTATACAAAGGGAAATATTTTTGACTACATTTAGTATTAAATATGGAGGTTTAGAATGAAATTGGCGGTGACCCCAACTTGATTCTGGTCGCGTGACTTTTCATGAACTTGTTCTGATAACAGAGCTACCAGTTTGTTTGCAGTCGGTGGACAACTTGTAATTTGAACCGCTTAATATCGCAACAACTGGCCATTGTCATGGAATGGGTCCAGTTTAGTAAATAATTCAAAAACAACGGCTAATATTCTATTCAGTTTTCCCTGCAACATTCAGCAATGGCCTTAGTTCTTTTTTTAACCAATTAATTATTTAGTAAAGTCTAGAATGTATTTTCTAATTTATTAGAATTTTCTGAATTCATTGCCTATCTGGGTTCTGTAAAGGATCTGGGTTTCGTGAAGGTATGGGCTGCCTCGATAATTTATTTTCTTTAAATTATGTTATTCAGTCGCAGTTAGGACTACGTGGGAATAGTCTTTTTGTCGATTTTAAGCGAGCAGTCGACTCCGTAAATCACAATTTACTCTAGGATTCCTTTTATAATCTAGTAGTATGCACCGAAATAGTCAGAACTATAAAAAATATTTATCTAAACGCGTCTGGTAGAGTGAAAGGCGAGGATGGGTTTTCATTGGAGATCGACATAACACTTGGTCTGTTGCAGAGAGAAGTATTATCGCCATACTTATTCAGCCTCTATATAATTGATATAGAGAGATTTTTCCAAAAAAATAATGTTGGAGGCATAATGGTTAATAGTACCTGCGACATACTGTTATTGCTCTATGCTGACGATTTAATAATCCTAGCTGATAGTTACACCGATGTAAAAGTGGAATTAAAAATCTTAAATGAGTACTGCAAGGGAAAAAAATGGAGGTCAATTCACAAAAAACATACTAGTATACTTCAACAAGGGAGGTTGCAAAAGGATGGGGAAATTATTTTATGGGGATTCAAATATAGAAACAGTACCTGAATGTATCTATCCAGGAGTACCTTTTTTCAACTCAGGTTTATTTCACAGAGCCTCTAAATATTTTGATTCAATGGCTAGGGCTGCTTTCGGCTCGGTTATCACAATTTGCGCAAAATCCAAATTGCGCCTTCACTATCTGCCCCACTCACTCGATATGAACAGATCGAATTATGTTGAATTGCTAAACATCTAGAACATTCATTGCCTCAAAAATCTATTTTATTATATCAGGCAATGTTGTAAGCTAAAATCATTCATTGTTAATTTGAATAATATAGTAAAAGGGTAGGATGTAGGAACCACTAAATGACAACACTAACCGTTTATTTTTATACTTCATATGTTATTATTTACTAATTATTTATAGTTGTATTTGCTTATATTGTATATGATCATATTTAAATTTATATACTCATAAATTATATTTAGATTTTAGATATGTATTAATTAAATTATAAATAGATTGAAAAATTGAATTGAATAATATTTAGATTATGGATTTAATATTTATATTTAAATAGTTACCAATTCCTTATATTAAGTTTATATTTAATAGTTATTTTTTAAATTATCTGTTATAATAATATATGTTATGTATGTTTTTTAAATAGCTATGTGGAGAAGATGTTGCCATATCCTCTTATTGTAGTTTATTATCACTTAAATATTACTGTTGGTAGTCATGATATGTATTTATCTAGATAAGCCAACTCCATTTGTATAGGGTGTTCCCCGAAAAAAAATAAAATATATTCATTCATTCATTCAATTCATTGCCTCTGAGGGCAAAATCAGGCGATTGATCGTGGGAGTGATACATAGCAACACCAATACATAATCATGGTAAAATTAGAAAGCCTTTATTCATATCCCAAAATCATACCTTCCACGTTCAACATTATTGACATCATAGCATAATTTTAAGAATACTTGAGAGACAAGAGGGTTTCTATATAAGCTCACAGCGTGAACTCAAAATTTTCAATGTCAATAAAAATATTTTTAATAACAAAAAATTAATACAAATATCGATTTTGACAAAATAATATTTACCGTGTATGGTGGAACATTTAGAGAGTATCATTTACCAACCGCTGTACTATTAACATCTTTTTTTTTTTTTTTAATTATTTATTTATTTTAATGGTTATAGGCAATCCGCTACTATGGTGATGTTTGCCGACTTATAATGTTAATTTTTAATGTACCCCAGTTTGTAATGATTTAAAAAGGTAGATAGAGAGAAAAAAAGGAATATATATATATATATATATATATATATATATATATATATATATATATATATATATATATATACCATTATATATTGCGACAATAATATTGCTTCCACCCCCTTAACCCTATTTTCGGGCTTCAGATATCATACCTAGAAAGCATGCAAATTGGACGGTAACGGACTATTAGGCAGTCTAAAAATTGCTAATTAAATCGAAAGAGTAGAAAGGACTAATTAAATCGAAATATTAAAAAAAAAATCGAGCCTACCAACGGCAGATTTTATACATTTTCAGGAATTGTTTTAAAAAGATTTTTCGATATTGTTGACAGGAATTTACCTAAAGCACCGTTTTCTCAATTTTTGTTCAAATATAGTTGAACCTCGATTATCCAAGAGGAAGTAATGACGAGGAGGGGATAAACCTAAACCACTTATAATTGCAAAATTTTGCATATTCACTTATGGTTAATAAGAATTCAGGAATAGTTATTTATTATACAAGTGACGAAAGCAGATCATTTTACAACTCGAGTGAAACGTTTACCCACGAGGTATACGAGGTATCGTGGTAATTTCACGAGAGTTGTAAATTCTACTTTTTCAAGAGTGTAATATTAAATTTTTTCTGTAATCGTGTAATACATGATCAGATCTAAACAGAATATGAACAAAATTAGGATGTTGTGAAGATTATGGTATGTTGTTGATTGGTAGGTTATAAGCATGGTTGTGAAAGGTTATAAGCATAGTTATAAAACAACTAGTATTAATTTATTTTAACATTTTATTTATTATATATATTTATAGTTACATTACATTTAATTTAATTTTATTAGTAATATCAAAGATGTCTGTTTAAATTAAAATGATTGTGAAGTAGTGCAGTTATAAACAAGTGCAGGTTATAAACAAGGAAGGTAATTATTATTATATTTAAATTTTAAAATATATTGATTATTTCCACCAATAATTCATTCACATTTCAATTTATTTTGTTAAAATAAATTCTTACAATGTTAAGAAACATTTTAAAGCATTTAATTTCCAACTTCAAATTATTTTTTAATTTATACTTATTACTAACTAGCTGTGGGGCCCGGCTTCGCTCAGGGAGTTGTGGAATAGGTGGAATGAAAGAATAACTTTAAAATGTAATAATACAGAAAAATAGACCAAAATTAATCATGATTAAAACAAAATTTGTACCATCCTGAAAATTCAGTTTAGTATTAGTGGTAAGTTTCGAAACCTCAGAGTCAGAGGACCCTATTAATGCGGTTCTCTCAATGCGTGTTCTTCCCTTTTCTTGATTAAGAAAAATATTTTGGCAGCAAATATGTCCTGGTATGTACCATTTTTTATGGTTTCTATGTTCTGATTCCATTGATACCATTCCCATGACGATACCGCATCCTTATCAAGTTGAGTAACTTCTCCTTTTTCGAATTCGTTTGAAAAATTACGGACAGAACAGAACTTTTAAACAGAAATATTATATGAACACTTTATTTTCGGTATATATTCCATTAGGTTATATCTTTTATTCATATTATCTATTTTATTCAGTGTTAGTTTTTATTCGCTCACTACACTAATAAGCAATTTTTCTTTTGTTGTAAATTTACTCTTATATTGTAAATTGATTAAAGGCAATGTTTGGACCAATTCTTTCCTCTTCTGTAACACTTAATTCGCTTAGGAATCCAGTTGGTTTTCTTTATTTTTAATTTCAATTCATTGCAGAGATGTAATGACCTTTTTTAAAAATAAAAAGGAAAAAATAATTATTTATAATATCGTGTAACTTAAAGAAAACAGCTGAAGCTAAAACCATAACAAACCGAACTAATGAACGATAACCTTATGAATTGAGCTTAGCTAGCGCTCCTGGCTTCCAAATGTCGAACTAAATTTTTTCATTCATAAGCTCGTCTGGGCTGATTAGAGGGGCTAATTACATGTAGCGAGAGGCTTAAAATTACAGCCTTTGTCCCTTCAACATTACACACTTAAAATGAAAACTGAAACCTTCTTCATCGTTAGGGGCAGGCAATAGGGCAATATGACGACATAACATTCTTAATAGTACGTGTGGTCGTTTTTGGGCCTTTTCGGCACGCACATTGTACACTTTGCTTTATAATATATATTGATTAAGAAGGCAATTCACTTTCTTCACTTGTGAAGAAAGTAATCACTTTCTACTCTATTGCAAAATGTTTCACTTTCTTCACTCATTTCAGTTTTGTAATGTTACCATTATTCAACGATTACAGAAAAAAATAATAATGCACGATAAATATAAATTTATATTTAACAAAAGAAATATCTAAAAAATATATGAAATTTTTAAATAAAAATATCTATTCCGCCGAACGAACGGATCGCACAAGGTCGTCTATTTGTTATCAATATTCGGACAGTTTGCGAACCAATTCCTATTTTTCGGCGATTTATTTTAATACTTTACTACAAACAAAATTGATAATTTTAATTCTTTCAAAACTCATTAAGCTTTCGGAATGTCGACATTTTCGATGCAAACGATTTAATAATTTGACACTAAAATTAGATGTTAAGAGGTATAACATCAGTGGAAGGTTGTTATAAAATTTTAAAACGATAACATTAAGAGGAGCATTATTTTTAAAACTTTCAAATCAGCCAGTTCTTATTGGGTTGATGCAAAATTAGTGCAGGTTTTTAATATTCATTGAAAATAGGCCATATCTTTACTTTAACTATATATATTTAATCAAAATAATTTCCATCTGAATCAATGCACTTTTGCCAACGTTCAACAAGCTTTCTTATTCCACCAGAAAAAAATCTGAATCCCTGGACTCAATGAAGTCACAAAAAGAATTTTCAATTTCATCCTGGTTTTGAAAAATTTTCTCCCTCAAAAAGTTATCCAGAGGCCTGAAAAAGTGGAAGTCTGTAGGAGAGAGGTCAGGTGAATAAGGTGGGTGTGGGAGAACTTCGTAGCCCAACTCGTGCAGTCGTCGCAGCGTTGGTTGTGCGACGTGTGGTCTGGCGTTATCATGGAGAAGGATAGGTCCCTTCCGATTCATCAATGCTGGGCAAAGACGTTGTAATTTTTGATTCATGTTGTCAATTTTTTGACAGCAGTTATAGTCTCACCTCGATTGAGAAAGCTGTAGTGGATAACACCAGCAGTATACCACCAAACTGTGACCATAACTTTTTTTGGGTGCAGGTTGGGCTTCGGGAAAGGTTTTGGTTGTTCATCTTTGCCCAGCTATTGGCTACAACGCCTTCTGCTGTCGTATAAGATCCATTTTTCATCGCACGTCACAATGCGATCGAGAAATGGATCATTTTTATTGCGTGTCACAAGCATGGAATAGATTTCAAAGCGGCGATTTTTTTTGTGGTCGTTTAATTGGTGTGGCACCCACTTGGCCAACTTTTTTACCTTACCAATTGCTTTCAAGTGGCGTACAACTGTGGATTGGTTCACGCCGAGTTCTACCGCTATTTCTCGGGTGGTTTTGGTTGGGTATTATTCCACTATTGACCTCAGCTGGTCGTTGTCAAGAGCAAAATGACGGCCCTGACCTTCCTTGTCTTCGAGGTCGAAATCTCCACTGCGAAACTTTTGGAACCCACGCTGCACCGTGCACTCGTTAATAGCCACCTGACCCCACACTTCGTTAATATTACGAGCCGTTTGCGCAGCGCTGCGCCCTATTTTAAATTCGTAAAAATAAATTTGACGAAAATCGTATTTAGACATTTTCGATTTAAGACCTTTGAACACGCTGAACAAAACGATTTTACTGATCAAATTCATGGTGAAAGAGAGGGTATTAGATAAGGTTCGTTTTGATATAATAATGATCAATGTTAGGATTTGCTTTGTTTACACAATTGGAATTAAGATATCGCAATAGAGGAAACCTGCATTAATTTTGCATCAACCCAATATTTATATTCTTAAGGAAAGTTTCCGTTGATCAAGAATTGGGATAATCGAGTTTTTACTTTACTAATTTAGAAAGCGTTTATCAGTAGGTACTTACTATTGGAACTTTGAAGGCAGTACCTATTGAAGAATCGAAGGGTCAGCATTATTATTTACTGCTCCCCGGTTTAGATCCTCCTTTGTCTTGGGGATGAGGAATTGTGTACAGTACATTTTCTCTCAATTGAGCATTACTATGATTCATTAATTACGAATCCTAAATTTGATATCTTATTTTGTTTTGCTCTCTCTAAATTTTTCTATATATTATTTCTAAAACGTCTTTTGTTTGTCGGTACATCATGACTTTTTCGATGATTGAGGAATAAATTTAAATACTTCCTTCCATTTCGGGTGGCAAAAATAGTCAGATCCTCCGGAAGACTGAGAGGAGATCAGATAAAACTAAGAAGAAGGAGATTAGCTATGAATAAAATAATACTTTGTGCAGGTGCGAAAGAGAAAGGTCTCTGCATTTCTAACTAAATTAAAAAAAAAAAAAATCATGATAATCGGACTATCAGCTACGAAGGTAGTGTCTATTGAATACTGTTCATGTTACAACTAGCGGGAAAAAAATCTTTTTTTTTTACCATGGTGTGTTTATTTAGCCTCAAATTAAGACTATCAGATCTTTGATTAATACAATATTCGAATACATTTTTGGATTAATAATTGAAAATTACCGAACACACTTTACCATACATAAATACATGGTATACGTGTATTTATATAATAGGTACGTAAACGAAGTCTTTTTGAAATTTTATAAAAATTATTTCTTATTTCCAGATATATAACTTCCAGCTAATTTTGAAACACAATCACCTTTTTAAATAGCTACAAATACATCATGGAAATACAAAGCCGCTAAAGGGGACTCAGGATTTGTAAGAAGTTGATAAAAAAGAGCAGAAATAGAAGGAAATTGGAGAGCCGAGTAATGTCAAGGAGTGTTTGAGGGAGAAGAGATGATGAAAAAAAAAATAAAGGAAAGAAAAAAGGAAAAGAAAAAAAGGAAGCAAAGCTTTGAGAGTAGTCGGATAGAGCTTCGGTTAGGTATATTTGCCTGGAACTGTTCCCCTACCGCAAAGAGCGTACTTATTGGTCCCTCCCAACCACCAATCATCTTCGCCGTCTACTTGCCCCTCCCCCTCCAATCACGGCTCTATTTGTTAAGACTAATTGAATTTCGAAGCTCCTATACATGGGGATCATTGTCATCCATCTTCTAATCTATCTCTGGTTAAAGAGCTCTTTGGCAGCGCCCAAGTCCGTCTTAGTTGACGGGCCATTACATGCTTAAATATAAGCCTGACGGCCAAATTTGATATAAAGACTGATAAAAAATGATATTGGAATGATTCGTATGATATATTATACAATAAACATCCTGTTTAAAATGTATAATATTAGTAATATTATAATATTACTATTATAATTAGTAATATTATAATATAGTATAATGGTATAATATTAATGTATAATATTATTGTGCGTCTCTTATTTCAGTTTGTTACACATCCAACTTGATTGTTATATTCTTTTTATTATTCATGATTACAACGTTTCGGACGATTGTCCATTATCATATCACCTTATAGTTTTCTTAGTTAACATTTTTTTTTTTAAACAGTACGTTTCTTTTTTTTTTTTTAATATTGTTTTTTACTGTTGATTGGTTTCCTGTGGACAGGTTCAGGAAAATAAATTAAAAAAAATCCATAGAAAATTAATTTAGAAAAGTAAAATGAATAAAGAAATATTGAATAATAATAGAATTTGACTTATTATCTCAATTAAAAGAGTAATTTTTTGGGTGTGAGAGAATTTTTTTTTTTATTATACTTGGCGCTGCACAAATAGGATGCTATCATACAATACATTGTAATACAAAATAAAAAAGAACATTAAAAGGGTTGCGGTTTTGTAGCCCGACAGGTGGGGAGTAAAAAATCCTTGGTCGTTAGGATGGGACATAAAATGGAGGTCCCGAGCCTGTACGATGTCGTTAAAGATCCTAATTATACCTGGATAGACAAAAATTAGGACTCCCTCTGTCGTATCATCCGAATAATATCAATATCATAAGATGAGGTTAAAGAAACAATAATCTTTTTAATAAATACAATTTATCTGTTTAGGTACACGTATTTTTTCTTCTTATATTTATTTTAAATATCAGATGTGTTTATTCTGTCTAATATTTTAATCTTTTACCTCTTTCATTCATTTTTTTATGGTATCACTATCCACCATATTTTTTTACCTTCTTAGTAATAATAATCACTAACTAGGTAACTCTGATTCCATGGTTCTCCACTCTTAAACGTCATGTCAACCGTCCAAATTTAGTTAAGCTGACGAGATTAAGAATAAATCATGGCAGAACGAATAAATTCTTAAAGTTAATGGGTCTAGTTAAGAGCGGTGATTGCCCAACATGCCTATGCCCTGAGGATCCAAGACAAATTGTATTCCAATGTAAAAGATTTGAAAAACAGAGGAGAATTAGCCTGGGATCGCGGATAAAGACAAAGCCCATAAATTGTGTAACTTTCTCAACGAAATAAACTTCCCGATCTTAAGACATGTGGTCATTAAGTCATCACCCCTTTTTTCATTTTTATTATTATCTCTATAAAAAAAAACTGTTATCATAATTATTCAGCAATACTTTTGTTATTGGCTATTTTAATTAAGGTCTATAGGAACAGTTTGGTGAAATAGGATTTGATAACAAATCTTAGTTCAAAAAAAAAAAAAAATCACTAGCTATATTGATTAACAAAAAAGAAAAAATTAACATCATAAATTTACGAAAATACGGATAATGCATTAATTAATAAACAGAAAGGATTTACTAATTAATAAGAACATTCATTCAGACAATCTATTACCACACTGGTCCAAACTTATAAAAAGTTATGTTAAACAATATACAGTAAAAATTTGTATACTTTTTTTAAAAAAGAAACTATTTTGTATACTCTTATATCGGCAATTTAAAGAAATGTTCAAGTCCTAAAAGATTAAACAAATCAATCTGTGGGTAAGTATTTAAGTTTTAGGATAAAACTAATTTATCAATACTCGTGCATAAAAGACTTGTCCAGGTAAACAACACAAATATTCAACAACTAACTAATACTTGCATTTAACTAATAATGCATAAATTTTCCTCGAAAAAAATTGCAATAACGAATTTGATGAAGTTCGGAATAAATAATATAATTGTCATTCCTTCATTTGATTAATTTTATTAGGTACAAGGTTTTTTTTTTTTCAAATCTTCTAACACAAATTAAATTAAATCCGGCATTTACCTAACTGTAGTTGTGAAGTTAAATATATATGCTGCCTTTTCAACTCTTCTTGGCTTCCTTCATTTGGTAGAGAACGGACAGACGGAGTCTCCTAACTCCGGACAACTTCTCAATTAGTTGGTCCTGAGTTACGAGGCAAGTCAGAGAAAAAGTCTACTCTTTCCTTGAGTTGGTAAAAGGAGGGGAGGTTGTAGGCCGACCTAAAAACACAACCACTATAAGATCCAAGTCATGATGAAAACCTGGCGAGAAAGAAGGGTATTAAGGGGGGGCAAGTTGTCGGGGATCGCCCCCCTGTGGGCAATCTAAAATGAAACAGGAATTGACCTTAAACTAGAACTGAACCAATCTTAGTTTCTTCACGATCCCACTCACTCTTCCAAATACATTCGAACAGCATCCTCCCTCGTGTTGACCGGTTTCTTCAAACAGCCTTTATAAATAAACTTTATCGTTAAAATCAAAAAATAATCTGTGAATATATATATAAGTAACAATGTTTGATTTGTATAAAAACTTTTTATAAAAAAAAAAAAAAATTAAACAGACTTTGAAAACTATGAACCAATAAAAATAATCACACTAAAAAGTATGAAATAACTGCCTTCAGATTTTTATGAATACACAGCAAAATTCAAAATGGTATAAAAAGCGGAAAAATGCAATAAAACGAATAATTTTATTATGATTTGTACAAATACACACTGACTGTTGATAAAAATTATTAAATTAAAATATTAAATGCCATGCTCAAAACAACACAATCTTTTCGATGGCGGCGCAAAATATAAAATTTCCAAATGACGTGTTACTGATTACGACTTTATTAGAAAACGGTAGACATTGAAATCGATATTTGGAAAGAGAAGATCCATTTAGAAGGTTTTAAGATTTTCATAATTTCTCGGGTTAAAAATTTTGCGTCGCCTCCGAAAAGATTGTGTTGTTTTGAGCATGGCATTTAATATTTTAATTTAATAATTTTCATCAACATTTAGTGTTTATTCGTTCATCAGAAGGCAATTATTTCATACTTTTTAGTGTGATTATTTTTACTGGTTCATAGATTTCGAAGTCGGTTTAATTTTTTTTTTTTTTTTTATAAAAAGTTTTTTATTTCATCCTTTTTAATGGCAGGAGATAATTTCTAGAAAGCCACACGTTGGTTCTAAACATTTTTCGAAGGTTCGAATAATCGGTGAACAAACATAGAAAAAAAAACACACACAAAAAAAAAGGCACATGCGTATCGAATTGACGAACCTCATATTTCGAAGTCGGTTAAAAAATTACTCTAAAATTCATTATGATATGAACATAACCTTTGGTCAAATTTGGAAAAAAAAAAAATAAATCAATAAATTAAAAAAAAAAAGTATAAAGCCTTCAATCTTTGATGGGTTGTATACGATAAATGGCGTTTGGCGTGCATCAATTGGACTGCATAATTAAATGTGAAGATAAAAATAAGGTGTATAACAGCTAACTTCCGAACGTAAATACCATGGTTTGAAGGAAACTATAGGATAAGTTGGAAGGAGCGTTAAACCAAACCGAAGATAACGACAAATATTATCCTACCTTGAATTCCTTTATTACTTGCATTTTTCACTTTCCAGAATTACATATACCTAGTAATAATTATTAATTGATAAGTAGATGGAGAAAAGTGGGCTTTCGTTTCCATTTAAACATTATTCCTTCCGAAAAAATAATACGAAAAACATAATCTACGTGCATGTGTGTGTCTTTATATATAGCTTTTCTTTGACCAGAAGCCAATTACCATACGAAATGAGTAGCCCAATACATAAAGAAAACAGAAGCGAGGGAGGAAATAAGAGAGAGAGAATAGCGATAGGTCTCCTTTAAATACAGACAGAGGTCGGAGAAAGAAGAAGAAAAGGAAAGGCTTTTTACCCTAGCTGTCATAAATCTCTTTGATCTCTGAAGCCCATCTGATCTCAGCCATAGCTCTTACCTCTTCCACCTTCCCACAGTTTCCTTTGTTTTCCACTTCCATTTCACTTGCTATGTAGTAGGTACCATAGCAATGGAATACGTCTGCTTCCGTATATCCGATTATTAACCTTATCCTAGCCATACAGGAGGTATGTAAATGTATATTTGCTAGATACCTTTGAGAAGTATCGAAAACCAGAGAAAAAAAATGAGATTGGAGAAAAAAATGATCGTACAATCCTTCTCCGATATGTAAATATATAAGTTTTATCTTCGATAAAGAAGTTAAGAAGAGAATGAACTGGGATTGGATCGAAAGTTGAAGCGACATTGTTAATTTCAGTTTTCCAATAGCTGCTCACCCAATTTTGATGATTTTTGTCTTTTTTACATCACAACAATTTAAAATATACATTATACAGAACATAAACTAAGCATTAAAACTCTAAAATTCTTATGTACTTGGATGGGTGAACGCTCCATTCGGGTGAACTCCCGCCAATGAACGCCACACAGTCTAACCCCCACCCCCGGGGTAAGGCCCATCAGCCTACTAGAGGCGACACACACCGACCGGGCGTAGGAGAGCTAAACCTTCCCCTCATCGAGAATCGTGGTGTGCTATTCCAGGATGTCAGTAACCGCCCGGAGGTTTGGTTTAAGGACAGTATGAAGACCACACTCCGCGGCCAAATGTTTCATTAGTGCTAATGCTCAAACTGAAGAAAAAAAAAAATGAGTTACACATACCTTTAAAACCTACAATGCGATTTCATAGTCACTATATTATTAATAGTTCCGTTCGCTTAATTTTCCATATTTTTATACTTAAGGGATGATCGTGTTAACGCAGGTAGAGGGGTATGTTTGAGATACAGTTAAAAACAGTGGTACTAACTGCCTCAATGGTAGAATATTTTCCCTAGTCGCTTTTCTGTAGGTGTTTAGTTAAATTGAGAATTCAGTTAGAACTTCACATATGATTATACAAAAAAACATGTTGTTTCAGTTCGAACCATCTTGTTGCCTGCGTGCAATATGTTTAGATATGGCACAGGAATTGTGAATAAAGATATACATGAGGAAACCTTTGTGATGTGTATCAATGTTGACAGGGAATGCAATGTTGTCCTGAGCAGTAATTCAGTAAAAAAAAAATCTTTTATCAAACTTCAAGTCTATGCAAGCCTTTTCTTTTCCTATCATAGGCATATCTGATAAATTATATTTGCTCATTTGTTAGCGAAGACGTTAGATGGAATTTGATAAAATTGATACGGGACCATCTAGACAACAAAATTTATGTAAAGTTAAAATAACTAATGCGTAAGGAGTGATAAGTAGATTACATTTTGAAATAATTGCAAGCAGACAAACACGGTACCAATTCTTTTCTGATAATATCTGAAACGTATTGCGTAGGTAGATATTTTTAAATATCAAGAGGTAATTTTATTTAAAATTCTCCGACAAAAGGTATGATCTTTAAATTTCTTCTGAGAGAGGGGGGGAGGGTAAATGATACTAAAAATAAGAGAGCCATCGAAATGAGAATATCAAAATGGTCTATTTATTTTTCAACCCGAGGGAAAAAAATATTTACTTGAAAATTTATTACGAATCCCATTCAAAGAACATTCAGTTTCAGAGTATAACCGTAAACTCTGGAACGCGTGGATCTCAGAAGAAAACAAAATGATAATACCATAATCATAAAAGGATCTCGAATAAAGAAACTTTAAACTGCGAAAGGAATAACTATAAAATATTCATTTCCTTTCCGATTGAATTATAGCTGAAAGTTTAAAGTTTCTCAGCTCGGCGATAATAATTCAAAATTACTCGGCTGGATCACTCGGCTCGTGGGTCGATGAAAGACGCAGCAAACTGCGCTTCGTCGTGTGAACTGCAGGACACATGAGCATCGACATTTCGAACGCACATTGCGGCCCTGGGCTAGAACCAAGGGCCAATTAGTTGAAGCCTTACAAGCATTTCAAACATTTAATAGATATATTAATTATTAAAAAAATGATTCAGCGAAAAGGTTTTATAGGCCCAACGTTCAAAATATAAAACCATTAAATTACTTGATAGAATATGTAAGGGCTGCTTTCAATGTGTACCAATCAAGTTTTATTTTCACTTAACGAAATATGTGGTGTATAGTTAGAGAAACTATTGGGATGGTAAAAAATCGATTTCGGGTTTTCAGAGAAAATACACATTTAAGGTCCCATGAGTTCAAGTAAGCAAGAAAACCGTTCCGTAAAATAATCTCTGTGTGAGAACAGACCATAAAGTCGTATGAACAGAAACATGCAGGTGAAGGTACGTGATGTGACGTGAATGATGTAATCAAATTGAGTTAACGTAGGGGGCACTTTATATCAACTCAACACACTTTTTACAAAATATTTTCTGAAAAATGGCACAAATGATTTTGATTAAACTTGTCAAGCTTAATTGGAATCAAGTATTTTATATCGAGATGTAATTTGATTATTTTTGATCATTGTAATCGTCAGATAGAGTTTAAAAGGAATGGAGGCAAAAAAAAAATATTAATATATATTTTAATGTTAAGTTGTATTCGTTAGTTTATTTCTAATGCTTATTTTTTTCAGTTTATTCATATAAAAAATTTAAATGGAGATACTGAAGAGGAATAAATTTTGTAAATCACATAAGAAATAGGAGACCCACAACCCACTCTTAAGCTGGTTCATAAAAGTTTAAGCTAATTAAAATTTCAATATTAATAAAAGAAGCCATTTAGCCCGGCATCGTGCAAATTTTGTTCGAGGTTTGTTTTTAATCTGATAAATATTCCAGAAGTTAGCCTTGGGCTTGAATATGCAAACAAAAGTCACTCGGCAATGTTAGTTTAGGATAAAATGGGTTAAGAATATAATTTTCATTTCAAATTCCTTGTTGATTTAGAAGAAGAATTTTATATAAAACTAATATATCTTTCCTATAAGTTAGAAACCTACCTTTGTGGATGAGATAAAATTACTATTGGGGTTATACAGAAGTGGGGAAAAAATAAAAAGAAAAACGATGGTCACTATTTAACTAAATCACAGAAAACATTTCTATTACACAAAATATGAAGCAAGACCCATATAGTCGAAACATTGAAAAATATATTCTTGGAAAAGATTTAATGATGAAGGCAGGAGAAATGTTTTCTCAGGCTGAAAAGAAACAACAAAAAAAGACTGCTACATAATACATCACCGGAAAGTGTTTTTTTTTTTCTTTTGTAAATTATTATTTACCAAATACGATCGTAAAAAAATATATTAAAAAATGGTCATTTTTTTTATTTTTTAAAAAAATCCAGAATTATTAATAAATCTACATAGGTATATAACTATTTCTTTGAAATTTGAAATATAACACCCCACCTATCCACAAAAAAATAAAATAAAGAATTTCACTTTTTAACTCACAATTAAATAAATTCACTCTATCCTTTCCAATTAGTAGCAACATCCAAAGAGAGTAGGCAACATTGACACCATGGCTACGCTGGTAAAAAAGAAAATTGCCGAAATACCTAATATTTTAATGGTATTTTCATAACATTCAAAATGAATCACCAAGAAATTCAAAGAAATGAGTAAGCTAAAAGATCCGCTACTTGATAGCCTCAACGCAGTTTCAAAGATAAAAGTATAAAATAAAATAAACAACCTTATAATTGTGGAAAAACTTGATATTGGTCCGTCAGTATTTTTCAAAGACAGCTCCTATCGACCTAGTCGTACGCTGCTTTGAAGTCGATGAACAAGGCGTGCACCTTCTTATTTACTTCCCAACGTTTATGGAGTATCTGTTTCTCGAAATCTGATCAGACGTCAGCCTTTGCCTTCTGAACCCTACTTGGTAGTCACTTACGGACTTTTCATACTACGGATTCATTTTGTTTAGAATTATCTTCGTCAGGATTTTGTATGCGACGGATAGTAGTGCTATTCCTCTAGTTTTCGCACTCGTATATGGATCCCTTTTTCAGGATTGGCTGTCTGTGTTCCAAACGTTCGGAATCTTTCCTCTCAAGATGTTGGTGTAGTCGGCTCGTCAGAGATTCACCCCCTCCCTTGAATAGATCACCAATAGTTTCGCCTGTATTACTAATCAATTTCCATCTGTACATCGAGTAGAGCTCGTTCCTCTACCACATCCCTAGAATGGTCCTCAGCATCGTCCTTGTCCTCGTCCTCTGAGGGATCTTCACAGTTCAGCAGCTGCTCAAAGTAGTCCTGCTAAATTCCAAGCACTTCTCTGTGAATGCTGTCCGTTTGCCTTTTTGTTTTTTATTTGAGTCCTACCCATGTGAGTCGGTTTTTCCATTCCTAATATCAGCGTAGAATTCAAATATTCAAACCCGCCTGTTATCTTCTATCTCATTGAACTTTTGAGACCAGAATTCGCTCTTTGCCTTTATCAATGCCTTGTTTGCTGCTTTCTGAGCAGCTCCGTATCTATCTTTGAATTCTTTGTTCCCTTTGTATGGGCCCTTTTAAAATATTCAGTACCCTTCTATATTTTTCAAATATGGCATTCCTCCATGTAGTATTTCTTCGGTTGACGTTACACTGAACACCTACCACCTCATTCGCTCTGTTATCAAGACCGTTAGGCAAGAATCTAAAAATTTGAATAATAGTGAATTGGAAAGACAGAGCCCAATGTGGACAGAGGTGAAAAAGGCTAATTGAGGCGGCTACTGTTCTTCAAGGTCTGTGAGTCACCTGTCACCAACAAAAATAAAAAATAATAGTAAGTAGGTACATCCTAAAAAATCTTATGAGCGAAGAAAGAACTATATATTATGATATTAGGGTGATTAAACCCGTAGACCTCGAGGAGTAGTATGTTATTTAGAGTCCAATT
The DNA here is from genome assembly GCA_911387785.2 of Aelia acuminata. Classification (NCBI taxonomy): domain Eukaryota; kingdom Metazoa; phylum Arthropoda; class Insecta; order Hemiptera; family Pentatomidae; genus Aelia; species Aelia acuminata. The sequence continues at coordinate 54,682,351 of OU426983.1, read as the reverse complement.
GCAGGATTATAGTGACACTGATAATTGTGTTAGAGTATAATAAATGTGAGCTAGGATATATATAGATGGCAAAGGGTTATGACCCGGCTGGGCTTATATTGCCGCACCCTCAGCCACAGCTACAAGCCCTGCACTTCTTATAATATTATTGCCTTCTTTTATGGCACAAGCCACATCTGAACTGGCTCCCACACCGCCTATATTACCTTTCCTCGACTAATGCACAGTAAGGTGAAGCAAATCATCACAAGAAATATATTGGGGCCTGTAAATGGAAATTGCCAAATTATTTTATTAAAAATTGCCCAGTCATTTCTGCTAAGTAAGACAGCAGACAAAAGCAAGACAGGTGACAGGTCTTTGCTTTTTTTGTTGATTGTCTCATTTGATTAGCATTTAACTGCTACTCTAACGGCCTACTCGATCCTTGCCCATCAATAAAGATTGTTTCTAAGCCATTGATCAGAGGAAATTAATTTTTATCAGAGGAATACTATAAATATTTACAAGTGACCAAGATAAAAAAAACAAAAAAAAAAACAAGTCCCCATAAAAATTTAAGAATAACACTATTAGGGTCCAAAGAATCTAACAAAATAACATTCTTCATGAGCGCTTTATAACGTTGACTAACGGCGTTGTTTGTGCTTTCTCTTGACAAGAGAACTTCACACGGAAGGCAGGTGTGATAACAAAGATATGAGAATATTGAAATATAGTTCCGTTTTTATCTTATGCATTCTCAACACATAACATAGGAGTTTATAATGCAATTTTTTAAACTTACTCGTGAAATAATACATGTATATGAATAGTTCTTCGCTTAAAGTAGGATTGATAGCGTTTTCAGGAACGTTGAGCACTCCATTGGACCGAAAAAAGAAGTTGAGATCTGTGATATTATCGGCAGGAGGAACACATCGAATGGAAAGAGCAGTGATGCGAAAGAATAACGAGAATAAGGACAACTCATGCATGCGGAGGCCGGAGAAGATAGAGTCGGACATGTTATTAGAATGGTAAAACGACCCGGCACTGTTAATCCGAAGTGGGAAGGGGGGTACTGTAAAGGGGGGCCAGAGGGGGGGGGGGGGTGAGGTGTGGGCAAGTCATTAGGCTGGTCAGTGTTGTGGAAACATCGTTAAACGGTGGCCGAGGCCCAATCAGCTGCCGGTCCTGTCTCCAAGATGACCCCACAGAATTATCTCACTCCCCACCCCTTTAGCCCCCTCCCGCTCCGCTCACCCTCCCATTTCTCTCCCCCCTCCAGCTGTATATATTTGCCCAATTACCGCCGGCTATATGCTCCCTCTTTCCGCTAAGCGCTCTTTTAACCTATTTGCACAATTTAGCAGCCATTCAACCCCGCCTACCGACCAAATAGACCCGTTTACTAATGACATTTTCAGACGTTAGGAAGCGATTTTTACGGCCTTGTCACCCGAGAGAGGGGATATAGAGTCGGTCGTTATTTTATCTCATGAAAATTCATAAACTCCAAAGAGAAAATTAATGAAATCAGTTTAAAAACAAGTATGCAGTCAACACTTGAATTAATAACAATAATTAATTGTGGAAATTAATAAAAATTAATCGGATAAAATACAATGGTATTGAGCCGAAATAAGAATATACAACCGAGGGAAAACGATCAGATTTATCAAATTGAATAAAATTGAAACTTTGTGCACTATGACCTAGTGCACAAATTAATCAAGCCTTTTTAAAAAAACAAAGAGGTAAACTTTCGCCGATTTCTTATACATATTTTTTGAATACTCGTAAGATATTTTCATTTAAAATAAGACACTATAAAATAAAAATAAAATTTAATAAGAAACCGAAATCCGAAAAGTAACCGAAATGACGCGAGTGGTATAATACTGTTAAATTGTTCTTAGGCGTTAATTATACAAAGGCGGGGAGTTTATTTGTTTGTTGAACGCCACTTTATGCCACTAGGGCTAAATGGACGATGCTACGGTGGGAGTCCTAAATTTTGCCTATCCAGGTATAGCCTGTACCTGACATCGTACAGGCTCGGGACCTCCATTTTACGTCCTATCCGAGGGACGGCATGGCTAAGGATTTTTTACTCCCATTAAAAAATCCTAGGGCCACCGCTGGGAACAAAGGCAGGGAGTGACATAGGACTCTATGAATATTCTATATTAAAAATAAGTTTGTTTGGTTAAATGCAACACTTTTTTTAAAGCAAATTTAAAGCTCCTTACGTATATTTATTGAATATTGATAGATAGATATAACAACCTTCAATTTTTAAATGTATTCATCGAATGAATGGCGTGAAATTTCACTAACAGCGAAATCAATTCCAAAATTATATGTGATTATCTCAAGGGTAAAAACAAATTCTCTTTTTAAACTTTTTTTTATTTTGTTTTCTATTTAAGTCATCTTCTCAGAAATACAGAAAAGCTAATATGTATTAACGGCAACATTTAAAGATTGTTTTTCTTCTTTCATCATTTCATCCTTTAATGCTTCGTTCATCTATTAAAGAAGTTTTAGAATAAATAAAAACACGATTAAATCAAACACTAGTATCTTAAACGTCAAAATAAAAATTATCGCTTAACAAAAGCAGGCCTCTTAGTAAAACTCACAACTGCACTATTACGTTACAGAAATTTCATACCGTAAAGATTCTCATACATATATTTCGAAACTTGAAATAACATTGTTATACAACCTTCTAAATACAATTAAAAACATTTTTTACACTAATAAGAATCTACTAACACATTTGCCACTAATTGCTTGGGACGTAACTCCACCCCCCCCCCCCCCCCAAAAAAAAAAATCATTATTTTACTCCATCGAACTAACCTTGAATCCGCAGGATGATAGATTTTTGGTACTGTTTTGTTATACCGGCGCCACTGATAATCCTTAGCAGTTAAAAATAGCATCGATTATCTTTATTCAATGCTAGCTTTCGTCTCCCGCTCACTCAAACCGGATAAACAAACAACATAAACAAACCTCCAAGGTTTCCTTTCAGTTGAGATCAAGTCCACACTTTGTTATATAATCTCACTTATCAGTTATATGGCCTGCATAACATAATAATACCTCTTTTTCTATTTTAGTGAGACACTATTAACTATGTGTAAACTATGGTTTATGGATCATTTTAACGATGGATTTTGGTTTTTAAGTATTGAGTTTATATTTTTAAAAATTTGTCTGTAGGAGATGGTGGCATTATTAACTATCCTTAACCTTGTTGCCATTTATACACTTATAAATCGAATAAATAAAGTTGCTCATCACCTACCATATACCAGCACAATAATGTAAACTGCGTTTAACATGATAGAACCACCCGAATAACATTAAATTGCAATTGCACACATAACACTTATTTTTATTTAAAAAAAATATGACATGAGTAAAAAAAAAAACAAAAAAAAAACGGAAGTTCCAAAGATAAAAGAAGTATAAGATCTAGGTTTGTTTATGGCTCATATTTTCCCCCCTTTGCTTCGCTATTTTTCTTCTTTTGCATATAAATAGAAAATTAGGTAGTGGTGGGTCTAGATGGAAACGAACCCCCAACGGTTCAACTTTATAAGCTCACTTTTCAGAATTAGATTCGCTTTGAAGGCTATTTCATAAGTAAGTCGGAAGTAGTTTAAACTTTACTAGACGATTATGATTCCGATCGGGTGAAATTAAAAATACAATTTTTTAATTCATTTCTCACTGATCTTATCCTAAAGTTTATACTTATAAAAAATTATAAATTAATTATAAAAAGCATACTTTTTAGTATAAATTAGTGAAACATATAACATTTTCAGTTAATAAAGGCCCCTTTATTGACCCCTAACTTTCTACTCATTCTGTTACAGACCAAGATATATTTATTTATATTTAATAATCTTCTTTTAAGCCTCAATCTTATCTTTATTAATTATTAAATAGAAATATTGTCTTGATTTGATCGAAAACCTATTTTTTGATTGATTATTTATACCTGTCTGTATCTTGAGTTAAAACTACCATTTACTATCATCATGGGAATAAATCTGAATAAAAAAACAAGCTTTATAATATAAATTGCTTCTTGTGTATTATTGATTTCGGATTTTCCTTATGAAGGGGAACCGAGCACGCAAATAAAAAAAAATATAATAATCAACAGTTAAGTAAGATTATCTCTACTGCAGATTATCTCTACTGTAACCCATGAATGGTCTTGGCTACAGTAATAAGTAAGAAATTACTGTTTATTGGTTAGCATCTTGCAAAGAGGTTATTTGGCAGTGGTCGTGCAATACAGCCAGGTTAACATTAACATTTCATGAAGGCTGTGTGAGCCACGGGAGGGTCTCACAGCCACAGAAACGCGTTGTTACAGAGAAAAAAAAAAAAAAAAAAAAAAAAAGTATTGTGTTAGTTTTAGGAATATTTGTCTCCTCTGCTCGATGAGATCACAGTATTCCATAACTGGGCTATAAAACCGTCTACCGTGCCATGTAACGTGACTATGAAAGGTTGACAAACTAATCATGACAAGACAGTTCAGTGGCAGTCCGGGAGTCAGTTCGCTAATCTAACGCCAAGGGACAAATCATAAAGCACGTCAGGCAAATTAGGTTTCTGTGTACTTGCGGTCTGCTTTGTAGACTGCCAAATCAAGCTATATTCAGGTACATGTATGGAGGGTCATTATTGGCTGTCAAGGGAAGTTTGGATGGATTCGCGCTCCTGTAACGGGAGTACATAAAGTACACTAGTCATCATCCCCTCCATTTATTATTGGTATTAAAATGACCTCATGTAACGTAAAGGGGTAGCAGTTTGATATTGTTTTTGAACACTGTGTGATCATTACTAGTTTAATTAAAGCCAATGCGATACTATTTGCAGGTTCAAAACATTTTTAACATCTCAGAGATTTTTACTGTTTAAAGACTTTTAAAATCTTCGTTAAACAGTGTACTGTAGTTGATCGGATAAATCATTTAACATCACTATAGATAAATATTCTAAAATATATAATCTTACAGAGAAGACCCTAGTTTCAGACATTTTCAAACGCTTGTGCGGACATCCAAAAATACACCATTTGCATACAGCTTTTGCTCAAATGCACCAGCAATGTAGTCAGTAACTCTGTGTTATTAATGCGTTGTTGAATTAATGTAAATAAAAAATAATTGATCAGTTATTAACTTTTGGTCAGACAAAATGTGAACAAGTCTTCTATGAACCGATCTTTAAAATACTTGTGAGCACAGAGAAATAAGGCTAATTGGTCTGTATGAGATGATGAATTGTATTTGTGTTTATTTGGTTCATGAATCATTTTAACGATTGAGTTTGAGTTTTAAGAATTTATCTGTAGGCGATGATAAATTGTATTCGTCTTTAATTTGTTTTATAGATTTTTATAGATTTCATTTTAACGAATTATTTTGGGTTTTAAGTATAGAGATTCATATGGGTTTTAAGAGTTAGTCAGTAGGAGATGATGAATTGTATTTGTGTTTATTTGGTTCATGGATCATTTCAACGATTTAGTTTAGGTTTTATGAGTTTTTCAGTAGGAGATAATTAATTGTATTTGTCTTTATTTGGTTTATGGATACTTTTAACGACTGAGTTTGGGTTTTAAGTATTGAGTGTTATATGGGTTTTAAGATTTTGATTTTTAACGATTGAGGGCTAAAAGGCATTACATCAGAATACACGCACTGTCACATCACGTACCGCGTAATGTCACACATACTATCCAGAGAAAAATAACCACAGAAATAAATTGTACTGGATACAAATACAATCAGGATCATGTGGAGATATAATCTCAATGCTAATAGCGGTCTCACAGTCACTGTTTCCAGGAGAGAATATAGAGATGGCTTAAGTAAGTTGGGTATTACACTAAAGCATTAGGTTGATGATTAAGGTTATTTTAGCACGGTAGGATTTGAATGGTCTAATCAATGGATTGTAATGGGAAACATTGTAACTTATTGTCAGAAACACTAGAGCTTTTTTGGCTTTGCTGGAGAGCTTGTGCGGTAATTAAGTCATAAGCAGGGTCTTTTCTTTTACGCGGTTGTTCGATTTGTAGTGCGACCTGAGAATGATTGAATGAAGGAGGTAGAAGTGTTGATATTGATTGTTGGAAATGATTGTTGATATTGAGGCTCATTCATTAGCGAGTGACCTGCCGGTAATGACCATCCCTTTCAGTGAGTGACCTGTCGGTAATAGCCAAGTCGTTAAAATGACTCCATAACAGGCTGACTATTTGCTCACGGTGGACGTCAAAGGGGAAAACTTAATTGCACATCTGGTAATTAATTCTAACATCGATCTAAGACTGCTATCAGGATGTGCAGCTTGTATTTGCTCCCTCTCATGCTGAAGAGCCTAGATTTGTAATTATGAGATATATAATTTGAGTTTTATCGGAACGGTGGTTAAATTAGTTATGGTGATTTTATTTTTCTATTATAATTTCTAAAATTGTTTTGATTCCATGCTAATTTTTCGCAATAAGTCTTAAAGTTGATTAATGAAATAGAAAAAGAATCAACTATAAGGCATTCGTCGATAAGGCAAAGAACTCCAACCTAATACAATTAAAATATAATAACATCCACGTTATTCTAAAGTATTTAATGGCTGGAAACGTTGCGCGAGGGTCTCAGAGTGTTAGTTATGTTGCAGGTCGTAGGTTGTTTCTAGGAAGCCCCGAAAAAAAAATTCTTAGCTAACCAACTTAGGTTGATAGGCGCAGACATCCTTTAACCAGCACTAAGGCTTTGAAAAAGAGGTCCATCATAGGCTGGAATAAATATTCCGCTACATGTACAGTGAAATATGAAATTGAAACAATATCTCTTTTTATTCAGACTTTCCCACTATTGATGTTTAACTGAATTGTTCAAACAAATCTAAGATTGCCCATGGTGTATTTAAATTGACTTTAGTAACTATTTTATAAATTTAAGAACTAGATAGTTCTTTGTGATATAATATATGGCCAGATAATAAATTTTATGCATTCATACATGTCCAAATTTGTTATTCTTAAGGGACACAAATTTCTATTCTATTATATTCTATAAGAAATTTGAATGAATCAAAAAATTTTTTTTTATTGTAACGTGTTACGATAACAGATGATTATTGCCGTTACTTTGCACGAGTTCCAGAATAGCGTGGAACGTTTACCGTCATGACATGTTTTGGAATGTTCTAGACTTTTCTGGATGGTTCCATTTCAGATAAATATAAGAAGCGACGGACTAGGGTAAAAGTGGCCAACATCCGGCCCGCTGTAACATTTGATCCGGCTCGGGAGACATTTTGAAAAACCCAATTAACAAAAATAAAATTACACAACTTGCTCATACTCGCTCTAAATGAGGAAGATTAAGATTAATATGGGCATCATAACTTCGGTATGTATCGGTACAACATCATTTGAACAATAATAATTTACGTATGTTCAAAAAACATATGCGCGAAAAATGCACTACTTTTGACAGTGGCCGCGAACGTATTCGCACACTGATTTTATTCCAACAATATGTCAAATGTTGTCCGTACCCGGCATTGAGGCTTAGACTTGTCGGTCACTGTCGAATTCACACGATCAAGTCACTTGTTTGACATTTTTGTGTAATTATATTACTTAAATAAATTTATTGAAAACCACATTGATGTTACAATACCATATTACGCAATATTATATTGAGATGAAACTTTCATAAATATTTTAAAATTAAAAATATATGAAGATTTTAACACAAAAGTTTCTCCAATTCAGGTATCCTTAGATCAGACTACAGCCACACGTAACGTACGTCACATAAACTATCCAAAAAAAAAAAAATAATAACCAAAGGAATAAATTGTACTGAGTACAAATAGAAACATAACCAGAATCATGAGCAGATATAATCTCAATGCTACAAACGTCTTACAGTCACTGATGTTTACAGGAGCGAAAAGAATTATAGGGGTGGTTTTAGTGAGACAGGTATTACACTAAAGCATTAGGTTGATGAGTAAGGTTATTTTTAAGACCTTCGGATTTGAATGGAGCAAGGTCAAGTACATTCAGGACGGGTATCTTTGATATGTAGTATCGAGGATTGACTATTTCATGTTCTGGAGGGCAACCAAATTAAAGCATTGGTTCCTATGCAAAATTTATTTTTCCCCACTATGCAATGTTTAGATATGTTTGACAGTGCAATTTGGTGATTGCTTTTCGATAGAAAGGCTAGATTCCATTCAGTGTAATCTATGTAGCTGTCCGTATTTTACGTCAAGACCTTGTCTGTTAAGTCAAATAGACTCATTGTGTTATCTGAAATGCTTATTTTATCCCCTTTTTTCGCAAGCGGAAAAACTTCAGCTACAGATCATTACTGGTTTGAATTGAAATATTTTAAGATTATTTTGGACTACAATAACTAATTATAAATATGTATACAAATCAATAAAAGGAAAAGTCCCTCAACAGTTTAAATACATCGATAAGAGCTAAAACTAAGAAGAACCGTAAGGATATTGGATGAGGGATGAGAACTGTAAATTGCTAAGTGGGCTAGGGTCGAACCCATTCATCCACTTACTTAGATTGCTGATGTGACCATCGATCGCCGCAGCTGCTATTGCTGCTTTCTCCTACCTTTCTCCAAGACACTTTCGGCTTCTTCCGTTCAAAAGATATAAAGAAATATATATAATTTATATTTGTGTTAAATATGGTTCATTAGGTTCTGTTAATAATAAACAACTGTGAATTCTCTTAATATACTTCATTATTGACAGAACATCAAGCTGCCCCAACGGATCAAAGACTATTTTTCCTAGTCTCCGTTTATAGGTACATGTTAAAATTTACAATGCAGTTCACATCTATAAAACAGTGTTTTGAGTTGTAGACTTCTTCCTGCCGCCGTGCGGCATTAAATCAAATAGTACAGGACTGCTTGTCGAAACAAACCTTAAGTATATAAAAAAAAAAAAAATGATCAAAATTCAAAGGCTGCAACATTGGTAGTAAGTGTCGTGCTCCTGTGATTTATTTTTTATTTTTAGCGTATATAGGAAACTAAAATTTGGCTTAAAATATTTGGGCAAAAATTACTATTTTTATTCCGATTCTTCATTAAAAGGTAACAGACAGACAGAACCTGCTATATTTTTATAAATATAAAGATTATCATGTCATGTATGTAATAGCTTACCATTTACTAAGTAACAAAATTTACAATTTTAAGGAAAGTCTTCTAGTAACATGGTAGGGTAAACCGTACAGTTATTGGCACCCTTAAGACTAAATTTCAGAGGTGACAAAAAAAAAATCTTTTTATAAAGGGATCTAATTGAAACTCCCTATAACTCCTCTTTATCTATCCTTATAAAGATTCAAGAGGTTTTTTTTTGGGTCAAAAGTTCAACAGGTTTACAATATGGCAATATTTATTGTTAAAAGTACCAAATCTAGTTATTGGCACCCTGTAGATTAAATTGCGAAATCTTCCCTATGGTTAGTTTGTTAAAGTCTTACTTCATAGATGACTTAAAGGGCCCTTCAAACATTAGACTCATGTATATCTTGTAATAAAATAAGGACTTGTTTACCTATTTCTTTAAGTTGGGGTTCCAATAACTGTATGGTGTACCCTATCCACTAGGAAGAAAATGTTGTAACAATGTAAAATCGCATTACGTTACATGTGTACATGGGCCTGGTTTCCAGATTTTAGAAAAAAAAAACAAGAAAAAAAACCTGCTTCTTTAATATCTTACAGCATCACAGTACCGAGCAATATTAAAGATAATAATAATTTTTTTAACCTCGATTTCACAATATGTTCAGTAAATGACCAATAGGCGAAAAAAAAAGAACAGCAGGTGATCAGCACAGGTATTACTTTCTTCTCTCTCATAAATACTAAAAATCCAAAAGATACAACTGGAAAATCCTATGAAAGAAACTGGTATATCAATCGCTTGAAATAACGAAAATCAAATAGGTAGATAGAACCAAGAAAGAGGCTGAAGAACTATATGGAACAAACTGGAAGTAGGCCCAATATAGGAAGAGCTGGAGAAGGCTAGTGCAGACGTCTAAAGATCTAAAAGGTCTGTAAAGTAAAATAAAAATAAAATAAAATAATAATAATAAATAAAGAAATAAATAAGGAAATGTAAAAATCTCAAAATCAAATAATATCCAAGTCAATCAAATATTCAAGTTCCTGAAGATTATAATAAAATATTTTATAGTTAGAAATAAAGCGATTTTTAGCCCAACCAAGCATTTTTTCCAAACAGTGCATTAGATAGTTACATTAGATACTTGCAAATTCACCGTTATATTGAAGAGAGAAGACGGTCCCAATGAACTGTATTCGATTCTCCAGAAATCGAGGTGGGGTCCGGAGGGTCGAAGGTTGATTTTTACAAGATGATTGGCCTATTGGAAGAAAATAGCGCTTGGCCAGCACGATATGGAAAATACGCCTCACCAACTTCCGTTGCTTACTAATGAGGTTCTTTCCCTATCGAGTTTCTTTTTCAACACCCAAATTCTGTTGTTTACCCATATTGAGGGGCATGGGAAATAAATCTTTAGTTTGTAGACGCTGATAACCTCTAACCAGCACTCAAGGGGTAGAAAAAGAGGTCATAAATATTCCGCTACATTTATAGTGAAATATGAAATTTAAAACATTACCGTCTGTTATTCAGACTTGCCCACCACGGGAATTTAACTGATTTGTTATATAAAATCTATGATTGCCGTAAGGGTATTTAAATTTGAATTGATTGAATTTCCTTTTGGACTCCCTCTTATAAAAATTAAATAGCTAGTTTTGTAATATAACAAATTTATAAGCAACTTAAAAGAATATTAATTATTCAAATTATTGAAAAAAACATTGGGATGGAACTTTTATAGATCTTTTTAAAATTAAAATTATTTGAAGATTTTAATGCAAAATTTCCTCAAATAGCAGAAAAGTTTCCTCCAATTCAGGTATCAGGAGTTAATGACATTGACCAGAATTTAGTCTAACAGCCCAATTTAATCCCAAATCAACTACCAAAACATAAATATAAGAATAAACAGTAGTGGGCCATTCCACGTCAGCCATAGTCATCCAGCCGAAGTTCAAAATTTTACCTTCCCCCCCTCAGATTTTGATAAAAAATTTTAGGTATTAAGTACAAACAGAAATATAAAAAAATGCCATATTTTACCCAATTCCAACAAGCAGTTTCAGAATTATAGTCATTTGAACTTTTGAGATATTTGAAGTTCTGATGACGAATTGAGCTAAAAACCAACTTGTACGTCTTATGACTTTCCTCTGTAGAATGGTTATTAATTGAACAGAAGCATTCAAAATTTATTCATTAATTCTGCATTTTATACAGAATCGGAGAATACCATAAATATTATAGACGTAATTTTTCAGCATGGAAAAATAAATTCTTAAACATAAAAATTTAGATTTTTTCCAAGTTGTGAAACAGTCATCGAAAAATGCCATGGGCAAAAATCTCTCTCCAACCAGCCTAACAAACTATATATCAATAGAAAGAGGATAAAATTCTCTATCTAATGATGAAATAATATGAGTGGCTTATTGACTTATAAGGATTTTATGTCGATTTGAATCAAATATAGTAATATTTAATTTAAAAGTGGCGCATACAAATTAATACAGCTGAAATATCTCTAAAATATCCTCATACAAAGATATATTATTGAAAAGGGCATCTAATTTCCTTTTAAATGATATAATGATATAGGTGGGCTTTTGAGTTGGAAGTGTTTTATTACATTTTAAATCTAATAAAATTAATTCAACTCAGTGTCATATGTACATTTCTGTATGGCTAAAACCTCTCTCCAAGCATATTAAAATATTATACATCGCTATGAAATTTTCTATCAAATGATGAAATAATATTATTGGGTTATTGAGTTATAAGAGTTATATTTCGATTTGTATGCTATATAGTAAAATTAAGTTCAAAGTGGCGCATAAAAATTGATACAACTGAAATCTATTTCCAAATATCCTCATATAACCATATATTGCTGAGAAGACCATGAACTTTACATGTACAAATGTAATTATGTAACAGTAATCAACAAGTGAACGAGTACAAGCAATCCTACATTTTTCATAAATCAACTTCTGTTCACTTTTTTTTTTTTTCACTCCATTGGAAATGTATACTTGGACATAAATAGTGTAAAGTATCGCGTTGAGTCCTTTATAAAACCCTTAGAGTTTTCTTTATGTGACTAAGGAATGAAAGTGACGATAATTCCTTGTGTTTTATATGTGACCGGTCCGATACATTATAATTTAAAGTAGATTTATTACCATTAGCACAGTTTTTACCCGAATAATCAGATTTATAAGAAAACATAACGAATAATGAGCTTATAAAACCAAGTCAAATGCCCAGAGAGACCCCATGAATATATATTTCTTTTAAAATAGTAAATAGGGGACACCACATGATCATAAATAAATAAAAAAAACTGTTGGTTTATTATAATTTAATCAATGGTAACAGAATTTTCGCCATTAAATCGGAAATTTTTAACGTTGAGCAGAATCAGATATTGAGCTTTCCTCATCTGAAGGGGGAGCGGGGTAGCCCACTGGTAAGGCAGTGGACTGCTGTGCTTAAGGTCCCGAGTTCGAATCTGACATGGCTTATGATATCTTTATTATTCGCCACAGTTCGTCTCGTGGGCCGAGAGACCCTCCTGGGGCAAATTAAGGGGAAAAAACCTGGCGGTTGAGCGTGATCACGGTAAAATCACCTCCTTGCACGACCGCTGACCAAGAAACAGTACTCTTCCTTACATAGTACTGAACCCAAGACCCTTTATGGGTTGTAGTGGTACAGGTTTTTTTTTTTTTCATCTGAAGGGTCATAAGTAGAAAGAAGAAAAACCAAACTTCTGACTTTAACGGCATGATCTACGGAATTGAGTCACATAGTACAGTGAAAAGCACTTACTATCAGCGTATTTATAATTACCCTGTCATTCTTTTTATATTTTGCTGAACTATAGAGACCGCAAGAACTATCATGGAGGGCTACGCCAACGGGGACTAAGTAATGAGGGACCTTAAGGGTCTGGCCGTGTTCCAGGGACGGCTATGTATAAATCATAGCTCATTGTAGGGGCTCAGCAGGTGGCCCGCTCCCCAATTATCTGTTTTAGCGAGTAGTTAACTTCTGGACCTCCTGCCTACGGCATCTAATTGCCCAACTTATAGTCCGCATCGCTGCCTCTACTCCGTCCAACATCAGGCTCTCCTAGTTCCAGACATTGGGAAAGTATGGAAGAATCGAAAATTAAAGCGGTTGTGGCAAAAATAGAAACATTAGTATTGTAGCACTTGTGTCGGTTAACAAATATTTATTGAACTAAGATATAACAATAATGCCAACGAATTATAACAACATAAATATCCGAGCAGGTTACAAAAATGAAAACTTTATAGCACACAAATCATATGACTTAAGCTTCACAGTCAAGACACAGACTAAGACTAACACTAACTGGCCCAGTCACTCGCTCCATATATATAGTCGCAAAATGACCTTCTGGAAGGTTCGGGACCCCCGTGGAATCATCCAGGCCTTGAACTCCAACAATCTAGTCCCAAACGCATGATCTGACGGTCCACTCCAATCGCTAGTTGTTCCAACAAAAGTTTTGGGATTTTAAACCATATGTTTTTTTTTACTTAACGATTTAACGTTACAATATCGTTACAAAACATGTTTCATATGTTTTAAACTATATTGGGTAATTATATGTATCCATACAACTAAACATAAACATTTAATGTTTAATGGTAATGTTTGGTGTAACTTAAGTTAAAGAAAAGATGTACAATACTTGAATTGATGCAATTTTCTAAGCTTATAAAAAGTGACATATATGACATACGGACATTAGGACGTCCCAATTTCAGAATAAAAAGAGTCTAAATGCAGGTCACATAACACTACAACTGCAGACCGGTGTATTTGAGTCCAATTACACGGCTCATATAGTTATGGGACACTTTAAGCAAAAAATTAGATCTTGATTTCTCTTCTTATACTTTAAGTATGTTATAGAATGTTTATCATTTTTGAGCCAATAATAACCTGAGCCTCCTTTTTTTCAGTTATTAATAGTTGAAGTAAAACATGTTAATTTTAATAAAAAGAGTTCGGGTTATTTTAAATAATAGTACGTGTCATATTAAAGAAAATATAAGATAACAAATTGTCCATGGCTCGTATTCGAACCCGGGTCACCGCATTACAAGAGAGGAAGATCTCTAGCTTTAAAGGTCAGTGAAGTGAGAGGGTTGGGGAGGCTGGGGCACGAGCCAAGGTAGCTCAGTTAGTCTGCGATCTACAATTGCGATACAAGGAGGCTTTTTTTCCCAAAGACAATTTTTAGAATATGACTCAAAAGACTGAGTTTGTCATAAAATTAAAATACAAGAAGTAGAATAAGAGATGCTCTCAAAGAGTTGATGGTAAACTGGCAGAAGTAAGTGAATAAAATTATTATACAATAACAAGCTTTAGAACCTAGTTTTAACTTTAATACTCCACTACCAGTTGAACATTAGTTCTAAAAATATCCTCACATCCTGAAAAATGAATAGACCTCAGAATATTATGATGAGTCTTAATTTTGTTCAAATTCTTGATGTTGTACATGTATTCCAAAAGTTCGAGGAGTCAATAATTTCAAGGACCTAAAAAATCCAAAATGCATGAAGATACAAGTCTGAAAATATGATATAATGAAAATAAATGAAGCGCACTCAATTTTTTTTTCAAATTCTTGATGTTCAAGTATTTTAACAGGATCTACATTAATCTCCTTCAGATTGGAGACTAATAGCAAAATAAAAACAATAATACGTTGTATATGAATTCCAGAAAGTTGTAGGAGTCAATAATTTCAAGGATCTAAAAAATCCAAAATGGATGAAGATACAAGTCTGAAAATAAATATAGCGCATTCAACTTAAGTAATTTTGTAAAATTCTTGATGATGATTTTGTGAACACTTAACTTAAATGTTCAAGTATTTTGACAGGTATACATTAATCTCCTTTAGATTGATGACGAATAGCCAAATAAAAAAATATAATGTTGAATATTTATTCCGGCAATTTTGAGGAATCAATAACTTCAAGGATCTGAAAAATCCAAAGCGTAAGAAGATTTAACGCTGAAATCATGAAAACCTGATAGCTATAAATAAAGCTGAAGAGATTCAATGTCCAAGCCAAAGCATTTTCTGGGAAAGCGTCATTTACAACCTGTAAAAATCAGCGGTTAGAAGGAGATGCAAACCCTTACCTTTCTACCTATTCACGGAACTATTGAGGGAAAAAAACCATTAACTAAGGTGCTTTGAATGTCCCATGGAGCTTGGAGGCCTTTCATTGGTCAGTTGGTGAGCCCTGGCCATAAAACGGGATTGGCTGAGGCTCAATAGCAACGGCTACCTGTATTGATGGAATTAATTAAATATCGGCAAAACTTGGTCCAACTTTAATGCTACGCTAATTAAAGCTTTTAGAACCGCCCAGATGCCATATTGCTTTTATTAATTTTTAAATAGGCTTTTTATTAAATAAAAAAAATTATTAATATACTAATATCATTTCAATTTCTATATTAATATTACATATTAATTCAATATATTATATTAATTAAATTTCAATATTAATATAATATATTAATAGCATTTCAATTGACAGAATGACTAACTTCAATTTCAAAATTTTCGAGGAAAGTACTTTTAATAATGTTTATCTGAAATATTTCGTGTTAGGAATGGAAAATTCGTACCTTTATATTTCGTATGTTTATTTTAATAACCTGTTATATTTTAATGTTTTTGTCACACCATCAAAAAGTAAAAAGGCACGAATTTTCCTAAGGGAAATATTAATAAAAGCACTTTCTTCTAAAATGTTGAAATAGGCCATCATATTCATAAATTATTTATATTTGTTTTGCATAAATTACTGTTATAAAATTGACTACTGTGTACGTCTACTACTATGTAAAAATAAAAATAAATGAAATTTGAGGCTGGAAGTACTCACGTTTTAATAATTTCAAGAAAACAAACATTTTACCAAGATAATATGAAATTAAATTATTTAGATGTTTCTTATAGAAAACAATCGACAAAAGGACAAACAACCACTTTATAAATTAATTAAATAACAAAGAATAAGCTATTAAATAACAAAGAAAAAGCTAAGAATAAGTACAAAATCTGACACAATTCCAAACTGAGAAAGCATCTTTCACTCAGAGGACATAAGCCACTAGGACAGACAAGGTTTGTAACATTTTAGCAGGTTCATTATTAGTGAAGATAACAAATTCGATTTCATTAAGGCATTTATTGATTGCCATCAATGATGTAAATCTTTACTTGTCTGCATTTAGCAAATAATAATAAACTTTGATTGATGTTAATTGTCCAAATCTATAATTGGTCCTTGTTCAGATTTGTTTAATCTGAAATAAGGTCCATATATAGATTTTTTATAATTTCCATTAGAACTTATTATTATCTTTATTCCATATAATTTTTTTATAAGGAATCGAGATTATAAAAAGGAAGCTTTATTATTCATTTAATTTTTCAATGTGGACTAAAAGTCAAAACTTAACTTTAGAAAAACAAATATTTATTGAACTCAGGGTAAAACTGATCATTTGACATTTTCGACTCAACCATTAAAGGTAATAAAGAATATAATAGTTTTAATGAAGACAATCTATTGCCAGATACGACGTCTAAGACGTATTTGAGGCAGATGTAGAATTGAAATAACCGTTTGGTCGAAACGTTTCTCTAGAAACTTAATTAAATAATACATTTTTTTTTTGGATTCAATAATCATATTAAAAAATTAAGTATTTAAATTCACTAATTCCATTGTCTTTATATATCCAGTAGGCTAATGAAGAAATCCATATTGTATTGTTATTTTTATTTTCTATTATTACTGCTTTTCTCAATAAAAATAAATAATGCAGACATGACTGTTGAGAAAAAATATATTTGACAACAAAATCTATTTCAGGGGCGGGCGCTGCCTAGCGCAGCTACGTATTCCATCTTTCAGTTCTTATCAAGTTCTTTAGAATTGCAGAAGAAGAAAGCAGATTATTTTTCTACATTCCTTTTGTTTCTATCTACATTTCATGTCTATTGAATTGGTTCTCTAACTCGCAACCCAGCTTTATAACACCAATCATTGATATTTCAGAACTCTATTCGGAGAAGGATCTACTTCGATATAATAAATATTTGGAGCTCTCCTGTCTGTATAAATAAGATTGAGAGTAGCGTAGGGGAGAGCGGGGTTGGTTGGCATAGGGGGTAGGTTGGCCATTGGCTTATAGTTTTTGTCACACCTGTTGTGAAGGCCCCACCATGTGACCCTCTCGACCTTGGAAGTCTTGTCCTCAATCCGATGCTAAGAGTGTAGATAAGAGTGTGCTTCATTGATTGATTTTACAACAAGTAAGTAAATTTTTATATTTTCAGTAGAGTTGGTTTAAAGGCATGGAAAAACATTTGACTCCGATTCTGTTCACATAGCCCCAAACTCCTTTGAAAAACCTAACCTTTAGACTAACCAGTTTCTTGTTTGATTGTTCTCCCCTATCCTGGCAGTCATCTTTCATATGATCTCTCCTGTGGGGTTAGTTGGCTCTCTTCAACTTTTTTTTTTGGCGCAGTAGCAATTCACAAAAGCAAGGTAAACATAATCAAAGGTGAAACTACCAATTGTCTTTGGTTCCAGCGAGGAAGATGAGAGCAATTTTTCTTCTGCAAAAAGTGACAACAGTCTAAACTTCTATTGTCATTCTATTTTCCCTTAAAAGCTGTTAAAAACCGATTCAAAATTATTATACCATTATAGTGCAGCTTTTAATAACAATAATATGTGTCAGGCAGTATTTGAATGAGATGGCTAAACAACCCTACCTTCTAGGACAACCTGCCCCACACAGGGGGTTAAATCTGAATTGACGAATTCTTCAATTTTCTATGATCTTTGTATTAAATATTATGTTGTGAAAAAAATACTTGAAGTACTCTAATACTTGGAGTTTAGAGTGGTATCAGCCCTATTGGGATTATATTAACAGGAATGACTCAAAAATCAAAAAAGTGAAAACTGTTGCCAACCAACCCCACTCTCCCCTATTTAATATATGTGTATTAAATAACTTGGTTTTACTGTCCCGCAATCATGCAAAATCAAATTTCGCTTATATTATTGATGGGTGGAAAATGATCAAGGGTTTTCTTAAAAATTCTTCTGGGATAAATAATAGTTCGTATTTTTCACAGACTACGTTTCAAACCAAACAAGTGGGCATTAGTCAGGGGTTAAACAGAGACTGATAAAGTCGCAACGATACGTGGTTCTCTGTTCAATCTCTCGCGACTCATTTATCTTTGACGAAGACTCACATTTTTTAATCGGAAGTAATACTGTTAAAATAAAGAAAAACGTTTTCTGGCTGAAAGCCCTGACTATTAATCATCTCAAGTAAGGTGTACTCGCGTTTTTTTTTTTTTTTTTTAATTGTAAGAGATCTAATTTTTAAATCTTTTTTTTTGTTTGTTATTTTTTATTTTATTTTTAAAATAAGTTGTAAACGAACTATAATTAAAACATATGCAGCGGTATTTAATTTATAGATTTCTTTTGAGATTTGTTCCAACGGTTTCGCAACTCGCAAAACATTCATTTGTGAAACTATTTCCTCTTTCCCTATCTGATAATCCCATGAAGACGAATACCGTAAAAGACCCGCAACTTTCGAATTGTTAATCTAATGCTGAGACTCCGTTTAATGTGTTCAGCTTTCTCAACTTGGCTCTCTTCAACTTTTTTTTTTGGCGCAGTAGCAATTCACAAAAGCAAGGTAAACATAATCAAAGGTGAAACTACCAATTGTCTTTAGTTCCAGCGAGGAAGATGAGAGCAATTTTTCTTCTGCAAAAAGTGACAACAGTCTAAACTTCTATTGTCATTCTATTTTCCCTTAAAAGCTGTTAAAAACCGATTCAAAATTATTATACCATTATAGTGCAGCTTTTAATAACAATAATATGTGTCAGGCAGTACTTGAATGAGATGGCTAAACAACCCTACCTTCTAGGACAACCTGCCCCACACAGGGGGTTAAATCTGAATTGAAGAATTCTTCAATTTTCTATGATCTTTGTATTAAATATTATGTTGTGAAAAAAATACTTGAAGTACTCTAATACTTGGAGTTTACAGTGGTATCAGCCCCATTGGGATTATATTAACAGGAACGACACAACAATCAAAAAAGTGAAAACTGTTGCCAACCAACCCCGCTCTCCCCTATCGTTTCTTACACGGATTGGAATAATACTCATCTTAATGTGATCAAAAAGGAAGCAAATAAACTAAGCTTCATACAAGTAAAAAATTAGAGAAATAAAAGGGAAATGGCAGAAAAAAAAAATTCATATTTTTACGGATCAACAATATTTCGAAATATTTTTATTTGAAGAAAAATTAAGGGGGTGGGGGCTATCGGCACTCCAACCCATTTCCATCGGACCAACCGAACCGGTTCAATCAATGGCTATTTGTGTAGAGTATTCGTGAACTGTTCATCTCTTAGATCATCAGTGTCCATCAGGATTGCAGGTAGTAACTAAGTTTATTCTCTAAATCTCAGTTTTGATCATTCGCATAAAAAAAAAAAAAAAATAAATAATTTCAGTCACTTATTTATGACCTTCCGTTTTACTTAGATATAAGGGCTAATTTAACAACAACTGTAAAACAATAATGAATTCAGGATGAATATGTTTAATGGTAAGTTCCCATAATTTTTATATTTAAGTTTATAGGATTTCTATTTTTAGTAATAAATAGAATCAAAGTATTCAACTGTCTGTTTATTAAATATAGGACCGAATAAAATGGATTAGAATCCTGATTTATTTAAATTTAACATTTAACATATTAGATTTTTTCAAAGAGGTCATCTTCGTTCAATGTTCATAAATAATCAGGGGCATTAACCTTTTCCGCTTTTTTTTTTTTCAACCAATTAGTGCGCTGTTTATTTTCAATTACTCTTTACTGATTCTGTTGCAAAAGGAAGTTTAATTTACTTCCTTTTACTCTAAGTTTGTTAAATTAACTCGTATTATTCTCATTTGCGCCTTGGTTCAATCCATATCATGTGGTCCAAAAATAAATTAATTGGTTGCTTCAACACTTTTTTAATTTTTTTAAATATTTCTACGGGAGTCACCTGTGGTGTTGTGGTTAGCATAGAAACTTACAATACTAAAGGTCGCGGGTTCGCGTCAGGAGATGGCCCTAGGATTTTTTAATGGGAGTAAAAAATCCTTGTCTATGCCGTCCCTCGGATAGGATGTAAAATGGAGGTCCGAGCCTGTACGATGTCAGGTACTTGTTAAAGATCCCTTTCCTAATTCCCTATCCCTGGACAGGAAAAATTTAGGACTTTCACTGTAGCATCGTCCGATTAGCCTTAGTGGCATAAAGTGACGTTAAAACGAACAAGCAACTATTTTTACCATAAAAAGTGCAATACATTAAAAGTACAAAAATGCAATTAGTGTCGTTATTAATTTTTATAATGCCAATGGCGGCCATATTATTTTCGATCAAACGCGTATCTTAAGCCATTTTAGGGCTCTGCCTTAATTCCAATATCTCCTATTTTACTTATCCTAGAACATATTAATAATGAACGATCTCTTAAGGAACTGCCGGACTTCAATAAAGGTTATTACAAGTATGAACTTAAAACTGAGTGTAATGGTCCAATACTCCAAATTTCATTCATACAAAAGTCTCGCAATTTCCAAAATTTTAAAAGTTTAAAGCCTAAAAAATATTTTTTTTATGCGAATAGCCAATACTGAAAATTAGAGAATAAACTTACCTACAATCCTGATGGACACATGCCTAAGAGTTAAACGCTTTACGAAAACACTAAATAAATAGCCATTGATTGGATCGGTTGGTCGGATGGAAATGGGTTCGAGTCCCGATCTAAGACCATCATTTCTCTTCTAATAAAAATATTTCCAAATATCATTGAATGACTGCAGATCTATCTTTTTTACTATTTGATAATTTATACAAACAATTATTCTTTACAAATATCGGGAGCTTGTTAGCCGTTTGTGTCATTCTTGTTTTATTTACTCAAGTTTGGAAGGTTTGGTTTGCCAACTCAATGGTTTTAATAGTTAATTCCTTTATTGTTATATCCAATCCTCTAATGTTACAATAATATATGCTGTTTCCCTCTTTTTTGCTAAGTATACAGCTTGATCGGCTTTTTCATTCCCTTTAATTCCACAGAGTGAAAGGACCCAAACTAATACCATGTTCATTGTCCTATTATCCAGTTCCGAAAATGTGCTTATTATTTCTCTGACTATTGATTTGCTCGTAAACACGATATAGAATATTAAATCTATTGATTTTATAATATTTAATTATGTTTCTATATATTTCTACACTAATTTGTATCTTTTATGCAGTATCATGATTGCTTTAAGCCAATTCGCTGGGTAAATGATTAGTCTAAAGTCAGTAATTCGTGAAGTCTCAGAAAAGTGATGAGTCCTTATTTAATGACGAAAACGACATAGCAAACTTGGACTTGGCAATCATTAAAGTGTCTTTCAGTTCATAATAACTTACTTATTATAAATGTTATAATTTAGAATCCGACTGGAAAAATAATGGGAGGGTGAGGGAAGTAAAATTATTTAAGATAACAGTAATCAAACAAAGTTGAGATTTACTTTAGTCAGGAGGAAGGGCACTTCGTAACTTTATTCTGTAAGGAGCTGCAATTTAGCTAATAACATCGATATTTAAAAGGGCCGGGCCTTTCCCGAGTAAACGACGCTACTTTAAATATCTAAACCTCCTTTTCTGATTTAAAAATAAATTACTTACTAAACAATTCTTTTTATAAGCAATAGGCTCAAGTAAAAGCCATAATCTTAAGTCCCAACTTATAAATCTATATTTAATTTAAATTAAAAATAACTTGAACGTTATATGGCTTGTCTATTATTGAATTTCATCGGATAAAAGCCATCAAAGTAGACTTAAAAGAGGATTTTGCCTGCAGAGATAGAACGAAATGACGGTATTCATCTCGATTTAATAAAACTGATAACAACAATTTAATTTGAATATTTAATAATTCACAGAGGACGAGAGGTGGAAATTAAATTCTTTCTCCGAATACGAGGAAAATGAAAAAAAAAAAAAAAAGATTTGCAAGCTTCCTAAGTAGAGAATGGAAATTCATTATTTAATTCTGTTATGCATATACTTTTTTACAGATGAGAAGACATAAGTACTAATAAATTAATAAAACATCGATATATGTTTTATGTTACGTTAAAAATGTAAGTAAGAGGATTGCGCAAACACTTATTTTACTGATTACTTTCAATCATTCATTTTTTTTTTTTTTACTTTCAATCATTCATTTTTTTTTTTTTTAAGTTTTGTTTACATATATCCAAGATTATCCCCGATGGGGACCATGTCTGCAGGAAACTTCAAAGGGAGGCCACCTTCCGAGTTCGTTCTGAGCTTGATGACAAGTTTAACGTTCGTTTCTAGTCGTCCGATCACTGCCGGATTCTAAAAGGAAATATCGCGTTAGGCTTTAGCCGATCCGAATTATCAGAAAACTGAAAAGAACTCTCTTCCATAGACTTTTCAAGTCAAACGTAGCAGCTTCACTATATTATTTTTGGGACCAATGTTATTGTTTGTATATCAAAGTTAACTATAACGGAAGTGATATAAAATTACTTAAGGGCAGAATGAAAGAATAGAAAGGATCTATAGCAAGGTCTACGTAATTTAGTCCAAGGCTCTGATAGTTGGTACCAGGTACGTTTGGGGGACTCCATGCCTAGTGGAAATAAAAGAATCAAAACTTTACCTGGTAGTTAACTCAGCCATGTTCTTGATCTCCCTCTTATTAGGAATATGAGTATGAAAAAAGAGACACCTATGCTTTGAACTTGACAGGAGATAAAAGATAGAAGAATTGATTGACTTCTCCATCAGAGGAACATTCCAAGAAGCCTACAGTTAAATCTTATGTATCCTGACCAACAGTAAAGTAATCTTATAATGTTATATTAACTTACTTTACTTTTGCAGGTCTAGTCCCTCAATGGGTTGCCTGTTTAAGTCAGAGCGTCCCTCCACTTCTCTCTATCCACCCAGTCCCCTTCTTCCAGTCCCCTGCCGGCCATCTCCTCCTCCACGCAGTCCCTCCACCGGGTTCGGGGTCTTCCTCTTCTCCGTCTTCCTGGTTGTTCCCATAGCAGAAGTCTCTTAGGCCACCTAGGTTCTGGCATCCGCTGGCAGTGCCCGTACCATCGTAGTCTGCTCCTACCAATCCTCTCTGGAACTCCTTCGGTCACTCCCATCCTGCCCCGAATCTCTGCATTTCTGACTCTTTCTAGGCGGGTAGTCCTAAGACATCTCCTCCAGAAATCCATCTCTGCCGCCTGTAATTTGGAGTATAGTCCTGGGTTAAGCGTCCAGGTCTCTGCGGCGTAGCTGAGGGATGGTTCGACAATACTCCTAAAAATTCTTATTTTGTTTTCTGTCGAGATGACCGTGTTCCACAGTACTGGGTGCAACATTCTAGTCACCTTTCTTGCAAGGCCCACTCTTCTCCTAACTTCGGGTTCTGATGTGCCATTTTCGTGTATTATTGACCCCAGGTATTTGAAGGAGTTTACCCTCTTGCAGATTTTCCCATTAATCTGAAGGTCCGCGGCCTCATTACAGTTCACTGCCAGGTATTCGGTCTTTTCAAAATTTATTTGTAGACCCCACCTGATGTATTCCCTTTCTAGGCTCCGTAGTGCTTCTTCCAGGCCATCTCTGTTATACGCGACCACTACTTGATCATCAGCAAAGAACAGGGAGAATAACATATGACCGTTTATGTCTATTCCTTTTCGTTCCCAACGTGCACTCCAATCTTTAACTGCTTGTTGGATATAGATTTTAAACAGTGTTGGCGACATACTGCATCCCTGTTTAAGGCCCTTAGTAGCAGAGAAAGGTTCAGACAATCGAGAGCCTAGCTTCACTCTGTACTCGTCCTCACTGTACAGATATTTAACTGCATTTATTAGGGCATCGCTTATTCCTGTGCTCTTTAGGGATTCCCACATTTTATACCTTGGTACACTGTCGTAGGCCTGTTCTAGATCTATAAACGCTAGGTGTACTCCCCTTCCTTTTTCCATTCGCTTTTCTATCAGCTGCCTTAGGACAAATATACTATCCGTGCAGGATCTTGCTGCTGTGAATCCAAACTGCTCTTCCGGGGTGATAAACTCCTCTTCTAACTTCTGCTTTAGAATTCTCCCAATTATTCTCGATACAGAACTCTGGACACAGATACCTTTATAATTTCGGCATTCATTCCTGTCACCTTTCTTATAAATAGGTATAATAAATCCTGTCTTGAGGTCCTTTGGTAACTCTTGCTCTTGTATTAGGAGATTTATTAGCTTTGTTAAGACTTTTACTATCCTACTCCCTCCTGCCTTTAAGAGCTCCACTGAAATACCTCCAGGTCCTGCGGCTTTTCCACATTTTGTATTTCTGAGTGCAACAAGAACTTCTTCTTCTTTAATAGTTATACTTTCTTGTGAATCACCCTCAGTTGGATATGGACCAGACCATTCTTGCCTTGTTTCGGTGAGCAGTTTTTCGAAATAGTCTCCCCAAGCCTTTTCACTTATCAGAGGGATCACATTTCCCTTTCCTTGTGTCCTGAGCGTCTTCAGTACCCTCCATGATTCGCGGATCTTATTGTAGCCTAGGGTGTTGTCGATCCTTCTACAGCAGTCTTCCCATGATTGGTTCGTGCTTTCTGCGACAGAACGTTTTACCTGCGTGTTAAGGGATCGGTATTCTCTCCAATCTTCATGGCTTCGAGTAGATAACCATTTATTATACATCACTTTTTTCTTGGCTACCCTTTCTTCTATTTCTTTGTTCCACCATTCTTTTGGAGGTCTAGCTTTTACCTCTCCTAAGGCTTCACTAGCCGCTTCATGGATGCACTTTTTTAAATGCTCGTATATCTCCAAAGCTTTACCATCCCAATTATCGCCTAACTTTGCTTCCAGGCGGCGTTTGTAGAGATTTGCTGTGCTTTCCTCATTGAGCAGGTGTAGCTTATACTTACGTATATCTAACTGTGTGTATTTGGCTAGCTTAGGTGCCGTTTGCTTTCTTTTCCACAGTGCTATACACTTTGCTCTTAGCAAAAAGTGGTCACTACCACATTCCATGCCTCGCATGGCTCTCACATCTGCTACTGGTATGAGGCTATGCTGCTTGGTAATGCAGTAATCAAGAATAGACGGTCTGAATCCCGGCTTATTCCAGGTGTACTTATGTTTCTTTCGGTGCTGGAAGAAAGTGTTCTGTATTTTAAGGTCGAATTCCTCGCAGATATCCCGCAACCTGAGGCCATTGTCATTTACATCTTCCTCACCGCATGTACCTATTACTGGATTTCCTTTTGCTTCTTTTCCAACTCGGGCATTCATGTCGCCAATTAGGAACACTTGGTCTCTGTGCCTGATCTTCTCTAGATTAGCTCTGAGAGCATCCTCAAACTCGTCCTTTTCCTTGGCTGATTTATTGTTATCAAGGCCGTAGATACCGAGAATTGCAACATCATAGCCAAACATTTTCATTTCCACTCTTATTATCCTTTCCGAGACCATCTCATAGAAGTTTACGCATTTTTTGTGTTTTCCTTTGATCACAATGGATACCCCTGCCCTGGCTCGTTCACTTTTATCTACTCCACTCCAAATGTGAACCAAATTTCCGATCTGTCCCTGACCTTTCCCTTTCACCTTTGTTTCTGTCAAGACTACGACGTCGAGTTTTGACTTTTCAATCTCCGCGAGTACCTCTGCTTTCTTATTCGATAGACTCTGCACATTCCAGGTTCCGATTTGTATTGTCCTTTTCCGTTTCCAAGTCCGTTTCCCAATTTTTCCGTCCGGCTTTTCTTTTTTCTGACTTTGTTTAGCTTTTACACGTTTTCTACTAACAGGGTGCTGGCCTGATAGAAACCCCCAACCTGGAGGACCAGGGGTTTTTCTGTCGGGGTCACCTTCCCTTAGACCGGCTGCCATCCCTGGCTCACGGGCCCTGTCTGCCCGGGCATTCCCGCTACGCGCGAGAGGCTGCACTTATTTAGAGGCGGTGCATACTCGCCTCATCACAGCGTCGTCATTGGGTTCTTGGGGTATTTTTGTGAGTGGCCGCGCCGCCAGCCACCCTCCCCCACCCTGATAACGCTGCTGCTCGTGGTTCGGGGTTGCTTATTCAATGTATTCACAGCTGGCCTGCCAGGTCGTTCCGCTATCCACCACCCGCGGACCCGCTCGGTAGCCTGAGCTTAGCCCCGAGTGTTACATTAATAACAATGTTATATTAATAAATCTCAAATAGTTTAATCTAAATTAATTAGATAATTAATTAAATTCGCGTACTAATTTTACTAGATTAACTCCTTGATAAACAAATCGAACTTGATGACTTCATCGGCGCGGCTATCTTAGTGCCGTGGGACTTGGTTACTTGGGCTTCTGTGGGCTTTGTGCCGAGGCGTAGAGACGTCCACAGCATGTTAACTCCGAGGACATGACTTGATTTGTACTTTTTACATTTGCAATAAATAGTAAATATTAGTGTATTTTACATGTGCAACTCAATTTAGGTGGCCAACATAGGTTTCCTTCTTCTAATGAAGTCTTGTGTAAAAAAGACAAAAGTACCAACTGACATGACCGGTAAATCTGGACCCCACCTTTGTTCCGTCTGGCCCTAATCAGCCCGTGTCGCTCTCTGTTTTTCTTTTTGCTCATCGTCGGCCGAATAGTTATTATAACTAAAATACAATTGCAGGTAATTAGAAAATTGTCGTAACACAATAAAGCCTTATAAAAAGGTATTCCTTCATACAGGATTAAATGGCCAGTATAAAACCATAAAAATTAAATTTGTTAAATTACCTTTTGCTATTTTTTATTATTTTGTATATTCTTTTATATTTTAACTTAGTTTTCACAAAAAATGGTGTTTGGTGCTTAGTTCACTTTGGCGTTACACCGACTAATATAAAATAACATAATTAAATCGATTTTTATGTTGATCATTTAATTATTTTGCACAAATAAGTTGAATAATTTTGGGATTATAAACTGTCTATGATTCCCTGATATGAAGGGAAAAATAAACCCATTTTTTTATTTTTGCTAAGTTGTATTTAGTTTATTTATCATGCACAGTTAAAACATTCAAAAATTGCATTAAAAGTTATCATTTTTGCCAGAACAACGTCCAATTCTATGCAGAAATAGTACAAATCTTCGACCATGTGATTAATGTGAGGGACACCTTTTATTGGATTAATTATCCAATGGCACGCCAAAATATCTTCAAGATTGATTTGAAACTAACTTGTACTTTTGTATATTTTTGGGTAAAATTATGACTAGATTTGCTAGTCAATAAAAGAAATTTATTTTAGATTTCCTTCCCATATAGGATAGAGGTATCGGAAAAGAGATAGCTTTAAGAGAGCGCTATGGGTGTAGAGAGTATACATCTCCGTGGGGAGAAAGAAATCTAAACTCGACAATAGTATGTTCTGGGAAAAGTTATTCTGTAAAAAAGTGAGGACTGCCGCGCAGGGGGAGGAGTGATTGTTATTCCAGGAGAGGATGGGGTTTGAGCTGTGGGGAACGCCTGCTCCTCTGCAATTTCTTCCTCCCCGATAATACCATACACCACTGATTGTGAGTGGATCCTGTATCCGTCACTTCCTTCCGCGACGAACAGATCCTATTCGATATTCAATGGAACCTCTCTTACCTCCACGAAATAAACATGCTTCAAAGCAATAAATATGCTAGCTATAACAGAAAGCCTTCAAATAAAATTGTTTGTTTTTTATGTAAGAACAGCTTAATTCAGGATTTTCGTTTCTTGTCTATCATTGCCAAAATTTTATCAAAAATTTTATTAAAATATTAGAACAAACGCATATGATTGAATGGAGCTAAATGAATCTCGACCAAAGATAACACTGGTCAACAAAAACACAATTTTCTTTTGGCACAAACATAATGACTGCTAAAACTGATTTATATATACAAAACATTTAATTAGGTCTAGTTTTCCATACAAACTTAGCGCTATATTTTCAGATCTATATTAAAACATTAAATATAAAATTAACTTAACGATAAAATAAAAAAATATGGTTGTAATAACTTTAATACTTAAGTTTTGCTTCGTTTCTTCAATGCTCTATTATAATGAACACCAGGACAATCTCTGAGAGTTGTCCAGCAATAATCCGCCAACATAGATGATGTCCACTTTCCTTGGTAACATTTTTCCATTGATGAGATTTCCTGGTGAAACCGCTCGCCATGTTCATCACTCACTGAACCACAATTTGAGGGGAAAAAGTCAATGTGTGAGTGGAGAAAGTGAATTTTAAGTGACGTATTACAACCCATTTCCTTGAAAGAGTCTAAAAGATTTTCAGCCAATTCTTTGTAATTGTTTGCTTTGTAGTTACCCAAAAAGTTTTGAGTAAATATCTTAAACGCTGCCCCTGCTTTTTGTTCAGTTGCATTTAAAAGTCTTTCAAAATTGTTGTCATTAAACATTTTGCGGATTCGTGGGCCCACAAATATTCCTTCTTTGACCTTTGCATCACTTAATTGGGGAAATTGTTGACGGAGATGTAAGAAACCTAGATCGTTTTGATTTAGCGCTTTGACGAAATTTTTCATCAATCCTAATTTTATATGCAAAGACGGAAGGATCACTTTCTCAGGATTTATCAAAGGAATATACTTTAAATTTTTCGTTCCTGGTATGAAATTTTGTCTAACTGGCCAGTCTCTTTTTTGTAATGTGAATCCCTAGCACGGCTATCTACACTGTCTGTTAATGTTGTCGATTTATCTTAAACCTTGTTATACCAGGAATACAGCTTATTATGGCCTAGGTAATCACATTTTGTCCTTTTTAATTCCAAGTAGGGTGAGAAAAATGCAAAAAATAAGATAAGAATAGGATTACTTTTATTCAAGTAAACAAATCTTAACAGAAGAAGGGTAAATATAAAATAAGGAAAAATCTTGAAAACTAGCGCTAACATTTAAGAATGTTGCTTATGTACTTCAATGGTAGGTCAATACTAATTACTTTTTGCCAAGAAAACCTTTGTGGCAAAATTGTTGTTGACCAGTGTAATTTATTATTTTTGAGCTAAGTACACAATAAATTAATAAAAGTACTTAAATTATTGAATATTTATTGATGAAATAAATTGTTGAAAAAAAAGACAAATAGCCATAAAAAAGAATTCGCAAATTCATAATTATGAAAGGATTTGTCGGATGATCTTTTACTAGTTTTTAAATGGTTCTTTAACTCCTCAAATTCCTACCTACTTTCTCATTATCCGTTCCTACCTCTCAGAAAAGTAAATCATAATAACGCCTATTTAACCCACTTTCCTCATTCTGCTAATGTTCCCCAGGATGCATCCTCGGTCCCATCCTGTACACAGCCAACACACCCTACTACTGTCACACGACGTACGCCGATGGCACATCTAGCAGTTAGTAATAACATAGTCTTTTTGCATCCCAAACTCTCTCATCAAAATCTCACATCAAAATCTCAGAAGAATGGTTCCAAAACTGGATAATTAAAATCGATCCCGACAAATCCCATTATATCATTTTTATACTTCATCGTAAACCGACGACTTCGTGTCCTACAGTATCCTTTTATAACTCTACAATCATCCCTGTCAAACAGATCCGCTATTTAGAACTGCACTTGGACAAATGCCTCACTTATAATCCTCACACAAGACCCTACACTGCTCGTCGCTACCGACTTGACAAACGTTCGAAACTTCCAATCTATTCAAGAGGCTAATTGATATGACAGTCCAATTTGGAATTACGGAACTAAGCTTTGGGGCTGCACCAAACAATCTAATTCCTCCCGAATCTGAATCTTCGTAAAATCCTAAACATAGATATAAAGACTATATATTACTATCCCATATCCCCATATCCCCATATCGGCGGCTAGGCTCGATCATTTAGGTATCAAAGAATCCAGTTATCAGTCCTTTCACAATAAACTTCGCAGTTAACAGAACCCAATTGTCTCCCTCCTCGCTTTCCCTTCTGTTATAGAACGTTAATTTTATTAATTGAGTGATACCAATAACTATTAAGTACTAATCTATCATCATGGTGGTTCATGATATTTTCTTTTCTTTGATTTTGTCACATTTAATAGATTTATTTATTGTAAATTTCATTACGTTAAAAAACAAAAATGTTTTCTTCATTATAATTTTTAAAAATCTAAGATAGAACACGAGTTTTTATAATCGGCTATGGAATCTTCCACATAAAGTAAATTTCGAAGACTCCAGAATGTTTCGGAAGAGTATTTTTGACAGTTCTGATTATGGGGTTCTAAGAGTTCAAGCTTGATAAATTCGAGCATTCTACAAGGCCATCTGGATTTTTTTTTGTGTTCAGCTTAAACTTTGACCAAATGAAGATTGGTAAAGAATGCTTGAAAAATATGATAGATATTGTATAACAAAGTACAAGTAGCAAAATAATTAATAATCGTGTTCTTTGTTGTTTTTTAAAACTTCAATGCTGTTTTAAAATAGGATTTGCAAATATTTATGACATGTAAGTTTAAATTACAAATATTATTTTAAAATGACAGTTTTAATAAGTCCGCGACATAATAAATAAGTCCAGGATTCAAAGAGGCAGCTGTTGAATAGAGAATACTATAACGGCGACATTTTAACGCTCTCGGGAATCATGGACACGGGGGTAACGAATTATTATTGAAACAAATTATGGGATTTTCGAATATAGGATATTTAAAAAAAAAAATTAAAAAGATTTACACTAGGGACGGTGGTAGAGGATAAACAAACAAAGGATAATCAAACAGGTCTATTAATTCTATTTTGTGTTTGCTAAGCAAACGTTTTCCTGCTTTAGTAAATCGATAAACAAAATTTAGGTAGCAAACAGCGCATGAGGTAAAGCACATTTTAAACGAACAAAAGTCTCTGAACAATGGCCATAGTTTCCGACATTTTAGCTATATGTATTTTTTTTAAGGAATAAGGAAGTAATTTGAAATAATCAAATAATTGACATGCTTTTGAATATGTTCAAAAATATTAAAATATTAATTTTTTATAACATTATTACTTTCACTTACCTATATATGAAATATATAGTAAGTGGAAGTATTGCGATCGGGAAATTTTCGACTTCCGGTTTTCAACGGAAATACACGTTTTGGGGTCCCCTGAGTCAAAATAACCAAGTCCCGCGAAATGGTCTGTGTGTGTGTGTGTGTGTGTGTGTGTGTGTGAACAGACTAGCTCAAAAACTATAAACCGTGCGAATCTGAAATTGGGTATTTAGAGTATGTATAAGCCCGCGATGTGACAGCAAAAATTTTATCAAATTTGCTCAAAGGGAGGGAGTACTTTATTTAATAACTTTTTAAGTTTTTTTCGATTTTCTCAAAAACGTCTCTAACGATTTTGATTAAACTCAGTATTTCATCTATTTATATGCCTGAAATATGACTGTAAAAATTTCATCAAAATTGATCAACCGGAGGGGGGACTTTACTTAGTGAATTTTGTATAATTTTCACATGTTTTTTTTATTTACTCAAAAACGGCTTTAACGATTTTGATCAAACTTGGTATTTGATGTATTTATATGCCAAAGATGTGATAACCAACATTTCATCACAATTGATCAACCGGAGGGGGGACTTTACTTAATAAATTTTGTATCATTTTCACGTGTTTTTTTTATTTACTCAAAAACGGTTTTAACGATTTTGATCAAACTTGGTATTTGATGTATTTATATGCCCGAGATATGACTGTAAAAATTTCATCAAAATCGATCTACGGGAGGGGGGACTTTACTTAATAAATTTTGTATCATTTTCACGGGGTTTTTTTATTTACTCAAAAACGGCTTTAACGATTAACAAAAATAAGATATGAATGTAGAAAAATGTGTGACTTTGGGAAATGATATTTAGCAAAACACGTCAATTTCTAATCTAAGTAAGTTGGTAAGTGAAAGTTGTGTGTTGCGCGCACGCACCAGATTTTTTTTATTCCAGGTTTTGATAGACCTCGGATATTATGTACTTTCAACAAATAATAAAAATATATTGCATCTTTAAAACATATTAAAATGAATAAATGTCAACCAACTTTTCTTTTTTTTTTTTTTAATAAATAAATAAATCAATCAATGACTTTAATTTAAATTTTCATATATTAACACGTTAGGTGCGGCATCGGTCCCCGGCGTCCGATATCTTACATTCCCCTCTTAACAGCCGATTTAAATATGAAAATGTTCGAAAGTCCGAACACTTCAAACACTCAATTTAGTCTATTTTTAATGAGATTATTGCATTTTAGTGCAGAAACTGTTGCTAACAGCTGAAATTCTGCTGTTTTTTAGAATCGGACTCCGAGGTCCAATACCGGCCCTGAGTAATAAAACAAGACTACTGGATAGCATCGCCCTTCCCTGTCCGATAATATTGCAACGACTACCTATATGGTTATCTTCAAGTTTATCTGCTTGATTTTATACTATGTAGTTCTCTTTAATTTTAGCATAAATATGAGAAAGAAAACAATATTTTTTTTTTAATACTTCTTACTAAGTCTGTAATTATAAATAAAACTTACTGATATTTGCTTCATTTATTTTATATAAATTCATCCCTTTAAAAAGAAATTTTTTTATCATAGAGTGAGTGGTTGTAAACCAGTAAAAGAATCCAAAAAATTGTTTTAATGTTGCAAAAATTATCAATATGGATGGTAATTCAAAATTCCAGCAGTCAAATGCTATTTGGGATAAAGTATCTCGTGAATCCTGTATCGGACCCCGGGGGATATGCCCTTGAGACGCTCATTTAACTCATTTTTGGTCAAAAAATAACGCTTTCGTCCAAGCATTCCCATCGGACCCCGACGCCCAATATGTTCTGTCGCTCATCCCAGCAGTCGGACCCCTGGGACCGATACCGTTCAATTTAGGATACCCCTTTAATACGCCGCCGCACCTAAGATGTTAAATAAAATTTGATTTACATTCGTCAACAATCAAGAAATGTGCTGATAATATCTAAGAATATGAATGATAAGTAACGCATAGGGAACGCAATGGCTTAGTAGAACTCTTCCCTGGCTTGATCCTATTAGTTTTTTAAGTAAGATCTTCCATCCAACACCTTTTTAGTCGTTTTTGGGGATGTCCTCTTTTCATAGGGATATTATGCGGTTGGTCTGTCCCTGTATAGTGTGAGAGCATTACATAGAGTTTCATTCCTAAACTTGGTTAGGTCACCTGCAGTATAGTGGTTAACATAGCAGCCTAGAATACTTAAAAGCTGTGGGTTTGCATCCTTATGTGGCAATAGGATTTCTTAAAGGTACATAAAATGAAGGCACTCGTTAAAGATCACTATCCTTTATACCTGGATAGGTAAAATTTAGGGCTCCCACTGAAGCACCGTCGGATTAGCCTTAGTAGCATGAAAGGACGTTAAAGAAATAAGCAAACAAACAACAACTAATTTATAAATAGGAGTTTGTTTGTTTAACGTCTCTTTATGCTACTAAGGCTAATCGGACAATGCTACAGTGGGAGTCCTAAATTCTGCCTATCCAGGTATAATTAGGATAGGGATCATTACCGAGTACCTGACATCGTACAGGCTCGGGACCTCCATTTTACGTCCTATCCGTAGGACGGCATAGCTAAGGATTTTTTACTTCCTTTAAAAAATGCTAGGGCCACCGCGGGATTCTAACCCGCGACCTTTAGTATTTAGAAGCATAAAGCGGCGCTAATTAAACAAACAAACAAAACAACTAAACTTGGTCATTAAAAACCCAAACTTAGCAAATCTTATTTTATTTTGCAATAAGTACTTAGTTTAAAACTAATCAATAATTTAATGGAACATATTAATATTTCACAACTATCATAAAGGATAAAGTTGTTGACTCAGTAGACGCAGACCACACTCAACCGCAGTTAATTGGAGTTTGGTGATCGAGTAACTAATATTGCATCAGTTAGTAACAGTTGCCCTATTTACGAAATAGTAAACTGTCGAAAGTTTTGACCCAGCGGACTAATTATTATACTAAAAATCCAGTAATAATATAAATAAATCTGGGGGAAAAAAGGAAGTTTATATCTGAAATTAAGAAAACAGAGCGATGTTCAACCTGATATAGTTTTAACGAATAATAATCGAAAAGAGATGCAAAAATGTGTTTAAGACTATTTTTGCAGGAGTTCGAATCAGATTTTTTTGAATTGGAAAGAGGCGTTTCGAACCATGAAAAAATTATGTAAAACAAAAATAGAAAAAAAAACTTAACAAACATCGAACATAACAACAAATAAATTTAAACATTTTTATTATTATTATTATTAATATTTCCTCTTATCCTTTAGTGGGACAAATGGCCTTTATGAAGATTCGCCACCTATCTCTATTTGAAGCTATCTCCTTGAGGGTGCCCCACGTATGATTTTGGCTCCAAGCCTCCTCCACGTCCTGTTTGGATCCTCCTCACGTTTATTATGATTGGATTTTTTTTTTTTTTTAAATCTAAACATAATAAAATTAATTTCTGATCGAATAGTTTTATATAGCATACTAGCGGGTTATATAAAAGTTATAATGAAATGGGTTTAGATAAAAAAGAAAAAAAAAATCCTAGTTTTAGCAATAATTATAATAAATATAATTTTAGCAAATATAGTGTGGGATGAGGGCTGGTTCTGGACTCAATGTGTTTTTTTATTATTATTAGGAAACTGTTAATCATTTCTTTAAATACTTGCATGGAATATTTACTTTATTCATCATAATTTATAACCTTCTATGCAATCAAAAACATGATGTATTTAAAAAACGCTAATCTTAAATTTACTTCTTCCAAAGAAAGCATTTCGGAATCGGGGAATGAACTTTATAGAAAATCAGCAGCGGTTTCTTATAAATTTTCAACAAAAAAAAGGTGCTTTAACGGCATTGTCTAATTCCCTTTCCTTTCACATAGATATATTTATTAGGGTTTATATATATATTTTTTTTTTTATTAATTTCAAATCCAATATTTTGTTATTTTAAATATCGCAGAATTGTAAAAAAAACAAAGACAGAGAATCCAGTAAGTCAAACATATTAACTTATAAAATTTAAATTTTATGCTATACTATAGCAATTAATAAACATTAAAGGAATTAAATGATATGCTGTACCTGAGGGGTCCTCAAAACTTCTTACATAACCCAATAACTCGAAAAAAAAAAGTAAATGGATGGTCCGAATTTAACTACAGTAGTACCTCCATTATCCAGGCCTCGATTAACCGGGGATCCAATTAACCGGGGTCCCGAGGAGCCATTTTTTTTTTTTAATAAGTTTTTTTTAATTTGTATGCCATTTATTTTGTATGTATAATATTACAAAAAAAATGAATACGTTAATATTTAGCGATTACACAATGGTTAACTATCTATTATGAAATAAAACAATAAACGGAAAAACACAGAAAGCGAGTATTGTATTATGAGTTGTTTCCGGTATCTATTACTCCAATTCATAATCTAGGAACGGTATTGTTTTCAAGTCTTTCCTGGAAACTCCTACTCTGGCCTGTTTGGCTACAAAACAAAATATTGTCAGTTGTGATTTAGTCTCGATTTAAATACCTACGAAGTAGCAAAATGTCGGAAAAAAGAAAACGTGTCGTTTTAACGCTTGAAGAGAAATTAACTATTATAAACAGATTAGAAAAGGGTGAGTGTTAAAAAATTGTCCGCTGAACTTGGAATCGGCGAACAAACTGTACGGGATATTTTGAAGAAGAAGAAAGACATTTTCTTCTTCGTCGGCCCATAATATATAAAAACATAGATTTTATTTTTTTGTTATTTTTGTATATTATAATTTAATGTATATAAAACGTTCGTTTGTTAATAAAAGTGATTATACCTTACAAGTGATTTTTTAACCTTTTTTTCTACCACATTAGGTCAATAAAATGTTTTAATTCGATTATCCGGGGTTTTCGATTATCCGTGGACCCCATACCCATCATTACCCCGGGTAATGGAGATTCTACTGTTATATCAATTCTAATTTTTTTGAATATTTCTAAAATTAAATTTTGATATTATTCTCCTTCCAAAATGAGGCCTCATGCGAGTGTTTCTCATTTTATATACTTTTTATAACTTTATATATCAAAATAAACAGGAATTGGATTCGAATTTTAAGTTACAATATTGTAAAATAAACTTGGGTTTAAATATTTTTTATTAAACAAAAGTAATAATTAACATGGTTAAAAAAGTATCAACTTGTAACGATCCAGTAACACCAATACAACCATATGGTCCCATCTCCAGAGCAAAACTAACTCTCCAGTCCATCGCTGCTTGTATTAAGTCTGAATTAGAACAATCTAGAAGGTTCTCAACACGCGTAGAAGGTTCTCGAACAGTCACGAACATATATGTAACATATGTGTTTTAACTGTTCCAACGAAAATTCTAGAGCTTTTTTCAATTATATGCTTATTTTTTTAGTTGTTTTACATTACAATATCTTACCAAAACATATGTAGTTGTGGTCAACAATAACTATAACAAACAATTATAATCGATTGATTATAATTACTTTATTATTTCCTAGCTCATTGGTATTACTTGAAATCAATAATTAATAAACTATTAAAATTAATTCTTTAGATAGCATCATCATCGGAGAAACTGTAATGCAAAAAAAAAATATTCAGTAAGCACTGGGTATATAAAAATAATATTGACTTATCCTGTACCTACATTTGGAATTGGAATATGTGTAATCTGCAGCTTAGAACAGTGTTCCAAGCCAAGAAATATAAAGAGCCTCTAGAATCTAAGAAGTGTCGGTTTTCACTTTTGTATAGGTTAGCTCTTAAAAGCGTGAAGAGAAAAAGGTGAGAAGACGGCGGAAATCGAGAGGGAATAAGGAAAAGGAAGGTGTGAGCTTACAAGGGGCCGTCCAAAAAGGGATTTGTCTTCTTTGCTCTCTGAAATAATGCACCCAATGTTTGAAATTTTCGATGAGTGTTCTCAAACTTATAGGGAGAAAAATCACAACTATTGTAAGATGTGGGAGATTTGAGTTCTATTAAAGAAGAAAATAAATTCTTCTTTAATTCAGATATTGAGAAAACTTAAACTAAAGTATTATGACTATAACGTTTTTTTTTTTCGTTTTTTTGTCTTTAATACTCAATTTGAAAACATGATGAATAAAAATATCATATTGGGACGTTAAATCGTCAAATAGAAAAACATAGTTTAAAATCCCAAACCTTTTGTTGGGACGAACTATCGGTCAGAACAAACCGTTGGAGCACGAGGATGTGCCTAGATCTTTTCGACAGAGATCTGGAACCTCCCTGGAAGACCTCGAACCTTCTAGAAAGTTTTACGACTATATATAGGTGGAGTGAATGGGCCAGTTAATCTTAGGATGTGTCTTGACTGTGAAGCTCAAGCCATATGATTTGTGTGCTATAAAGTTATAATTTCTATAACCTGCTTGGATATTTGAGTTGCGTTAATTCGTGTGGCATTGATAATTATATATTTTTGTTTAATAAATATTTCTTAATCCACAGATGTGTTACAATATTAACAAATATTTATTATTGTTATACAGGCCAAAAAAACAAAAATTATAAAATAAAATTATATCTATTTAAATATAGTCAAATTGAATCAAAATTAGGGCCTAATCTTTTTTATTAGTGTAAGGAGTTTCCAGGATTGATTTCCTAAAAACAAATTGTAATAATTTAAAAATTATAATGGTCAAAATTACCCTATTCTCTGAAAGCTAGGCTAGCTATTCTCTGAAGTGAATAGTTAAACTAATCCTCTTGCCTTTCCCTAAACATGTTAATTCACGGCTGCTTGTATATCTAATTAAGAATTTTATAATTAAAGCAATTAAAAATTATTTACATTATTCCAAAAATACATAAACGAAATATAAATACATATACGAAATATCTATCAAATTTATTTATATGCATAATTTTGCATTTTAAGGAAAATATGTGTGGTTTAATGTAGCCATTTGACATGCAAGCTTTCGAAGGCTTAGTTGTTTTGGACCTAATTTTTAGATCGAGTTTGACAAGGGCATGAGGCCTATTTAATAATTAATTACAGTTTTATGGTCACAGGTGGGTGAGTATATATTGTTTTTATTTTTCCAAAATACTTTATATGAAAAATTTGAAATTTTTTAAAGGAAATCCAACCTTAAAAGTGGAAACAAATAATATATTTAAATGATGCTGTAATGTAGGATTAATTTATAATTTTAATCTTTGGCCTCAAATAAAAGAAAAATTTTCATTAGAGCCATTGTCAAAAGATTAGGATGAATAATAAACAACGTAACAGAATAGGGCTATGAATACGAGCAGATTAAAATTACTGTTTGAAACTAGTAAAAACTTAAAGTTAAAGTTAAAGTGGTACTAATATTCTTTATTATACTCATCGTATTCTTTATAATAAAAATAAATTTAATTGTAATTTTCTGCGTCATATCATTTTATCT
This sequence comes from Aelia acuminata, assembly GCA_911387785.2. Lineage (NCBI taxonomy): Eukaryota > Metazoa > Arthropoda > Insecta > Hemiptera > Pentatomidae > Aelia > Aelia acuminata. The sequence goes on along the minus strand of OU426983.1, from coordinate 54,643,343 downwards.
GAGAATGAAAAATCTATTAGTTGGTTAGAAACTTCTTAAAGTCTTACAGGTCATTAAACTTAGCTAATGGACAGGAACAAGTTTCTTTCTAGGTAACGCTGAATTCTTATAGTACACGCCCACTATGTAAATTAATTTCAAAACCTATTTTTAAAGTAGTGTTTCTTTTTCCTAAGACGTTTGAGTGCCTTAAATGATGGATGCAAAGTGGGGTGTATTGAAATTTGAATATTTTTCTGGCAACGCAATCATAATTTTTTCAATGATTTTTCCACTAAATCACAAATATGTTAGTAAAATATCGTTTAGCTTTTCCAAACACCAGTTTAACAAAACAAAAGTCACTAAGCTAGAAACAAAATTAATGATATTAAAAAATTTCATTAGTTCCATAATTTGAAAGTATTCATATATATTTATATAAAATGTTGTAACACCAATGCGGGTGAGCATTGTGTGAGCTCAATGAGTTTTATGAGTTGACTGAATGTTTTTCTTTTTTTCTCCTCTTTATGTTTTCTGTTCCGCATGGGTGAGCTCAATGAGTTTTATGAGTTGACTGAATGTTTTTCTTTTTTTCTCCTCTTTATGTTTTCTTTATTTTTATCATATCTCATATTTAGCCATTTCTTATTTTTAGGCGTAACGGGAGACTGTTAATTTCTCCATATAAACAAAAACAAGGGTACTTTATAGGAAGCAAACAAACAAAAAAGGCCCCCTCCAAAAAAAAAGTCCCCTCAGAACATTTTTATAATGGTAAAGCTTACCTGATATTAAAGAGCACCTAATTTTCATTAAACATGACGAATTTGATAAAAATCGTTAAAGCCGTTTTTGAGATCATCGAAAAAAAGGTATAAATTGGAAAACAAGTTAAGAAATGAAGTGCCCCCTCCGGTTGACCAATTTTGATAAAATGTTGGCTATCATATCTTTGGCATATAGATACATCAAATACCCAGTTTGGTAAAAATCGTTAAAGTCGTTTTTGAGTAAATAAAAAAAAAACACGTGAAAATGATACAAAATTAATTTACCCCTCTCCGGTTGATCAATTTTGATGAAATTTTCACAGTCATATCTCGGGCATATAAATAGATCAAATACTCAGTTTAATCAAAATCGTTAGAGCCGTTTTTGAGAAAATCGAAAAAAAGTAAAAAGTTATTAAATAAAGTACCCCCTCCCTTTGAGCAATTTTGATGAAATTTTTGCTGTCACATCGCGGGCATATACATACACTAAATACCTAATTTCAGTTTTGTACGGCTTATAGTTTTTGAGCTATTCTGTTCACACACACACACACACACACACACACACACACACACACACACACACACACACACACACACACACACACACACACACAGACACACACATACAGACCATTTCGAGGGACTTGGTCATTTGGACTCAGGGGACCCCAAAACGTGTATTTCCGTTGAAAACCGGAAGTTGAAATTTTTCACAATCGCAATACTTCCACTTACTATATATTTCATATATAGGTAAGTGAAAGTAAAAAACAAATATGTTGTAGTTTGCCAATTTTCAAAATTGACGTAGTTTTTACTAAAGGGCTTTACTCAATGATTTATGACACATAATATTCGTTTAACACCATAAGCAATTAAAAGTTCATTCTTTACCGCTGTAAAATACTTACACCTCGTCGATCATTTGTTCACTGGTAATCAATACATTCGTACACAATGCTTGCTTTAACGTAAAATTAGATAGAATATGTAATAGATTTGCTCGTTTTGAGCGCTAAAGCACAAATCATCTCAATGGGTATATCAAACAGTATAGTAAACTTCAGGGATGGCCAAAGAGGATATAACCACTTTTGCAGCATTACGCCTCGAATAAATAAAAAACGTAAAAATAGTATTTCGATTAGTCTTAGTAAACTAAAGTGATTTTAAATAAATTACTTATTTATAAATAAATTAGTTACTGCAAAAAATATTCAGATCTTGAAAAACTATTCAATCCAATTTCATAATCTAAACTATATAAAACGGTAAAGTAGGTCATTTTTCAAACAAAAGGAATTTTTGGTAATTCTAAATTTAATTCTCGAATTCTAGGGCTTGAAAAGAGGGAACGGGATAAGATAGATCTAATAGATTATGAATTGGGCACTAAATATAGTATAATTCGAAGTCGACTATACCTGTTTTGCGGTTTTACGCCAACTAAAAAAAAATAGAAAATATAAGGATAACCGTCGTCCTATGTAGACGGCCATTCTTATTGCTTTTAGAATAACTTTTGTTTCTTTTTTAATTGCTCAAAGCAGCGGAAAGTATAAATTCAAAGAAGACAAATAAAGAGAGATATATCTAGTTGGATTATGATCCCTTAATAAACCATGAGAGTCATGGCGACTAGCTCGGGTGTTGCTAGCGCAATTTCCAGCCATAATTTATAGCCAAGTCGAACTATGATGGAGCACGTTGCCTCGGCATCCATCATAGAGTAGTCAAACGCGCCTTCGGAAAAGTTCCTTTTCTGATACTTCAAAAATATTTATTTTTTCATGGCCTATATTATATAATGCACACACGATATATATATTAAAAAGCCAAAAAGGGTTCGGATCCATCCCCCTACTCTCAGAAATGAGTTTCAACGTTAAGGAGAGGGAGTGTGGATATTTTAATATTAATGCCAAATAAGCAAAGAAAATAATAGTTAATAAGTGATATGATTGAGATTCGGATTCTTATAAATGTTGATAAATTAGTTAATAATAATCTGAAACAAATTATACTAAAAGGAATTACATTTAATTTATAATATATGTTAATATAAAATTCACTATTAATTTTCATTTGCCTCTATATGCTTTTGAGACGTGGTAATTAATAAAAAAACTAAACTTAGTAAAAAAACTACATTGTAAAATACTACAAGTAACACTACTATAATAACAAAAAGTTACCGAAATATTGAACAATAGATAAAAGAAACTTTAAAAAAAAAGTAAGAAAAATTCAATAATTTCTAAAAAACTAATAGTTTTTATAAAATTTTAATGAATTTTGTTGTTGAAAATGTATTAAATATATTTGTCCCGACTCGCTACTCCTTTCAGTCACAGTAAATGAAGAGCTAGATTTCCGAGGTTGTCCTAGAAGATTTTTAAAAAAAAAGGTTCATCAGTCCAATTCATGTAATTATCCCTATCCAACTTAAAAAATAGATCGAACTTACATATCAGTACCATTTCAAATGATAATAATGATGGATTTCTTGATAAAAATTAATCCTCTGCATAATTCATAACTTCTACCAACAAAACTGATTTATGACCGATCTGGAAATACTAAATATGGAGGGCGCCTTTGTTTGGGCATTATCTTTTCAAAGGTTTTTATTAAAGGGCTGGATAATTTATGATCTATTTGCATAAAAATAAATATTTATTATCAAAGGGTCCTACGTCCTCCATTGTCTGTCCTTTCCCAGCTCCAGGATTTAACAATGGACGACCCCGTTTTGATTCTGTTTAATAAGTTTTTCTGGAGGGTAAAAGGTAATTTTGGATAACAACTTTTTTTTTTAGGTTTTGGATAATATTCTTTGAAAGGAGGTTAGCTGTTATACAAGCCCTTTTTATTATTTAATAGCATAAAATACTCTGTTATATAAATATATATATTTTTCTTTAATCAAAATAAATAATGGAGCAAAAGAATCTTTCTTTTAAAGCTGGGACCTATTCTACGTAAAGCAATATAATTATTAAAATATTTTATGATAGTTGGATATTATGATAGCAGTAAACTTAAGTCTGTTTAAGGCTGTAATAAAGCATTTATAGCACATAACTGAAAATCGTTTTCATCATAAGGTGACACTTTTATTGAGGCCAACATAAAACCAAACTATTGTTCTTAATCTATATTAGAATTTTTAAAATTATAGGCTGTATTTCATTCCAAGTTATTTGTCCTTTATATAACTTAACCGAATATGTAATTAAAAAATATTTCCCATAACCAATTTTTCTGTCAGTGAATTTTTGTTAATTCATTGGATTTTTAGTTACGCAAGCCTTTAGTAATTTTATTACCTATCAAAATATAAACCCCGATTTGTAAGGCGTTTTTACTTCTTCACTGTAGTTGCCAAGCCTTCTGCTTTACGCTTTACTACTTATGGTGCTTTTGTTTTTAATCGGGAGAATTCAATAAGAAACCGCACATGTGAAAATTCCTTCTTTATTTCTTCAGGATTTCGAAAAATATTGCTCCTGCAATATGCAAGACTGGTCTAGTTCGAATTCGCATTTCTTCACAAATAATCTTTTAAGTTTCTTCGACTATCTCTGTACAAACCGCTTATACACCCGCGACAGTGATCATTCCTGACACCCTTTAACTAGTGTCAGACAGAAATCAAAACTTATTTAGGTATGTGTATATAATCATATAAATGATTCAGGCACACCACTTTATAGTCTAGTTTTAGAAAGTTTTCGAGGCTATATTGTGGACAGGGGTCGATATATAGATGGTTTATATCATCTAAAAGTTTATTGATGTTTTCAGTTTTTCCACTAATAAAACATATATGTTGTTAATATAACAATATAACAACCACTTCAATAAGTCAATATAACAACCACTTGTTGGATCAACCTCAAAAACCGTGGTTGATCAAAAATGCAGATTTTTAAGCAAGATTATACATTCTCTTAGATTTGGGGCCGAAACCATAACCGAAACTTCGCTCGGTCACTACTTCTAACAATCGGATAAAGATGGCAACGGATATCATAGGATGAGAAAAGAAGAAACTCCATTTGGCTCTTACAAAATATCGCTTTTTTGAGTTAGACCAGTCTTGCATTGGAGTTGGTAATTGATAGAAGTTGATCGTTTCGTTTCTAATTCATGTTCCTACATACCATCACTAACTAGCTGTTAAGATGATAATTTTATAACAAATAAAGATTGTATTCATATCAACTCTTACAAACGAAAAAGTGCAATTCCGGAATTCTCATATTAACATTATTTCCCATTTAAACTACATCGGATTGATTTTTATTTTATTAATACACCACTGAGGTACAGTATAACTGTAACAATTTTTTGTAAGTTTTAAAGTACATATTACCTACTCATGATGGAATCTCTTATCAAAAAGTATAAAGAAACAACAGGTGAGGAAAGGCATGAGGATTGCATGATTCACATATTTAATTCGCTATATTTATGTAATGGATACGGCTAAAGTAATTCCAGCCGGAGATGTATACACTAGAATTTATTCTGGTCGGGAGGTAGGCATAAATCGGGGGGGGGGGGGGGGGGGGGGGAGGTGTATATGGGAGAATGGTGCAGGTGTACGGAGCTATAGCGCGGTGAGGTAATGCCATCTCTTGCTTAAAACTCTTTCAGCCAATTGTCTTATTTTGAATTTACATAAAATAATAAAATAAAAATAAAATCGGTATCATCTTCCTCCTTCCCTCCCTTTCCAAGTCTTAAAATAAAATGAATCGGTGGGGTTGTCCCTACTTTATCGTGCTTGAGCCCAAATCTTACAACCAGTTCCCCTACCCTCCAGTCTAAGTATTTTAATGGATGCCTACAATTAGAACGGGAGAAATAATGTATTTTCGGCTCTTTTCGGTCTCTCTCTTTCTCTCATTGTGTCCCAGCTCTAGGCTAGCGTGAGCGATAAATAACTGCTCTAATTCACGCTGGATGTTATTAGTTAAAAGTTACTACCGCAGTAATGAGAAACATTATATAAAGTCTTCATTATTTAACACGAACTAAATAATTTGGATCCTTCAATTGAAAAGAATAAAGTACTAAGCACACGTAATAATTTATCAGCTTCGAACAGGGACTACATGGCATTAAAATATGAATTTTATATTATATGAATAATATAATTATTAAAACAATAAAAATTATCCCTTGTTGTGATCAGTATTACGAATTTAAATTATGATTACAATAACACTGCTACAATTAAAAACATGGTAATGGTGATTGTCGCAGATTGAAGACAGGTGTGAATCTAAGTTATAAGACAAAAAAAAAAAAAATTAGTTATTTCTACAATAACAAAATATATTTATTTAAATAGTAGAAGTAGTCAATAGGGGATCCATATATCAGTCACCCAAGTGAATAAACGGTTAAGCCAAAATTCCTTACTTTTCAGTGCACGGCGTTAAAAATCAGAACATTATTGGAGTAAAATCAGGTTTTCAATAATAAGGATTGAATTTTTTTGAAATAAATACCAATATCGACTACTGATTACGGCCCTAAAACCGACTGAATAAAAAATTAATTAATAATGAAAAATTAGAGTTGATTTATTGTTCTTCGACCGATCGCAAGAGATTTAAGGCGAATTATAAATACTAGAATTGAAGTGAACGCCTTACTTATACTTCTTTAGTATGAAGAAACCGCCTCCGTGCTTATTTTTAGCCCAATTAACCATACCTAATGAAATATTAGGCTAACTATTTACGACTTAACCACTTAATCACTGGAATGACAGATATTACAATTAATATCAGTTTCTGATTTTATTATACTGATAACAAATATTGATTAAGCTGCACCGCTGCACCAGAGACAATGGATATAGATAGTTTCAATTTTTTTTTTTTTTTTATTGCTTGTCGAGTATAAATTCTCCTTAATTTATTTATTTTTTGTTATTTCTACAGACCGAAAAAAAAAAAAATGATCATAGTCTGTGAAGTGAACATACACGACAGAAGTAAATTCCTTGAAAAATAAATCAACTTTATTTGCTTGTATCAGAAAGTATTCATATTATTGTCTTACTAAATTAAGTAAGTTTTAATATAACGTTTTTATAGTCTAGATATTCCGATAGTAAAATATATCAGAAACGTACTTACGAAAAATCTGTAGACACAGAGAGTTACATTTACATTCCACATTTATAGAGGTAATATTACAGAATATTATTATTATCCAGTAGGCGAACTAAGAGTTTTCTTTCCATTTATATAGTAGCGGCTGACCTCTGGCTGGAATTGCTACAAAGGGGCACGTCAACACGACTCTAATCTTATAGAAAAAGAAAAGGTCGAGAAAAAGTCTCTAAGAAGGCCTATAAGAAACCTTCACAAGGCTCGAAATGGAACCATCCAAAGTAATTCAAAAGCCCCACCTAAAACATATTATATATACACAGACTATATATAAATATATATTTATATATACAGTGGCGGTGAAAAGTTTTGTATAAATTCGATCATATATTGATAGTTTTCTGAAAAACTTATGTGTGAATTAATGTAATTTTTAACCCAGAATGAAATAAAAGCATAATTGAACATAATAATATTGGTGTTGATTAAATCAGTTATGTTAAAAAGAATTATTTACAGTTTGCGAAATTTCTAGGGTTCGAAAGTTTCCGGGCGCTAGTTACACAAGGATTGTTGCATTACCTTTTATCTTGAAAATATTTCAGTTCCTTTTTAGGGTCTCAGATTTTTACAAAAAGGGAAGTATCCAAAATTTCATAATTCGGAGAAAGTTTCATTATGAATTAATTAAAAAATATAACATAGATAATGATTTCAGCGACTTACCCAGATGAGGAAAACCATGTAAACCCTGTAAAAGAATTAACAGGATCGTAAGACAGGAAATCTGTTGAAGACGACCGTAAGAATTATACTGACATTGCAGAGAGTTAAGCCAAGAAAATTTTTGTTTGTTTAACATCCATTTATGCTACTTAGGCTAATAAGACGATCCTATAAGGGGGGTCCTAAATTTTGCCTAACCAGGTATAATTAGAATAGGGATCAACGAGTATCTGAACGAGTATCTGACATCGTAAAGGCTCGGGACCTCCATTTTACGTCACAAGAAAATGTGTCATGTCTGAGCCCGAAGTTCAGGTTCTAAAATATCAAGATATTATCTTGACAGACTGCTTTCATTTTTTCTTTGTTTGTTTGAATGTTAAATAAGCAAAAATAAATAAAAAAATTATCATATTTATTTTTAGATTATTTTTTAATGCACTGTATATAGAAGGTGATGGATATGGACAAAATGAACCGATGGATGAAAATGAACCGAAACGTCCACCACTCTGTAGACAGTAACAGCAATTTTCGAGACTGAAGATGTGCTTATTTAACATTCAAACAAATAAATCTTAGGATATTTCGAACCATTTATATGTACCGTATCATATACTAAATCTATACGCTTTTGATCAGTCTTGAACTCCATTTCTTCATTAACTCTTTTTATTTACGCCATCAGAGGCATAAAAAAGAAGATAATGAAATATGTACTCTCACCTTAAAAAAATTCTGGTTGAAACTATTGGAAATCAAGTTTCTATTTCGTTTAACCTTAATTCGATGCCTCAGAGGAAGTTAATAGACCACAGCTTGAATTAGTTATAAACGATTGCTGAGTTATTAATTTTTTCCCCTCAGTTCGTCTTTTATTAAGTAATGAAGTTTGAAAGTCTTCACTTGGCTTAATTCTACCGATCTTAAGAAAGTTTACTCATCGAGCAATAAATAAATAAACACCTATATCTGAATTATCTCAGCTCCTTATCTAAGAACTTGGTTTAAAATAAACCACATCAGTAATTATTTAATTTTAGAAGAAAATTTCATTCAAGATAAATATTTTTTTTTTTTTTAACAACTGAAACTTTTATATGTAGTCAGCGTTCCATTTGTGATGTTAAAAAATCGTGTGCGATGCGCGCAACACACAACTTTCACTTACCAACATACTTACATTAGAAATCGACATGTTTTTTTAAATTGCCATTTTTATAAATAATATAAAAAAGATGACTTGATTTTGATTAAAAATGATCAATTTAATCAAAATCAATTAAGCCGTTTTTGAGATAATCTAAAGAAAGGTATAAATTGGAAAAAAAGTTAAGAAATAAAGTGCCCCCTCCGTTTGACCAATTTTGATGAAATGTTGGCTGTCGCATCGCGGGCATATACATACATCAAATACCCAGTTTCATCAAAATCATCAAAGCCGTTTTTGAGAAAATAAAAAAAACACGTGAAAATGATACAAAATTTATTAAGTAAAGTCCCCCCTCCGGTTAATCAATTTTGATGAAATTTTAACAGTCATATCTCGGGCATATAAATAGATCAAATACTCAGTTTAATCAAAATCGTTAGAGCCGTTTTTGAGAAAATCGAAAAAAACGTAAAAAGTTATTAAATAAAGTACCCCCTCCCTTTGAGCAATTTAGATGAAATTTTTGCTGTCACATCGCGGGCATATACCTACACTAAATACCCAATTTCAGGTTCCCACGGTTTATAGTTTTTGAGCTAGTCTGTTCACACACACACACACACACAGACCATTTCGCGGGACTTGGTTATTTCGACTCAGGGGGCCCCAAAACGTGTATTTCCGTTGAAAACCGAAAGTCGAAATTTTTCACGATCGCAATACTTCCACTTACTATATATTTCATATATAGGTAAGTGAAAGTAAAAAACGGAATTAACCAGCCACAAATATGTATATGTGACCACAGGTAGCATTTCTGATTCTTTAGTTAGAAAACGTATATTTTCAGCGATAATTATTTGGTTTTTAAAAACTCGACTGGCCTACTCGTGGTGCCGACTGCGTTACATGTCTCATAATGAATTAGGATAGTTTTAATTAATGATCATTTTTTTCAAGGACATTCTAATTTTTATGAACTTCATGGACTAACAGGAGACAAAGCTGCCTCTGACGGACTCAAGAATACGAGAAAATAGAGTTGATTGAGAGACATCCATCGTTAACATGCCAAGGTACGCGTCGAAGAAACAGCCATAGAGCGCTACCGTAACTTTCATGACAGACTTACTCTAAATTCCAACCCACTAACACAAGCTCTACACACTCCCACAAACCCTTATAATCCGCCAAGAAGATTGTTGAGGCGTTGGCCAAGAGATTTTCTGCATTAAACAGTTATCTTACAGTTTTCTCTTACACTTGTCAACTTATTCGATTTTGATTTATTCTTGTATTTCATTTGTTTGTTAATTTCTTTCTTTTGTGTGTGTTTGTTTTGTGTTTGGTTTTTTTGTGTTTAGTGTTTTTCATTCTTTCATATTATAACTCATGTCAGCATATTTGCTTATTACGCAAGTAGATGGCAAATTTAATAAAAATGTCTCAAGTTAACATATATAAATAAATAAATTTTATATAAACTCATTACTTTAAAAAGATTTTTTTTATCATAGAGTTAGTGGTTGTAGAGCAGTAAAAGACTCCTAAAAAAATTTTTAACATTGCAAAAATCATCCACATGGATGATTATCCAAAATTCCAGCAGTTTAATGCTATTTTCGATAAAGTAGGGCGTAAATCTTGTACCGGACCCCGGGGGCATGTCCTGCGCCTGTTATGTCTAGGTCTAATCCTTACCAAGAGATAAGGCCCTTAAGAAGCTCATTTAATTCACTTTTCAGTAAAAAATTAACACTTTCTTCAGAGCATTCCCATCGGACCCCGACGCCCGATCGTCTGTGGCTCATCCCAGCAGTCGGACCCCCGGGACCGATACCGTCGCAAAATACGCCGCCGCACCTAAAGTGTTAATTATTACTTTACTTTTTGTTTAGTTTAATTTTTTAACTTATTGAAGGTTAGCAATATGAGATAACTCAATTTTGATAAATATAAATAAAAATGTAGGTCTTATGCAACCAGTTTGTGTATGTATACAAATCGTTTCTGGTCTGAAAAGTCAGAGGTAACCCTGAGTATTACGAATGCTATGAATTATGTGGAGAAAAAAAAACGTCAAAGTTATTTTCATTAACAGGTGTATATATACAGTGTATGTATATTTTCATTAACAGGTGTATGTTTCTCAAGACATAAACAACATAATTACTGCAAATAATAAAATCACTAAATGCAGAAGATGATCCCTGCTGAATGGGACATAATAAACAGTACTTAGTGTTCAGGGAACCCATTTTTTAATGTATATAATTCTTTAGTTTAATTTTTAGTGCAGCATTTTTAAATTAATTCTAAATTCAATAATTAATAAGTTGTTAATTCAGTAACTAATATATTGTCGTTAATTTATTAATCAAATTTAACATTTAATAGCATACCAATCTATATTAAGTATTTAATTAACATTCATTTATTGTTATGTGCGTGGGCGTTTTTGATTGGTCGAAGTCGCTCTGAGACAAACAAAAGACGCTTCAAGTCAGTCAGCTGTTGATTCTCGCCAAACGAGTACGCATTACACCTCACGCTTAAAACATTCTTTAAAAACATTAATTACATTCTCGTTCACCCAGGGTGTTCACTTGTGTATTGTGCACATTTGCAAACATTATTTTAGAAGACGAGCGAAGAGGAAGATTAAGTTCCCAGCGGGATGGACCTTCAGTTATTATATATATCTTTGTATTATAGTTATTAATCATTTGTTTATTACTCTACTCTATAGTTCATCAATGGTCATTCGATTAAAACATAATTTTTGTCTATAATAGTTTATAAGTTGTGTTTCATTTTCATTTAATCATTTTAGTTTCATTCTTGTTTAATAAATTATTTGAATTTAATAAATTATTTCTATTTAATAAATTATTGTTTAAGCTTTAAATATCAGAGAATTTTCTTTATTTCCTTTCATTCATATTATTTTGTTCTCCTTTTTTATTATGCTATTATTTTCTAAATTACAAAGGTAAACTTTATGTTAGATATCTTTCATCTTATTCTTTTATTATTTACACATTTTTATTACATTAATCAACAAAACTAAGAGCATTGAGCACCGGCCATACTTTCTTCATCAGGGAAGCTAAAGGTTTTTATTATTAATACCTAACTTGCCTGAACACTTAGTGATTTGAATTTAAATGCTGAGAGATAAGAAGCAGGGCTTGTAGATTAAACTAGACATTAAAAGTGAACGGGAGCTTGAAATTGAATAATTTTTGTAACGATATTAACCTTATTACTTTAAATGCAATGGCTGAACCGAGAGGCACTTAACTTAAAGCAGCCTTTTACGCCCTTCATTAGGGGTAGCGCTAATTAACCAGTTTACTGTCAGTCAGTAAAACTCTGATTGTGACTGTCTATCTTAAGAGTGTATTTCTGACTGAAGTCTTGGTAATTAGATGGTGTTATCGCGAATAAGAAGAGTAACGCAATCCCGTAAATGTCATAGTTGAATCTCGTTGTGAGAACCATGCAAGAATCCAAAGTGAAATTAGTCTTTTTCTAATCTTATTCTTCTATAAAAAAAAGAAAGAAAGAAAATGACATAAATACAGTTACTTACTTAATTACAAGATTTTTTAGCCCTATTCCAATCTGACACCTGTGACGTTAATCAGGTGTAAGTAAGGAATAAATATCTAAATAATGAAATCATCAGTGATTGATAAGCATGGTTAAATTTAAGATATAATATGATTAGTGAAAATTTTTTGAGGAATTAAGTATTGTAAGGATTGGATTTTGAGGTAAGTGATACTTGGAGCACTTTTGCCCACTTACTTCGGGGTCATACCATGTCAAATCAACACAATTTTGGGAGATTTTCAGACTTCATGTCTCAGATTTTCATGATTCATGATGATCTCAGATTTTCGTATGCAGCTATATATCATAGACTTGTGAAATAATAGCAAATTTCAGTTGTGTGCCACAATTATTTTTGAAGTTATTAATTTTTAAAGATTTACATTTTCATGAAAAAAATTTAGGTTTTGGCACCTTTAGATGCCTATAGGCTGGCAACCAGTGGTGATATAAACCTAGGAGTGATCTCATTTTAAAGCTGTCGAATGGGCCTTTAATGTGGTATGTGGTACAAGATAGGGATTACAATTTCAAAAAGTTGGAAATTTAAATTAAATTTTGAAATTTAAATTTCTCAAAAAGTGGCAATTTTAAAATTTTCAAAAAGTTATCAGAAATAGTTTGCAATGACTTAGTCCAAATAGCAAAATTCTATTTTCCTGTGCAGTGTGTAGGACACTATTAAATCATTAAAATACAATGCTTACTTTATACCAAGATGTTTGGAAACCCCTCTTTAAAAAACAAACTGAAGCTGATTGGCCTACAAGTCGAGGGAAATCCCCTTTTTTCACAAGGTATATTACACATTTATATCATCTATAGCATCTAACTTGCTAGTAAGAAGTTCATTTGCCGGTTCCTGTGATATTGTATCATTAGAACATAACCCATTTCTTGACCAATTCAGACTAGCAGCGAGAAAAAGCCTACAACGACGAAATTATGGATGCAAGGCAACTGCTTGAATGATCACTTCAGAACATATCTAATATAGACTTTGTATTTTTTAATAATTAAGAATAGAATAAAGCTGAAGAACAACTGGCCAACCGCTAAAATACAGCGGTAACTATATCAGGCACCCAGAAATTTCATGCCTTCGCACCTCTCAACTGTGGAACCAAAGTAAATGTGAAATTATTTTCTTCTGCAGTTGTTTCAAGTGTATTTCTAGTTGTAAAGGACATACAGCAGATATTGGTGAGTATGTAACATCAAACTATGGTGACACTTAGTGGTTGAGTTATGTTGTGGATAAAGATGAAGATTCCAGTAAAGTGCAAAATGCAAAAAGTGCAATATCCTTTACTTAAAATATGTAGTAAACAGTAAACTAGTTCCTGAGAACATTTATCTAAATACTCCACATACAAGACAGAAACGACGAAGGGTCATTCCATGTCATATCAACACACTGATTCAGACTTGATGTCTCAGATTTTCATGATTTGTTGGATGCAGCAATATATCATAGACTTATGAAAAAATACCAAATTTCAGTTGTGTGGTACAATTATTTTTGAAGTTATTAATTTTTAAAGATTTAACATTTTCATGAATTTTTTTTAGGTTTTGGCACTTTAGATGCCTATAGGCTGGCAACCAATGGTGATATAAACCTAGGAGAGGTCTCATTTTAAAGCTGTCGAATGGACCTTTAATCTGGTATGCCACAAGATTCAAAAAGTTGGAAATTTTAAAATTTTCAAAAAGTTATCAGAAATAGTTTGCAATGACTTAGTCCAAATAGCAAAATTCTACCATGGGATCTCAATGGGATCAGATGATACAGGGCTTCCGAAATAAAGGTTTTGTGAAAAATACCAGAATCAGTATCGTTTCAGAAATTTTTAAATAATTTATTGAATGAAACAAACAACACATTACAATGAAACAAGCAGTGGCTATTACTTTTTTAATACTGGAAAGGTCATATAGACGCTTATTATCAAAATCTAATATTATGAGTAAAGTTAACAAATCAGTTCATCGAGACTTGGAAATCTCGTTGGAAGATGCCCAAACATTTGTTGTTCACCTCACTGTCTGGTAAACTGTATGTTTGGTTAGTTTCTGTGATGGGTTTTACTTTACATATCACATCTGCGAAAGGTTTCCACAGTGTATCAGGTGGAGTGGGATTTACAAATGAGGTGACGAACCTGAAGGATGGAGGAATGTAGCTTGCACTTTACTGGAATCTTCATCTTTATCCACAACATAACTCAACCACTAAGTGTCACCATAGTTTGATGTTACATACTCACCAATATCTGCTGTATGTCCTTTACAACTAGAAATACACTTGAAACAACTGCAGAAGAAAATAATTTCACATTTACTTTGGTTCCACAGTTGAGAGGTGCGAAGGCATGAAATTTCTGGGTGCCTGATATAGTTACCGCTGTATTTTAGCGGTTGGCCAGTTGTTCTTCAGCTTTATTCTATTCTTAATTATTAAAAAATACAAAGTCTATATTAGATATGTTCTGAAGTGATCATTCAAGCAGTTGCCTTGCATCCATAATTTCGTCGTTGTAGGCTTTTTCTCGCTGCTAGTCTGAATTGGTCAAGAAATGGGTTATGTTCTAATGATACAATATCACAGGAACCGGCAAATGAACTTCTTACTAGCAAGTTAGATGCTATAGATGATATAAATGTGTAATATACCTTGTGAAAAAAGGGGATTTCCCTCGACTTGTAGGCCAATCAGCTTCAGTTTGTTTTTTAAAGAGGGGTTTCCAAACATCTTGGTATAAAGTAAGCATTGTATTTTAATGATTTAATAGTGTCCTACACACTGCACAGGAAAATAGAATTTTGCTATTTGGACTAAGTCATTGCAAACTATTTCTGATAACTTTTTGAAAATTTTAAAATTGCCACTTTTTGAGAAATTTAAATTTCAAAATTTAACTTAAATTTCCAACTTTTTGAAATTGTAATCCCTATCTTGTACCACAAACCACATTAAAGTCCCATTCGACAGCTTTAAAATGAGATCACTCCTAGGTTTATATCACCACTGGTTGCCAGCCTATAGGCATCTAAAGTGCCAAAACCTAAAAAAATTTCATGAAAATGTTAAATCTTTAAAAATTAATAACTTCAAAAATAATTGTACAACACAACTGAAATTTGGTATTTTTTCATAAGTCTATGATATATTGCTGCATCCAACAAATCATGAAAATCTGAGACATCAAGTCTGAATCAGTGTGTTGATATGACATGGAATGACCCTTCGTCGTTTCTGTCTTGTATGTGGAGTATTTAGATAAATGTTCTCAGGAACTAGTTTACTGTTTACTACATATTTTAAGTAAAGGATATTATGAATAACGAAACATTAGTTAATTTTTGGTAATAAAAAATTTCTAGCGACTTGACTGACCGTTGAATTAGTTAATTAAATTCATTGTCCTCACTCTAGCCTAGATAAAATGTTTGCGATTTGTGAAGACCTACGTATTACCATTGAAGTGTGTGAACCTCGAAAAGTTCAATATTGGAGTCCATCAGGGAATTCTATTTAGCTCTGTTCAATATACATATCTTCGCCGAAAGTTCGAATGTTCCATACAGAAAATAGGTTCTTCCATTCATTTTTAGGTTTGATTCCTGGCATAATTTTGAAGCCCTATGCTGGGAAATTCGTTCAACATATATGAGAGGAATATGATCAACATAACAGGTTTTTATATAGAGTTAAAGTAAATATATTATGTATAATCATCCATTACATTGTACATAGAAACGCTTTACGAATATCTTATGAACTGAAAACAGATCAGTAAAAATTGGGTCACCTTCCAAAAAATGTCGAAGAAGTATCCAGATAAGATAATGAAATGAAATTAAAATTTATTTTTAACCCTGCCGTTTGTAAGTTCCAGATTTTTAGAGCTTAACACTTCTTTTATTTTTTATTGTCCTATTCACAACTTGATCCTAAATATAAATTAATTATTAAATAAAATAAATATCGTTAATTATGAAACGTATAGACAGTGAGTAAACAAAAAAAAAGATCTAATTATTGGGCCTTAATATCAATTTCACCCTGTATAAAAAAAGACTCAGTATTCATAAAGAGCTTTTTTGTCCAATCAGGACTATAAAATACATATACATATACTAAAATGTCTTAATACATTTTAGCTGCCCCATCCCCTACATACCGCATTTATCTTAAATTAATATCAAATTTAGCTGATGCCGTCCAATAAGTACATTTAATATATCACGTATTTAAATAATCTTCAAGTCCGGCATTATTAATGAATAAATTAATAATTTCTGATGCCCATTTTTAATGGAATTTCAACCGTACTTAGAATGTAAATAAATCAAATGGAAGGTATATTGACAATCGACAAATAACACTCTGATCTACGATATTAATAATTTTTAACAATATATCATGATTAAATTGCTTCAGAGAAAAGCAATTAGAAATATGTGAACTCAGATACTGTATTAAAGAACAGGTTTCTGCTGTGGAAATGAGGATTATAATGAAATTCATATGAACTGATAGGAAATTCTATTATGAACAGAGTTGCTCAACTGGATGTGCTTTATCAAATTAAGATGACAGTCTTTTTAATTTTATTTTGTTGCAATATGAACGTTATATATGCAAGTGATTTTTCTTTACAACAAGTGTGTACAAGTGATCTCTAGAAATAATTCATAATAACAACAATACAATTCAAATATAGAAGAAAAAATCATGAGCCGCATCACACAACCTCTCTCCTTTTTTTCGACAGAAAATATAGATTTTTTTTTAATATGGCGAAATAAATGATTAAGTTGATGGGCAGAGGTATATTGACATGTGACACAAATGAATATTGACATATTTTATGATAGGTTAAATGATGGTCAGGATTTTCAGTTACAATGATATTTATTATGGTAAGCCAACGTTTCGATCCAACTTGTGGATCTTCATCAGGGCTAATAGAAAACAAATATATGAGTATCTATGCTAGAAGGTGACAATGAATGGATACATTACAGAACTGATAATAATATAAAAGATGGTGTATACATAATTATTAAAATAAGAGGCTGGTTAACAAGATAAAATAGAATCTGATATTTACCTACTGAGTCCAGGTGGATACTAAGACTAAAGGTAAAAATAAGGTGAGAGGTAGTGGTAGGGGGTTAGTTTGCCGACTTCAAAGGTTTATGGCGGGGAAATCCAACGCTTTTGAAGTAAAGGCACATGAAAACTGAGTGAACAAAAATATTTAAAACTAACAAAATATATGGTACTGTATACAAATAGTTGTGTCTGGACTGAATAATAACATAAAAAAGAGATAATACATAATGTAACAATGCATACTAATTTGGAAAATATACAGAAAGAAGCATACAATACAAAAAATAATAATAGTACAAGAGGTACAGAGATAATTGCAGGTACCTATGAAATCAAAACTAGGATTTGAGGATGCGGAAGATGTTAGAATAGGTGGATGAAATTATCTCTTTATCTGTTTTGTGATTTACCGGGTTATTTGTTTCTAGATGGATGAAAATGGATTCTGAGAGGAGACGTTTGTCGTGGTTAGATACAGTTGCTAATATGGAGGGGTTCTCAAAGTCGGAGGAATGGTTGTGGGCATGTTCTTTTAATTTTAGCATGTTTCTTTTAATTTTAAAATTAGCATGTTCTGCTAATTTAGATGTAGACGAATTATGCGTGGAAATACTGTATTTATGTTGATAAATACGTTTTTTTAAATAATTTTTGGTTTCACCTATATAGCAACTGTTGCAATTAAGCATGGAGCACTGGATACGATAAACTACATTACACTTGTCTAGGAGAGGTACAGGGTCTTTGAGTTTTGTATAAAGATTTTTTAATTTATTGTTATTTTTTAATACTAGGCGCATGTGTGGGAAACTCGATGAGAAGGATTTTTTAATTTTGTTTGAGAGAATGGGGATATATGGGATAGATCTGTATTGGAAAGTAGAAATCGGAGGTTGTGAAGAGTTGTTAGAGAGATTTTGAGTTTTAGCATTGTTAATGATAAGTGTTTTTATTAAGTGCACAGGAAAATCGTTAGATTGTAAGATATTTTTCAGGCGGATTTTGTTATGACAATGAAATTGTGGATCGGACAAGGTCAGGCTACGGTGGATGAGGTTTTTTGCGACGTTGATCTTTTGGTGATGTGGATGTTGGGAAAAATAGTTAAGGAGTCGGCCAGAATAAGTGGGTTTGGTGTACTAATTAGTGGATATAGAATGGTCCGGGTTTCTGGTAATGGAAATATCTAGGAATGGAAGGGTACAATTGGTTTCCAATTCTATAGTGAAACGGAGACGTGGATGGTAGGAGTTAAGGCGGCGAGAATATCAGTGATAGAGTTAGGATTGAGAATCAATAGGAGGTCGTCTACATATTTTTTAATGAAAAAAATATCGTTGGGGAATTTAGGTATAACAGAATCAAGGAGGTCGTTGAGGACAATACCGGAGAGGTCGGGAGCTAGACAGCTACCCATTGCAAGGCCAGAAGTTTGGAGAAAATATTTATTTTGAAAACAAAAATATCCAGAATTACAGCATAAAGCAAGGGAGTCAATGTAGCCAGATTTATTGAGTTTACTATGGGATTCTAACAAGTTCCATTTTTCTTCAACGATTTGGAGGGCACGATCAGTCGGGATGTTTGTGAAAAGACTCTCGGCGTCGAAAGAGGCTAAGATAAAATTATCAGGAATATTGATGGTTTTTAATTGTTCCAAGATATTTTATATAATAGATATATTTTATATAATACAGCTATTAATTCAACATAGATCTGATTATAGCCCTTTATTATTATATTGACTTTAGAGGAAAGAGATAGTCAACTGTTAATCTTTACAATAGGTGAAATGATGGTCAGGATTTCCAGTTTGAAAAAAAAAATTATTTTCGAAATGGCAGAACATGCCATCGCCCAAAACCATTCCTTTGACTTTGAGAACCCCTCCATATTAGCTACTGTACCAAACCACGATAGACGACTCCTCTCTGAATCCATTTTCATCCATCTGGAAAAAAATAACCCTGTTAATCATAAAGCTGATAAAGAGATAATATCATCCACTTATTCTAACATCTTCCGCATCCTCAAATCCTAGTTTTTACTTCATAGGTATCCGCATTTATTGATGTACCTCTTGTATTATTATTATCTTTAGTATTGTATTATATTATATACTTTTTAGTATTGTATTATATTATATACTTTAGTATTATATTATTATATTTAGTATTGTATTACTTCCTTCTGTATATTTTTCAATTTTTTAAGCATTGTTACCTTAGGTATTATCTCAATTTTGTGTTATTATACAGTCCAGACATAACTATTTGTATACAGTACCATTTATTTTGTTAGTTTTTAATATTTTATTTTCACTCAGTTGTCATGTAGCCTTTCACTATAAAAGCGTTGGGTACCTTATTTTACCTTCAGTCTTTGTATCTACCTTGACTCAGAAGGTAAATATCAGATTCTATTTTATCTTGCTAACCAGCTACTTATTTAAATATTCATGTATAATGCTAACATCTTTTATATTATTATCAGTTCTGTAAAATATTCATTTATTGCCATCCTCTAGCATAGGTACTCACATATTTGTTTTCTTTTAGCCCTGATGAAGATCCACAAGTTGGATAGAAACGTTGGCTTTCGAAAATAATTTTTTTTTTCGAACTGCAAATCCTGACCATCATTTCACCTAAGTAGGGTATAAATGCCGGTTCTGGGTCACTTTGGAGGCAACCTCCCTGACTGTTATCCTGTATGTGTAAGGTTATCTTACTCTTCCAAAGCAGTATGTCACAAAGAGGCAAGTTCGTTACTCTTTTAAAACAGCTAAACATTGCATGTTGACCTTTTTTTTATGAGTACAAGTTATAAACAGTAGGACTTTTCTCTCTGACCAATTTGGGCAATCATTGGTCATTAATGACACAGAACCAATTTATCCCAACCCCTCGATTCCTCTCTAAGCTTTTTACAAGGATTCATAAATAAATCAGAACACAATAGATTAAAATAATGTCTTTATTTATAATATTATATACATTCTTTTTAAGAAAGTTATTTTTGTGAACATAATTACGACTCGGTCTCTTGACCGTTAGCTGAGGTTGGTTACAATTTACTAATAATTAGAATTTTACAAAGCCTTTACAGTGAAACATTACATTAAATTCTTAAATCTATATTATATTTAATAAATATTAAATCTATATTAAGTCTATTTTATCTGTTTCTATCCAAGCTTTTTACAAGAGTTCATACATACATTAGAATAGAATAATGTTATAACATATACATTCTTTTTAAAACAGGTTGTTTTGTGAACATAATTACGGCTCGGTCTCTTGACCGTTAGCTGAGATTAGTTACTATTTACTAATAATTAAAATTTTACAAAGTCTTTCCAATGGAACATTACATTAAATTCTTACATCTATATCATATTTAACAAGTATTCAATCTATATTAAGTTTATTTTATCTTGTAATGGCCGTGGGCCAAGGTGATTACTCCATCATCTTTTATCATCGAAAGGTGATAATGATATTTTATTTGTTTTAATAGTAAATACATTATGGTTGAATGATCTGAAGATTGTAACATCATGTTTCTTGGTCAGCGGTTGTGCAAGGAGGTGATTTGACCGTGATCATGCTCAACCGTCAGGTTTTCCCCCTTAATTTTCCAATTAAGGGTACCCACTTTATAGATGCTGGGTTAGCATGTACTTGTAATTTACTGTTTTGAATGAGGAACAAACTTGCCTCGTTGTGACATACTGCTTTTTTTTTTTTTTTTTTTTTTTTTTGTTCGGTACCCCTACCCGGCCATTTGTGGCATACGGGGGGGGGGGGTTACTCTACAGGTGTAACCAACCTATCCTAACCATGGTGGGTAGGTCGAGATTTATTCCGTGGGGCCTCCACGAAATAAAAGTCAACCATCCCAGGGCGGATTCGAACCGCCACCGTTCGGCTCGAGCGTGTTAAAGCGGGCCGCGTTCGAACACGCTCGGCTATCCCCGGCCCATGTGACATACTGCTTGGAAGAATAAGATAACCTTACACATACAGGATAATAGTCAGGGAGGTTGCCTCCAAAATTGACCCAGACCTGCTCAAGGACACCCCCTCCCACCCGGTTACAAGCTCAAGGTCAAGCTGCAACATGTTCAAGGTCAACATGCAATGTTTAGCTGTTTTAAAAGAGTAACGAACTTGCCTCTTTGTGACATACTGCTTTTGGAAGAGTAAGATAACCTTACACATACAGGATAACAGTCAGGGAGGTTGCCTCCAAAGTGACCCAGAACCGGCATTTATACCCTACTCACCTATTATATTGACTTTACTAGACAATAATTTGTAACGTAATATCATCGGTTCCAACATATCGCATTTTGAAATTCCCCAATTATATTTATATTATTTTAAAAACGTATAGGCATATAGGCTCTTTACCAATCCTTCAAATAAAAATCTTCCAGAAACATTTTACATTTTTCGTAATTTCACTCAGTGAAATACAAATATTTGCCATTTTTTTTTATATGTTTTCCCCATTCCAGTAATCCTGGGCATGGGGGAGTTTATTGTTTACATAAAGACCTGCACGTTCCATCGGGTGATACTGCGCGCAGGAAAATAATTTAAATACTATTTTTCAGAATATGTTTAAGACAAAATGAAACTACAAGGAAACAACAATATGCAAAAACAAAATAAAAAAAAATACAACCTACAACTAAATACAAATTACGAAATTCTTTAATATATATACATTACAATAAAATAATAAATAGAATAACAATTCAAATAATATCAAAATAGGAAATGATATAATAAAAAAATAAAAAAATAAGAAAAATAAAAATATGGATATATCATGATGTCCTATATGGTGCCACCTGTCCAATCTATTTCTCATAATTTACTGTGGTCTATTCCGCTCAAAAACTCCTGAAATTCCCGGCCAAAACTAAAAAGCAGTTCTTCTTTACTGATTGGCCAATTGTGCCCACGGACCATAATTGTTCTTAATAATTTGTACCTCAGTGCGTCAAGTAAGTGACACTCAAATATAGGATGGTCATAAGTTTGTTCTGTCTGTCCGTCGCACAAGCATTTGTTGTCTTCTATTATATCAAATCGATGTAAGTAACTTCTTGTTGGTCCGTGACCAGTCAGTACCTGTGTAAGTCTACTGTTGATTGTACGTAGCTTTTGTCTGTTTTCTAATTTATTAATGTATTTGTATAAATGTCTTCCTTTCGTAGTAGTCTGCCATCTGTTATTCCATAGCCTGTACGTCATTTGCCTTAATATACTTTTAACTTTAGTCTGAGGGGCTTTACAGTAAGAAATAGGGAGTGTCTCATCCAGTGCTGCAGTTTTGGCCTTCGCGTCTGCCTCTTCGTTACCTATCCGTCCTGCATGTCCTTTTATCCATTGTAACTCAATGTCTATTTGTTTTACTTTACATTTAAGAAGGCATTTTCTAATGTCGTCAGTAAGTTGGTCATGTATCGTTCTGTTATTGACTTTTTGTAATGCTACTTTGCTGTCAGCGTGTATAACATAAGTACGTCTTTCCGTTTCTTCGTATTCTGTAATGTGTTCCAGTGCCATGAGAATAGCCAGTTGTTCTGCCTGATTATTCGAACAGTGTTTGTCTAATCTGTACTGTTCCGTGAGCACATATTACACCCTACTTTATCATCTTGCTTACTTCCGTCTGTATAGATGTGGTATGTTTGTCTATATTCAATTTGTTCTGTACAATCTTCTGTGTTAATACAGGGTATATCTGTAGGATGTTGCCAGTTTGAGTAGTGTACGTCATGTTCAATATCTTTTATTTCAAAGTCCGTTGTGTCTTTATTTTTAAGTATAAGGTAGATTTTTGTCAGTTCTGCCGCCAATAATGAGATTGGAATGAAGTCAGCCATGACACAAGCAGCTTCATATGAAATGGTCCTGTAACCTTTAATAGCTCTTATCGCGAAAAGGCGTTGGACTCTTTCTAACTTTACTAAGTTTCTTTTTACAGAAAGAGCTTTATGCCATATCTGAATGCCATAAGTCATCATTGGTAACAGGGCCCCATTATATATGGTCTGCATAGCTTCATGCTGTAGTCCCCAATTCACTTTGGCGACTTTCGTAAGTGAATGAACGGTCCGT
The DNA here is from genome assembly GCA_911387785.2 of Aelia acuminata. NCBI lineage: Eukaryota > Metazoa > Arthropoda > Insecta > Hemiptera > Pentatomidae > Aelia > Aelia acuminata. Next base: position 54,619,689 of record OU426983.1, on the reverse strand, counting down.
AACAATTTGGTCTGTAAGTTATTAATGTGAGATGTCCATTTCAATTTATTGTCGATCAGAAGTCCTAAGTATTTAAGTTCTGTTACTTCAGCAATTGAGATGTTATTTAGTTTAATAGCAAGTTGGGGGTGCCGTCGTCGTCTAGTAAATATGATATATTTAGTTTTTTGTTCGTTAAAGGTCAGCTTGTTCTTTGTTGCCCAATCGAACATTGCAGCACAAACACGATTAGCTTTTTCTTGCATTTGATAGAAATATTTACTTTTAATTTTAAGGATGATATCATCTGCAAATGCTATTAGCTCTGAGTCCTCAGGTAGTTCAATTCGTAAGAGGCTGTCAAGTACGAGATTCCATAGGAGGGGAGAAATCGAAGAACCCTGTGGCGTGCCTATAGTTTGCTCTTTAATCGTGAGACAGTTGCCAGCGCCTAGGATGGATTTTCTTCCCTTAAGAAAATCCCGTATGCACAAAAATATATTTTTTGGACAATTATGCTCCTTTAGAGCATTAAACACTGATGGCCACCAGGCATGGTCGAAAGCCCCTTTGATATCAAATGATATTACAATGGTGTGTTTGTTTTGTCTTAAAGTCTCAGTTATGTCTGTAATTAGTTTATGTAAAGCATTAATTGTCCCAGTCTGTGGTATAAATCCATATTGGTTTTTGTGAAGTGGGTATTTCGTGTGTATATGGTGGGATAGTCTTGAATGTAGTAGTTTGTCGAGTATTCGTCCTGCAAATGGTTGTAGACTGATTGGTCTGTAGTCAGTATTTCTGTCATGTGGATTCTTTGCTATGGGGATAATTTTTCCAGTTTTCCAAGACATTGGGAACACCCCTTCTCTAAAACACTTTTTATACAAGGTTTTTATAAATTTTGGAAAAACTTCAGCGGTCTTATGAATTATTTCGGCTGTGAAGCCATCGACCCCGGCTGCTTTTTTATTATTTAAATTTTTAATTGTGTCGTCAATTTCATTGTCAGTTAAATCCTTGTCGGGTTCCGAATTTGGAGTAAGGCTGCTAAGTGTTCTCATATTAGCATGATGATGTGAGTCCGTAGATATGTCGTCAGTCTTTATGAACTTGTCAATTAAATATTCAAAAGTACTCTTTATGTCAGTCGTGTAAGTCCCGTCATCCCTTTTTACAGTTGTTAAATCAGTTGGTCGTTTCAATTTTCCTGTAGCATTCTTATAGGGCCACGACCATGCTTTTGATTTATCAATAGAACTGCAATATTCCCTCCAAGACGCCATCTTACTTACCTTTATTTCAGCCTCATATGTTTTTTTCTGTTCAAGGTAATCTGCCCTATATTGTTGTCGTCGGGATGCGTTCTGAGTTTCTGTCTGGTATCGTCGCCGTAATTGATTTGTCCTCTTTCGTAAGTCCGTAAGTCTGTCATTCCTCCAAGGGGCCGCTTTCGCTTTTTTTGTTCTGCTTCTAAGGAATAATATATTGCAGGTTTTTTTCAGCGCTTTGTTAAATTTTTTTAAAGTATAATCTATTCCTTTTAAATCTAAACTCAGTAATAAATTTTCATCTACTTTTCCAGAATCTTTTATTATTTCTAATCCAAAACAATGAGTGATTTTTTCCTCGAGAATATGTTTAAAAGTATCCCAATTGGCATGTTTTGTAATATATTTAGTTTCTAATTCATGGTAATTATTTTCTTTTTCCAAAACCAAATCAAAAGTCAAAGTTCTGTGATCAGAGAAGTTAAAGTAGTCATGATTTTTCCAATTTCGAAGGTGTTTAATAATTCTCTGATTACAAATAGTCAAGTCAATATTGCTTTGTCTGTTAGTTCCAGTGAAAGTCGGTTGTTGGTCATGTTCGTTAAGTAAGTGTAGGTTTTTTACTGTAATAAAGTTTTCCAGTACTCTTCCTCTAGCGTTAGTCAGCTTGTCAAACCATAACGTTGATCGACTGTTAGTATCAGCTCCAAGTATAATACCATTATGACTGTATCTATCTAATATTTTTTCAGTAACGTTTAAATCATCATCTTATGTTGCGAACTATATCATAATAAGAGCTGATAAGAGTAAAACTATGGCCCATGAATTCAATTATTACAACAACAGTGTCATTATTTATAAATTCCGATAAAGTGATTACGTTAAATTTGGGATTTGTAACAACAATGGCTGCTCGAGGTCTGTTATCATTGCAATCATACACTCTAAACTTGCCTGGGAATCCAGCTGTTTTATTTCCAATGGTCGATGGTTCCTGAATCAAAACTATGTCTATATTATTTCTATCAATAAAATTAAGAAGCGAATAAGTGGCATTCCATGATCTGTGTAAATTAATTTGGCATAACTTTATGAAAAATTTACCCATTAATAGTAATAAATGATTTAAGTAAAATTCTAACTATGTGATTCGTAAAAATTACCATGTGATCACAATACCATATTGATAACTCTAAAGATAACCTCAGAATATTTAGGTTAATAATTCTATTATTGTATTTCATTAAATATATTATATTATTAGCTGACGAATCGACAATTATTATTATATAATAATTAATTATGATATCTACCTGGGATGACATCATACCTCAAAATTAATTCTAGCTTTCAATCGTGATTGTGCTGCGATGTATGAAGGGCATTCTCGCGACAAAGCAGTGTGTGCTGTGTCTACTTTTCGTTTGGACCTATTCGAGGAGTTGTAGATGGTACAATTTATACACTTACGTTCCCGGGAGTCGCATTCTTGCAATGTGTGAGGCCCAGAGCAGATTGGACAGGTGACATCGGCTTCACATCCGTTGAATCCATGGCCAAGCCGGGAACACTTGAAGCAGAGGCGGACGACGATGTAGTCGTCTGCACTGCACATCTTGAACCCCAGCTTGATTTTTCTCCGGAGTAATGTCAGCCTCCTCTGCGGTGTAACCTCGAGCACTGCATGACGCGCCCCAGTTCTCTTCGTTTTAATGATAGTTCTTAACTTCATATTATCTTCATCCAATTCATTTTCTTCACATAGATAAGAGATAATATTTGTCTCATTAACCTCTTCTGGTATATCTAGTATAATAACTCGAGGTGAGAATTTCTTAACTTCCTCAGCCTTGAGGTTGGTTTGCGGCTTCCCATTTATTTCCGAGCAGACTTTGACTAGTTCGTCTTTATTGCATACACTAATTATTACTTTTTTGTTTTTTGTTGAGATAATATTTTTGAATCCTACCTTAAGTTTTTTCGGATCCAGAGAGTTCTTGAATTGAATTTTTATCTCTTCAGAGCTTTTTTCCTCGTCTAGTGAACTGATCACAGCCTTATATGTTGGGGGAACACTATTTACAATGTCAGCATAACTTCTACCTGAACAGGTTATACTCACATTTCTTTTTTCTTTCAGTTCTTTATTTTCCTCTTCCAATTGTTTGATTAAACTTCGTAGTCTGTCAACTGATTGGAACAATCCCTCTTTCTGAGTAGCGTTTAACTTCTTTCCTTCAGATAAACTCATCAAAAACCCAAGATCGTTTTCATAAGAAACATCATGCGTCGCCATCTTGGTAGCAACTAAAAATATTTGCCATTTATTGTATTATTTTAATATACAAGTAAATTTAATTAATTGAAAGAAGGTATATAAACCCCGAGTATCAGAATAGTTTCCAAGAAGAAAAGCTCATTAAAACAGTGAAAATATCATGTGGGTTAAATGATTTTCATTAAACGAATATAACAATTTTTAATACTACAAAATTTATGAAAACTCAAATATTTAAAGAGGTTACAAAAATGATCACTTTGTAACATATATCATCAACCATATCACTTGAGCTTCAGAACTTAACCTAACTCTCTAGTCCATCACTCCTTATTTTTAGTCGTAAGAAGAACAGCATCGAAGGCTAGCCTAGATGGTACTCGAACATCCTAGTCACAAACATGTTCTATGACTGTTTGTTACAACTGTTAGTTTGTTCCAACAAGTCTAGAAGTATTCTAGAAGTTTTGTGATTTTGTTTCACGTTACAATATATTATTATATTTGTTTTATTTTAGTCCCTATTTGATTACCGTTATAAAAAATATGAACATTTCATTTTAAAAAATGTAATCATTAAAAAAAGGTTTACCATGCCGCATGATGTTAAAGCATGTTTTAATAACCATATTCCGTTGCTAACAATTACAAAAATCTTTTTTAAAGCATACAGTGAAATGTCATGTTTCTTTTTCGACAAACTATTATTATAAAATGTAAATATACTTATATTACTAAAATAACTTAAATAATAAAAAAAAATAAGGATAAGTATCCTTAATTGATGTGTAGTCCACGGCAATTGGATAAAAAGAGTTTAGACTTTTTAGGATTTGCAACGAAGTTGACAGAGACCAATCTACAAAAGACAGCGAGCGGTTCTAATTTCCTGGGTGGGTTTGTCAGAAGTTTCGGATCCCCCCTCCCCCTCCTCTACCCCTATGACAATTTAGTTAATGACCGAGGGCCGGGGGAGAGGAAATGAACAAGAGAGGACATCCCCCCCCCCCTCGGAGATAAAGAAATTAGCTAGCTGGCTAATCTCGGTTTCAGAATCAGTTTAGCCATCATCAGCCCCGGCCAATATTCTTCATTTGATCTCTAATTACTCGGTCCCTAAGCCTGTTGTCGTTTGGATCGAGCTGCGTAAGGGGAGCTTAATGAGAATTTATGGTCTAACCCCCCTCTCCAGCCCCCCCCACACTACAGGACCTTTACCGCAGTCCCCAACGGTTAACGAACTAGAATAAGATGATTGGGCTTAGTCATCGTTAAAGATTTATTAGAATTAATCATCTCAAGTTTCATGATGTGTGTTAAAAATATGTGAGCGAATAATAAGAAAACATATTAAAAAAAAAAAAAAAAGACCGACGGTGTGATAGCATCACCAAAACAATATCTTCTTTACCATCATACCGCTAAAATCCCTACCCTCCATTTCAATCTACACGTCTACGGTCGATTCTTTAAACGTTGACATCAGCATACAGTTTTGACTTCGCTCACTCCTCTGAACTACCTCATTAATTTCGGCCAGCTCAGACAAGCCATCTTATAAATTATTTCTAAAAGGTGTTCAAAGTCGATTATTAAGGCATAAATTTGAAGATTTACTTTTTTTCAGTGCCAAGATTTACTTTTATATCCCGCAGAAAAAAAAAGAAAAAAACGGGTTAAAGAACAGAAAAATTTATTTGGCAAAGCTCAAACACTGTCTATTCGGGTCTTATGCAGAATCCCGGCAACAGTGATTTAACCTGGTTAAATAGTGATTTTTTGCAATATCATCACATGCCATTTAATAACATACTCTTTATTTTAAGGTAGGTTATTTCTAATTTGTTGTGATACTACAGGTGATTTTTGTCTCCTGTATCGTAGATTACTTTATAATCAAAGCATTTTTAACAATAACACTAACAAAAAATATATGTAATAATCCTTTATTACAAGGAAAAAAGACTCTCATCTATTTCCACTGTAAATATATCACCACCAATCCTCCACGGATTATTTAGAAGCGAATTTAACCTCGCGTAGTAAATTCTTCCAAACTACAATAGTATGATCAGCAAATCCGAACACTTCCTTAACAAATTTTACCGATGTATATTCTCTTGACCAGCAATAAATGAAAAATGTAATGTATTGAAAATCTAAATTGCTGTTTTCCAACCACGTTCCCTTTCCTAACCCTATTTCTTTCCCCGTTGCTCTGATACAAGCTGTGTCCATCCGAGAATTTTCTCACCTTATGTAATAATCCTTTTTCTTGCAGAACGAGAATTACCCTATTCTTGTCCGGAATACCCTTCAACTTCAAAATCCCCTTAATGAACAATACTGAGCTATTGATGCAATTCACTAGCTTCCAAACCTCAAATGTAAATTAAATAAAGTAATATGATTAAGTGATACAGGTGATGTGGTTACTTGTACAAATCACTGGTGCCGGGATTCTGCATAAGACCCGTCTATTCTTATTCGATTTTGAAATGTTTCTCTTTTCCCTAAAAAATTAAAAACAAATCATAGATATCGGATTATTAATAACCAGGTTACCTGTTGAACTTAATTGAATTAAATTTTAATAACTTTAGGCTCATCCAAGGAACTATTTTACACTTAAAATTTATATATTCTATATTTTTCTCTCAGTACTCTACAAACCATGGAGAGTTAAGTATTGTGTATATTGTAATGCTTATTGGTCAGAGTTCGAGTATGGGGGTGGATTTGACCATTTTCACGCTTCCCTTCAATTCCCGAATAGGGCCCTCGAGTTCAGCTAAGAAAAGCAGCAAAAAAAAAAAATATATACATCCTGCGCCAATATATTTTTTTCCAATGCTCTGAAAAAAAAATATCTTCTGAAAAATATTTTGGTCTCATCTATTTTCATTTTACATTATACAAAGATTTTTTTTTTTTATTGAAATATATAACTGTATTTACAACAAATACATCTCGTAAATGTACTAATAATAAAAAAAAAAATATGTCATGAACAAGCATGAAAAGAAGCTACCCATTGTTTGCACTCAAATAGTACACTTAAGGTCCCTAGGCCACCTTTTTTTCAAGCGCCAAGGAGGATTGTCTGGAATAGAGGAGGAAGCAAGGCTTGAAAAAAGAAGGTTCGGGTGGGTTTGGATTTTATTATGAATGGACTGGTAAATTGAATGGGCCAAATCGGCGAAACAATGAATAATATCTGCTAAATATACGTACGAGCCAACTAGTACTAGCTTAGATTTTCTTTTTACTTTTGAGAACAATATCCACAACAAAGAAATCTCCCATCTCGCATTTCTATAATTTTTATTCTCTTATGTGTTTATTACAAATCAATTTAATTCAGAAAAGATATTCCGAGCGCCACACAACGGGACGAAAACAGAAAAAAGATCAAAACTTAAATTAAAACAATCATGAATATAAAGCCATTTATAGGAGAAACAAATGGACTACAAAAAATAATAACAATGATGAAAGATAAATGCCTTTTTCGCTAAGGTCGATAATGTTATTGCCATACGTGGCCGTAATAAAGTTGGTATATGCAGTACAATCCAATGAGAAAAGAAATTGAAAGTATTATGTGCACTTTGCTTCTTTAGTTGCATGTAAATAACAGTTTTGATTAATGATAATATTATTCATGAACGTTTTCAATTTATTAAAGTATAGATTTGAGTACTTCATTTCCGAAAGTGTTAATGCTATGTTCATCCTCTGTAAAAGAAACATCTACAAAGAACAGTGGAAAGGATTACATTATGTAAATTTAACAAGGAAAAAAAAAGGCGAGCATTCGCAATTAAGAAATAACAAGCGTTGTTCGCATTTTTTTTAAAACCTTGCCTTGTATTTGCTCTTGTATTTCGTTTCATTATCAAATACTTTTTACGGATCAAGAAGTGTTCTCTATTTCACCAAATCTTAAATCAACTTCATTTATACTTAAGATAATAGTTATTTCAATACTAACGCTTATCTTGCATAAGTGGTTTAAGAAATGATTAATGAAATAAAAATTAATTCTAATGAACTCTTTTGCCTTTTTTTTTCTTTCTTTTTTGGTTGCTTAGTATTCCTAGATATCGATTTTATATACTTCATTTTTGACACAATTAAAGTCTAAGCAATTTGAAGTTTTTAGTTAGATCGCCTAGGCCGATGTTTAATATTATTTTTTAACCAAAAAATTATTTGAGTGTAATCAAGAAAGTTAAGTTATCATGATATTGGCGCTTAGCAAAATATTCAAACTACTTTATAATTTTTTTTCCAAATCTGCTGAACTGAAACTTACTTAATGCGATAGGTTAATAAATAATCAGGATTTTCAGTTTGATCTTTTTTTGTTTTGTAAAGCCAACGTTTCGATCCCTACAGGTGGATCTTTATCAGGGGTAAAAAGAAGACAAATACATGAGTATCTATGCTAGAAGATGACGATTGAACGTTTATCATGCAATTATTAGTTATTGATAGTAACAACAAGGAGTAACAGAATAATTGAAAACAAATCCAACTGATGGTATGTTTACATTCCATGAAGTGAATTAACTTTAGAAACTAATAATCAATATATATTATAAAGCAAAGTGTACAATGTGCGTGCCGAAAAGGCTCAAAAACGACTACACCTACTATCAAAAATGTTATATCGTCATATTGCCCTATTGCCCCTAACGATGAAGAAGGTTTCAGTTTTCATTTTAAGTGTGTAATGTTGAAGGGACAAGGGCTGTAATTTTAAGCCTCTCGCTACATGTATTTAGCCCCTCTAATAAGCCCAGGCGAGTTTATGAATGAAAACATTTAGTTCGACATTTGGAAGCCAGGAGCGCTAGCTAAGCTCAATTCATAAGATTATCGTTCATTACTTCGGTTTGTTATGGTTTTAGCTTCAGCTGTTTTCTTTAAATTACAAGAGATTTTGTATAAATCATTATTTTTTCCTTTTTATTTTTCAATAAGGTCATTACATCTCTGCAATGAATTGAAATTAAAAATAAAGAAAACCAATTGGATTTCTAAGCGAATTAAGTGTTACAGAAGAGGAAAGAATTGGTCAAAACAGTAAATTTACAACAAAAGAAAAATTGCTTATTAGTGTAGTGAGCGAATAAATAGTAACACTGAATAAAATAGATAACCTACAGATAGTATGAATAAAAGATATAACCTAATGGAATATATACCGAAAATAAAGTGTTCATATAATATTTCTGTTTAATAGTTCTGTTCTGTCCGTAAATTTTCAACCGAATTCGAAAAAGGAGAAGTTACTCAACTTGATAAGGATGCGGTATCGTCATGAGAATGGTATCAATGGAATCAGAACATCGAAACAATACAAAATGGTACATACCAGGACATATTTGCTGCCAAAATATTTTTCTTAATCAAGAAAAGGGAAGAAAACGCATTGAGAGAACCGCATTAATAGGGTCCCCAGACTCTGAGTTTTCGAAACTTACCACTAATACTAAACTGAAGTTTCAGGATGGTACAAATTTTGTTTTAATCATGATTAATTTTGGTCTATTTTTCTGTACTATTACATTTTTTCTGTACTATTGTTTCATTCCACCTATTCCACAACTCCCTGAGCGAAGCCGGGCCCCACAGCTAGTTATATATAAAAGATAGTAAAATTTTACATGAATATTTAAATAAGCAGCTGGTCTGCAAGATAATATAAAATCTGATATTTGCTCTCTGAGTCCAGAATAACATAGAGACGGAGGATAAAAATAAGGCGAGAGGTGTTAGGGGTTAGTTCGTCGACTTTAAAGGTGTATTACTGGGAAACACAGAGCTTTTGAGGTGAAAGGCTACATGGCAACTAAGTACGTGTGAAACTAAATACCTAAAAACAATTATTTACCCTCAAATGGACTTATTCCTCGCTGTTATACGGTGGAGCTTAAAATACCTACTCACAAAAAACTTATAACTTTTCAATCAAAGTTGTTGTGACTAATGACATTAAAAAACAAGACTTATTAAATTACAGAAATTTTTGTTTGTGTCAAACAAAACTCTACATAATTACCACCACCTACTAACAATACATTTGACAATATTTAAATATTTACGGTTGACCCACCTTCAGATACGAGGAGAAGGTTGAAAAGGAGGTGGATAAGAGATCTCCTCACTTAACCAACCAAAGGAATTGAGGAAATGCCTCATAATTCATTTTTTCTACTATTATCTCATTTTTCATAAAGTCATTGCAATAAAGTCAGTTTCCTATTGAAGATTACAAATAATTATTAAAAAAGAAAAGAAACTTGATTGTTAAGTCGATTAAAAAATAGTAAGCCAATTAGTACATCACAATAAGAAAAGCAGAATAAATATTGGAGTTGGTGTATAGGAGAAATTTAACTTGAAAAGGGAATCCATAAAACTTTTCTCTTATCTAACCCAACCGCAAGACTCGGCTTAGAGCAGTATATATATCATATACCAACTTAGTTTCTGAAATAGCTTCTAGGAAATCAATAGCCATTCAACCTGTAATTTTACCGACAATTTGACATAGAATATTTGACATTACCTGTTTAAGAATAGGATGGGAAGAGGTATTATCTATACTACAATTGATAATTTATCTACATTTATAAAATATTTCCTAATATCAACTAGGCAACGAGAAAAGATTTATTAAAAAAAAATTTTATTAAAAAAGAAAAAAATTATTTAAAACTGTGTTAAGTTTTTCGACTTATTTTTGTCAATGACACTAAGAGCGAATAGATAGGCTCAAGATTTCCAGAGGCATAATTTCACACAGCAGTTGAAACGAAAGGTTCCTAAAAATACAGAAAACGAATTTATAAAATGACTAACTCTAATTTTAACATTGTGCAGAAAAGCACTTTGGATAATACATCTCATAGGAGTATTATCAGTTTATTATCTTATAGGAGTTTATTTTTTAAATAATTTATTTTTTGAAGAGAAAAGATTTGGCTCCGCCGGGAGTCGAACCCGGGTCTCCTGCGTTACATGCGAGGATGCTAACCGCTACACCACAGAGCTCGGCTCAAGGCAGAGCAAATCCTTCCTCTTCACTGATACCTACTCCCCCTATCTCACAAGTTTTGCGAGTAGTAGCCGGAGATGGACAAATTTTGTCCAATTTATGATACTTATTGACATAAGTCAATTTTTTTTAAATTATTTTAATTAATCCAATCTTAAATTGTGGCTAACCACCAATTTTAAATTATTTTTTAAATAATTTATTTTTTGAAGAGAAAAGATTTGGCTCCGCCGGGAGTCGAACCCGGGTCTCCTGCGTTACATGCGAGGATGCTAACCGCTACACCACAGAGCTCGGCTCAAGGCAGAGCAAATCCTTCCTCTTCACTGATACCTACTCCCCCTATCTCACAAGTTTTGCGAGTAGTAGCCGGAGATGGACAAATGGAGATGGACGGGTTCGACTCCCGGCGGAGCCAAATCTTTTCTCTTCAAAAAATAAATTATTTAAAAAATAATTTAAAATTGGTGGTTAGCCACAATTTAAGATTGGATTAATTATAGGAGTTTACTTTCTAATCTGTTTTGTTTGTTTTTTTCTTTAACGTCCATTTTTATGCTACTAAGGCTAATCGGACGATGCTACAGTGGCATTTTTAGGCAAAATTTAGCACTCCTACTGTAGCATCGTCCGATTAGCCTAAGCAGCATAAAAATGGACGTTAAACAAACAAACAAACAATCTAATCTGTTTTACAATACTGTTATGTTTTAATATGTCTTTCATATGGTGTGGTTTAAGAAATATTTATTAAACAAAAATATACTATTATCAATGCCACAAGAATTATAACAACGTAAATATTCGAGCAGTTACAAAAATTATAACTTTATAGCACACAAATCATATGGCTTGAGCTTCACAGTCAAGACACAGACTAAGACTAACTGGCCCAATCGCTCGCTCCTTATATATAGTCGTAAAAGGGACCTTCTGGAACGTTCCAGACCCTCGTGGAAGGTCTCACGGTCGCGTGGATTGGGCTCTAAAAATCTATGCCAATACAAGTGCTCCAACGGTTTGTTCAGATTGCAATCCCAACAAGAGGTCTGGGATTTTAACCATATGTTTTTATTTAACGATTTAGCGTTACCATATTATTACAAAAAAAAAAAAAAGTACAAATGTTCCAGAGAGAATTATTATTTAATGCGCTTGCATCGAAAATGTAGAAAGTGGAGTTGGTCATTCTGTGAACTGAACGGTTCATATGTATAATGTATATATTTTATCCTGAAATGGCGGCTACAAACGTTCATGAGAATTATATGGAATACCATACCAAATGAATGTATTACCTAATATTATTTAAAAAATTTACTACATAATTGTTTTTATTAAATAGGAAGGTGATATCTAGGTTGATGGTAACTTGATCATTTGAAGTGTAAACTGTGCGGCCTAAATAATAATTATTCATAAGTATATATAACACAATAAAAAGCAATGCTTTGGAAATATGAAAGAATAAACGAGGATATAAGTAATAATCTCTGAGAAAGAAAAGGAAGTGAAAATGTTAGAGGGGGGGGGTTAAGGGGGGAAGGGGAAGAGATTACCGGAACAAAACGAGGTCCCCTTTCCGAGCACGATTTAATGTTTGCAAACGGAATCCAAATAGGAGTTTAGGAAGAATTAGCTTGTCCCTAAATGTGCTAGAAAAAGCAATTTTTTGAAGCAAAGTGAACTAATGTGGTAATAAGATTATTTTTCCCCGAGCATCGCCTCTTTTCTTACGAACAGAAAAACAACAATTCCTACACAATTTCCGTTGATAAAACAAGTAATTTATATGAGTACTTTTTGTACCCTACATCCTACTCACTATATCGTCTTATTCATTGATGTTAATACATCATAACATAAATCACTAAAAACTATGAGATATCTGAATTTAGCGTGATTTAAAAAAAAATGAAAAAGATATATATATATAATAAAGGAAAATGCCCTGAAGATGGGCAAAAGGTCCGAAACGTAGAGAATAGGGTTTTTAAAAAATGTGACTTCAATAACTATATTTCCTGGAAGATTGTCCAAATTTACCAATTATTTATATTCCGGGAGGTGAGGGCCAAAAAAGTGTCTGATTTGAAGAAAATATTTGATCATATAGGCTAAGAGTACTGCTATGTATTGTGGATGCTGCCATGAGTGGAAAAGTAAATTGAATTAATAATTTAATGTGGAAATATGTAAAGTACTGTATATGCTCAACCGGGTGGTCAGTTTTACCTGAAGGCGGCTAGGTCTTGGAAATACCACCTTGTAAGTTATTGGGGCCATAAACCTTCTGTTAGAAATTCAGAATAAGCAAAGCTTAGGACCGGCAATGCTGCCGACAAACACCTAGGGAAATACCTAAGAAGATTGTTAAAGAAATTTGTGGCCATAAACCCTGGTTTTGCCCCGGCAAAGAGGCCGCTGGGAAACACGGTGAATATAGAAAGGAATGGAAATTTGAGGCAGCCAGCCAATCAGAAGAAGTCTGGAACCAACCAGCCAGCCTATCAGAAGAAATCTGAAGAGAGTGGGGGAAAGAGGACTTATACGGTGAAGAAGGAGGCTGGAGGGGTCGGTTGAAGAGTTCGGGTGGAGAGTGAGTTCGGAGGTGGACAGAGGTCGGGGGAGTGTGCCAAGAGGGCGAGAGTGGAACGAGAAGGGCAGAGGACCAGATAGGCAGGAGCGGAGAGTCCAGATTTCCGAGATGGGATGCTGTGCGGAGTCAGAGATGGCAGGGACTGATCCAGCAGACAGGCCAGAGACAACACCAGAGAGTGCCCACCAGATAAGGTTAATACAACATATACAGTACTAGTTGTAATATTGTGTGGTCAGTATTTATTTAAATAATGTTAAATTTCCAGTCAGCATCCATTAATTAATTAGTGTCAGTAAAATATCTTCATATGATATATTAAAGGGGGTATTAATGATTTATATTATTGGTCAGTAAAATTAAAGATATAGTTCAATTTAGATTTGTTTATTTATTATCATTTACCCTATGCCACAGGTTTATTAAAACACAACGGAATTGGTAAACACGTCACCGTTGGAAAAGTATCCAATTTACATTAAGGCGAATTAAATACATTAATTACAATATTAATTAGATATATGCCGTTTCTGGTAACCCCCACCCGCCTTAGAAAAGCGGGAGACCAGGAACGTAGCATATAAAATGGCATCCCTTGTGGGGACGTACTTACCAATTTGTTCATATCATTAGTTGACATTGCTTGTTAAATTATACAAAGTGGCATAAGGGCGAATATTTGTAAGGTTTGATAATTTCTTTAATCTAACAATTCTCCAGGATTTCGCTTTAAACATTTGCTCCGTTTTCTCGTGCTCTCTTTCCTTAGTGTTATATTAGTGATGTGTGTGAGGAAGGCTGTCCTTATACTTCTTGTTGTACGGTCTTATTATAAGTGGCTTGTTTTTTGTGTTATATTTAACCAGTGCTTGCGTTTAACCCTACCGCGGAGGTTTCAATAGATATTAGAGGGATAATATACGCGCACGATATTTTGATATGGCTTTGAGGGTAGAAAAGGAGAAACTACCACAGCCGAATACGGGGTTGACTGAAGGAATAGCAATCCCACATCCAGAAGCAACTCAGCCACAGACCATGGAGAAAACAGAAGAAAATAGCCTCAGCCCAGAAGAAATGTTATGGCAGCTAATAAAAGAGATGAAGAAAAATCAAGAAGAAAGACATAAAGAGCTAAAGGGAATAATAGAAGAGCATAATAAACACCTACAGGAAATAAGTGAAGCTCTACACACAACGAATCTGAAGTTCGAAGCGTCTGCAAAACATTTTACTAGACCTGATGAGGAAATACAGGAACCACCCCTAGCTGAAAGTGACGAATCTCCAAGGGAAGGAACGGTTTCTAATGCTCAATCACAAAGTGGTGACATTGAGACTAATTCCGACGGGCAAGATAAGGTTCCTTTCATAGTTGAAGATGAAACGAAGAATCTTCAAGAAGAAACCATTCAAGAGAATTTACCAATCCCTCAAGCTCAGGTAGAAACTCTTGAATCTTGCCCAGTACGTGAGGAAGTTGATATGAGCCATGAAAAGGTTGAAGGTGAAGAGAAGGACCAACCTAAGACGATTGCTAATGAAGGATACTATTTAGACCTCACAGAATTTGTAAAATTAGTTAATTCTCATAAGTCACTTCCAGGAACAGATCACGTAATCCCGCTTGATATAATTATAAAGCAACTCCCAGGAAATAAAGAAAATGACAATTATCGAGCCAGAACGTACATTCATTTTAGGGATTCACCTATCACATTGATCATTTTACTATATGACTATTATTTGAATTATTTGGTCGTTAACCATGTTAAAAAGAAGCGCGTACGGTGTTATAATAAGACACGGTAGTCTTTATCCCAGTCCAGGGGATAAAAAGGGTTTCCATCTAGCGTCCCTTCCGTTGACGAGCTAAAGGGTCCTGGCGAAGCGGTCGTCAGGTCAACCCGTTCTGGATCCATGTATATAATGTTTGTATATATAATTGTAAATATTTATTGTAAATAGTTAACTCTTCTTTTAACGTTAAGTTTTGATAGGATTAAGGCTTGTGATGGGGATTTTATGATGCTAATTAAATAGATCTCTGGGTAAAGTTATATTTTGAAGTAATTATAATATCAGTAATAAATTTCACAATAAAAATTAACATGACTTTAAAAATAATTTACTAATTGAGATTTTATTGATAAATGCAAAATGAAATATACGGTAAATTACCTATCAATGAGAAAATTAAAATGTTAAAGTTTGAATTTGCTTAAGCCACATTTTCCACCGAAAAACTGGTAATAATCATTTATCTTAAATTGCCTAATTGTGTTATTCCTATGAGCAACCCCCCAATAATAACATTTAAATAACGTGGATCAATTTTGTATGTTTTGTGTATCCTAATTGGATTATTGTACTTTTTTACTTTGGAGTAGACAGAGGTCCTCCATCACCCCTGTAGTCAGGTTATTGTTTTAATTGTATCTGGTAGGGAAAAACCCTCAATGTGGAGCAGCCGTAGCGCCTCCAGGTATCCCTAAGATTATTTTTGAGAAAATACTGAATTCTTCAAGTACGCCCAGAATACTGAGGCAACCTTTTTTATTGATCCATTGGTAAAAACTTTTATTATTATATATTTGATGGGGCTCATGGTGTAATTGATCCGAACATCCGGATAGGAAAATTAAAAATCTATTATAGTAATTTGAGAACTGAGATTCATTTGATAGAATGTGTAAACACTAAATCCTTGATTGTGACAGAAGAAAATCCAAGATGGTACTTGGACAACCGATTTTTGTGAAAGTAAGAGGTTTGCCGTTTTTTGTGTCAGCATTCTCTTAAGAAAGGAAATATAAATACCGAATTAGACGTTATAATAATTAACCCTGAAAGTAATTGAAATTAAACATTTATTTAAAATATAAAGATTCAAAACAAAAATGATTTTTAAAACTAGAGTGGGAAAGAATCCCAAATAGTAGAATACTTTTTATTTTTGAAAAATGCTTGCCACACAATAAAATGTTACTGTATAAACATTATACTTGTTTTTGTTATTTGTGAATTCAGAAGTGTTTCAGGATGTGAAATAAAGAAAGAAGAACTCTGATCACTATGTAAGATTTCTAGCAATTGTTTAGAAAAATCAGATTTTATCATGTGAATACTTGATACATGGAATTTTAATACTGGTATGGATAAGTTCAAAGACTAAAAGTTAAAAAGGTACTAATGTAGAACTATCGTAAATAAGAAGTCAATTAATTGTAAGATCACAAGTTTTTTTTATATTCTAGAACCATTTTGTGTTTGTATAATTTAGTTTTGAATGTTGAGTCAAAATGTTGTTAGATAGTACACAGAAAACTTATATTGAAAATTGTTTTATTTTAGTTTATGTTATGTAAATTGTAAATTTATTATCGTATCTTGTTTTACTAAAGGGTTTTATTCATGTTTGTAATTATTTTATTCGATGCTAAACAGTTAACTTTGTACTTATGTTATTATTGTATTATATTATTTTAGTTTATGGCTCTAAACTGATTATTAAAAGTATTTTTGAAAGTATGTTAACAGAAAAATCAATAAACGTACGTTTATTAATTTTTCTTTCCCTTGACACTAGGAGAATGCTATGTATTGTGGATGCTGCCATGAGTGGAAAAGTAAATTGAATTAATAATTTAATGTGGAAATATGTAAAGTACTGTATATGCTCAACCGGGTGGTCAGTTTTACCTGAAGGCGGCTAGGTCTTGGAAATACCACCTTGTAAGTTATTGGGGCCATAAACCTTCTGTTAGAAATTCAGAATAAGCAAAGCTTAGGACCGGCAATGCTGCCGACAAACACCTAGGGAAATACCTAAGAAGATTGTTAAAGAAATTTGTGGCCATAAACCCTGGTTTTGCCCCGGCAAAGAGGCCGCTGGGAAACACGGTGAATATAGAAAGGAATGGAAATTTGAGGCAGCCAGCCAATCAGAAGAAGTCTGGAACCAACCAGCCAGCCTATCAGAAGAAATCTGAAGAGAGTGGGGGAAAGAGGACTTATACGGTGAAGAAGGAGGCTGGAGGGGTCGGTTGAAGAGTTCGGGTGGAGAGTGAGTTCGGAGGTGGACAGAGGTCGGGGGAGTGTGCCAAGAGGGCGAGAGTGGAACGAGAAGGGCAGAGGACCAGATAGGCAGGAGCGGAGAGTCCAGATTTCCGAGATGGGATGCTGTGCGGAGTCAGAGATGGCAGGGACTGATCCAGCAGACAGGCCAGAGACAACACCAGAGAGTGCCCACCAGATAAGGTTAATACAACATATACAGTACTAGTTGTAATATTGTGTGGTCAGTATTTATTTAAATAATGTTAAATTTCCAGTCAGCATCCATTAATTAATTAGTGTCAGTAAAATATCTTCATATGATATATTAAAGGGGGTATTAATGATTTATATTATTGGTCAGTAAAATTAAAGATATAGTTCAATTTAGATTTGTTTATTTATTATCATTTACCCTATGCCACAGGTTTATTAAAACACAACGGAATTGGTAAACACGTCACCGTTGGAAAAGTATCCAATTTACATTAAGGCGAATTAAATACATTAATTACAATATTAATTAGATATATGCCGTTTCTGGTAACCCCCACCCGCCTTAGAAAAGCGGGAGACCAGGAACGTAGCAGTACTCATTTCATAAACAACAAATGTGAAAGTCTGCCACCTCAGATCGGATGCCATCAAATTTTATAGACAAACAAAATCGACATTTTCGAATTTTTCGCTCAAAACTTGAAATCGATTTATCGCAGAGAAAATTGTGTCTAAAATAAAAGGGCATTAAATTTCGCGTCCATTGAGGTCCTCACAGTCGGCTAAGTCTTTTCGCCAAAACCGATTGTCAATTTAGCCACTTTAGCGGAAAAATGAATTAAGCTCATGTTCCAAAGCTTACAATTTGAAGAGGGCTACTCCAAAAACCTACAATAGTTATAGAATATCAAATTCTGTTTAAAATTATAAAATTTAGCCCACTCCTGCGGAGACAATGTAATTAAAACGCGAACGTATTTAGCGCCTTGTGGTCTAAAATCCGTGAAAATTTTGGATTTTTTTTTTCAGTTTCTCGCATATAAAGTATAGCTTTCTTATTACTATAAGAGGCCAAACTATTGCAAATAGAATGTATATATAAAATTTAAATCGGTTTAGTGGTTTAGCCGGGTTCGAACATCAAAAATCTTTTCTTTTCTTTTTTTCATAAAAATCGTTCTTCTGTCGTAATATATAAATCTATATGTACCTAAGCGATATATACCTAAGGTGATTTATTATTAACCTATAAGATTTGCAAAAAAACCTCCTTAGATAAGTAAAATTAAGCTTAGACTTATAGATAGATAGATAGATATCATTTTGATAAAGATCATATGAGGACTCAGTTTCTGATCTGAAATATAAAAACCGTGATTTTTATTTGTTTGAAGAATATGAAGTCCGGATATGATTTTCCTTTTCGGGACGAGAAAATAAGAGTTAATATCGAACCATCTTATTTCTGAAGCCAACAGTAGATGAAAAAAAAAATTTACCAAGTAACCAATAAAATTTTTTTTGTTTTTTAGATTATATATTATTTAAACTGTCAAAATCAAGATCATTGATATAGGAAGAAAATTAATAAAATTATAAGAAGAAAATATTATGTTCTAACATTCATAATTATTTTAAATATATACATTAAGCCAAGGAAACTCCGATTCATGCTCTGCTGCTTGGGCCTCATCACTGGTTTATGAGCACTCAGACAAATAACAATAGAAAATTATAATAAATGGAAGAGTTGTTAGCTTTAAAAAGAGAATGCAGTAAGATAAAAAATGTACTACCCCTGAACCAAATTAATTCCATTAGTAAAAGTTTCAGCTCATAACGAAAATACCCCCTTACCGAGCACAGGTGAAATAATAAATTAAAACAGGGTCTGATGAAGGACTGTATTTAAGTAAGAAGAGTTGGATTTATCTTTCTAATAACGCCATAGCTGATTATAAAACCCGAGTTATGTAAATTTATTCAAGGGAACTAAGAAATTCAGGCTAAGCGGATGGTAGTTAGCAAGCTTAGGGTGGTCAAATAATTTTAATTTTTTTAAAACAAACTCGAAAAAAAATAAAGCAGTAAATAAACAGTTTTCATAATATTTTAAAGTACTAGCGCAATAAGGCAATTTAATTTAACTGAAGCAATTAACACCCCGAAAAGAGTGAATAGGCTTTGTTCCAAAGAATTGACTAATTTGAAACTCAAAATTTTCATATCATCTACTATTTCACTATACTATTTTGAATTTTATATTTATTATATAAAAAAATAAATAATTCTGTAATTAGAAGAGATTCAAGAGATCTATATGAAGAGAATTCATTTCGTTTGCCCCAATTACCCCATGCTTCAATTCGGTACCATATAAGCGGATATTAACGGGCCGTAGGTCACCAATTTATTTTTATTTTTTTTATTAAAGTATTTACTTTAAAAATAATAGACTCACTGTGCCATTTTCAAGAATTTCTGTAAACTATACATCATTTATACAATTTTAAGAATATATCATAATAACATTTAATTTAATTAGAAAATACCTCCTATATAATTGATTTATTGACTACAATTTTTTTGCATATGCCACAAAGAGAATAAAACATTAGTATAAAGAGTTCTTAATAGAGAAAGAAAAATGTTGGTGACCTGCGGCCATTGCATACCCTCAAATAATGAGATCTCAAACCTTTGTCTAAAATAGATTTTTCCAAGACATCTACAAAAATGAAAAAACAACAAACCGAACGTCATTGGGAAAAACCATGTAGTTTCAGCTAAAAATCGATTTTGAAAATATGTTGCATTGCTGGAGAGCTATAAATCTCCAACTTAGAAAAAACGTATTTCTAACTAAAAATAAATTTTACACTCATACGAAGATGATAATTAAAATTTTATTTATTTAGAAAATGAGGAAGGCCTTACGTATCATGAGAAATTTTCATTACCAGCATAAATATAAAATGATAGTTTCTAACAGTAATTCTAAGGTACTCATATTCGAGAAGCTATTCGGTTTTTCTTTATTATTCATCTGAATTTTCGAACAATTGATATTTTTATTGTAGGTTTATTGCAAGTTTTGCATATATGACTTATCAAAAAGCGTTTGTTAATAACATACTTTTATTCAACCACTATTCGAATAGAGTATCAAATTCCAAAAAAAAAAAAGTTTTAATAAGAAAAATTAACATGAACGCATCGTAACAGTCATAAACCTTTGCATTAAGTTTCCTCAAAATCTGAGTTCTTGATGAAAAAATGTTTTTGCAAAATAAGTACGTATTAAAAAAAAAAAAGTAATTTTGTAAAAAAACTTTAGTTCATTCTACCATGTACAATTAATATTTTAACGAATTTAATTTAGTAAAAATCAATACTCACTACACAAAACGTTAAAAAATAGTTTAGGATCATTCCATGAAAATGTACTTAAATAAAGTTTGGGCCTACTTCTTTTTTTTTTTTTTTTAAGTACTTATTATACATGCGAATGAAAACATTTTTCTATTAGGAGAGTGCTTATATTCTAAGATCATCTTATTTAAAAAAATGTGTGTGTTTTTTTAACAAAAATTATTATCCTAATATTTTTCCCTCTAATTATAGAAGAGTTCAATAAATATCTATTCAATCTTTTATATTTTTTAATCCATCCATTCCTTTACAAATTGAAGGCTTTTTTTTTTTTTTTTTTTTTTTGCAGAGAAAAATCGCAATTTTCAATGTGTTTTTCTGATTGGAAACTTCAAAACGGTAATTCAATTTTTACTATCCATAAATTTTTGAAAAAGAATTTTTAGTTTTAGGGTGGCTTTGTATATTTTTATAGCGGTTTTTATCCAGTTGACAGCCAGTATTTCCGGCATTTTATTATTTAAAATAATATTTTTGGGTCATTATCTGAAGATGCATAGAGTTTACTTCCTAAAATTTCATTACTGAAATGTCATAATTTCGGGCCGAAAAAATTCATACGTACTCAGTGGCGTATTAAGTACCTTCACTTTTTAAATAGTAGCCAGACAGGAGAACCTTTAATTGTTCTTTTAAAAAATTATGAAAACAATTTCAAAGTGTGGGAGTGAAGGGTGAGTGAGGTGTTAGTAAACTTTGAGAAGTGAAAGCAAAAACGCGTACATTATAAAGAAAAATTCAATCTTAAAAACAATAGAAATACATTAAAAAAAATTCAAATTCGAAAATAGGAAATTCCAAACGCGTATAGCCAAAAGTAATTGATTTAAGATTTAGGTTAGGTTACAGTTACAAACTTTAGTCAACATATACTCGAATAACAATTTCCATTGACTACGAAGTAACTGAATCGCTTACTTTTATAAATGATCCAGTATGGAACCACTCAGAAGAGGCCTAGAACGATCTAAACATGAGATCAAATGATAACCTTTCTAGACAATTCTAGATCAGGGTACAATTTTACAGATATAAACATCTGTTTTTGATTTCTTCCGTAGCACTAATTTAATCCAGACGATGAAGCTTTTCTAAATTGTAAATAATTCGCTCTCCAAGTGCTCTCTTTTAAATATATATTTTTTTTATCATCGATTATCATTTTCTCAAGAAGGAAACTATATTTTGGGAAATTTCCTCAGTTTCAAATTAATTAATACACTTGATTGTGCAACTACTACACACAATTAGAGTCGCTATCTCAAGGAAAACTGTCAGTTGAACTAAGACGTGAGGATCCGGTAGAAGCTGGGGGCACTTTGTCCAGGGGGGCGATATGTCTGGAGGAGGACAGGGCCGAGGGGCACTATATCAGCATTAAGCTCACACCGAAAGCCCTCTACGACCAACCTTCTACCTTAATCTACAGCCCGCCCTCCAGTGCCCAATAGCCCTGCTATTTTTTCACCTCTTACCACTAACTAAACCGAAAGGAAAAATATGTCGCTACCATTTGTAACTCTCCATAGCGTACAACTATTTGATAGTGATTATTATCACAACAATCATAAATAACTCACTGCTTAGTGATGTAAAACTATCGATACTCTCCCTTATCAATAGTTTCGATAGTATCGGACATAAAACTATCGATGGTATATGGTAATGAACTACGGAGGGGGGGGGCTAGAATAGTTGAATTTTTTATTTGGAATGGTAGGAGCTATAATGCCTTTTTTTATTGCACTTTTTTACTTTCACTTACCTATATATGAAATATATAGTAAGGGAAAGTATTGCGATCGTGAAAAATTTCGACTTCCGGTTTTCAACGGATATACACATAGTTTTGGGATTCCCTGAGTCCAAATAACCAAGTCCTGCGAAATGATCTGTGTGTATGTATGTGTGTGAACAGACTAGCTCAAAAACTATAAACCGTCCAAACCTGACTCGGAAGCCTTTAGGCTTTTAGTTATATATTGGGTTATTTATTTATGCTTATGCCCACGATATGACATTAAAAATTTCATCAAAATTGGTCTAACGGAGGGGACACTTTACTTAATGAATTTTGTCTCATTTCTAAAAAATAGCTTCAACGATTTTGATCAAACTCGTCATGTTTAATGAGAATCGAGTATTCTTTAATATCAGGTAAGCTTTATAATTATTAATATGTTCTGAGGGGGCTCAAATGGGGAAGGGGACTTTTTTGTTTTCCTATAAAGTACCTTTGTTTTTGTTTATATGGAGAAATTAACTGTCTCTCGTTACGCCTAAAAATAAGAAATGGCTAAATACGAAATATGAAAAAAATCAAGTAAACATATAGAGGAGAAAAAAAGAAAAATATTCCGTCAACTCATAAAACACGTTGACCCCTCGCATGCGGAGTACGCCTCGAGACCAATTAAAGCCATTCTGTTCATTTAATGGAAATTATTTGTTTCATGGTAACAAAATGAAGTTTTCTACATAGAAAATTATAAAATTAGACGACTTGGAGTATTATGCTTGCATTGCCGAATTATCACAAGTAAAAGCTTTTATTTAATAATAGAAAGATTAGTGTTTTTTATAGAGCAAATAAAAACAAAAAGAAGAAATGAATGTGAAAAAATGTGTGACTTTGACAACTAGCAATTATCAAAACACATCAATTTCTAATCTAATTAAGTTGGTAAGTGAAAGTTGTGTGTTGCGCGCACGCACCAGATTTTTTTCTTTTAATTAGGGAATAAGGAAAACGTTGCTGTCACTGGAAAAAATTCATTCAAAAGGAAAATGGATTTAGATGAAGGTAATACCAACCCTCTTTAAGTAACCATCCGCCTGGAATCCTCATTTGTTAACGAAGTTGATTTGTAAGGTAAGCCACAACATTTAGAACGCGATTTTTGAGTGTGTGGATTATCCTTTAGATCTACAATATGTAGATACACAGTTTTTGTTAGAAAACTAAATAAAATTACTCTTGAACTAAATAAAATTACTCTATTTAAACTAAATAAAATTACTCTGTAACATTTTATTTTACATTTAAATAAATTATATAGCACACTAGTTGAATATTTACATAGAGAGCTGTTTATGCTTGGTTGAAGTCCAAATTCGCACTCCAACTTATCCTTACTAGTTGACTGCATCCTGAGCGAAACACGACATACAGGAAAGGTTTCGAAAATAAAATTTTAAAGCTACTGGTTTTAATGCCGGTTTCCACTGAACCTTAAAATAACTCATAGTTGCTATTAAACCATAATAAATTCCTCCCACCTATTTTTACAGCTTTTAGACAGAAAATAATATCAAAAATATAATAATCGAAACTGTTTCACAATCAGAGGTAATCGGCGTGAAGTGATAGATTTAACTGTACATCCCATTAGAATAGCTATGACGTCTTGACTGATTGCTAGCTTATATAACATTGAAATGGGCCACCCCATCATCGATTATCGAGCCGCGCATACATAACAGGGCGTTAAACAAGTTAATCTATGATGACCCGAAATATAGCCGTTTTGGTGTTCACACACGTCCGAGTGAGATGTTTGTATGTTCTTTTGAGCGAGGGAAGACTCCAATTGATATATCTATTCATAATCACGACCCAATAAGAGAAGAATAACAATGCAGAGAATCGTTAGAAATAAAACATTTTTTTAATATTTTTATTTGTGAATTTAATTTCTTATTTTATGAAAACATTAAATTGATGGATGGTTATTAATCGTTGGTACAGCATCAAATGAATAAGAAAAAAGTAAAACCCACGAGAAAGAAATAAAAGATGTATAGCATAAGTGCCCATGTGTGACGAAAACCCACCTAAAAGCAAGATAAAAATTATTAAAAAAGAATTAAACCCGTGGGGGAACCTTTAGCAGCAAATGTGTAAAAGTGATGTTATCGACATTAATAAGAATATAAAACGCCAGATTCATTCTTAGTCATTAAAACACCACTACAAAAATTTAAATGTTTTAATAGCAATAAATTAAATGCATCTAAAATTTTCATCTCGAAACCCTTTTTTTGCAAAAAAAAATTTACACCTACCATTTTCAAAATCTAACAACTTGGTATGAAAATAAGAAAAACGTGTGAAATAGATGACCGTAACTAGAAAGAGTAAAAGATGATAAATAAACAGGTTCAAAATAAATAAAATTATAAATATCAGGCGTAGATAACCATTGAAGTTATATAGCAATAAAATAAAACTAAGGGAAGAGCGAATTCAATTAGTTGAATTTCAGTATGAATTTTTTGCTGAAATATGAAAATAACCTAGATTTAAATTGAAATTCTTTGAGTTTTAAGACAGAAAGGGTTGATTAAAAAAATGCTATCTAGCGTAGAGTATTAATTTTATTAATAATTAAAATTATAGTACTGCAGATAAATTTTAAGTTGCTTTCTGGTGAAACCTTTTTCTTAAGTCTATTAGTTATGTTTAAACCAGACCTGGGAAAAAATATTTTTTATTACTATTGATATAGAATGCAAGGCCTCGTATTATTTCAATAATGCACTTAATCATGCAGATTACATGCCAAATTTTCGCCTATTCAGGCATCTTCAGGGCTACTACAGCAAAAGCTAGAAACAGACTCATTATTGAAATAATACGAGACTTTGAGGCATTCTACATCTATAATTAAATAGTCTCTTCCTAAAAACTTGTTTACTTTTATTACTATTTTAAAATTCATTATTGGAGGTCACCTATGGTAAAGTGTTTGGTTCGTGTCCCGCGGTGGCCCTAGGATTTTTTAAAGGGAGTAAAAAAATCTTTGGCTGTGCTGTCCCTTGGACTTCAAATATAAGACGAAAATGGAGATCCCAGGTACGATGTCAGGTACTCGTTAAAGATCCCTATCGTTATGATACCTCGATAGGCAAAATTTAGACCTCCCACTGTAGCATCGTCCGATAATTCTTAGTGGCATAATTTATTCTTATATTACGGCATAATTCATTTATAAGTTTGTTTTTAATAAAACTTATTTTAATTATAAAGTTGTGAAAACACATTCAGACTGAAGCATTTTGCATACAAAATAAAAACATTGCTTATTTTAAATAAAAACACAAAATATTTCAGGCAACTAGCCATAGCATTGCATATAATTACTTAAGAAATGATCTATCAGTGTAAATAATAAAATGGTTCTGAATGTTTTTTAGGAGCCGAGATACTCTTGTTTTATGTTTATAATAGATAGTATCATTTTATTAGCATGAGAGGTTAATCATTGTTTCGCGTGGTTGTAGAGTTCAATATGGATATTTCGTTTTAGGTTTGTAAATAGGAGGAGTTTTGAGATTAAGATGAAAATCGTTCGAATTGACATTCTTATACTTTTATTTGAAACATTAGCAACCAATACATCAAAGTATGTCTGCATCAGAAAGAAAGGTAATTTTTTTTCCATTTTAATACAAATCTTGCTAATATATCAATAATTCTTTATTCGTATGTATTTTAAAAATAAAAGCAACCTATTAAATATTTTACTTTTTTTTTTAATTAAATTTTATAATGTTGGATAAATTAAATTATTCGTTAGAATTAGGTATTTTAATTTATTATATTTTATTTGAATTATTTATTTAAAAAAAATTAAATTTTCTAAATTATTTTTTAAATTTCTTGATTAATATATGAAATTTTCATGTGATACTAGCATAAGTCTTATATATTATAAATTCTTAAATTGAAATACATCAAGTATGATAGTGAATTTGTTAAAATATTACATAAGCGCTTCCTTCTATAAGAAAAAAGTTGTTCAACCATTGTTAATTAATAATTTATAATTATTAAAAAAAAATTGGACTGGAAAATGGCGGTACGTCCATTACAGTTGATGCAACTAAACTTATATTGTAACTAAATATTTTATTTTTTGATGATTAAAAAAATACATTATTATTTTTTTAAATATTTTTATATTAAATAATGCCCAGATATGGTTTAAACCAATGGGAAAAGATACACACTTTGAAATAGATTATTTGTTCAGAAATGAGATTGCATATATCCCATTATAATAATATGTTTTTAGTAAAATTGCTTCATGAAAAATTAATGTGTTTTCAAAAAAAAGATAAATATTTGAAGGTGAAACCGTACTAGCAAATTGAACAAGATGAGCAACAGCTGTTTTAAAATTCAACGGAACAGATCTATGCTAATATCAGCGCTGCTTTCATTTTTTATTTTTAAAACACTGGTAAAAACAAAAAATAAATACAATATCAACCGTTCATGGCTTCCGAGTCTTCTCTTAAACAGTGAAATAGAAGAGAGAGGAAAATACAAGGTGAAACAAAAGATCTTGAGGGAATTGTTTTTTGTGTATTTTTTCATTTCCTTTTCTTCTATTTACCTTTATCTTTACCTTATCTGCTGGTTCTGTAATTCTTGTATAAGTTAGCCTTTATTGTACATTTCGATCGGTTCGGCTGATTTAATATGTTTTTTTTTTTGTTTTTTTGTATAATACATCTTAACCATTAAAACAAAAACAAAAAAAACATTATAGGCTCTAGGGCAACTGTACCAAAAGTTGACAGTGTTACAAAACAGTGTCAATTATATAGATTTTTTTCTTAAACTATCAATTATTGGTACAGTTACCCTAATTATTTCTTGTTTACAAAAAGTAAATATATTTCCAACTGAGGTATAATGATTCTTCTATTCTAAGAATAAAAAAAAAAAAAAAAAATCATGAAACAAAGCTGATATAATCCGACCGAATTTTCAACCGAAATCGGAACCGAAACCGACATTATTTACGTGTGTAGGTATATAACATGCAAGTGTGTAATATGTCTAGTTTAGCAATAATATCAACGACAGCTTATAAGAAGATAGTAATGAACTTAATTATTCAGACGAAAACTGGGCACGTTACAGACGAATGGGAAGAAGGGTGTAATAGATAGGTTATAGTATCAAATCCCGGCCTAGTACGGCTGGTTAGACCATAAACACTTTACTAATAAAGTTAGTAGTCAGTTTTAGTCCAAAATTTTAGCGGACATAATCTAGTTTAAACATTTATAGAATAGTTTTTTGTCAATGATATGCTTCTTTATGCTCAAAACATTATCACGATATTATGATTACGGTAATGTTTTGTTGTTTACATGTTTCTTAAAATTATTAACGTAGAGAGATGGGAACATAGAGTAAGGAGCACCCCTGAGTCACGAAGATTACCCGATTGACTTTCTAATAAAATCTCCATCCAATCTTCTCACCATAAACTTCTCACCATAAATCCATCTTCTCACCTGTATATAATGTCTAAACAAAAAGTACATTTATTTACGAAATCGTTCATAGTTAAGATTATGGGATCGAAAACTAGTTAACTTTTATATGAAATTATAATATTTGCAATAGATATCAACCACTATTTTTTTTTTCTTCCAATTTTTGTATAATATAGTTTATTACCTCAAATTTAATAGAATGCTCATAGTGATAGCTTATGTAATATAACAGTAATAATAATAAATAGTAATAGTGATAACTAAGTATGCTGAAGCTAGGATGAGAGTTGAGAGCTAGGCTAGTGGGGGCAGACTGGCCGATAACCAGGTCACGGGAACAGCCGGCCTCCTTCACTTCTTACACCCTTTTTTACAGCTTAATACGATTTTATACTTTTTTCTTTTCATCTCGGCGTCTAGACTATATAATGGAATTAGGTTTTATGAGAATTAGTAGCCACATAGGAAGAAGTAATAATACATGACATAAGTGAGGTATACACTATATGTACCTAATTAATTACATAGGCGTAAATATTAGGTTTTTTTTGCTGGTTCGTTGGTAGTCGATTTCATCAAACTACACCTGGTTTCAACTCAACCTTAACGTTCCTATTTATTTATTCCTCATATTCTAGTATCACGAGATATAATTTTTTTATAAAACTTTACATGATTTTAAAAATACGATA
Source organism: Aelia acuminata (assembly GCA_911387785.2). Classification (NCBI taxonomy): domain Eukaryota; kingdom Metazoa; phylum Arthropoda; class Insecta; order Hemiptera; family Pentatomidae; genus Aelia; species Aelia acuminata. The sequence goes on along the minus strand of OU426983.1, from coordinate 54,591,017 downwards.
AGTGATTCTTATTTTACTAACGTCTTCACCTATTGGACTTAATTCCGTTTTTAATCCGTAGATCTATTGAGATGTGAAGAGAATTAGAGGCATGCCTCGAAATATTTTTAGCCTCATCATTTTTACAAATTGATTAAATGATGATCAAATAATAGTAACAAAATCCCTTAAGGACGATTTCATCCGTACTCCATTTGATACTGGAAGAACCCCACGGCTAAACTTGCTTCCTTATAACATTCAGTTCGCTAGATGGGCTTAGGCCCCACATTGATTGCAGCAAATCTTTAATTTTCATTTCTAGAGGATGGCTTGGATCTGATGGAATCAAAATAGCTTTGCCCCGTCCGGGAATCGCCAGTGCATCAGTACATGAGCCAATAATCATGAAAGAGTCAAAATAAAATAGAAATCAGTTTATTAGTTATTTCACATCCCGTTACTTTAAATTAGAGTCTGACTGAAACTAAGATTTTAGCTCTAACCGAAACCGAAACTTATTTAGGTATTTACACTCCCGGTCAAAAGTATCGCAACACCTAAGAATTTTTGGTATTTAAAATAAAATAGAGAATTTCTCTCTTAATTATATTGCTGAGTGAATTATTTTAAGCTTTAGGATTATCTAGGAATCTTATGAAAGGATTAGGGACATAAAAAGATCTTTTTTTTAGTGATGATTCACACATTTCATTCAGTGCTTTCATGCATTTCATTGTTTGACGGTGAGTACGGTCATTTATTGAGTAATTTTGGTGTCGAGGCTGTATCCGGACATTAAAATGAACATACCTTAGCATCTCAGTCCAGAGGAATCCAATCGTATTGTCATTTTAGCCTTTCTGTACGTCAGATCGCGTTGCGTATAAAAGTCCATAATTCTACCGTCTCCAGGGGCAACGAAGGGCACACTGGAGACTGGAAGGCATTTAATAAGGCCAACTGGAGGACGAACAAGGGCCACCAGCGCCATCGACGACCGCTTTCTGTAGGTTCAATTACTCCGGAGACGGGAATAAACTAATCCAGAGCTCCAAACTCTACTCCTTCAGTTGCGTAAATTGCGTATACTAAGGCGAACTGTCAGGAGGAGGCTTAATGAAGTTAGCCTTACCCCGAGAAGGCCCGCAACCGGCCCGCGGCTCACCAGGCAACAACGTGTAGCGAAGTTGATAACATGTGAATTGGACCACGGATGATTAGAAAATACTCTTCACTGATGAAACAAAAATCTCTCTCCATAGTCCAGACAGGTCAAGGTAGAGTCTGGAGAAGGCCTTAGGAACGGTTCAGTCAATGCTGCATCAGTCCCCGTGTGCCTTATGAAGAATACTCTCAATGTCTGGATAGAGATTTCCTGAGGAGCTCATACAGAGCTTGTTGGGGTGCGAGGTGGGGCTCTAACGGGCCCCAGGTAGTTGAGGAAATCATTCAAGAACATGTCATGGCTTTCATGCATTTCAGTGGCCCAGACGCACTGTTTATGCACGGCATTGCAAGCGAGCTGCATCACAGACTACCTCAATTAAATTGAAATCAGACTTCTTTGGCCAGCAATGAGCCCTGATTTAAATTGTATAGAGTACCTATGGGACACACTGATGAGAAGGGTTTGAGCCCGAAATCCTGCATCCAGGACTTTGGCAGGGATGGAAACAGCAGTTCTGGAGGAATGGGAGCTAATTCCACGGGAAGCCATTCAAGACCCCACTAGAGGCAAGCCAAAGCGCATGGAAGCCGTAATCAGAGCTAGGGGCGTATTAAGAACATCCTGCATACAATCCAAGGTTTATTTACTTCATTAGTTCTAATTTGATTTAAGTGTGTTTTTAGTTTTTGTTTATTTTTTGTGATAATTACATTTTTATTGCCCCAATATAATTAATTAATCTTTTTTTCTTCTTCTATCTTGTTTTTATAATTGGCAAAAATCCCTAGGAACAAAATTTATCAATTAAATTATGAATATGCAGGTGTTGCGATCCTTTTGACCGGGAGTTTATATGTAAAACGTGTAATATCATTCGTGTAATATCGCTCAACTTTACCATTAGAGAAGGTACTCCTTGGCAGATATTCAAGGCAAATAACCGTTCCAGATATATACCTCGTATTTTCTCGGTGGAGGCCAGCTACCTCCCCTCCCCCCCCCTACCCTCCGGACGCCCATGGCTGAGAGGCACAAAGGAGAGAGCAAATGAAGAATAAGGTTCAATATAGCAGAGCCAGGCCATGAGAATATAGCAATATAGCAGCCGAAAGAATATTGATATGGTAGCAATGACTTTCCATTTATTATATATATATTTAGTTATTTTATATTTCATTTGCGCATCATACTCTGGTTAGAGATATTGGCTACAAAAAAATCTAAATGGGAGGTTATAGCTTTAAGAGATGACATAAGCTGTTTTTAAAAGAAATTAAATGGATCAGTAATATATAAAAAAATTCAGAGAATTAAAACCGATAATAAATAAGGGAAATTGGTCTTGGAGGGAGAGAGGGAGAGAGAGAGAGGTTGCGGGGTAGTGGTTGAGACAGAGGGGCAGTAAACGGAATTGATGCATTGCCATATCTCAGTGGTGATGGGGGTGCCAAACCCGGAGCTCTTACATTTTTCACCCCAATATTAGACCTCGTATATATTTTACTTAAGAAAAAGAAAATACCCCGATATTATTTTTTCCCATAGTGTAATTTATTCGCTTATATCATTTTGTTATTTTTTTTTTTAATCTACTAAACGCTTTAAGTTGTTTTTTTCGACAATTCAATACACCCAACAGATAAAAATAATTTTAAGGTCGAAAAGACTACATAACATAATGCATGTAATCCCAAATATATTCAAGTTACTCCAGTCAGTAAACAGTAATGAGGTCATCATGATTAGTTGTTATAAATCCTCCTATTTTTGGTAATGCACAAATTTCGATATAGTAATAACAAAATTCAGAAAAAGAGATATAAAAGAATTTGCTCTGCACTTGTCCCCCAAATTAGCCATTCGCCATTTTGATCAGGAATTTTATTGCAGATCGTATTTATGACGGTTCAAATGAAACTGCAAAAATTGTGGATACTAATTGATCGATAGATTCATTGTATTGGTTTATATAAACATTACAACAAATACCAGATGAATAATCATACAATATAATAATAATTTCCTACCTGTACATATTAACCTATACATAAATAATAATTTCCTACCTGTACATATTTTTTTAATATATTTACATATGAATAAATAAGATAAAATTCTTTATTTTTTATTTTTATAATAACATGCATACATTAACAACAAAATAATACATTATCAAAAGAAGATTATTAAAAAACTGTAATATTATGAGAATTACTTTAATTTATTCATATTTTTAATGAAGGCCTTCACATCTAGTGCATTCGCTAAATAAAGGTATATGTCTTTAATTGGTGCTTACCATCAATTTTTAGAAGTCGGTGAAGCTTTTCTTCTGCAGTGCTGTAGTTTTTGAAATATTTGCAGATATTTTTTCACGGATTTTCTACCAATTTTCTTCTACTATCGATATGCAACATTGCTACTAGACCGCGATGTGATCATTTCTAAAACTTTTTAACAATCGGATATCGAAGGAAGAGAGAAAAAGAAAATTTTAAAGGCTCCCCCGAAAAATAGGTTTTTGAGTTATGATTGTTTTATATTGAACGAGTGATATGTGTAGTTTAAACCATTTTTTCTTACATTGTTTAACCCCAGAGTTTACTTATCATTAGAATATGTATATATTTTTAGGGTATTATAATGAAGTTTTCGTTTTCATTTCTGGTTTAAAATTGGTAAATAAAATGTCAAAATAATTTAATTTTTTTTAAGTAATGTAATAAAAACATATGAATGAAACAGAAGACGAAAGTGAAACGTTTGAATACCGTATAAATATATATGTTTAAGAAATATATGTTATTTAAGAAATATATATAAAAAGTTATATATGTTCCCCAGCATCCAGGCTGCTTCTTAAGAAAAATAAATTTTTGATAACTTATAAAATTTGGAATCTTTGGAATAGTGCGTTTATTCTGACAAATTGGTTTCCCAAAAGATAATTTTTATACTTCCCATTCAAATATTTGTGGCATATATTTATATGGAAATAGGAAGATTATATTCTTGCGACAAAATGGGATCATTATCCAACTAAATAGGTTATATTTTATAAATGCATTGATAAGAAATACATAGATATTTCGTGTTATAGTTCTCTATAGAAAGGAGAAGCTAGTAAATTATAATTATCAAAAGAATAATTCATGCATGAGGTCAATTAAGTATTCAAGATGGGGAAGAGACTAAAGTTTCACAGTGACACAGACATACTCAATTGTTGACCAACTCAATTTCTTTGACGAAGGGGGGCGACTCACTACAAAGGGCAAGTCTAGAAGTGGATCTGGCAGTGACTGGAATGGTGAAAAGGGCGGTCATTAGACACCTGGAGGACAACAAAGACAACAACTGGGCAAAGCGGATCCCGAACTAAGTAAACAAGAACTGGGGGAGCAACTAAAGGAACTTGTACACGGTTAATAATGACCGAGGAGCGAGGGCAATTCAAATAGGCCTCCCCTCTTTATTGTTGCTTCCCCTCCGGATCAAAGTGTAGGAGGAGGAGGAAAACGGAGGGTACGTCGTTTCGTTAAAGCCGGATAATTAGTAACATCGTTAGCATAATATACAATCAAAGGGCAGCTCAAGTCAAGGAACAAACCTAGGAAGTTTATTACAAAACATTCCTTAATAAACCGTACATTCGGTAATAATATATCGAATCTGCGAACATAGAAAACCCCAATGAGCCAAACTTATTTTACGTCCAAAAATATTTTGCTACATAAAATTATTCAATAGGACAAGAGTGACTCAGTATAAAGGGACTAATGTCGTGCTCGAGGTCACGGGTTCGAACCTGACCGTGGCACCGCACTTTCCGAATTTAAGAGGCATACACAAAGTGTGTAATCTTAATTAAAACAATTAATTAAGGAAAAACTAAGCGATCATCAAGTAACAGTGGTGATGGTTACAGATCTACGGAATATTAAAATATAGTGCGAACATATCCTGTAACAATACCGTCTGGAAAGACAGAACTGTTCCTTGGACCAGTCAGATCGGAGAGTAACATCCTTGATAGCCACTCGCTGTTAAAAGGGAAAAGAGAGAGATTCATGAAAAGTATATCCCTTTTTCCGAAAACCGCGATATCTTCAGACCGCACGTTCATATAGAACGAAATCTTTTGTAAATACAGTGTATGTTTTCAATTATCAACAATGGAAAATATTACCAATGGATAAAGACCAAAGATAAAATTTTTCTTTTTTTGGCATCATTCATCAGGCTCCATATGTTAATCAATAGAGTGGTTCTTATTTTTTTATTTTATCAGTACTAAAGATTATGTGCTTGATTTTAATTTTAGTTCATGTAATCATATATTCTTAATATTTGAGTTTATGTAATAAAATACAAAATTTCTAAAATAGGGAAATATATAATATAAGTGCAAAATTTCTTTGGGTCATGTCATGATAACGGAAAATGAACTGGCTGTCACAACTGCAAAGGAAGCCTGCAACTTATTTTCAGTTCCAAACATTAAAATTGATGTATATGGCTTCCAAACAGCTACCCTAAATCAATATAAAGAAGCCTGGGTACAGTTTTGGACAATGGCTACTAATAAAATGAAGAAGCTCTTCAGTGATAGCAAACCTCCCCCAAAAAAACTCACGGGCACCTCTTAGATAACAAGCCTCCACCAATGTGTTGAACATGTGCTATACAAATATAACATTCGAACATATTTTAGAATATTGCCCAGGGCTGGAAGCAGCGAGAAATACACACCACCACGAGGAATATGCTGAAGTCCTAAGACCAGAAAATTCAAAAAACTAATTTAAATTTCTTAAAGACACCAATATTTACAAATATGTATAAAGTTGCCGGTATTTAATGTAGCTTCCATGTATTTGTAATTTAAATAGAATTTGGGGCCTCTAGCCCTTGTTGTTAACGGCACCTAAATTTTTATTAAATAAATAAATATAATAAAATAATAAAAGTTGATTAATTCTTATAATAATAAGTATGTATTATTCATGTCTCTGTATCTAATAATATAAATACGTTTATGAAGAAATAAATGAATTAATTCGGATTTAGTGTTAATTATTCAATTAGTGATGACATAATTTAATAAAGATAAAGATCATAATTTCCTTAAGCGCTAAATAACGAAGGGGTTCAATAATGATTAAAAGGTAATTTAATTAATTAAAAAAAAATATGAAAATTTTAACTCTAGCCTTTTGAGGTTGCTTACGAAAAAAAAATGTAATTACTATAAAACTAACCGAACCATTTTAAAAAGGGTAAAAATTAAACATTTTAAGTGGTTACCAAAGGGGAATATGTCTCGGTATCCTTTACAGAAGTTAAATTGAAGAACCGTAAACAAAAAGAAAATGTAACATGAAACAAAATTGTTTGCAGAATAAATATATTTATAATGTCCATTAACAAAACTAAATTAAAATCAACAGCAATGCGTCAATGATTTTACATTTCTTAGTTAATTATATTTATCAGGGTATACATTAATTACTATAAATTACTGGGAGGGTCAATCGTTAAAACATTTTCGATAACTAAAAGCTTTTTTATAAAGGTAAATAGGAAATGATTAAATATCAGTCAGAAGTTATGGTCAAAGATAATTTGAATGCATGGACATTTATATTTTATGTTTTTATGGAATAACACAGCCTTTATGAAAAGGATATGTCATTAAATTTACCTGATTTACAACGTAAAGAATTTTTGGTCATTTTGAGATATGTAGAATTTCAAAATATAAATATATATATATATATGAAATATAGATTCTCTCTATGAAAAATAATAGCCAATCATTTAAAATATCACAACTCAACGGTAATAAGTATAATAGTTTTAAATATATCTATTCTAGACTTATTTTTTCCAAATTGTTGGTTTGTTTTTTTTATTTTCTTATTTCCGTTTTTTAACATAAGTACTGTTAAAAAATAAAAAACACATTATAACGCTACTGTATTAAAAACATTTTCTGTTACATATTCTGTTACTGATAATAAAAAAAATATTGTTAAGCCGGAACTCCTTTGGCTGTTTCGACTTCATCTTTTAAAGATCATGTTATTTTTAGAATAACATAAAAGAAAAAAAAAATCTTACTTTTATTTATCTCATGATTCTATATAATGTATAAATATGATTTTTTAATAATTTTCAAATTTAAAATCGATTAATCTAGTTAAAACACTCTACATTGATAATAACCGACATTATGTAAGTAATAAAACATATGGTATTTCTCGCAACTGCATTGCGAGCTTACATTAGCTAAGCCGATTAGATTAACTTTAATGTATGTACTTCATAACATTCGCAAAGGCTAATCAAAAACACATAACCGGCTGATTATCCTAATAGGTCTAGATTAAAATATCATTAATAAATAATAGTAAATTCATTATTCATACAATCAATTCAATACTATACAATTATTAAACAAAATAAACAATATCTAATTTATAGCATTTTCTCGTCAAATTCACAATCTTTTGTTTAAAATTCAACCTTACTCAAGTCTAACCCTCTACCAAAGTTTTATCACTTTATAAGTCATCACGTTATGACATCGAAACTTATTTATCAAGAATAATATAAATTTTAAAGTGCGGGAAAGGGGGAGGCTGCTCCACAACAGTTGATTTTTTCGGATTTCTGTAACATGAGAAGTAATATGAGTAACATTAAAAAGTTTACCTTTACTAATTTTCTGAAATGAAGGTCTAATATTATGTTTTTGAGGAAGGTGTTTTTAAAATGATATGAATTTTAAAATTTAGCAGAAGGGACTTTGGGAATATCGACAAGAATAAAATGATATGCATTTCTTCTTCAGGGTTTGACCACTGCCAAGCTTTCACCCATCTTGCTGTGGGCTTCTTCAGGGCCAATACAAGAATGACTACTCATTGGTATAATTATTAATTATACCTAAACCTCAATTAGGTAATATAATATTTTTTTGGATTTCGTCAGTTCGGGGCTCTCGTATGAATAGTATTTACTTAAATTTTCAGATATTTTTACAAGAAATTTTTATTATTTTACAATCGGACCTTTGAATCAGTCAACTATTTAGTGTCCAACCCCCTCCAAAAAGTGGAAATAGATAATTCTTTTTTTAAAAATACCGTTCCTTTATAATGCAATATATAAGAATAAAAATACTTATATAAAAATAATATACCCTTTATTCAAAGAAATCCGTAAAGTTCATGGTGTTAAATATTGTACAGGCTCTCCCCACTAAATTTCAGAATAGACGTTTTTCTGTAAAACACGATCACCGATGACATACCAATGAACCCTAATATAAAAAAAATCCGAAAATTTTAAATTCCTCAATATTAGAGAGCCCCACCCCCTACCACTTAAAGTTTTCAAAACCACTGTTCTCGTGAACTTTACAATTTACCCTCATATCTATAAAATCCGAAAATTTTATATTTTCCTTCTCCACTAAAATTCAAAATGTATAACTCATATCTCACGCCATAGAAATCCAAAAAGTTTAACTATACAAAAATACAGCGTCCCCACTGATATTGAAAACATAATATTTCATATTTTACTCTCACAATTTTAGCCTCACGTCAAAGAAATCCAAAAAAATTTCAATATTACAGCGCTCCCCCAACTAAAATCCAAAATGGATATTTTTTTCCAAAACACCGTCCTCGATAACATAACATTGAACTTCATGACAAATAATTTTTCCTTATTGCGGAGACAAAAGGTAATGTCAATGGTACAATTACGTTATAAACCAATGTTTCTTTACTAATAAAAAAAAATGTAGGTTTATGCATAAATAAAATTCAGCTTTCTAGTGTCTACTTTACTTTATATTATTATTATTTTTTTTTTTGTATGTTTACGGCGTTAAGCCTATACGTGACGGATGAATACGTTCCTATGCATGATACTAAAACGCAAGTTGTAGTATTTAATGAAAAAGTAATATTCTTTGTTTAGAATTACCCCTTTTCATTGTTTTTATCTCCTATGATGACCTGAATGTATGTTAAAACTTCCCCGAGAGAAAAGAGCGAAGCTAAACAACGAAACGCATGTTTTATTCATCCTGACTCATCCCACACAAACATAGCCAGAAAATATAATACAGGAGCAACCATCATTTCCGAAGTATTAAATTTAAAAATTATATGCAGAATGTCTTCAAAAACAGATTGAAAGGAATGTGTTTATAGCCATCTTTACATTTGGAAGGGTTATGATGAAGCTGTTTTAAATCAATTCCGTTTATTAAACCCAAATTGTTCAGTGAATCTATTTTAATTATGTGTGCATAACATATACATATTATTTCAGTGCATGCTAGTGTCTTAAGTATTATATGTATATCAATAAAGACTAAAAATAAAAATTCTTACCTTCTCATTTTTATGACGACATATTAAATCCTTGTTGGATTTATAAATTAGGATTTTCGGAATAAAGTACATTTTTTATACAGTCTGTTCTAAAATATGGATTACAAAAATTAGGATAAAGTTAATAGATTAAAGGTTAGTTAGAGAAATTAAAAAATAATTTAATTAAAATATTTCCAAATCATTTGTAAGATATAATTGATAGTTCTTCAATTATTATAAGGAAATATAACATATAGATAAAATAACATAAATCCTGTATACACATTCCACACATAGTCCAGCCTCTGTCAAAGTCTCTGAAAGATGGCGGGATCGGTAGGTCCAAAAGGTTCAGTGAAGAGAATAGATCGACATGGCTAAGGAAAAGGGGATGTGAAGGCCCGGGCTAGACTTTTCTCTTCAATAGAAAATATTTAAAAATTTGAAAAATTGATCAACTTTACTTAAGCGATCAACATTAAGTAATTTATTTTATAAGTTTTGAAAATTATTTGTACTCAGTATCACTGGAAGAAAAAAATCAACAGTAGAAATGGTCTTATGGAATTTGGATGTTTCACAAATGTCGCCAAAAGCGAAGAAATGAGAGTAGGAATGGATGAGAGGAAGTGATGGAGGAGAGAAGACCAAGGTATTGCGGCCACGTAAAGCCTATGAAAAATGGCAGAATAGCAGTAGCAATGGATTGGATAGAGGGGAAAAGGTTTGAAGGATCTCCAATCTGATGCAAGAAAGACGTAAAGCAGGGATTGGGAGTGGCTCGGAGGAAATTAAAAATGTTCGAAATGATCTTGAAAGCTAAAGACCGACAACGTCGAGATTTTAGAACAAAAAAAAAAAAACATTAATCTTTCAAATCCTAATAATAATATTTTTTCTTACTTTAATTTTGATTTATTCAAAATGAGAAAACATGAAACCCTTATCTTCCAAGTTGATTTATACGATTTGGTGTAATGATATAACATCATGTTCATATTACTCCCTAATCTCGTGTTGTCCTAGGCCTTATAGGATAGGCCGTTTTCTAGAATAGAGATGCTCCATGTAAAATATTTTTTCGCATATCCATAAGCAATAGCAGAAAAAAGAATTATCTAAGAATTCATAGGGGGCAAACGAGGTACCTAAGATTCAAACGTATTTACCTGTTATAAGCAAAAACGTTTTAATATAGGGACTGTTTCGAAATAATGATGGTCTAAAATGATTAAGACCTAATTTTCAGAGAAACAAATATTTAAACTTCCTTTATATGTTCACATCCTTCTACTTACATAAATTCATGCATTAAATTAAATACATGTGAAAATTTCTGTTAATTAGTATAAAACGAAAAAGTTGGAAGGTCAAAGAAGAGAGGTACAAAAGCTCTTGACAAAATTCTGCGGGAACTATTATTACGGGGGACTGCCTACACAACCGCATTCCTACAAAAGGGGTTGGCTACGCAAACGACCGAAATGAACTACAGCTTCCTATGGGCCCATTTGGAGAAGAAGCAGCAACGAAAAGAAAATTAAAATGGTTACATTAGAAAGCTGAAGCGTGAGATTAAAAGGGCCGTTATGTGTCACACCTTCCTTACACCCAGCTTAATTTGAAATTTTAATCCAGGACTTATTAAGCGACCCCCCACTCCTCCTACCCCCCACTCCTACTATCCTTCCCCCCACTCCTACTACCCCCCCTCCACCACTAACCCCTGGCTCAGACCCGTTTAATAACATTTTCTTTTCGAGATCCGAGGAGGAGGAGACGTGTTTTTAATATCCGGTTGTATTTGATGATTTATGTGCTCTCAGATTCACCGCTTCCCCCTCCCTCCCGATCCCACTCTTATCAGGTCCTTGTAAAAACTCCTGTCTTATGTCCGTTTCAATTTATAGCCCCTCTCTGAATATATGCCAGATATAAGATTCCGTTACTGCGGGAAAGCGTTCCATATTTAGATAAAAGTTAAGTAGGTCGCATAACGTAAAAATATTTTCTGAGAAAAATGGATATCATATGATTTCATTACTATAGGCATAAATATGGTATTATATTTATCATTATAAATTCAATCCAATTATTATTTTGAATTGCCTGAAGGTATAAATTTCCTTGAAGGATAGCTAAATTATACAAATCGTTTCAAGATAAAATTTTAAGCTTTAAGTGATACTACTCAAAATATGAATTAAGGATCTTAAAATAATAAAAGAATTTCAATGGAAGTACGTTTGCTAAGACTTTGTTTGAAAGTTATTAAATATATGAGATAGAAAATTAACACGATCTTGTTTTCCTAAATGTACTTATAATATTCCTCAATAACAATGTTGCAAATTATAAAATTTGAAATTTTCAGGTGGGTCTCTCAATAACAGTTATCAGTTCGTTTCAAGCTTTTGCTGCTAGAGTGCTCGCATCATTATGCATTGCATTTATACTAATGGTGTAAACGCCGAACTGTTGATTATGAACTCTTTTTGCTATGGTAATGCTAATGCAGTCCGCGTAAATATTCTGTATGGTTTCAAAGCCTATAATCAACTATATTTGCCTTCGAAAAAATGGTGCATTTGCTATAAGAAACAGGTAAATGGTGCGTTCGACCCCTTACGATATAAATAAAGGAAGTACGGTCAAACCTAATAGTTTGATGATAGTCTGTCGTGCAGTGTACGAAGAGCTACAGCAGAATTAAAAAAAATAACAACAACCAATGTTGTGTTTTTATAAATTGTATTATGTAAATACCTGTAGCGGTGCATTATTATCAAATAAATAATCTCGTCCCGACCTCTTTGGGTTGAAGACATATGAATTCTACGAGACATATGACGATTGTCACTAATCAGGCAATTAAGGTTGAAGAGGTACCATGTGGACATAAATGAGTGAAAATAAAAAAATGACCTCAGTAGGGTGACAGGCCTGTTGTAAATATTGTTTTTGTTAATAATATTAGCTATAAGGTGCACCTAAGTTTGTAAGTAGGACATTATTCATTCATTATTAATTTATTAGTTACGAAATTAGGTTATTCATTTTTGTTTCCTTTATTAATTTTTGTATATTAAGTTCCGTCTTTAATGTTTATTTATTTTCTAATATTGTCTTAAGTTTTATTTTATTTATAAATAAATAAATAAAACCGATATCTCCCGCCACTAGGAATATTTTTGTCTATTTTTAAAAACAGATGTAGAAGGTTATGATGTCTAATATGTAGCACGTGTGTTCTCATTTTCTAGTTGAAATCGATGTAATATTATTGCTATTTATTGTATTTCGTTAAAATAAACATATCATTATATTTTCATCAAGACAACCAAGATAAAAGATTTTTCCTATGTAAATGTAAGAACGTATAAAAGTAAAAATTAAAAAAGAAATATATAGCGAAAAATATTATTTGGTAATTGAAATATTATATAAATCATAAACCACAAGGATAAATACTAATGATCATTAATAATATCAACTTACCACAACGCAGCACCTGGAGAAAATTAAACATGCATGACATACCTGAAAAAACAGAAGAAAAGCATCAAAAAAAACAAAGTACATATTGGCAAATAAACTATAAAATATCTCGTATCAATAGTTCTAAAAAACTGAGTAAATATTGAAAAAAAAGAGCACATCACTCAAACAGAAAAATGACATTATCTTTCTTTGAATTTTTATTTTTTATAATCTAGATTTTTAAATCCGATATTTAATGCTGAAAAGCGGCCAAGTCTTTCTTAGTGTTGCGAGAAAGCAATTATGATCACAACGTATACTTTCCTGTAAATTTTAGTTTTTTGTATTTTGGCAGGCTTCCTCTGAACGAGCGATCTCCTGCATAATGTTTTAAGGTGTTCTCACACCTCGGAATAAAAATTTCAATGATGACCAACTATGTTCTAAATATCCGAAGGTATAAACTTTTTACAGTTGTTTCGATACATGAGAACCAGATTGTCCTAAGTCCATTTTTATCGATTTCGAGACAAGAATCGATCACCGATGATCGAAATCAATTAACCTGAAGCCGTAAAAATAATCAAGTCTGTAAATATGTTCGAAATTTTCCAAAACCAAATTGTCTCTAGACCAAACTAGCCCAGTGTTAAAGGTAACTAGGAGCCAGATTGTCTTAAGTCTGGTATTCAATGGATGGATTTTATTGAAATTTTCAATGAATATAATATTAATCGGTCTTGCTTATATAATTTGAAATTTTCAGAGGGATATCACAATAACATTTATCAGTTCGTTTCACGCTCATCTCAATTTATTCGTAATCGATAATTCGGACTTAGTCTGGTGCTCTCAGGCACCGATTTATTTTTTGAAATATTTTAAAATTGTCTATTAAGTAAAATATTATTGAATTTTAATTGTTAAGCTATAACACTAAGATATATATGAACTTGTAGGGCAGGTATGATGAACTTTAATAGCCCAGGCCATAAATATACTACCCCTCATCCTAATGCAGCCGAGAAAGAAAAAATATTACCAGTGGGAACCCCGTGTATAAAAGTCCTTCGGGGGAAGCTACGAAACAACCCACTCTGAGCCCCACTCCCACTGGTTTCAACTTGTCTAACTTTTTGGTTTCAACTTTATATATCTAGTACCAGCTCGCTTCAAGGAGGGATGTAGGGATTTATGCAAAAAGATCGCTGATAATCGATCACAGCTGTAGTTAATTTTTTTCTTTTGTTAGTTTTTACTATTGGTTTACGAAGTACTTAAATACTATAACTTTAATTTACACTTTAATGTATCTACTCTGGTCCCTTTGTCGTAGCAGGCATTTTTTTTTTCTTTTTTAATAATAACGAAATAAGGCTCATCATTCGTTCCAACTAAGTGGCAATTAATGTCAGTCCTGTTTTTCTACATGGACTAAAAAGAATTACGCTGTCATCGGCCAGAAATACAATTTTAAATTTCTTCATCCTATTGAGGTCTAGAATTTTGGTTGCCTCCAGTATTGACTATTTACACCTACTTTATTTTATTTTATTTTACTATATGATCGACATAATCTAGTACTGGTATATGTTCATCGAAAAAAACTTTTTTCGGAACGTGTTATCTCCATAATGTTAAACTCTAGCGCTAAATTAAATAAAACAGGAAGAGAATACCCTTGTTTTAAACCCGAAAAACCTCGAACCTCTGAAAAAACGATTACCGATAGTAAGTTCATCAATGTTTCGGTCATACACATGTTTAAAAAGTTTACTAGCATCAACGACTAAATACGGTTAAATTCTTGTTCATCTTCCTCTACTCTGTAATACGTATGTATTACTGCTGTATAGCAGTCTTAAATTCCTCTCCAGTTCTTTAGCTGAATTTCTTCATTGGCCGATTCCTATCTTCTGCAGATCAACTTGATTTCCCATCATCGCGTCTTTCTCACGAGGCGCGTCAATGGGCCCTAAAAGCCGAGACAAAAAAAAAAAAAAAAAAAAAAAAAAAAAAAAAAAAAAAAAAAAAAAAAAAAGAACTTATTTTATACATCGAATATAAAAATGATATAAAAAATGACTCCTATATCAAAATTTTTATACGAATATAGAATAAAGGAAATATACAGCCGGATCTTAGATATTGTTTTAGATCAATACAGACATCAGAGTAATGCCTAGTATTATTAAAATGTCCCCTGGCTCTGAGTTTTGAACTTGTTATCTTCGGGAGTTTTGAACTAGTTCTCAATCACATGATGTCTGGGACAACGCTTATTTCCTAACGCCTTTGCCTACTCGGCCATCCCGTTACGCTACACATATTCAGTGTGTTTCAGTCTTTAGTAGCTATTTAATTGCATAAGTTCTTTAAAAATATAAAAAATAAATAGCCAAAATATTTGAGGGGGGTGAGACCCCTCTGGATCAACACCTGGTGAGTGATTGGCCGTGTCCTCCCTGCATCTCTGTATTTAACCCCTTGGTTTTCCACTGAGCAGTTTTTAAGGATAAATAATAACTGTAACTGATACCAATACTAAAAAGTATTTAATTAAATCCAGGTTTGTTAATTAAAAACAGGAATAAATAAATAAAACTGCTTCAACGCACAGTTCAAATAAAACCGAACAAAAAAAAAAATGAGACGGTAATATAACTCACATTAGGTACAAGAAAGTTTTGCGAGATCGGAAGGTAGAAACAAAGCGGTTGGTTTATGATTGTAACAAGGGGAACGGCTGTGAAAATACTGGTGGGTAATTAAGGAGGCTGTTGTGACTATAGGAAGCTGCTTCCGCAATTAGCCAAACAGGCTTTTGTGTTTGCCGACTCGTACGAATAAAGGGCCATTGATGAAATAATTGTAGTGTGCACTTCCGGTGAGCACTTAGAGGTTACATTATGTCTCTTTATTGTCATTATTAGGACCCTCGTCTTAATCAGCCGTCCTAAATGTGGCGTCATCTTAACGGGAGGGGAGCTATGCCCTGGGAATTCCTTACGCTCTTGGAATAACAAGTCAACTCAGTCCTCAAGTAGTAAACAGTGCAAGTCACTTAGAACTTGCTTACAACTGAATGAATGAATAAAATACTGTATTTTGTAATAATTACAATTACAGGAGGTCTGGCTCCATATACAAAAAATAAAATAAAATGGTCATACAAAACAAACGAAAAAAAGAAAGAAAAAAAAATTAAATAATAAAATAAAATCCTAAAATATAACATAAAAAGAAAAGTAGTAATATTAATATAACAATAATAAACAGATAGTACAATATGTTTGTAAAGAAAAATGTTAAAATTAAATCACGTACAGAATATTTACAAATAGCGAAAATAAAACTTAAATTAAATAAATTAACCGAAAATAAAATTCTCTGTTGATAGAATAAAATTATGTTTAGATAACAAAAAAAAAAAAAAACTCGTAAAAAATAAAATAAATACAATTCTTACAAAATATTATTAATAAGCTGCAATTAAGTATTATGGAGTATTAAATATTTTTATTTTCTATTGTCGTTCTTTTCTAAGTGATTTAAGTACAAATAAATAAATATTGTTAATTTGACTTTCATTTTTAATTAACAAAAGATTCTGGAAATTCCATTCTTTTGTATTATTTGGTTGGATATACTTTTTCAAAAAGGTTTGTCTCATATCATGAAAAGCTGAACAATTTAATAAAAAATGTGAGATTTCATCGCTACAACTGGTTTCACAATATTTACAATCTTGATCACTATTGAAAGTTCTATGCATGTTTTTTATTGATAACCGTGTATACTTCTTACCCGCCATCCTCAATTGAGCTACTATCCTTTGCTTATTTACATGAATATTAAAGTTAAGATACTCTTGGGGATTTCCGAAAATAACAATATTCCTATAAAACAAATTAAATTCTGATTGGGCCACTTTATCAAAATCCAAGCTTATTAAGTGATTTTTCATTGATTCTTGAATTTTATGAAATTTATATTTTGGGAAGCCCACAAATTAGTTGCCCCAATCATGGAGAGGAGTTTAATTAGTTCAGTTGCCCAATTATGAGGTATAGACGGATGGAAACTAAGCTCGGCAAGTGGGTCGTAACAAATTTTGGGAAGTTGATGGTTCTCCGTAGCTAATATTTTTAACCACCAATACAGCATCCTTTTAAATATTTTTAGTAAAACATGCACTTTACCGGTTTCGACTCTTATATAAAAATTAGGCGTATTACGAGGCAGTTTTAATAAGTATTTAATAAATTTTAATTGACCTCTTTCAATAAAATCCGAATACTGGCATCCCCAAATTTCAGACATGTATAACAATACACTTTCGGATAGCGATTCGTATAGCTGACACTTAGTATCCCAGCTGTCTGATTTACACGCTTGTAGAATACCTGTGACCACTCCATTTGCAGCCGCATGCTTAGCTAAAGCTGAATCGCAAGATTGCCTGAATTTCCCCGATGAAGAAATAGTTACACCCAGGTAATTAAATGTTTTGACTACTTCGATGTTAGAACCCTCGTAAGAAAAAGTATTGAGCTTCCCTAGACGCCCACCTTTATGTGAGACCATAATCTTTGTTTTATTGGAGTTGACGACCAAAGAATTAGCCCTACAGTATTCTGAGAGAATCCTAAGGTTTGTTTGAGTTTCGGCCCATGTTGAGGAGAGTAAGACCATATCATCTGCATATAGTAGAGCGATCAAATCGTTATTATTGCAAATGTTTATTCCTTTTGAGTTTCTATCTTTAAAAAATTTTATGATGTCGGAAATATACAAAGAAAACAAAAGAGGGCTGAGAATTTCCCCTTGTAAGACCCCTTCTGTTAGGTGTATTTCATTTGAAAGGTCCAGACCGTCTGATATTCTAAAAGTAGCGATGTCGTAGAAATTCATCAAAATTCTTAAAAATTTACCTTGAACCCCAAGATCATAAATTTTACGCCAAAGACTGCCATGAGGAATGGAGTCAAAAGCTCTTTTGAAATCTATGAAAGTTGAAAAAACCTTTCTTTTTTTCAATCTTAGTTGAATGTTAATTGCGGCTGTCAAAGTGAAAATGCAATCTCTACAGCCTCTTCCTTTCCTGAAACCCATCTGTTCGTCCGGAATTATATTTGATGAATCTGCCCAATTAACTAATCTATTGTACATGATTCGGGTAAAAACTTTTGTTATAGAGTTGAATATTGCTATACCCCTGTAATTTTCTGGATTTAATGGATCTCCCTTCTTATGCAATAAAAACATTTTTATAGAGGACCATTGCTTTGGAGTAATTTCATTATCCCAAATTTTATTAAAAAGTGATTTTTCATTGATTCTTGAATTTCGATCGTGTGATTTTTTATGAAATTTATATTTTGGGAAGCCCACAAATTAGTTGCACCAATCATGGAGAGGAGTTTAATTAGTTCAGTTGCCCAATTATGAGGTATAGACGGATGGAAACTAAGCTCGGCAAGTCGGTCGTAACAAAATTTGGGAAGTTGATGGTTCTCCATAGCTAATATTTTTAACCACCAATACAGCATCCTTTTAAATATTTTTAGTAATACATGCACTTTACCGGTTTCGACTCTTATATAAAAATTAGGCGTATTACGAGGCAGTTTTAATAAGTATTTAATAAATTTTAATTGACCTCTTTCAATAATTTCCGAATACTGGCATCCCCAAATTTCAGTCATGTATAACAATACACTTTCGGATAGCGAATCGTATAGCTGACACTTAGCATCCCAGCTGTCTGATTTACACGCTTTTAGAATACCTGTGACCACTCCATTTGCAGCTGCATGCTTAGCTAAAGCTGAATCGCAAGATTGCCTGAATTTCCCCGATGAAGAAATAGGTACATCCAGGTAATTAAATGTTTTCACTACTTGCTTACAACTGTATGCTTCCATAATTAGTTTAGCGATTAAATGGACATCCCCTTTTGACTATAAACACAGTGTTATATAACACATAGAAATAACTACGTATTATAGAGGTCACCTGTGGTGAAGTGGTTAGCATGGCAACCTATAATGCTAAATGTCGCTGGTTCGCATCCCGCAGTGGCCCTAGGAATTTTTAAAGGGAGTACAAAAACCTTTGCTATGCCGTCCCTCGGATAGGCATAAAATGGAGGTCCCGAGCCTGTACGATGTCAAGTATTCGTTAAAGATCCATATCCTAATTGTATCTGGATAGGACTCTCACTGTAGCATCATCCGATTAGCCTTAGCGGCACAAAGTGACGTTAAATAAAACAAACAAACTACTTAATATTGTAACTTGAAACCACAACAGATGTTTATTTCTGTTACATTGTACAAGTTCTACATTTTACCACTGCCTGAAACTGTTATAGTCATGTATTAGAACGTGATCACAAGTTTGGTTTGTTCTAGATCTTTTTGGGTGAGCCCATAGTGGACAAAATACAAGAAGTGATCGACAAGTGAGTTAATTTAATTGTTGTTGTGAGTTCATTTATCTCTGCTTTCTGGAAGCATTTATTACCAAAAAGTAAAATCAAGGTTAGATGAATTTTAAGAATGGCTAAGAAAGAATTGTCGTTATTCAATATTTTTTTCCCTTACCTAAGAATACTTACCAAAACGTCTTTATAATATCCTCATACTTTTTTGATCACATTTTTTTCAAAGATTTAAAAAAGTAGTATATAATTAATAATAAGCATATTTTTTTTTATGAACGAACAAATTAATTCATGGGTGTAGAATACCGTTGAGCAGCTTTAATGCATTTGAGCTTCATCACATCTAAATCTGCTGTTATAAGTTGAAAAAAACCCATTAAGAATTAATAGTTTAAAGTAATAGTTTTCTAATGAGCTGTGCATTGAATAAAAAGTAAGAGCAAAAATTATTTTTAGACTAACCAAAGCTTAGGGTTAGATTAGGGTTTTGGTAACAGTAAAAATGAACGGACATAATGCTTCTTTGGAACCATATAGCTAGTGATTGATGTGATTGAAAGAAAAATTATCAAATGAGCGAATCAAACCATCATCTATTTACTTCCTATATCCAAATATCCACGGTATTTCCATTTAAATTTTTAGAAAATGGTTTAATCAAACGGAAAAATTCAAATTCAATATGGTTGTGTTTCGAGACGCTTCTGAAAAGTTAAAGCTTGGAATGAAATAATTTAAATCATGGAAATGATTTAAAATACTAATAATTCATTGAGTTGTCAGGCAAAAATATAGCTGCAATGACAAAATAAAAAAAGAAAGAAAAAACACGAAACGAAGAATCCATTTCCTTCACTGGGATATTTTTATCGAGGAAAATAGCTTCCATTGTTCTATTATTAATAAAGAACTTTTCGTTTAGCGTGACCTGTCCCTCGCAGATATTGAATCTTATTATATTTTATAATTATTTAATTTAATTTTACAAAGAATAAGGAAAATAAGATAATTATTATTTTCATTATTATGACACACCTCTATTCCAGGCCAATTACCTCCAGTTGTCGCTCGCAGGCACTAATAAATAATATCATTTGTATAAATTAATGCAATGTTAATCATTTTCATTTATACGTCAAAAATAGCTGATTACACTCCTTACTAATTATGTACTATATTTGACTAGTAATGTGATATAAATCTAGTGAACTCTCGATTATCCACCTGCAGATTATCCGTGCTGCGGATTATCCGTCAATGAACATAATTAAAACAAACTAATTACATGTATATGTATTTATAGAATATTTGCAAACTTAGCTTATTGACGCAACCAATATATTGTATACGAATTCGTATTTAAAAGTTTTGAGAGGGTATTGGGATATTATTCGACCAGAAGAAGAAGAAATCAAATCTGTTTTTTTTTTTTTGTTTGTTTTTTTCCTGGAGTTTTAACTTTGGAGGAAAGAAATATAGCCTGACTGGCAGTTTAATGTCTAATGTTGTAAATGTCAGTTAGAAACTTTCAGAAAACATAACGAGATTTTTGGCAATTTCTTTTCCTTATATAATGAAGTATGAAAGCTTTCATGAAAAGTATTCAAAGTAGGTTAGAATCATACTAACGTTTACAAAATTAGGCAAATTTCTAAATAGTAAATGAACGGGTAAATCGTGTATAAAAATTAATACCTGATCCGTCCTTTATATACATTTACTAAACTTAATGGCAATTTATTTGTTGATTAAAAAAAGAATGATTTTGAAAAATTTTCCAACTTCATTTCTACGACTTTAAGTATAAACTATCTCAAGGAATGTAAAAACAAAAATAGGAAACATGATGAAAAGGTAAGAGGAAACCCCTCTTAAAGAAGCAGCAGCTAGAAGTTCCATGTTCGCAGATGGGACCGCGACTAGAAATCGCGTTTTACCTTCGCAAAATGTAAAAATTATGTTTGCATAGGCCATTCTAAAGTTTTCTTTGAAGACTGAAAGCTGCTAGAGTGTTCTGCTATAGTGAATAAAAAAAAGAAAGAAATATTGAGATTTTAAAAAGAATTTAAAACGTTTTTCTTTGGTGTTTTAACGGAAATTAAGCTGTATGAAAAAGTTAATTTAAATCATTATAAGTATTACTTAAATATTAGCTATATTTCACATGAAAGATGACAATAGCAGTATATACATTTTTTTTTTTTACTTGGTAAATTAAACGAAAATTTATTATTAATAATAAGAATGAATAATAATAATAATGAAATCTTTTACCTCTACCATATTATTTTAACGCGTACGAAAATGGAGTTAGTATTTAACCCCGAAAACCGAACGAGCACTGTAGTTTTAATACTTCAGGTAATAAAAATAATAATAAATGTAATAAATAATAATATAATAAAAATCATTTCAAACGTAAAAATAAGGATAACGAGTTTTTTTTTTAAAAATATGAATAGGCATACTTGCCTAGGTTAGCCTTGGTTTCTAGTTACCATATACAAAAGGAATATCATCCACAAATAATTTAAGCACAGACCTATTTCATAAAAATCATTATTTTTCAACGGAGATACGTTCTTTTAATAATACTGCTAAGTTAAAACATTCATACCATTCACAAAAGAGCTGTGTTTAAACCTTCAGACATTTGCATTTCGAAACGAAGTATTAAGATAGAGAGTTTTCCTAGGTCATTAATTTCACTAAGTCAAATTCGGGTCTGGGCAGTTGAGATAAATGATGTGTGAAAACAACAGACGATTTCAGTGTTTCTTTCTTCTTTTCGGCTATTTTCTCTCTAGAGCCATTAATCAGTCTATAGCGTCACGTAAATTACTTCTACAAATATTTTTCTACACTTTATAATCGATTTCTCATCATTTGAATATTAATGAAATTATGAAATTTATTGTTAAAAAAAAAGTCCATTCATACCCAAGCTTCGATCGATCTCCATGATCGAATGGGAAAAAGTCCCAAATATCAAGAAAGGACACACAAAGTTATCTTGCTCCATGACAATGCCCCATCACATTCGGCTAAACGGACCAAGGAAACGATCCAAGTGTTAGATTAGTAAATTCTTCCGCATGCGGCTTATTCACCAGATTTGGCCCCATCCGATTACCACCTATTTGCATCGATGGGACACGCACTAGCTGAGCAGCGTTTCACTTCTTATGAAAATGTACGAAATCGGTTAAGTGATTGGTTTGACTCAGAAGAGGAAGCATTATTTTGGCGGTGAATCCACAAATTGCCTGAATGATGGGAAAAATGCATAGATAGCGAAGGACAGTACTTCGAATAAAAAAGTATGTATCATTTGTACACAATCAACTCTTATTTGCTATTTGAAAAATTCCGGTTTCATATTTACACACCTGGTAAAGGTTTTAGATTCCGGTAGTCTTTTGTTGAATTTCACAAAATTTAAATGCGATGTTTTGATACCATTCTGCTAAATTCGGTCCAATTGGATTGGTTTAAAATAGTTTGAGATGAAATAATGCGTACGATTTGGGAGAAAGACGGGTTTGATCAAAGATAACGCCAAGCTATGAGTCTTAAGAACCTATTCAAGCGCTGTTTGTGGGTCAGCATTAAGGGGTGCGGCGGTGACATCATAGAATATGTAGCTTGTCTCTGGTTCCTCCCGAGAATTGTCTTTGCCTGGGCAAGCAGTAGTTGTACGATTTCTTTCTAATGGGATACTTAGGGTGTCTCTTCTCACCCGGTCAAAGTACAATGCAGCTCTCAGAAACTGAGCCTTAAGTTGATAAAAGGATTTGAGAAACTTTTATTAAAGAAAGCTCCGGTAAGGGAGTTTCCGAAATCCAGGACAACTTTTTATTAATATAAACCGCCATGACAGAGGAGCTGACAGGAAAGAGCCCGCGAAATAAAAACGAAGCGGGAAAGAAGCGAAGTAGCACGAAGTTGAGGCAATTTAATTTAGCGGAGGAGCAGTGATAGGGCACACAATACGATCCTCCTCCCCCCGACCGACAGTCACCCCTTGGCTCATTCTCCCCAGGGGTCCGGTGCGGGCTGCCCGCTTACCTCTTCCTATCTATTAATTTATATCGCTTTAGTTTAAAATATTCTGAAGGCAATGCTTCAAATGCACACAGAAAAATATGTTTGCATTACACCGCTGGTGAAAGTAATATTTTCCATATAATTAGCCATACTAGAAAGTGAACCGTTACACAATTAGTGCAGTAACGTAAAACTAAAAGCATTTTTCCGAAATAGTAAACACTATAATTTATTTTTCAACTACAAAGAATGTTTCTAAAAATAAATCTGTCAAGATAAACAATATTCAAATTAAGTGAACATGATAACGGATAACACCAACTAATCATTCAATTAATGGAGTATGTAATTCTTACCTTAATAATTAATAATACCTTTTTGCTGTTGAACTCTTCCTAACCGACCAATAATTATCTTCGTCAATATAAGACTTCATAATGAATTTAAATTATTATTAGGAGAAAAATCTGAAAGGGATATTATTAATAACTGTATTAATACTTATATTTATCTTAATTAACAATTTTGTAGGACTAATACCTTATATTTTTACTACATCAAGACACCTGGCATTTTCTTTAACACTAGCCTTACCTTTATGATTACTTACTTACTTACTTACAGCGGCTCAACAACCCATTACTGGGTCAAGGCCTCCTGAATCAGCCTTCGCCAGTTGTCCCGGACAAGTGCTGCCGTTCTCCAGTTCCGAGTTCTAAGGATGTGGCGAGAGTCATTTGCAAGACCGTCCTCCCAGCGAAGCTTAGGTCTCCCTATCCTTCTTGTGCCATATAGCTGCCCTGACAGGACTTTCCAAGGGATATCCTCTTCTGACATTCTAATAACATGGCCTGCCCACCTAAGCCTCCCGAGTCTGATGGTCTTAACGATATCAGGACCATTTAGGAGAATGCTTAGTTCGTGGTTGGTCCTTCTCCTCCATTCTCCATTCTCCATACGAAGCGGTCCGTATATGTAGCGCAAGATTTTCCGCTCGTAGACCAGTAGGCATTGCTCTGATTTCTTCGAGATGGTCCAGCTCTCAGAGCCATAATCAAGACTGGGCGAATGAGGGTCTTGTACATTAGTAGTTTTGTACCTCTGGCTATCATTCCACTCCGCAGTTGTGGCCGGAGACCAAAAAAGCATCTGTTTGCCAACGTGATCCTCCTGCTTATTTCATTTGCCACTTCTCCTGTAGAGTTAACAAGGCAGCTGAGATAGATAAAGTTGTCTACTTGCTCAAAGGAGTAGTTTCCGAATTGCCCATGCCTATCCTCTTGCCCTGTGGCCATGTACTTGGTCTTGTTCTCATTGATAACTAGGCCCAGCTTTCTTGCTTGGCCTTCTAGAGCTTGAAAGGCCTCGTTGACAGCTCTGAAAGATCTTCCTACGATGTCTATATCGTCTGCGTATCCCAGCACCTGTACTTGCTTGTTGAATATGGTGCCGGATGTCCCTTATGGCTTTTTCCAAAGCCAGGTTGAAGAGTAGACAGGCAAGCGCATCCCCCCGGAGTACACACTTTCCATAGTCGAAGTCCCTTGATAAATCATTCTGGATCCTCACCATGCCCCTTACTCCCAGCATCGTCATCCTGCACTGTCTAATTAGTTTCTTGGGTATGCCTAGGTCCTCAAGAACCTTATACAGTTCCTGTCTATCAATACTGTCGTAGGCATTCTTAAAGTCCAAGAAAAGATGGTGAGTTTGTATTTTGTACTCTCTACCCTTTTCCAGAATTTGTCGGATGGTAAAGATGTGGTCGCTGGTAGATCTTCCTCTTCTGAAGCCACATTGATACCGACCAATTAATTGATACCTTTATGATTAAGATTAATAATTTATGGGCGAATAAAAATACATAATTTATATTTGCGCATCTAGTATCTAATGGTACACCTAGAATTATCATACCATTTCTAGTTTTTTAAATTTTATCGTCATGTGGACTTCGATGTAAAAAAAAAAAATAGAACACTATTTTTCATGAAGGCTTTACAGGTTCAGTGCTCTAAAAAGAAGTAATTATCTAAAAAGAAAATTAAGTAATTTAACGAAAAGCAGCAACAATTTACAACAATTTATAACAATTTATTTTAAGTTGTGTTATTCAAATGATTGAATGTTTTAGGGGGTATTTTAATCAATGAAATTTTGCATTCTTAAATTGTATGGGAATCTCCCGTATCAAACTTTTTCTTACTTTTTTTTTCAATGGAAAGTTATAAAACATTTAGAACCTTTGTTGAAGCTATTTACAAGAGTAAAATGTAGAATTAGTTGAAAAAGGTTAAGGTAATTCTAAAACTGCATCATTAGAAAAAATATATTTTCGTACCAGAAAAATGCTCCTTTAGGACACCTAACGCACATTTGTTTGTTTATTGGTGCTATTTGCGTAAAACTGAACTAGTCATCAACGTTAATTGAAATATTTTGTGGTTATTCTTTCAACTGTTTTATTCTATTGTTATTATTTTAATCATTAATATTTTTTTCTTAGTTATCTGGTATGTCAAATTTCGGGCCACTCTGGATGAACACATTTTTATAAAAGAAAAATTATTTATCTAAGTCCAACTCTCTTAATTCTTCTCCCAGTTGAGGAGTTGTTTTATTCGTTTCACCCCCCCCCCCCTCTTTTTTTTTTTTTTGTAACATTTTAAATTTGTCCGAGACATTAAAATTTATATTTCATCTGACATTCCATGAATCATCTATTTTATTAATAAAAGGAGACAAACTGCAAGGAAGGTACTTATCTTTATTTTAAAAAAAGATGATTAGCTATACGATTATTAGCAAATATAATTGCAGTACATTTATTAATAAGATTATTTGGAAATAAATATACCAATATTAGAATAATTTTATAAGCCTTTAATGTAATAGTAGAAATTATATTAATGATATTTGAAGCAATCATACCTATTATTCAAGCTTATGTTTTTGGAGTATTAACAACACTTTACTCGAGAGAGGTTATTCATTAATGTGAAAATACATAAAAAATACACCCATCATCTAGCAGACTATATAACATGTCTCTTAACGGGTTCTATTGCAGCAATAACACTTAAATCAGATAAAGTGTTATGATTTCATAAAAATGAAATATATTTATTTTATTTAGGATTTATTATTTTAATACATCGTAAAACTCATATTGATGAAGCTCTGAAAGCCTGTTTAAACGGTTACATTGTTGGAACGAAGTTTGGAACTCAACGTAGCCTCGCCTTGTGACCACTGTTAGTTCGTTCCTACAAGTCAAGTACTATTCTAAACCGTATGTTTTGTATTTTGTTTCGCGTTAATAATAATATCGTCTGATAAAGTTATTTTTGAGCCACAGTTGCGATTGCTGTTTTGCAACGTTGTTACAAACTTCAGTTTAAATTGTTTGTTGACATTCTGTAATATAATTTTATGTCAATACATTCGTTTAAACCAACATTGGTGTTACATTAATTATTTCTAAAAAACACGAAAGCAGACTTGTATTAAAATAAGCATAAGAAAATATATTAGGATCTCCTGAAAGGATGAGTTTTTACAGAGTTAACTGCTTGGGATTTGGAGGAATAATCTAATGTTTCTATGATTGAATATTTTCGATTATCTCACTTTCATAATACATGATCGGTATAAAATCATAGTGAACTAAGAGGCTAACAGATTTAATAAATACATTTCTCTTATTAATTAACTATTGTTATTTTCTTTATTAATTTGAATAACATAAATGAAAAAGTGAAAAATATTGTGTACTTCAACATCGGTAGAAGTAAACATAACCTTTCTTCACAAAAATTAACTTTAAGTTCAGTTGTTTCAAAAAAAGGAGTTTGGCGCTTGCAACGACCATATATCATCTTTAAAGAAGAACTGGGTGATTCTCATATGAATTGACCATTTAGTGTCCCTGAACATAACATTCGTTATCCAATGCAAAATAATGTATATCTCAAAAATTAGTTGTCACGAGTGTTATTCGAGTTCATCTTCTCATATATGTCCGACACTTGGTTTAGCTAAGGATAGAGATTTTTTGTGAAAATGTCACGAGTGTTATGTAACATTCGTGACGGAAAAACAATTGTGGGGAAGTGTTGTTATTGCTATGTTTACATGCTTACATGATGCATTTCTTTTGTATAGCCATTTTAACAAGCTGTAGAAAGGAGCAATAGAGAAAAGAAAAAATAGACTTGGGACATAATGCAAAATATATCCCTAATAAAAAAGAGATGTTGGCCAAGGGAAAGAAAATAAGCAAATCGGCAGCTTGTAAAAATATTCAGTCTACTCAGCTTGTGAAAATACCTCTCAGTCTTTGAATTTGACCTACATGTAAAGCAGTGAACGAATTAATTATGGGTGAATCGTTGACACTGAACTGAGTAAAAACTGTGCAGTAAAATCATATATATTTCACAACGAGATGATCAATGAGTCGCAAATATCCGACAAAAACCTAAGCCTTGACAGAACGACTTATTCATAGGTCAACTAGAGAGAAAGTATAGGCTACTAAGCTTGGCAAGTAAAGGAGTAGGAATAGACGCCAGCCTAGTAATTATTGTACAACAAAAGGAAAACAAGATTCGATGCCTTACAAAAGAGTTTTTATGCTGAGGTATGGAGTGACGAGAGGGAGCGAGAATGGAAAAAAAAAATTACAAAAATAATTTTTGAGTAGAAAAAATAATAAAAAATACTAATACTGAAAGAACTGACAAACTGTGTTCACCTTTGTTTTCTTGAACATCTTATTGATGTTATTCAGATACAATTTTATTCATAAGTTGAATTTTTTTAAACCCAAAATTCAATTTCTAAAAAAGTTAAATGGTCAAATTAACTGAGAACCACCCAACTACCTATTAATAACATGTTCTTGAGCGCTGCAATGTTGAAGAATATCCACAAATCTTAATTAATTATAGTTCTTGCTAATGAAAAAATAAAATGATAAATTTAAAAATTAGAAATTGTGGGAGTAATCTTGGGGCATGGGGAGCAAGTTTTTTTTTTTCCTAGGATATTAACAATTACAGCTGAAGGCGCCCGAACGATGAATTTATCCGCTTCACATGTGGCGGTCACTTTACGAACGGAAGAACGTTTTTAATTAAAATTAATTGAAGCTCTTATAAAGCTCACTGTAGCCTACTTTCGCCTCACTTATTTTCATTTAATTTTTACTTTAACGGTGCAGCAGACTTAGTCGAGAGGTCGAAAATAAAATATATCCTGGAGGATAAAAAAGTTTGAACAAAAACAAAACAAAAAAAAAAACTAAGACCTCTAGAGGATGTTTTACGGCTAGGAAGTGAGGGGTGGGGCGGTGAAAAAGTTTTTAGTGGGGCGGTGGTGGCAATTATTTTCAATTTTCTGAGTGGGCGCGGAGCTGAGTTCTCAGGGGAAGGCCCCGTTGCCCACTAGAGCGGCGGTCATCCCAGATTACAGCACTCAGTTTGCTCTGTCATTAAGTCCTCCCGTGCCATCTGTTGATTGCCCCGTCTGCCCATCGTACTTTTTTTTAAATGAATAAATGATTGTCTGGACGGTCGTTAGAGTGTGAAGAAAAGTGTAAAATTACCTTAAATCATTAAACAAATTTAAACCATAACCGAATAAGTTTCCATGAATACCGCTGCATGTGAGAATAACAGAGATAGCTATTATATTCATCAATTAAATTAATGAATTTTAAATATACATATACATTTGACAAAATTATTAACTTATTGGATGAATATTGAATATCCTAACTAGTTAGTCTGTGAGAATAATTTACAAATCATATTGGTCAATGATCTTATAGAGCTAATTTAAGACTCATCAAACACAATATAGTATAGAGAAAAGATATTTTTTTTTTCCACTACTTAAAATAAAACATGAACAGGATTGAGAAGACTGTAATTTCGTAACTAACAATCGGAGTTTTTTTTAGTGGTTATCTATGTCTATGTCTTGTCTATGCCGTCCCTCGGATAGGACGTAAAATGGAGGTCCCTAGCCTGAACGATGTCAGGTAGCACCGTCCGATTAGCTTCAGTGGCAAATCGGAGTTTTCGAGTTACGTTGTTTGTTTTGGATGAATCTGAATATTTTTTCGGTCTGGAGGGAAAGGAGATCTTTAAAATACCTCAATCATAGAATATGATCAAAAACACCTCTTCTAAATGTAATATAATAGAAATAAAATAATTTATTTTTTGAAGAGAAAAGACTGGGCTCCGCCGAGAGTCAAACCCGGGTCAGCCAATCAACAAAATTGGACAAAAATTGTCCACCTCCCGTAAATACTCGCAAAACCTGCGAGATTGAGGGAGAGGTATCAGTGAAGAGGAAGGATTGGCTCCGCATGGAAGCGAGCTCTGTAGTGCAGTGGTTTGCATACCGAGCCTGTCACGCGGAAACCCGGGTTCGGCTCCCGGCGGAACCCAGTCTTTTCTCTTCAAAAAATAAATTACAATACAATACAATACAATAAGGCTTAACGGGCCCGAAGGCCCGATGCCGACACCACCAATCGGTCCCTACATACCTCCATCAACCTACCACCGTCCAATCCCAAATTCACAAGATCTGCTTTCACCGAATCTTCCCACCTTCGCCTAGGCCTACCCCTCGGTCGTTTTCCAGTCGGCAAAGCGTTTATCAATCTTTTAGGAATTCGTTCACTACTAAGACTCGTCATTTTGCATGCCCACTTTAACCGACGCGCAGCTATAGACTCGATTACATTTACCGGGTAAAGCTCACGCAATTCTGCATTGTGTAGCCGTCTAAATTCTCCTGTTGACTCATCTTTCTTCGGCCCGAATATTCTAGGCAGCACTTTATTTTCAAACACCATAAGGTGTTTCTCATCCCTTACTGTAAGTGGCCGTGTTTCACAACCGTAAAAAACAGTTAGAAGAATTATAGTTTTGTAAATCCTAATTTTTAAATTTCGGGATAAAAGGCGTGACCCAAGTAATTTTGCAACAGAGAAATAACAAGCATTTCCCGCCTCTAACCTAGCCTTAATTTCCTCTTTGATTTCGTTTTTTCTAGTTACAGTAGATCCTAAATATCTAAATTTCTCAACGGCTTCGAATATTTCCTCTTCTGATTCAATATCGCCAAAATTGTCACCGTTTCTACAACTAACCATATACGAGGGGTGATCAAAAAGTTCCAGGACTGTTGAGATTGCGCGGCAATGGAGTGTCATAGAGCAGTGCGGTTGGCAGCATTGTTTAGCGTGACTCTTCCTGAGCTCAGCTGTTTATTCAGTTTGTTGATAACCTTCTTCATTGCAAAGTTACTGCTGTTTTCGTAAAAAAAAGTTTTTTGTGTTCGGCGATTTTGTGAAATGAATGTAAAGGAAGAGCAACGCGTTTGCGTAAGGTTTTGTGTGAAGTTGGGTAAAATGTTTACTGAAACTTTTCAAATGTTGCAAGTGGCTTTCGGTGATGAATGTCTGAGTCGGTCAAGGTGTCATGAGTGGTACAAAAGGTTCAAGGAAGGCCGGACATCGTGTGAAGATGATTCTCGTTCAGGGCGCCCATCAACTTCGACTGACGACGATCATGTTGCAAGATTGAACAGTCTCGTGCGTTCTAATCGTCGACTAACCATTCGTGAGATGGCTGAAGAATTGAACATTTCATTTGGTTCGTGTCAACAGATTTTAACAGAAAATTTGCAGATGAGAAGGGTGGCTGCAAAGTTTGTTCCGAGACTGTTGACTGAGCAGCAGAAAGAACACAGAGTTCAAGTTTGTCAGGAACTTCTTGAAATGGCAAATGACAATGAAAACTTCTTAAAACAAGTCATTACTGGAGATGAAACGTGGGTTTATGGCTACGACGTGGAAACGAAGGTCCGGTCATCACAATGGAAGACAAAATCCTCCCCAACCCCCAAAAAAGCACGTCAGGTCAAATCAAACGTCAAGGTCATGCTTACTGTTTTTTTCGACTGGAAGGGTGTTGTTTACCATGAATTTCTTCCACGAGGTGAGTCCATTAACCGCTTTCGTTATCTTCAAACCCTGAGAAATTTGCGCGAGGCAATAAGGAGGAAGAGACCAGAGTTGTGGCGGAGCGGTGAGTGGGTGCTGCATCATGACAATGCGCCTGTTCATTCCGCACTGCTCATTCGCGACTACTGCACCAAAAATGGAATGACGGTCATTCCCCAGCCTCCATATTCACCTGACCTTGCCCCTCAGACTTTTTCTTGTTTCCAAAACTTAAGAGACCCATGAAGGGAAAGAGATTTGAGTCCGTAGATGACATTAAAAAAAAATCGCTGGAGCAGCTACACACCATTTCACAAGATGATTTCTCAAAGTCCTTCACACAGTGGAAACATCGTTGGGAAAAATGTATAGCTTCCCAAGGAGAGTACTTTGAAGGGGACGACGTCCAATAGCCTGTAGATTTTTTAAATAAATTAATAAAAAATCAGTCCTGGAACTTTTTGATCACCCCTCGTATTTTGTTTTTTCCGTATTTATTTCTAGCCCTACTTCTTTTCCGGCTTCCATCAATGCTTTTGTATTTAGTTCTATCGTTTCCACGTCGTCGCCAAGCAAAACCAAATCATCAGCGTAGCCGAGTACGGATATATTTTCCCCTAGATTCAAACCCTATCCGGTATTTATCACCACCCTAATGACATATTCTAGAGCTAAATTAAATAAAACAGGGGATAGCGAATCCCCCTGTTTCAAACCAGGACCCCCTGTTTCCGTAATATTTGACGGAGGGAGAATAAATTGGTCTACGGTTGATCGGTCCCGTCTGAAACCACATTGATAGTCTCCGATAATTTCCTCGGCGTATTCGGTTATTCGGCTAGTCAGGATTGACGTAAATATTTTATAGCAGACCGGAAGTAGTGAGATCCCACGATAGTCATGAGTGTCTGTCCGCGACCCCTTCTTGTGAATCGGTATAAGTATAGACTCTTTTCATTCTTCGGGTACTTTCTCATACTCCCAGATCTTTTTAATAAAAAGATTTATTTTTGAAATCCCAGCTTCCCCACATGATTTGATTAGTACGCTAGGAATATTATCCCTCCCCGTTGCTTTATAGGATTTTAATTTTCCGATAGCTATTTCGACTTCCCATATACTCGGTTCTTCTAATAAGGGTTCAGCACTTTGAAATTCCAAAAGTGGTGATAGACGGATATTTTCTGGATTCAAAATACTATCAATGTGCTCTTTGAACTTACTTACTATGTCTACCAGATCCGCTATGATGTTATTATTATTATCACTAATACCAGTCGTAACTGGTCCTAGAAGTTTACATGATAAATTTATGCCTTTATACATATCTCTAACGTTATTTTGGATTCCATTATTTTCTATTTCTAATATTTTTTTTAAGATATTCTTTTTTTTAATTTTTAAGCAATTTAGTCGTTTCGTTCCTTATGCCTCGAAAGTAGGCACGATTGTCTTCGCTAGGATTATTTAAAACAGTGAGTTTAGCGGCTTTTCTTTTCTCACACGAGTTTGAACAGTCTTCATCGAACCATGGTTTATTCTTATTATTTTCCCTTTTTCCCAAACACAAATTACTGACCTCTTTAATATTATCCCTAATCCCTTCCCACAATTGATCAATGTGTTCACCATTCTCGGTCGATGGTTCTAATACATCAAATCTATTCTTGAGTTCAATTTCAAATTGTTTGAAAGTTCGCCGGAATTTTAAGTTTTTCCAGATTAAAATATTCGGTACGAGATCCGGTTTCTAACCTTTTTTTTATTGAAAATCTTTGCCGAACTTTAGCGACTACTAGTTCGTGCATTCCGTCCCTCGGTACGAGCCCCCTTAAAAACTAAATTATGTTTATAATTATATTCAAAAAATAAATTATGTAAAATAATTTAAAACAATGTGGTTACCCACAACAATAGATTACATTAATATGAAATTAAACAATGTTCGATGGTGACCATATAACGTGAGAATGGCCTGAGAGTCAGGTTGATACGGAAACGAAAATTGAAAAGTTGCTCGGAAGGTGTTAATTGTCAATTAGGTAAAGAATGATTCGAGGAGCGCTAAATAAAAATAAATATTCTTTTTCGTGTACATGTACAGCATAATTTTAACATAGAATCCCTTGTCCTAATCACCATAAGATTTCATTACTATTAAAACTGTTACGAAAGAAAATGCCCATCTATATATATTAGAGGGGGCATGGATTACATTTAACCAAATAAAAGGGGGCTCTAAGTAAATACAGAGACCTTTTATTTTTCCAATTATATAAGCAAGAAAAATTAGTCAGTTTTTTAATTATGCGAAATTATTTTATTTTATTTATAACTCATCTCCCGGGGTTTTGGGGGATTTAACTCCTTTCCCAGACGGGA
This sequence comes from Aelia acuminata, assembly GCA_911387785.2. Classification (NCBI taxonomy): domain Eukaryota; kingdom Metazoa; phylum Arthropoda; class Insecta; order Hemiptera; family Pentatomidae; genus Aelia; species Aelia acuminata. Next base: position 54,557,088 of record OU426983.1, on the reverse strand, counting down.
GGGAGAGGAAACCTTCAAAATGATACCTCTAGCATATGAATATTATCAGTAAACAAATAGGTAAGTTATTGCGTAACAACTAAATAAAACTTTTAAAACTAGTGTATAAAAGATTATGTTATATATATAAAGTAATTATTAATTATTTTATATAAAGTATATAAAAGCAATTAGTATGTTAAACCACTATAAATTCTTCTAGTTGAAATCATTTTTTTGCAATGTACTAGAAAAATTATATTATTAAAAAAACTAATGAATTGTTACGAAATAATTGTTATTCAGTAATTTATTTATTCAATCCAACATATTTGAATACTATATCGTACCAAATAAAACTGTATATATTATTTCATCTCATACTATTTCTAACTAACCCAATCGGACGGCATTTAGGAGAACGGAATTAAAACATCGCATTGATGATAATGGTAAAATGCATCAAAAAACTATGGAATCTGATATATATAACTATATAAAAACTTAAAAATTATTTTTCGTTTTATATAACTCTCAATCATGCTATGGAAATTTGGAGTTGGATCAGGAATTAACTTTCTGTGGTTAGACATTTTCATTTCAATATTTTGAAGCAAATTCTTTTCTCATTGTTTTTCTAGATATATTTTCCAGTGAGATATAAGTACAGGACATAAGAGACAAAGAAATAAGGGATGAGATACTTTATATTTAAAAATATTTAAATCCTGATCCAGAATAAAGATATATTTAACTAATTTTGCATATTTCATGGATTCATTCCCTTTCATGGGTTCCCCCTCATTTCCTAATTATAATTCTTCGATACCAAATCTTGTTGCATAGAATTCTTTAAATATCTTTTATGTAGTCTTTTAAGTATAAGCAGAAGGTTGGGAGGGTTAATACCACTGCCGTGCTGTAGAGCCTGTAGATGACAGACTTATTGGTTTTTTGGGTTCGGACCCCACTTCTCGAGACCGAATAAGGTGTTGGAGACGTCTAAAGTAGATTACAAACCTTTACACAAAACAAGTAAAAAATAGATCAGCTTTTTTTTTCTTTTATTTTTTTTTATAAATCTACCTTCAAAATTGTTCATCAGTATTTCCATTAATCATAGACTTGAGGAAAAATGTGTATATATAAATAAAATATTTAATTAAGTTTATCATATTTTCCGTTTTTAATTTTGTACTTGATTCTGAATAAAAACCTGTAAAATAATGAAATAAGCTCAGAATTTTTCACATTTCAAAAATAAAGGACCCAATTAAATGTCCCTTCTGAAGAGAATGAAAAAGAAAGAAGGTTAAATTATCACGAAGTAACTTTTTATAATTAAATGAGTTATTTACAAGCTTAAAGAAAGGTTTGTTTTTTTTCTTCCTTTTTTTTATAAAATCTTTTTTATTCATTATCAATTCAATAGTTAATAATGATAAAAAATATATGTATATATATATATATATATATATATATATATATATATAGGTTCGAAATAAATAAAATAAATAAATTCTTTATTTAACTGTTCCGGGACAGGTCCCTTCGGAATAAAATTATATTATACCTGTTATGGGCTTTAAAGCCTTATATAAAAATTAAAATAAAACAAATTCGAAGGATGGTATAAACATAATCAAAAGGATAACTTCTTGTGCTAAAATAAAATAAAATAAAATAATTGGTGAACATAACTGGTATTGTACAACTTAAATATACACATACACACATAATTATAAATAAAATTAAACAGATCACCTATTAAATATAATAAAAACACCCGCTTTAAAATTTGTATTCCGAATTGAAAGTTTCTATTTACAATTTTTCGGTAAACTGGATTTATAGGAAGTGATTGTACAGGCGGGATTTTAAGGTAGAAATAGTGTTGGAATGCCGGATAAAAGCGGGATGAGGATTACATAGGTAAATGGAAATTATTCAAAAACAGAATTCTGAAAACGAATAATTAGTGCTTAAATAATTAAATTAGTAATTATCAAAAATCTACCTTACTTTTCTTGATCTCGCTTCTTTATTTAATGATTTCCTACATTTCGGGCCTTAAGTCATTTGTAAGGTGAATATATCTAAAAATAATTACGATCTATTAAAACAATATGAGTTTTTAATCAAATGCGTTACAAACAATTGGTTTAGTCGCCTGTGACTATAAAACCCTTTTTTCATGTAAATGGACTAAAAGCTCTTATCATCAAATATATATCCATAAAAAAAAACACTTTTTTAAAAATATAAACACATAACGAAAACGCATAACCTTTAGAAACTTGCCAGTCAAATTATTATACTAATACCACTATATTCCCTTCAACCTGTCATCATCAATTCAATTACACTTATTATAAATAACTAAAATATAATTTTTCAATCAAACCATATTAAAAAAAAATATTAACATTTTATCGATTTAAAATAAGTTATATTTAAGTCCTTCAAAAAATAACCGAATATATGTTTCCATACAAAAACTCAAAAATCAACGACTATTAAATAATCTTTTCAGCTGACAGAATAGATAAATTCCATGTTCAAAAATTTTCAATAAAGCAGTTTTTATAATATTTCTCTTTGGAAAATATGTACCTTTTCATTAAGTATATAAATTTTAGTAAATTTTCTATACAAATAGAAAGTAACATTTTTCTAAATTAAATGAGATATTTACATGCTTAAAGTAAGATTAAATGCTTAAGTAATGATTAAATTACATCCTTAAAGTAAGATTAAATTTCATTCTCAATTCAATATGAATTAAGTAATTATTGAATTTGTATATTAATTTTACTAAAACCTTCTGCATAATATTTATTTAAGCTCCTATTATCATATATGAAATATATAAATTTGTTAAGATCTTCTGATAATTCCATTGCTTCTAATTTTTTTTTCACATGTTTATTTTTTATGTACTACCTCAACTCTCAAAACTAATTTTTCTTTTTCGTTTCAACCGGTAAGTTACTTCATATTAACTTATATGACTGACCTTATTAAATGTCAGCCAGCATGCGTCAAAACAGTTTATAAATTAAAAAAAAACTTAACCGTTATATTTTATGATATGGATTTATTTTAATTTCTTCCTTTAATTTACTTCATACTTTAATACTCCTTTCTTTTAATTATTTAAAAGAAAAATAATATTACGATGATCTAAAGAAGGGAAGTAATGACAAAGATGCCTTTTATCAACAAGTTAATTAAAATAGAACGTAACAAAAAGCTAGTTTTAGCAACAAAGGACTCAAATATCAAAAGAAACAATTATCTCACAAGAGTAAAACTAAGCTGAAATTTAAAGTTACCCTGACCTCCCCCCTTCCTTTACCATTAAGTTTCTTCTGACAGTCCATTCATCTTAGTAAAACTTAGAATAATCTTTTGGCCCAATGAATCAAGCCACTTGATATTATTAAGGAATTAAGCAATAAAGCGTTGTTTGAACGTTGAAAATATTGCATTGAATCGAGAGATGCTTTATAACAATTTATGAGTTTGATTAAGGATACGAAATTAAGTACTTTAATTGCCACTAAAAGGGATTATTTACATACTTCATAAAGCATCAATTTAATTTATTTCAAAACTGCGTAATGATTTGTTTAACTCTATTCGAAAACGTATAAGTCTAATAACATTAATTCATAATCTAAAATCATAAGGTTGATATCACCTTATGATTTAGATGCCCGGAAATATAAACCGTTAACTGCCAAAGTTCCAGTTGATATATATTAGTTTCGGAAAAAATAAAATAAACCAGAGCTCGATATACTAAAGAGTTATAGTTATATGACCTTACGGATATGAGTGTGACATTTAATTACAACTCTCGCAATTAATCCTATAAGAATGTGTTTGTGTTATTGTTTGTTTTGACTAATCCTTTTATTCCTCGAGACTGAAATTTAAGACGTTTAAAAAATGCAAATGATTCTCAAAACGCACTGTCAGAAGAAATACAAATGTTAGAAAATGTTCTGATGCACAACTGGAAAAGAAAGTTTAAACGCAAAGGCAAAGGCAGCCGTCGAAATTTGTGCTTTATAAAGAAATGGTAATAGCGTCGATATGGGACTTTTAGGCTTGGCCATTATGGAGCCGTTTCTTAACTAAAAAAGGACCCTTTTGGAGATTTATATATCCCTGAAGAGCGAGCGTAGCGAGCGGGAATCGAAAGCTGGTATCAAATAAAGCTAATCAAGGCACTTTTTAACTGAAAATAACGCGATGAGGGGTGCCTTTAAATAAATCACGGTAACACAGCCTATCGAAATAGGCCCCGCCCAGAAGGAGCAAATCGATAGCTTTACCTAAAAAATGAGTCGATTAATATCGAAATCCTACCGCATTTTGGCACAGGAAATAGGATTCTTTCACATCTTTCTCATATGACCTAGTAAAATTTATCGAAAATGCAAGGATTACGTGTTATAATTTCACAATTTTCATTTATTTTTACATTCACTTACTTATATGTGAAATATGTAGTAAGGGAAACTATTGCAATCGTGAAAAATTTCGACTTCCGGGTTTCAACGGAAATATATGTTTTGTGGTCCCCTGAGTCCAAATGACCAAGTCCCGGGAAATGATCTGAGTGTGTGAACAGACTAGCTCAAAAAATAAAACCTTACTTGTAGTTGAGTATTTGGTGTAGGTAAATACCCGCAATGTAACAGCAACAATTTCAACAAGATTGATCAAACGGAGGGGGCACTTTATTTCTTAACTTCTTTCCAATTTTTATGTTTTTATCGACGTTCTCAAAAACGGCTTTAATAATTTTAATCAAATTCGTCATGCTTCATGAAAATCAAATCTTCTTTATTATCAGGTAAGCTTTATCGTTATTAAAATGTTTTGGGGGGGGGCTTAAATGGGGAAGGGGCCTTTTTTGTTTTCCTTACAGTTGAAGTACCTTTGTATTTGTTAACAAAACAAGTCAATTTTTAATCTCAGCAAGTTGGTAAGTGAAAGTTGTGTGTTTCGCGCATCGCACCAGCTTTTTATTTTTAAATAGGTACCGATCATCTGCGATCAGGTACTCGTTAATGATCCTCATTCTAATTATAAATATCGATAAGCCAACATAAGAACTCCAAGTAACATCATCTGATTAGCCCAAGGGCTGAAGGGACCTAAATTAAAAAAAAACAAATAAAAAAACGTAGCCAAGGTTTTAATTTAATGTTTTATAAAATAAATTTTATAAATAAAAATTACCATGATAATAATTTAGCCCATTTTCACCAAAATGTTTTCAATCATTCTGATTTTGACTTCTGATTATATTTTAATCACAATCGACCACTATTTTAAACCCTCAAACATTCTTTCTTTTTCCGAACTCACATTCATTCATTATCCTCTGATTTTTCCATTTATTCAGTTCTGAATAAAGGGATCGGAAATAAAGTATAGAGGTTAGTGCAAGACTAATCAATCAAGCCCCTCAGGGAGAAAAAAATTGAAGATAAACCGTATTTAATAATTTAGATTTAACATTTTAGATATAATGGGGGGTGGGGAGCAGAGGAAATAATTTCTAAGACAGGAGAAATACAAAATGGACTTGACCAATCATGGAAGGGCATAAAGGTTGTAGGGTAGTTTCGGCCCGTCACAAATGAATTATTCGGACAAGCAGGAATAGCAAGGGCAGGTCGTAATGAAATTAAAATCCAATTCCCGTTGCTTCAAAATTAACAAACAGTTGAAAATTAACATCGTTTATACGGTCAGCTCATCTCCGCTCCAACCTTTTACCCTAACGCACTCACTACCTTCGATATTCACATAATTTCAGCCTTGATAGATCACTTCAACTGTTTTCTTTGTGATTAATAATTATTCAAATATGACTCTTTTTTTTTAAATCTTGGTATGACAATTTTTTATTATTATTCATATTTTCATACTCTGCATTCTATATCCATTTTTTTAATTTTCTAGTAAGTAATCAGTTAGTTTTGTTTTTTTTCACGGGAAGGGAACTGATGGGAAGGTGAGTAGAAAAAAAATACAATAAATACTTATATAGGTATAGCGTAAAAACAGCACACTTATTTAAAAAATAAGTAATAAATAATAAAGTAATAAAAAAAGTAATAAAAGTAAGTAATAAAAATAAAAATAAATAAAAAAAATAATTAATTTTTTATTATTTAAAAAATAATAGGAGCTTAATAAAGTACTAAGCTTATGTTAAGCATAAATATTAATTTACTGAAAATTTTGTAAAGATTAGATGTGCAAATAGTACTAATATTATTTATACTTCTTTTTATCCTTAAAAGGGGAGAGATCAATCCCCTATATCGATACCACCTCTGTTAAAAAGTAAAATCCAACATTGGAGCTAAGACTCCATATTGCATATTGCATTGCGATTGCGATAGTTGATAGCTTACACTAATGGAATCAAGATATCGAAAATGAAATTCCATATTTTTTCACAATCGCTAGACTTTCCTTAAATACATACATTCTATAAGGAAGAGGTAATCACAAATAAAAAGATATATACATAGTAATTTGATCGACAGCAACTAAGAAATAAGTAGATAGACCAACGATTCGGTTGTCTAAAAAGAAGTTAGATAAGCCTCATCCAATCCAGAGGTACGCAACGATTGACAGCGAGAAGCAGTAATCAAAGATTGGATGCGATATTGGGCCGAGGGAAAAATAGGCCGTTACTTCAGCCAGCTTCAGGAAGATGTATTTCAGAACAGAGATCGAGGATGGGACATTGGGAGCCTATGTTTCCTCTCTGAGGGGTTCGGTCCGGTAGGGTGGAGAATAAAGTCGAGATTGGACGTTCCAGTAGGTCCATGATCAAAGGAGGAGGATTAGGGGGAGAGGAGACAATCGCTTTATACTTGTCGGAGCGACGCCCACCCCTTCCTTACTTATTGAGCGCTACGTCTTCGGATCGTCAGATTTCCTGCTTGTAAAAGGTAAGATAGGATCACAAATACTGTCCTGGACACCTATGATATATCCTCGCGCTAAAAAATTTCATGGTTGGAGGACATTTCTTCTTAGAGTTCTTTATGATCGACTGCTTAATTTATTTATAAAAAAATGAATTCTGTTATCCAGAAATAAAATTATTTTTGTCGATAAAATACGTGGATATTGCAATTTATTCGGTCACTAATACTCGCTGAATACTTTAACTCATAAGTACAATAGGAATTTGACGTTATATAGCACTAGCCAAATCTGGCTACGCCTTCCTGTGGCTTACACTAATTTTAACTTTTACGTAAATAAATAAACCTATTGCGGAGAAATTAGCCAACAAAATTTCATTAGCAGTAGCCGACATTCCAACAAGGCTGAGGGTCCCTTGGTGTTGGTGAGGAGTATCTTCGCTTCGATGTGGATATAGAAAAGAAGAGAACTCTTATCCAGCTTGGACTGACGTCCTGCAGTGAGATTCGACTATATTTGAGCTTTACTATACTTGCAAATCTTACAAGCTGGATACCCAGATCATCCGTAGTGTGTGTAACCTGCAAAGACCGGCGACGTTGACTCACCTTATCTTCGAGTGCCGTGTCTACCATTTTCTAAGAACCCAATACCTCCAAGGCTTCAAATCTTCTGATAATGAAGAACAGCTAATTTGCCTACTTAACCCTCAAGAAGGACATTTATTAACAATTTTTTTTTATTATCTAATTGGGGCCTTGAGGATTAGGGCAAATCTTACTTTCGAATAGATTTGGATATAAGTACTGTTGTTCATTATTTTTACAACGTAATATTTATTTTAAACGAGGAAGAAAAAAGTTACTTTATTTATTGTTATTATTTTATTTTTATTCATATCCCTGGGCCACCAGACCCCTGTAATTGTTATTCTTACAAATACAGTAATTTTGATTGATTGATTGATTGTAACCTACATTAAATTACTGTAGAATATGAAAGAATTATAAATTTGAATTGACATTTTTAAAAAAAAAATTATATACTTGTAATGAAAGTTAACTTCTCTTCTGAACATGAAGGAACATTGTTCATTTTTTAAAAAGTCATTTTCACTGAGTTTTATAAAATATAAAATAGGCCCTAACTCTTTTAATAAAATGTCCTATTTCCCTGATTTCTTTTCTATTCTGTAGCGAATAAAGAAAGCAATAATTTTGTATAAAATAATAGAAAAAACATATTTTCCTATTCTTTATAACATTTTCCTATTCTTTATAACATTTTCCTATTCTTTATAAAATTTCTTAGATGATTTTTGGATTCAGTTAAGAAAAAATGATGACCTTGGAAGATATATACTTCTAAAAATATAAAGGTGAGAGCTAGTCGACTGTTATTCTATAGGATAGGTTAAATTATTATCAGGATTTTCAGTTAAAACTTTTTTATTTTGGAAAGCCAACGTTTCGATCAACCTTGTGGATCTTCATCAGGGCTTCTGAATCCAGAGTGATACAAATACAAAGACTGCTTTTGCTGGAGTCTTTGTATCACTCAGGACTCAGAAGCACTGATAAAGATCAACAAGTTGGATCGAAACGTTGGTTTTCCAAATTAAAAAAGTTTTAACTAAAAATCCTGATAATAATTTAACCTATATTAAAAAAAAAAATAAAATAACTGTTAATAAAGTTAAAAGTACAATACTCTTTCAGCGCATTAAACACTGTCAAAGCTATAAATAACGGATTTCTGGAATATGAGTTGATGAAAAGATTGAGCGATATCATAAATATCGTTATAATATTTTAGTAATTATGTACCAAGTTATCGTTCCCGCTTGATTGATAAATGCATAAAATGTCGTGGAATAAGCTTCTGTTATTATAATTCTTGAGCTTATTAGTGAATTATAATTGTTAATTATTCTAAACCGGGACTCCTCATTAATTTTGCCGTTGGGAGGGTGTCTACAGGCTGTAAGGGCGGGACGTGGCTGCCAGCTGTGGCCGGAGCGTTTATTTTTCCCAGCAGTTGAGTTTTATGGAGATCGCCGGCTATTACCATGGCCTAAGTCCCCTCACAAACGATTCTGGTAATTCGAGGGAGCTCGTTGTCATTGTGGAGGAAGATTTACTCCTCTCTTCTTTCTCGAAAATCGATTTGAGGACTTAAGCGGAAGCACATAGTTTATTAAATCCCAGGATCATTGCTGCGGACTCCATGAAGGTTCTATGCTTCCATATTGACCTCGTTTATACGCACTTTTTCAGCTCTCAGTCAAAAGAGCATGTGTTGGCAATACATGTATATATATATATATATATATATATATATATATATATATATATATATATATATATATATATATATATATATAGTTCTGACAATAAAAATTGTGATTACTGCGCTGAGACTAATCTCTTAATTTTTATTAGGTATTGAACAACGCTAAATGTATTATCTACTAAAATTTTAAATAGTTGTTTTAATTAGTAAAAACATGAATCACAGAGGTACTTTTTTGAATATTTTTTTCTCCAAGAACTTTAAATTAAATATGAAGGGCCAAAAATTAACTTATTTTTAACTAAACAATATATAAATTGACTTCATATATTGTAACACTATTGTGGATTTAAATAATTTTCATTATAATTTCAAAAAACAAAAATTTAAATTATCACCAATGTTACAAAAAGTAATTACTTGTAACGATACAATAAATTCGGTATAAAATAAAAGATTCGGTATACAGAACAAGATTATTCCTGTAGTCCGTTGCTTCGTATATAATCCGAAATATAACATTGTAGAATGGTCTAGAGGATTCTCGAACACTCTAGAAGATCAAGTTATGTACTAGAATAGTTAGGTAGTATAATAGTAACTGCAGTATATAGTAGAATAATAACTATTCTAACAAAAAGTCCAAAATTCTTTTTAATTTGGTTATGTTAAATTATATAGTTTTTGTTTCACGTTATAATATGTTTTATCTATGTTCAACATGTCCATTATGTTTCATTTCATTACCAGCAAATAGCATGTAAGAGAGTAACTGGTAATGTATGAGCATTATTTTCATAACAATAAAATTGTATTAATTTACAGCTCGATTTTGGTATATAAACCAACAAATATTTAGATATTGTTTAAGTTACGTTCAAACTACATTGTCTATTAAACAAACATTTGAAGGCATAATATGTAAAGTTATCTTATTTTAAGGAAATAAGAAATTCGACTGGTTTTTAAATTGACAATAGTTGATTCAATTGATCAGAATCGTGAAAAGTTGTAATCAAATGTAATTTGAATACCATATGCTCTTCAGTATAGGGTCTATGTTCAAAAATACAAAAAATAAGAACACGTTTGTATCAAAGGAGTAAAACAATAGTTTAAATTTTAAACTATTTCCCTTAAAAATATTCTATTTAATACCATGAAATAAACACACCGATGTTTTTACCTAATTAGGTTAAAATTTAAGGCAGCGACATGAAACTGTAATTAATAACAGTGCTACAACAAAATATAATTTAATAAAATTGAAAGAATTAACTCTTAAAAAGTCATTTAGATGAAAATTAAAACAGATGAAAAAACGCAGGCGGTGTTCCCCTAACAGCTGTTGCTAGTGGAATAACGTCGTACCTTAATGAGGAGAAAAAAAAATCTCTAAAAAAAAATGGGGAAAATCCTTCTTCACTCTAGGTGTCTTCGAAAAATCAGCCAAGTTCTTTATTGGCTTCTAAGTTTTTTACGATATTAAATTCAAAAAAAGATTATTCTTTAATAGAAAACAATAACTCGATAAAGTAATATTAACATGAGATAAAATACACGTAAATATTTAAAGTAATAATTTCGGTAACCGCTACATTAATTTAAACATAAATGTCTTAAATTAAAAATAAAATCGGCAATAATTTGAAATTAATTGAAATTTATAAATCATCATTACATATCAGATAATCAATATATATAATAAAGCAAAGTGTACAATGTGCGTGCCGATAAGGCTCAAAAACCACTCAACGTATGTTTAATAAAGTTATGTCAGCGTGTTGCTATACAACCCCTAACGGAGAAGAAGGTTTCCGTTTTTCTCTTAATGGTGTAAAATTGAAGAGAAAAGGACTGGAATTTTAAGCCTCTTGCACCATGTAATTAGCCTACCTGAGAATGACGGACGAGTTTATGAATGAAAAATTTAGTGCGAGGTGCAGACTACCAGGAAGCGCTAGGGTGCGTTTCACTCAATGTTTATTGTACATTCATTCCGTTCAGATTGTAAAGGTTATAATAGTTTACAGCTGTTCTTTTTAAATTAATAAAACATCAAGCGAAAATAATTAGTTTCACCTTTTCTTTCAAAATAAAATAATGATTTTACATATCATTTAGAAAACCGACTGGATACCTTACAAAATTAATTTTCTCATAAGAGGGTTAATTGATTAACACATTATATTTAATCAATATATAACATATACTTAAGTAAATTTAATGCAATATGAGAGAACATGTTTTAGTTGTACAGTGAGCGAATAAATACAGACATAAAAAAAGAGATAAATTGACTATATATAAATCGAAAATAAAAAGTTTTAAGTGTTCTTATTGTATGTAATTATGAAAAAGAAGTTGGTTATATTACAATGTATGATGAGAATTCCAGTTGACAAAATGACTAACTCCAATTACACCATTTTTTTCAATAAGATTTTATCATCCCTCATAGTTCAGGATAAAAAGAAATATAGTGAAAAAATTGTGACTTCCTGAAATTTTGGTTTTCACTTTGTGATGGCAGTAAGATTCGAGATCTGCAGAGTCCGCCCAAATTACTGAGGGATAACTTAAGGGAGGTTGAAATGGAAGAAAGGTATTTAAAAAAAAGTTTCTTTGAATCTTCGATAGTTTCTATACTTCTGGATATAATAGGACCATCACTGTAGTCGGCGCTTAGGTTGTACTGGGAATATAAATTTTCAACTATTATCAAATAACTTAGTATCTGCTGACTGCTTGGAATGGGCTTATAGGATTCAGAATCACAGAAACCATAAAAACGATGCATAACTCGACTAAGTTGCAGAAAAATTGATTGTTCATTCACTATTTTCAATCTCCCTCTAAAGTATATATATGTATGGTTCCGTATTTGGGCGGATTCTGCAGATCTTGAATTTTAATATTGATACCAAGTTAAAACCGAAGTTTCGAGAAATTGGTAATTTTGTTCAATATTTCCATTAATTTTAAAGTTTTTCTGTTATTAAAACTACCACACAACTACCGGAGCGAAGCCGGGCACCTTAGCTAGTAATTAATAAAGTTGAAGGAAAGGAAAGATTTTAAGTATGAGATTCAAAAAAAAAAAAAAAAAATAATAATGCGTACTGTACTAAGGTTTTGATCTTTATTTGTAATTATTTATTTTAGTTATATTTAAAACGATTTATTTTCATGAAAATGTTCAATCATTACAAATACTTAAATATGTGTAAATTTATAAAGATTTTATACAAAAAATTCAACAATATAATATAATTTTTAAATGGAAAAACATTATACGGCATAGTAATTATGGTAATCTGTCAACCTGTAATGCATAAATATGCTTCTTGTTGGTTCTTAATAGCGAAACCGCAATAGTCATCAAACTTGGCAATCAACGCCGATCGAACTTTTTTAATGATTTTTTTTATTTTATTTTATTGTTATCTCTTATATCATTGATTTTAAATCATTAATTCTCTTTTAGTGGCCTGATATGTTGTCGAATTTCCGATGTTAGGTCGTTTGAATTAATACTAATTCAATTTTCTTGGTATCATCTCTAAGAATTGCTGCTACTCCGGGTAATACACTACTTGTACAGTGAGCCTGCGACTATATTGCATAGTAATATTAATAAAATAAATAAATAAATTAGAATTGTTAAAATTCAAATAAAAAAATAAAATAAGAAAGTAAAAAAATACAAAATTATTATTAAAAAAGTAAAAAATATCAAAATAAGGGATTATAATTCAATCGTACCTTGGAAAATTATTAAATAATACGAGGGGAAAAATATTAAAATAAAAAATAAATTATAAATAAATAAAACAGCCTTCAAAGGTACATTGAAAAGGTCTTTTATAGATACTGTTCATGTATAAAGAAAACAAAAAAATGGATAAGGATTTTTTGAGTTAACTTTTTAATGACTCTCATATTGTTTTCACACTTTTATCAATTTGTATTATTCCTTTGATCATTTTTAAAACGAATTATTAATATGAACTTTGGTTAACGTCTCAGGGTTTTTTTTTTAATTAACAGTATGAGTCAACTCTCCAAGTTAAACACTGTTAACTCCAAGTAAATCCTGTTAACCTCTTCAAGTTAAATTAACTCCAAAAATAATCCTGAGACGTTAACCAAAGTTCATATTAACAATTCGTTTAAAAAATGATCAAAGGAATAATATAAATTCATACAAATGTGAAAAAAACATGAGAGTTATTGAAACGAAATATGGAAGTAAAAGAAAAAACTACGGCAAGCAGGGGGTTGAAATATACCGATACAGGGAGTGAGATTGAATTGAATTACACGTATCAATATGGTGTAGATGAAAACAAATATATCCAATTAATTTTGATAAATATTTATTCGTTCTCGGGTTGGAATGTAGGGGGCGAGGTGGAGGGAATGCTTGGTCCCGATTCCTGTTTAAATATTATCAGCTGTGCTTTGTTTTCCTTCCCTATGTAAGCGGAAGGGTTGCAATTATATTTTTTTCCGACACGTGCTAAAGTATCGCAACTGGTTATATGCAACCTGCCATAAATCGAATCAATTTTTTATTCTTATTGTAATAATATATGGTTTAATGATTTTTATTTAAACATCTAATGTTTTATTCAAATTCCATACCGCCAATTTATGAAGGTTAATAAAGAAAAAGTCTTATAAATAGTTAGTCATGTATTTTATCATATATAAACTTTTTTGATACGTGTATTGATTTTTTGTAAGTATGATTTCCCTAATCCTTTTTTTCTCAAACGTTCGATGATATAGCTGCACGAGTTAATTAAGGTTTGTTCCCGCTAGTCCCCAAAACCAGTTTAAAAAATAAAACAAGCAATAATATAAAAACCGTTTCCAGCTTACAAAAGCACATATGAAGTTGGCTAAATAAGCATTTAGGCACTTATTAAAATCATAAATTTTTTTATTATTTAAATCACTCTGCAAAAATTGAAGGGAAATACGTCACAGAATGTTAAGAATTAAAAATTATAATGAAACCTACATACCGTAAAACGGGGTGACTTTGTGACTAATGGGGTGACTTTGTGACAAGCCTATTTTTCTACAGTTTTTGAATTTCCCTCCTTAAAAAGAATCAGGTTAGATCATACAGTGTACTTGTCAGTAATGTGCTGCAACCAACTGGCCACAAATGGACCTCTATAACTTCTTTCATTCCATTTATCATGGTGCTTTATTTCAAATTTTCAAGTAAATGAAAACAATCAAGCATATGAAATAAAGCACCGTGGTAAATGGAATGAAAGAAGTTATATGTGGCCAGTAGGTTGCAGCACATTACTGACCAACTGACAAGTACACTGAATTGCCTAACCTGATTCTTTTTAAGGCGGGAAATTCAAGAACTGTAGAAAAATAGGCTTGTCACAAAGTCACCCCATTAGTCACAAAGTCACCTCGTTTTACGGTACATTCATTTCATTTATTTATTAGACGATCGTGTTCTGTTATATATTTTTTTTTTTTTTTTTTTTTTTACACGAAACGGCCACTTTGAGGACCACGCGATATCACTGAAGAATCTTCTTTCTTCCTCCTTCTCACTTCCCAGCGCAGCTTCATCATTCTCGACTGCTCCTCTCTTCTCTCCTTTGACCACCCAATACCCTTCACTCTCTTCTTTAATCTGACTTCATTGTTAATTACTTTCTTGAAAAGATCCATGTCATGGCAAAGTTCTTTTGATATCCCCAATGTTTCTAATTCTTCTTTAATTTGCCTAGGATATCCTCCCAAATTTTTGTACTTTAAAATTTTATTAAAAATTTCTTTACATAATCTTTTTTCACTCATTCTCTCCATGTGCCCAAAGAACCTTAACCTCCTAATTCTCATATCAGTTTCTAAATCATTAATTTGCCTGTAAATTTCCTCATTAGACCTCCTCCTGAATCCTTCTAATGTTTTCCTTGGTCCATAAATCTTCCTCAAAATTTTCCTCTCTATTTTGTTCAACTTATCTAAACTGGGAAAACAAGCCGTTTCTACTCCATAAAGAATCACAGGTTTTACCACAGTATTATAATGCCTTAATTTTGCCTTTATCGAAAGATTTTTTTTATTGTAAATTTTTCCCACTTTAAAGCACAAATCCTCTAATTTTTTAATTTTTCCCTTGAAACTCTCCTTTTCCGATCCATTGCAGCACAAAACTTCACCCAAATACTTGAATTTCCTAACAACCGAAATCTTCCCATATTTGGTTTTGACTGATTTTTTCTGATATCCTACCTCCGTGGTCATTAACTCCGTTTTCTCAAAAGATATTTGTAACCCGGTTTTCTCAGCAATTTCCTTTAGGCAATTTATCTGTTCAATGGACTCTTCTTCAGATTCAGCCAATAATGCTAGATCATCAGCAAAAGCCAAGCACCTCACTTTAATATGCATGTGTTTGGTCCCCACCCGAGCTCCTGAACTATTTTTCTTCCAAAATTCATTCATTACTTTATCCAAAACTATATTAAAAAGTATGGGAGACAGACCATCTCCTTGCCTGAGACCAGTTTTTATCTGAAAAGGTTTACTAATTAAACCCCTAAATTTCACTTTAGATTCAGTTTCTGTTAAAGTTGCCTTAATTAAATTAATTGTTTTCTGATCCACTCCGTATTCCCTTAGAATCTTCAACAGAGTTCCCCTATCAACCGAGTCGTACGCTTTTTTAAAATCCACAAAGGAAATAAAAAGACTTTTTCTTCTTGAGATATAATATTTTATGAGTAATTTTAGACTTAAAATTTGTTCTTGACAGGATCTTCCCTTTCTAAAACCCCCTTGGTATTCCCCAATTTTATGATCTATTTGTGGCTCCAATCTATTTAACAACAATTTTGAGAAAATTTTATAAGTGACCGATAACAGAGAAATTCCCCTATAGTTATTAACATCCGTTTTAGAACCTTTTTTATATAAAGGATGAATCAAGGCAGATTTCCAATCCTTCGGAATTTCCTCTTTCTCCCAAACATCCATAAACATTTCCACTACTTTCCTCCTGAATTTCTCACTAGTTAATTTCCACATCTCAGCCAGAACTCCGTCCTCACCCGAGGCCTTATTGTTTTTAAGTGAATTAATCACTTCTTCTAACTCCTCATCATCCGGAGGATCTGACTCGGTACCTTGTGGAGTGTTTTCCCTTATTTTTAGTTTCTCCCTCGGTTCTTCACAATTTAACAATTTTTCAAAATATCTCGCCAAAATTTCACAATTTTCCTCATTATTCAGAGCCAAATTTCCATCTTCTTTCTGAAGTACCAATTCTGGTGGAGAATAACCTTTGATTTTATTTTTGAAAGCCCGGTAAAAAATTCTTGTTTCATTCTTCTTAAAACTCTCTTCCATTTCCGAGATTTGATTGTTAAGGAATTTTCTTCTTGCATTCCTCAAGATTTTATGAGTGGACCTTCTTTCCTCATGATAATTCTTCAGGTTTTCCACCGTTTTATTCTGATTCCACATTTTCCAGGTTTCCAGTCTTTTCCTGACAGCCTCTTCACACTCTAAATTCCACCACTCCCTTTTCTTCCTGAAATCCTGTGAGGCCAAATTTCCCGCAGCCTCTACTAAATTTTTAGTTAAATCATCCCAATTTTCTGGTTCTTTAACTTTGGCTTGAAATTCCCTGCCTTTCTCCTTTACCAAAAAATCTCTATCTATTGACTTAATTTTCCTGCTTAACTCACATTTATTCTTTTTCGCAATAAAATTCATCTTAATTTGAGAAGGGAAATGATCTGAAACGACATTAATTGCTCTTTTAACCCTAACATTTTGAATTTCCTTAGAATTCCTCCTAGAGATGGCAACATGATCCAACTGAAATTCACCCAATTTATGATTGGGAGAGACCCACGTCTTTTTCTTACTAGATTTTGCCTTGAAATTAGTGGACATTATTTTTAAGCCAGTATTTTTGCACAAGTGAACCAATCTCTCTCCATTCTTATTGGTCCACCTATGAGCAGGATATTCCCCTACTATTTCCCTGTTTCTTTTTTCCCTCCCTAATTGTGCATTGAAATCCCCTAAAAGTACTTTGACATGATTGTGAGGGATATTGACTATTTCTTTTCCCAGCAGATCCCAGAACTCCTCAACTTTCTCTGGATTTCTTCTATTATCTTCATTGATGGGAGCGTGTGCATTAATTATCGTATACTTTTTGTTACTGGATTTTAAGGTAAGAATTGCCAGCCTAGAATTTATTCCCTTAAATCCTACTACAGATTTTAAAAACCTATTATTAACCATAAAAGCCACCCCTAAATGAGGCATCCCCCCCATAATCTTTTTTCCCGGTGGACTTTTGAAAATTCTGAATCCATCTGATTCCACAACAGTTTCATCAGAAAACCTGGTTTCTTGCAGGGCCATGACTGAAATTTTCAACCTACTAAGTTCGGAAGTTAATTGCCTTAGTTTCCCTACTTGAATTAATGAGTTGACATTATAAGTACCAAAGTAGTACCTATTTTTATGCTTAAAATTTTGACTGGGGTATTGGTGGCGCTCCGATTTATCACTAAGCTTTTCACTGTCGGGCACCCTGGAATCCGACCACCCGACGTTGTCTTCAGGGTATGTTTCTGTGACAAGCTTCTTCATGATATAAAGTTTGATATGTAGTCGAGTTACCCCGACTGAGGATACAACTAGGATAGTAAATCCTAGAGGGTTTCGTTTCAGTTCCCCTATACCTTAGCCTTTTCTTCAGGTAAAGGGTATCCAGCCGCACCACTTGGAGGCGCGCACACTCTAAAAGCTCTAGATGTTGAAAAGGCGCTCTTAGAGGTGCCGAAACAATAGCGGCCTGTTATATATTTTATTCATAAGATTTTTTTTTTAATTATTAAAATTACTATTGAATAGGTTTTATAGAGAATACCAATTTAAAGATGCCGGAACAGATTAGAAGCACAAAAAATTTACCTCAATGTCAGAAAGTGTCGTGATTCCAAGTTTATAATGAATAACACGAAATATTTAAAATATATCACTATTTACTTTGAAAATTAGGAAACCCTAAGTATAAATATTTAACATTTAAGAAAAGCATTTTATCAAAATGAAGAAACATAGGCCAATAAATACATATGCATAATGAGGCGGTCGTTATTACATTTTAACACATTTTATTGAATAATTGACCCAGAGACGACCAATCAATCTTGGACAAGTCAACAGCATGATTAAACATGTTGGAAGCTGTTGCAGAAAGAAAACTGTAGGTTTGAATTAGGTATTTACTATTTCAAAGGGAAGTTCAATCAGTTTTCTTATAATGTTCTTTATTATTTAAGGTATATGTATATTATTATAAAACTATATATTGAATGATATGATAAAATGATATACAGGGTGCGCCAGAGAAACTTACTTATTTGAAAGGTCAATAAAAATAAAAGTACTTCAGTTATTGTTTTAATTCTTTTTTTATTTTAGAATACAAAGTTCTAAGTTTTTTTTCATGCAGTCTTGAAAATCACATCCGTTAAATGGCGACCCCCATTGTGCAAACACTGATTAAGTCGATTTCTGAAGTTCGTCTCCAGTCTTCGCAGCATATCAATCGGTATGTTGGCAATGGCGTCGCGAATGTTATTCTGGAGATGAGCTATGGTCCGTGGTCGATCGACATAAACCAGGGATTTCAAATACCCCACAAAAAAAAAAAAAAAAAACACAGGGAGCCAAATCTGGATAACGTGCAGGCCATGGGAGATCGCCTCTGAGAGAGATGAGGCGGTCGGGAAATGTCGCAACAAATCCATTGAGCCTCGTGCTTTGTGTGCTATGGCTCCATCTTGTTGAAACCACACTTCCCTAATGTTCATTTCTTGGAGGCTTGGAAGAAAAAATACCTCGATCATGTTCCTGTAACGAGCTGCAGTCACGGTAACTGCATGTCCGTTTCCTTCAAAAAAATACGGACCAATTATTCCCATTACCGATATCGCACACCAGACAGTAACTCGTTCACAATGAAGGGGCTTCTGGTGAAGTTCACGCGGATTTCCACCACTCCAATAACGCATGTTTTGTTTGTTGTTACAAAAGTAGCTCTCGACGGCGAACGCCCCCTGCTCTCTAGACCACAGCATGATTGACTGGAGGGGGGAACAAACTTGGGGAATTTCCCCGCCAGATGGACCACCTACCACCGCTCTACCCGTCCAACTCACCGCTCGGGATTTTTTTCAAATAAGATTCTCTGGCGCACCCTGTTTTTTTTTTTTTTGTTTTTTTCGGTTGGCGCATTAGGCCTAATGAGACCTTTGGCCGCGCAGTGTGGTCTTCTTACAGACATTTGTTTTGCTTGCGGGAGTACAGACAGCCTGGAGGGGGTAGCCCAAACCTCACGTTGCTGAAAGCCATGGTCACCATGGTACAGCGGCAGACTGCCCTGTAGACTTGGGGGTAGACTTGGACTGCGTGGCGTTCATTTGTGGGCGGTTACCCGAATGGAGCGGTCACCCATCCAAGTACTGACCACGATGGATGTTGCTTAACTTTGATTATCTATTGCAAGCGCCCTTGTCCACTCGGCCATCCCAGCCACCCTGTATTATTGATTGTTAATTATAGTTGTAATTGAGATTAAAAGAATATAGTAAAATTTAATATATTGAGATGTATATGGATCGAAATATGTCCTAAGTAATATTTATTAAATGATTAAGATATAAGTAATACGTTGAATTAATAGGCCAACTTAGTACTGTTAATTCGCCCTTATCGCCGTAATACTTAGAATCCAGCTTCCTGTTAAACAGTATTTGTTAGTCGCCCCTTGGGATCCTGCCTCAACCGGCTTTGTACGGCCGACCCACTCTTTATAAATCCTGTATCTGTAGATATAACTTTTAATATTTGTATTAAATCTTGCTTCATTTATTGTATTATATCTTGCTTCATATATATTATTAAAATATAGATATAATCGTTTCTTAATTCTGTTGTTTTTTTTGTTATATTCTAATATTACCTATTCAATTAAAATATCCCCGGATATTTAAACAATAAACTAATTCTAAAAGCCTTTTTTTTTCGTTATGCCATAACTTCCTTACTACTTCATCAAATTTCATGAATGAGGCATCATTTTAAAGCTTTTCTTAACCGCAACACCGGAAAAATATACAAATCACTCATTTCACCTTCGATTGCGAGTAATAAGCGGTAAACCACGGTTTTGGTGATAGAATAGTAGAGGTTTCTAAATGTTGTCAGTCTTTTCAGGTTTTCAAGGAGAACATTTTCGGTCATAATCATTTTTTCCATTAACCCCTTCGTTTGCGAGTCGTAAGCGAAAAACTGCAATTGTCAGAGAAAATGTTCGCAGTGCTTTTTCGGAGGTGTCTTTTTTTTTTTTTTTCAGTTTGTCGAGACGAACATTTTTGGTTTCTATACACTTTTCCGATTGTCGCCATCGTTTGTGAGATTTAAGTAGGTAGGTAGGTAGAGTGCGAATGCTTCGCATGGGTCAGCTAGTTATAATTACAAATTTTTGGAATATAACAGTACTCATTAATTGTATTACACTGTTGTAAGTCTTACTCGGGTGAAGCTTTGGAGTACAGCTAGTAACAATACTAGTTACATATACCTAAAGAAAGAAACCGATTCCGGAAAATTCAATGAACAAATAATTTCAAGCGGGTAGACTAGAAAAAAGTACAGAGGAAGGCTCCCCAAGAGGGCCGTTATATTTCACTTAAAGTGAAACAGCCGTGACAGTTGAAAGAAAGGAAAATAAATGAAGAAAGGTATGGAGAGAGTTAGGAGGGGAGCGAAGGGATAAACTGGCTAGCGGAGGTCTATGGGCGGACCACTAGGGCCGAATTTCCTCAGGGAGCGGCTAACCAGTTTAGGGTAGCCACGCAAAGGCTTCCGATATTGGGCGAGTCTCAGGGTCCATTCTAACTCTGTCATTCAGCTCTTTCAATAGATTCAAGTATAGAATAATTTAAGAAATAATTAACATGTTTGGATAGAAAAGATATGAATAACATTAATGGATTATCAGCTGCTCCGTTATCTTATTTATATTTATGGATGAAAGAATAAATTAATTTTTGAATTTAAAGTAGATAGTTAAATAATACATGATATGAGTGAACAGTACAATATTATTCATTGGATGCCTCAGTTTATGGTATAATTGTTTACCCTATTAGTGAGGTTTTTTTATGAGCACTACACTCCATCACACAAAAATCAAACGATTAAATTACCATAAATACTTACCTACTTTTACACGCCAACAGTCGATGATCATATAACGAGTCTTTACAAACATTTTTACACTAAATTAAACGGACATATAAACCTCCATATACGAGTTATGACTACAAATATAAGGAGGAGATGTAAAATGAGATAGATGAGAGATCTTTTTTAACAGACCAGAACAACTATAACAAGCCAGGGAAGAAGTACTGCAGGGAGCCATCCTTCCCTATACTTGATATACCATTATTTGTCCGTAAAAAAAGCCATAAAATTAGCTGTTGACATAAAAACATGTTGACATAGCGGATTTGCAAATGGGATAAAAAAACAAACGATAATATAATTCAGCAATCAAATCGAATTCCAAAATGGAATAAATAATTATTAATATGATTACTAAATATTTATTGATGTAATTAACGAATTCATGGCATCCCATTATTACTATCAACTCCACGACTATACCATTCAGTATTTGAGGTATAAACGAAGTGAAAAATAATTCTCTTCCTCCCACAACACAGCACAAAGTTGGATTCTAAAGAAACGCTGCGCAGTCGGATGGTCGAAATATAAAAAAGTCGTTTTTGTTTAGCTTTTATGAAAAAATTAAGCTGATCATTAAATAATTTTTTTTTTCTACAGATAAAAAAATTATATTGAGTCGCTGCTCGTTGACAGACTCTATTCGGATGAAGTCGGGGATACGTTCTAAATATATTTAAATTTAGCTATCAGTTATTCAATTAATTAATTTATTAATTAAGCTTCTACCTAGAAATTGATGCGCAGACATTGGAATTTATAAAACTTTTCTTGCTGTTCTAGTCATTTAACAAACTGAACCCAGGTCTTAGTTTACCTAGAACTTTTCAAAGCAGGATATATTTGTACGTTTATGATGCACATTTATTATTAAATAAAAATATTTCAGAAAGTATGATGTCTAGAATCGAAATCGAGAAACCTTAATTTGATTTTTTTAATAGATATTTTTAAAGATATTAACGTCAAAAAAATGGATATAAATTACTTTTTCGATTCCTTTGATACTGAAAATTCATTTGAAGTTGATATGTTCAGAATAAAAGAGAAGGGCCAACAGAACCTTAAAAACAACAGAAATCATTATTTTTTAAACAGGAGGTGTTTATTTTATGATATTTAGAATTGAACGGTCTATGATCACATTATGAGAAACAGGATTTCTTTTATTTGATTTTATAATATGTGATTATAAAGTCATATTCCATAACACTGAGATCACAATTAAGGGATTACTCAAGCAAAGTAAGTTGTAAAAATAGTCTCATTCTTAACTTTTGTTAACAGGCTGAGGCCCTCTGGTAAAGACTCTTGCTATAAATACAAGTTGACTCGCTACGGTCGTTTCACCTGAGTTCCAATGATGTATGCACATAATATGCACGAGTGCATCGTAACGTTTTATGGAAAATGGTTCCACAGTTCAGAGAATTGAACGGAAGTTCTCCCGATTCCGAGAATTGAATAAGGTAGGTAAATCCAGAAAACGTTACGATGCGCTCATGTAAATAACGTTAGCTCTTCATTTAATTTATCAAGCTATGTAAATATCTACTTGATCAAGTTTTTCCAGCGACTTCCTTGATGTAAAACCGCGCTTAAACGGTAATGGTTTTCCACATTTGCAAACCACCACAAATACGAACCATGTAACCGCTGACGAAAACTTGGAACGGATGGATGGGTTACTAACCATGCTGTTTAACAGAGAAACATGAAAATTCGTAGAAACTATGACTATGTTCAAGCTACAGAATATTGAAATCTGATTTATATATTAATGAAGAACTCAGCGTATGGATAAACTCAAGTCGATCTAAAATTGGAAAATGCCTTAATAAGTTTTATGGTTTCTGTAAAAGCCGCTATATAAGACATCCAATTTCCGTGCCCCTTTAAATATCTTTTTTTTACCACGTTGATTTCGAGCACCACTTACATGGATAGTAACTAACCTTCATTCCGAATATCGAAGTAAGAATCTGAAGTGGGCGTTTGGCAATCCCCGGAAAACCCACACCGGCCGATCCCACTTAGCCGTGATTTACCGCGATAGGCTCCAGAGAGGAGCAAGCGACTATCAAGCGGTAAGCTTTATACCTGAATCCAATGAAGGCTCAGGTATTCACTTGATATAAGTTTTAGGACTTTAAACTTTAAATATATATTTTTTTGGGATAACTCAAAATTTGCCCAATTTTCATCAAATTTTTATATTTGCATTGAATAACGTTCAATTCTCTAAACTGTAAAACCATTTTTCCTAAAACGTTACGATGCGCTCATGCAAATAACGTTAGCTCTTCATTTAATTTCACTCTTACCCCGTGCGGATCAAAAATGAAAGTTAAAAAATAAATAATATATTTGCATTATTTATATTGTTAATTATATTTGCACTAGCGTTCCCCGTCGCGGCTTTGCCCGCGAGTCTTTAAAATCAATTCTGTGATCATTATCTTTGTATTGATTTAATATAATATGTTAACTGATGTTAAGGAGATTTAGTAGAATCGGAGCTTCCGGTAGGTGGAATGTTGGAGGGGGAAGCTGCCGGCTCGGTAGACGAGAGGGAGACGCGCAATGGAGAGAGTTCACTAAATTAAACCGCCGAAACAAAAAATTGCTTACTCTTCTTGAACGCTTCATTTTTCGGCTTTAAAAGATGGTGTTCGATGCCCCGTAAGGGCTTTCGAGTTAAACTCGTCGTATCAAGATCATTAAAATGAGTCCAAATTAGACATTTTTTCTCGAAGTGCAAAAATACGTGTCCGTTAAAGTTAAACGAAAATTTCGCCATATAAACCCTTTAGGGGTTACGTTTTTGAAATTCCTTTCTTAGTGGTTACCTACATCGCGTTTAAAATCTAAATTTCGAACTGCAAGTTTCTATCATTAGTAGTTTTTGATCTGCGTTGATTCTATCAGTCAGGACAAAGCCTCTTATATATGTATATAGAGATAAAAGATCCTTCTTTTAAAAAACAACTTGCAGCTAATGGTAAATATTTGGTAAATTGTTATGTACTTATAATTCGGCTTTAAAAGCCGGCTTATATTTCATCGACCTATTTCTGATAAATAGGTCGATGAAGATTTATTAGACAGAAATCACCAAAGCCGAAATCTAATCCTTTGCCAGGATCATAATAAATAAAACAGAAGGGTAACAGGGAATACGAAAAGTAGATAGAACCTCCATCTTTTTTTTCTAATTATTACAGTTATAATCGTTCTAGCTATAATATTATAATAGAATGTTATAAAACAATAATAATAATTTTTACCAAAAAAAATAAATGAAAAGAATTTTCAGTAATAATTTATATTCACGCATTACACTAAAATAAAATAACATTTGATAAATTATATAGTTTATATATTTTATTTAAAAATTTAATCAAATCTTGCCAGATTTCTATTTCAATACTCTATTTCTACTTCAACTGCAATTATAATAATCATTTTTTTTTTTTTTTATAATTCTTATATTACTAATGTAATATTGAAGTTAATGAAGATAGAGAATTCGTAACAGGACAATAGTGGGATTAAGTAAAAAGCAATAGCGGTTTACAGTAAAATTATTTTTATCCCAATTAATATCATATTATTGCAGGATATAATGATTTTTACAAAACACTATTAGTTTAATAATATGTTTGTTTATTAAAAGGTAATATTCAATTTGACAAATCGAATAAAAGGCTCTCAGAAAAAAGTTTTTTTTTTTTTGTGCCTCATTTCCTTTTAAAGACCAAAGTCCCATATCATACCATTAAATTTAAATAAATAAAAATAACAAATCTCAAGTTAAATAGTTAAGTAGTTTATGGGACTTTATAAAGGCCATATAAAGTTGCTTGGCATGTTAAAAGCCCCCTTAGCACTTAACGGCCGTTGAACACCACCTGCACTCCTTAACTTGAGTGCCTTACTTAACAAAAATTTTAATCTGTTTTAGAGAAATCTTCTACCAATAAAGTTTCATTATCGAATCTGGGGCCTATTTCACCAAATTGTAACTGATGCTTATAGAATACTTGTATAGCTCAGCGGTGCTATAAATATTTTATATTTTCAGGGAAGAAATTAGCTTCTAGTGCTCATTGAAAAAGTAAGTATATAAGTGAATATGCATGTTTAATTTTATTTATTTATGAATTATTTATCCTTAGCAAATCCGAAGTTATAGTGGCCAAATAAATCAAAGAATTAATTTTAAATTTATTAACATAATCTGATTATATATAATTTGAAAGTACTATTATATCTCAATATCAGCTTGTTTAAAAAACTTTTGTGTGATTGGAAATTATAAAATCTAATTGTACAGAATTCTTTACAAATATTGATATTTTTACTTCAATGGAAATTACTTCAGAGATAAAAATAAACACACCGAAAATGGGTCATAGTAATCAAACTGAAAACCAATCCAACGATTGAATTTCTAATAGAGATTAATTTTATGCCAAGTACGCGTATTTATTTTCACCCATCCTTGAATATCTACACTTTATACCTACAACAATTTCGAAACCTTAACTTGAAGATTTACTATATATATACATATATTAAATCCTTAAATATATATATATATATATATATATATATATATATATATTTGTGTGTGTGGGTGTGAATTTCCAAATGAAAACAACTACTAAAAAGTATAGTAAAAATATTCACTAAGACAATAATAACAAAAATATTGGAATTAGTTCTCATTAGTTTTGTATTATTAAAAAGAGGAAGGAAAAATAAAAAAATAGATCTCTAAACAGGGTTAACAAATTATTCAACAATGGTATTGATGATTTGTGAAGAAATAACGTAAATTAAAAGACCATGTCATTTTAAATTTTACCTTTGTTTAATTTATTTTTATGTAGCTCTATAAAATTAAAATTCAAAATGGAAAAATAAAAGATGTAAATCAAATAAAATTGGTTGATAAATAAAAAGAAATTTACATGATATACAGAAAATGGACAAAAAATTAAGCTATTTCAGATTGATAATCACTTTAATAAAATATTTCCAAACACCTGCAATGAAGATATAAAATCTTTTCCTGTAAAGCTTAAAAAAAAATTATTTTATGGCATGCATACCAATTGTGAAAGGGTTTCAGATTTATAGACAGAGCTATTTGTAAAAATTGGATTAGCCTTCTGCAATAAAATCCACTTTAGGAATTAATTGTATAAATTTAATTTTAAGGAAGTATTTATAGATATATCGATAAATCTGAATATCAGTAAGTAATATTGCACCCGAAATTAATTTTTTGATTGTTTTCCCTTTTAAAAACTTTAATTTTATATATTTGTTTTTGCTGTGTAAAGAGTATTTTTACAAACAATGGAACCCAACTTTTTTAATCACGCTTCTCTCAAAACTAAAATTTTGGACTTTTAACACCCTATGCACAGCAATCACAAGTACATATTTTTTTTAAAATAAGGAATAATTGTTGAATGTATAAGGAATAACTGTTACAGTCAAAACAAAAATTTATTGATTATCAGATATCTGCCTATTTTTACATTTTACGAGGCTTCTAATTCTATAACCTGCCCAATTCGTAAAAAAACAGTTTGGAGATACTTAATACTGTTTGATTGTTTATTAACAATACCTATGAAAAAGTATTGTTTATTAACAATACTTAATATTGTATGAGATTTAATTTTTGGAATTTTCTAGGATCGTTAGGCACCGTAAGAATTTGAACTACCGCGTCGCACAGTGGTTGAAGGGCGGAAGAACCTATTTTTTAAAGGTATTGGAATTTTGATTTTGTTTTATTATTAATAAATAGAATAGTTACCTGACACATTCCATACAACAAGACAAATTTATTTTTTGGTAATCCATATTTTTTAAGGGCATCCAAGCGCAGTTTTAAAATCCATTTTTTAAAGAAGAAGATACCTCTAAGTAAATATTAAAACAGATTCCAGCTGCGTCCACCTGCGTCTGTACATGTGGATTTTTTTTTTATTGAGTTACCTTTTCTATTTCATGCAGTTTTTATGCTACGGAGCTTGTGCTTCGAATTAGGTTATAATTTTTTTTTTTTTTTTTTTTTTTTTCGGGACTTTAAGGCTTCCATTGAAGCCCTATACTGCCCATACTAACACCCATGGCACTGGGTGATACTTCTCCTACGAAAGAAAAGCATCACCCAGGGCGGGACTCGAACCCGCAGCTCCGGCATGGGAGTACGGCACTTTACCGCACAGCCACACCGGGCCCCTAGGTTATAATTATTCGTTAAGTAAAACATCCTGCCTTACTTACCAGATCTGTAGCATCATTTATAAAGTCAGTCTGAATCGTAATTTGGGCCGATGATATATCAACTTTTTCACCTATCTTGATTTTAGCATATTTATGGGAAATATTAATAATAAGTTTATTAATATGACCTTGGATAACTTGGTGAAAATAAACTGATTTCTCATAAAAACTTTCTTGTCTCGTTTTATCAGAAAATGTCAGGAAGCTCAGAGAAATAAAAATAGATTTTTTTTTTTTTTTTTGGGGGGGACTTTAAGGCTTCCACTGAAGCCCTATACTGCCCATACTAACACCCATGGCACTGGGTGATACTTCTCCTACGAAAGAGAAGCACCACCCAGGGCGGGACTCGAACCCGCAGCTCCGGCATGGGAGTACGGCGCTTTACCGCACAGCCACACAGGGCCCCGAAAAATAGATTTATTAAAAAAAATGAAGAATGGCTTCCACAGTGGGATGATATTACCAAACTGATGATTGGGTGCCACGTCACTAAGTAAAGGCTTGATTCGGTTCAAAAAAATTTTCAAATACTTTCCCTATAATAGGTAGGAGTTCGATAAGACAGTAAGATGAAAAATTAATTGTGAGTTTAGAATCATTTTGAGTGTGGAAAGTTTCCAAAGTAAGATAGATTTATAGATGTGTGTGAGAAACAAAACAGCTTTTCGATGTATAAAGTGACGAAGGATAAAAGGAGTGATATGATCATAGCCCTGTGCTTTTCTTGCCGTCTAAATACAAGGAAACAATAGACGAGTGATTTAGTCTAGCGTCGAATAGTGAAGTGATACAGTTAATTTTTAGCCAGTGTTAAATTTAACTGTTCTCCACTTTGGTATTATTTTGTGATCTCGTATTTTTTTATTACATAAATAAAAATGTTTATCTTAAAGAAATAAAAGAACACTTAAAAATTTACCCAGATGTGAACATTTCTCTCATCCAAATGCCAATCAAAAACAACAGGGAAGAAATTTTTATTTAGTTGCACAAATATGGTGGAACCAATTAATTATTTATTATTATTTTATTTTTTGTTTGGTAATTCTTCATGACAATGTGTGGGAATCTCTAGAAGTGTAATAAACAAATTCTAACCACGGTAAGAAGATCGAAATTTATTCAGTGGGTCCACCACAAAATTTAAACAAAGTTACACCGGCCAGGCCGATACGATCCGGCGCGGCGTCCTAA